>CM031238.1:794432076-795632076 GCA_018340775.1 Taxus wallichiana var. yunnanensis | reverse complement strand
GAAAAATAGCTTCCACGCTAAATACCAATTGGAACAGTCTAGCTTTGTTCAACCTCTTGTAAGTTGTTTTATATGCTCATACCATGCTTGAGACGTTTTCATGCCAATCCTTCCTCCCAACATCACAAATCTTGGTGAGTGTATAACTCAATATATTTTTAAATGCCTCAGCAGTCCTATTAGCCTTAGGGTGATAAGGAGTAGTCTTGTGATGAGCCACCATGAACTCTGCCAACAAAATCCTGATTGTCTCATTCAAAAAATGAGTACCCCAATCACTAGTCAAACTCAGTGGGCACACATACCTACTGATTATATTTTCGCACATGAATCTTATTGTTGTTTCTATCGTATAATCCCTCGTAGGTGTTTCCTGCACCTACCATGTTAGATAATCAGTGCAAGTAATGGTATAACACAAACCCGTCTTTCGTGTTACAGGTGAAATAGGGCCTACAAATTCAATTACCAATTTATCGAATGGTTGAGCACTAGTTATTGGTCTCGGTGGCATTTCATCCCTTTTCCTAGCATACCAAGGTGTTGGCATTGATCACGAGGCCTTGCAATATTCAATGCAATCCTTGTAAATTATCTCCCACCAAAAGGCTAGCTAAGAGGATCTTACATGCATTTGCATTCCCCATATAGTGTCCTCTTGCGATTCCACCATGATCCTCTTCAATGATTACAGTGTGCTCATGCTCAAGCACGCACAAAGACATAAAACCTCATCACGACCTTGCTTGTATAAGTCTCCACTAATTAAAATGTAGGGCTCAACGTGTATGGCTAACAACTTCCTTTCCAAAGTCTTCATTCCCTCTGGCGTCACACCCGTTTTGAGAAACACAACAATATCTTCCAGGTCATAGGGCATGTGCCCAATCTGAATAGTTGTGCATCTAGCATTGTATCCTTAATGCTCTACACGTCCTCTCTGAGTCAATCCTTGATAAATGGTCAGGCCCCAAATTACTTTTACCTAGGTTTATAACAACCGTAAACTCAAACTCTTGAGACATTAAGACCCACCTGCATATGCTCCCTTGCAAGATGGGCTTGTTCACCAAGTAATTTAATGCCATGTGGTCCATGTAGAATATAAAGGGTGTTCCTAAAGAAATACTTACGGAATTTATGCAACACATAAATCATCGACAATGCCTCATGCACTATGGTAGTATAATTTTATTCTGTTGGGGTTAACTTCCTACTAGAAAAGCACAAGGGATGGTCAACAATTCCTTGTCCAGGTTGTGCTAAGACTGCTCTAATTGCCATCCTTGAAGTATCAACATGTACATGGAATGACTTATTCCAAGAGGAAAGCATAATATGGGAGCAAAGTGATAAGTCTATTCTTCAATCTGTCAAACACCATCTATTATGCCTCTCCCTAATGAAATGTACTTTTTGATTCATCAATTCCTCCAACGATGTGGCGATCTTGTCATAACACTTAATAAACTTATGGTAATACCCTATATGCCCATAGAATCTATGCACCACACTCTTGTTGGTAGGGTCCCCAAACCCACAATAACAAAAACTTTGTGGGATCCACTAATAAGCCTTATTTACATATGATATGTCCCAACAAGGTGTCAAATGGAGTAAAAACATATTTCTTAATGTTGAGATATTGACTCAACTATCGACATCTCTCAAACATCAATCTTAGATTGTCACAATGCCCCTCACTAATTAATATATTTTCCATTCATCCAAGTAGACTTTTATAAATTTATGGATGGAGTCCTAAAACACCTAAACCACAATGTGTGAAAACACAACAGCACGTTATTTAGTCAAAAGGCATGACCGTATAGGAAACAATTCCCCATTCGGTCATGAAAGTTGTGTTTTCTTGGTCCTCCTTTGCAATTCTAACCTAATAATCCATCGTGAAAGAATAGATCTTGCACTGGTTACTCCTTCCAGGATCTCCTCGGTGAAGGGGGTTAGAAAAGGATCAATGACACATACCACATTCAAATCCCTGTAATCAACACAAATCCTTATCCTCCCATCCTTCTTAATGTTGATGACCATCAGACTTATCCACTCTGATTCCTCAACAACCTCAATGATTCTGATGTGATCATCTTGTCAATCTCCTCCTTAACCTTGACGCATAAATTCAGATTCATTCGATAAGGTCTCTTCCAAATTGGGCACACCTTCCTTTAGCTTGATCTTCATTTCTCCCAAGGAGTGGTGAACTCCTTTAAGCTCATGGTACCCATGTGGGAATAAATCCTAGAATTCATGTAACAGATCAATAATCTTTGAAACCTCCCTTTCTATCTAGTAATCTCTAATAATAGCTTCCTTAGGTTCACCTCCGAGCCAATGTTAACCTTCTTGGTTTTTAGGGGTTCATGGTAGGCATGCACTTTCTCATCATCACTATCCATAACCTTACGCTTACCCATAGTATTTTTAACATATAAGTTTTCCACCTCTTCACCATATATCACATTGACCAACATTCCTTTCTCTTTTTCCATGCAAGTGCACTCAAGTTGTACTTCCTCTTATTCTTCCTCATCGAAGTGCTCTTCCAAGTCAGGTTCTCCCAACAACTCCAGTATTCTATCCTCTGTCATGACATTATCTCACATAGTTATGTTCTTAACAACCTACAACACCTCATTCATCTATGGCTTAGAACTTTGATACTCAAAATTTTGAATAAGATCAATCGTCAACTCCTGTCAATTTCTTGTCATTGGCGTAGCTCGAATGAATGTACCATGTGAGCACACAACATTGTAAGGTGGAGTAAAGCTTATAAACCCATAGTGGTGGTGGTAGGGCTTCTGCACCTTCCATCCGGACCTTCTCACATGCCTTGAAGTGAAACAAGGTGGATTCCTTCCTATGATAGTCTTGTATAGCAGTAGGTGCATTATTTCGAGAGGAACCTAACGAGAGAATGTGATTCTCACCTTACCCAACTCTAGAAGGTTATCTTGATGGGTCACTCACCAATGTGTTATGGTCCCACACAAAGTATATATAAGCATACTTCTCCTTTCGATCACACATCTCCATTGGGTCTCAATTGCTCGCAAGAAAACATCAGGGTTTCCTTCCCTTGTGTAACTCGGTAACCTATCTTACTCCCAAGCTCCCGAGTGAGCGTGCCTTTGTCAATCTTATCACATATCCTCTTAACTTCCTTCTAACTAACTCATATGTCTCATGTTCCCAATTATCACATACCACACTAGTTATATCACTTGTAGATTGAGTGTCTTCCCACTGAATAATGCTTTCTTTTGTTGGTTGCACAACCTCAAGGTCTCTAATAATGCACACATAGATTATGTCTAGGTCTTCTTCTCCCAAGGGTTCAATATAGGGTATTGAATTTAAATCCTTTAGAATAATGATAATATGTTCCTCCTTATTCTCAAAACTTATATACCCATGTTTTCATGCGGATGTGCAACAAGGAAATTAACAATTCTCGAATATGACAACTATAACCCTATGTTAATGTTTTCAAGTCCTATCATTCAAAGGCACCCTAGGTCTATCAAGTTAGTCCAAGTGACCTCCCATTTACCATTACCTCATCCCCCTATGTGAATTAAGAAATTCTATTCATTCCCCCTAGGTGATTTGAGGATTTTATTAAAAGTTGCGTAAGGCAATGAACATTGTGGGAAGGGTTATCACTGGCCTTCCTAGGGCTGGAGCAACCCCATGGAGCAGAGAAAAAAATACAAAATAGACATGGAGGTGATTAAAAGGTCTTGGGACATCATGGAAGTGATTTAGGAAGATTCGGAATGGCTCGGAGAAGTTGGGGCAGTTTCACCAAAATTAGGGTTCACATGCCTAGTCAATGCACAAGCCAAAACAATTGCTAAGATTCCGAAGGTGATTCTAGGAGCTCTAGATGGAGTTAGGAGAAAAAAAAACATCACCAAAAATATAATTCCAATCCCTAAAATATGGTGAAATCATTTTTTTCACAACACTTTGGCACATTAGGTTTGTAAGTAGTTTTTCTCATGTACATATGGAGTACCAAATAAAATATCCACTTTTCAGGGATCAAATGGAAGAATAAATAAATAATACCCAAACCATTATATTCAAAAGTTCATTTCCATTCAGGATCATATAAAATTTCACCAAAAATTCCATCAGGAGCTCAAGTTATCATCGTCTCAAGTTGTCCTCTTAGAGTGAGTTCGGGAGTTAGCCAAATTTTTGGAGGACACGTGTCAGCTCCAAGAGCCTGGCGGGATTTTGTGTCCCTGATGTCCCTCAAGGTCAGGGACATCAACCATGAAAAAATGTTCCCATCCCCCATATGACCTCTAAAACCTCATGCGACCTTCAGGATCGTCAGTTCACCCTCGGGTGCTATTGGGAGCTCAAATTCCCTGCCGTCGGATCTCCGCCATGTGTCAGCTCCAGGAGTGCCATGGAATTTGATGTCCCTCATGTCCCTCACATGTCAGGGACATCAAACCTTGAAAAATGTTCCCATCCCTCTAGGGGAAACTTCTGGTCACCCATGTGACCCGCTTCCAGCCCCTCAGTGCTTTAAAGCTGATTTTCTAGCTCTCACTCCCTCGCTATCGGATCACCGCCACGTGTCACCATCTTGCTCACTATGGAAATTGATGTCCCTCACGTCCCTTTGAGGTGAGGGACATCAGGGACATGAAAATGTGCCTAAATCCAACTCCAAAACTTGAAAATTTTCTAACTCATGGTTGTTTCTTACTGCTTCTAATTGTTTCTCCATTGCTAGAAGAAAGTTGCAGAGAACACCTTAGTCCACCATTGTTCTTCCAAACCAGCTCCACCATGGCAACCAAAAATTCCACTCCATGAATATGCACATTTTTCAAATAATATATTTATTGAAAGATCCATAGGAATGAAGAATCAAAGATAAAAGCAAACGAATTCTTCATAAACCTCCATTATCGTGAAACAAAGATTCGAACATATCTTGCAAACCGGTGCAGATTGACAAACCGTTTGTTGCTGAGTTATTCTCTCTTGAAGGCCATTAAAAAATCATATTCAAACCTCCCATTCATATCAGTTAATTCTCACAATAAATAAATTCCACTTCTGGCTCCACGAAGAACAAAGCTTAAATTCCCATCAAAATGACAACCTGGATTGAAGAGAAATTTCACTAGTGAGACAAGAAGTAAAAACCTATCATAATGGAATTGATTTCATCAAGAACAGATAAAAAAACAAGACCTGAAAATTTCAATCTCCATTAATGGCCGCCATGATACAGTAGTGGAAAATATCAGCGAGCTACCTCTCCACTTCTCATGGTTCTCGGTGGGTGAAATAGTGCAAAAATTGAAGGGAATGATCGTTGAAAAATCTAGTTTCACGTGAACTAGCTTTTTCACCATGAAGTCCCTATTTTTTAGGGATATAGAGGACTGAGTTTTTATCATAGTTCTACCCTGTCACATCAATAAAATCTATGAAAAAGGCAGTGAGCTACCTCTTCACTTCTCAGGGTTCCAATGGGAAAAATCGAGCGAAAATTGGAGGGAAGGATCGTTAAAAAATATAGTTTCACATAAACTAGTTTTTGTTCCATGAAGTCCCTATTTTTTAGGGATCTAGAGGGTTTTGTGTTTTAATATAATTCTGCCCTCTTTGAAGAATTTTTCAAATTCCCAAAGATCCGGCAGGTGAAATCATTTGAAATTCATAGGGAAGAGTCTCTAAAAATCTAGTTTCTCTCAAACTAGTTTTTGCACGATGAAGTTTCCAATTTCTTGAGATATGAAGGACTGATTTTTATCATTATTCTACCTTGGTAGCTCCATACCCAAAGCTCTTACCAGACATAAATTTTCATTTTTCATTTCTGAGCTTTTTGGAAAGTGAATCATGATGAAAATTGGAGCACAAGTTCGTGACGAAGAGCCGAATCCAAAAAGTTATTCCTATCACAAACAGAGGTCATTTTCACCACTTAATAAAAATAGCATATTTTATACTTCCTCACATGCTATAAATGATGATTCCCATTGAATTACAAGTTTGATCACTTAGGACAATCAAAAAAGGGGTAAAATGGAAAGTAAGATAGAAAACGACTTCTTCCCAAAATAGCAGGTCCCCAAATAACAACCTGTTAAAAATAGAAATGTACTAAAAATAGAAATATCTCGGGAACAAAGGAGGTTGGAATATGGTAGATGGTTTAGAAGGTGAAATTGGAGCAAGACATGTGATATGCCCCTAGAATAGCAAAGCACAGGCTCATATTCTAAAAATAGAAAGTTTTCATTTTAGAGTGGAAAATTACATATGACTTTGTTTTCACTCACCTTACTACTTTTTGGACTCCCTTTTGGATAATGAGATGGTTTCATGAGTTGAAAATGAGGAATGAGAACTTCATGAAGGTCTTGGAAGCATCATCTTAAGTGCAATGGTTTATAGAAGAAAATCAAGGCATCACAAGGCACATCATGTGAATTCATCTTCATCACTTAAGGAATCGAGTGATCCAAAGTGAATTGGTCAAAATAATTTCAACAAGTCAAAGGGTTCATCAACCAAGTTTCAAGGAGGGTCATCATGGGCATTGTATGTGTTCATCTCAAGCTTGCAGTGGTAAACATCATAACAATGTTTCTAAACACTCATTCTATGGTCCAGGATGTCCATGCATCATAGAGTTTGTGGTCATCACTAGATTGGGAAAATGATTCAAAGTTATTCAAGGGAGAAATCTTCATCAGTGTAGAAGATCACCAGTGGCAGAAATCTTCACTCAAATTTCATGGCTACATTAAGGCATTCAAAGCATTTCATCATGAGGAGTGTTTTCCCTCTATCCCTTCCCTCTTCCTCTCTTTCCCTCTCTTCTTTCTCTCCCCATTCTAATTCTTCATTATGCATCATCATTGTATTTCATCCTATTCACTTAAGTGACCTATTTTAAATTTGTAAAAAGTATTTTCTCAAAATTATAAGAGAAATACTTAATTCATGGAAAATGAAAGGTCACAAGTGGAATATGGAAATGAAGAGTCATGTGAGGGAGGTGAAAGGAAAATTCAGGTTGTTATAAATTGTAATGAGCTCTTCATTCCAAGGGGTTCTAATTATGAAATTCTTCTAGCTGGTTGTATTCTTATAAGTTCATGAGAGAGATTTTTCTCACTTGTGAGTGAAAAGAGTTATCCCCTTTTCCCCTATTCTCAATGTCTTACATTCTCATACTATGTACAATTTTTTCTTGAGAATCAATACAAGGAGTTTAAAGCCTTTTTGACTAAGGGGTTTACTGATAATTTGTGTTTATTAACTTCTAATTGGTTTTGTTTTTGTTTTCGGTATTGTTTCTTCCTAATTTTAGTGCATGTGATGAAATTTCTAACTAGTGTGTGCAAGAATCTAATTTTCTACCTGTAACATTAGTTCTCCTACCTCTTTTCTCACTCCCCTTTCCCACTCTTCAAACAAAGTCTTCCCTAGCAAGAGATTTCTAGCTTTTCCTTAGGGTCAGTGGAATGCCCCTATTAGATCCCCACTACAAGGCTACCAGTAAAATCCACCTTTACTCATGCATGCATTTATAGAAGATGCAATGGTTAAGTAAAGGGGCTTGGATTCCTATAGCGTTGGTAAGAAATCCACAAGTTTATCCACCCAAAAAAATTTCTCTCCAAAAACCACTTATTGAAACGTAAGTCAACATTGTACTTATAGCACTAGGGGCATGTAAGTAATGTTGGAAATTTGTCTACCTTAGCAAGCTCCAAGACATTGAAGTCTCCAACAAATTTCACTCCTTGGTGATAGTAGCTTCCTTTAAGACACAAATGGGTATCACCTTTGTCTTGTTAGCCATATAAAGCACATTAAAAGATGGTTGTAATGGGGGCATTCCCATTTGATTCCATGCATCCAAGATGAGAACATTAACTTCCATGCCTATGTCAATCAGAATATTACTCAAGTTCCATCCATCAACAACTACATTCAAGGTAATCTCCTTATCATAGTCAATATTGTGAGGAGGCATATTAACATGAAAAACCTTCCTCTTGCGCTCTCCTCCGACGCTTGGTACTTTTCCTCTTAGCCAAACTCCTAACAGAGGGATGATATTCTCTTGTCTCAGCATCTTACATACCTCCCTCAATTCATCCAAATCTTTCTGTGGAGCCTTAGCACTCTTCTTCTATGTGACTTCTCCTTCAGGAACTGGATCTCTCCTTATAGACTTTAAATAACTCCATGGTTTCCTGATAAACTTCCTTCTTATGTTTAGGGTCTGGATACTTCTCATATACCACTTCTTCTCTTATAACCAATGGTATCTACTTTGGTATCTCCTTAGCGTATGCAGCCTAAGCTTGTGTCGTCGTAGTACGGGTTCTAACTCGACCCACACGCCACCCTTGGCATCCACTGTAGATCACCTCTCTTCACGCTTACCATCCCAAAACCTTTATCCTTCGCTTCTTATGGCTCATGTGTTCAAAAACTTCCAAGAATTCCTCATACTTGTGATTTTTCCCACGCCAAGAGAACTACAAAAAATTGGGACACTCGTGCTTGTAATGTTCTTGTAGATCCATAGTTATAATAGGTTTCATGAGGAAATCCACTTCTTCCTCTTCCTCGATTGCCACACCTCGAAATCCACCCCGAAAGCCTCTTCCGTGACCTCCTCCATCCATGTGACATTCATAATGAATACCATCACCCTTGGAAATACGGCAACATAGGTTTGGTACACACTAGTATCAATGGCACCATGTATCTAGTCAATCAATCTACAATCCTTGGTGTCATGAGTAGTAGAGGTACAAATTTTGCAATAGCATGACACATTATTACGGATTGCACATTGTAGTAATGGGAATATACTTGCATCACTATCTCCATGGAAAATATTTCAGTCCACTAAAATGGTGTGCACCAATCATCTTGGGAAACTTTCCCTTTGTATTCCCTCTACTTTGCAAAGATGTGCACCATATCCCACTTTGTGAGTCTCATGAGCCAATTTTGCAAACAGTTTCTCCAACTTCTTTGTCATGGTAGCAATCTAGGCTTTAAGAAATGGAATAATTCTAGTGTTAATGCTTCCCACCTCAACACACAAGGCAGCCTCCATCAGCTCACATGGATCTCGTGAAGGTCTTATGTGAAAGCACCCTCTTGAACGGAGTGATCAGCCCTCTAACGAACCACTGAGCATGTTGAGATGGGTGAATATCATAAGATAACTTTGACAGAAGAGTCTTAAAGCATGTTTCATACTCCCGCACACTTTATGCCATCCCTTGTTGGATTTCCTTCAATGTGTTGGTGTTCTTCTATTCAAACTTAGGAATGTGGAACTCCACCAAAAATGCATCACATAGTGCAATGTAATCCACCACCGTCTGGTGTGGATCTTACTTCATGTACCAGTTACGCATGCGCCCTTGCAATGTAGTTGCAAACTAACTTGCATTCCTTTCTAGTGTAGTGATACACTTCACACGAAATAGCAACTCACGTTTATGTACATTTTCCACAACATCTTCCACACCTTTGTAATCAAACAAATGCAAAGACATCTCAAAAATACTTGCTAAGGTTGCAAGGCACTTTCCCACTAGATCCATAACCTTGGCCTCCTACAATATTTCCATCACCTCTAGCACTACTAGATCCACTAGTGCCAACTCCTCCGAATCCACAGATCCTCCTCCTTTTGTAGGAAGGGGCCTAACACAACTACTCCTTTTGAACCCCTTGTCATGCTAAATTATGTGGTGCCGGTCTACAAAGTTTACCCATTCTCAAATGTGTTTCCCATGCCACTTCCAGATGTGATACCCAAAATTTTTGAACCCACACCTTGCCCAAATTTCATACCAAACAAGATACCTCCGAATATAGGAAATGACTATGCAACCATAGATGTACCAAATGAAAAAATCTCCTAGGTGTCGCTTGACCTTTAATATCAACACCACTAATAACTGAATAAGAAAAGTTTTCCTTAAAAACTAAAAGGCTAAGAGTCGTTTTTGTCACTAGGTGGGACAAGCGGCACACCTACGACTCTCCTTTCTTCACATATCAAATTCTCACTAGAAGCCGAGGGGGCAACTCTCCTACGCTTGCCAAGATGGGGTAGCACAGACTGCTCAGGTCCCACACCTTCCACGTAGACCTCAAATCCTTCCAAAGTAATGTTTGCCTTTGTATTTCAATTGCTCGTACAACTTTGCATTGTCTCCTCAACTCCCTCTCTCACACTTCATCATACTTGAGTCACCTCTCTTCTCTCTTCTTCTCTTCCATAGGATCCTCCATCTTTCACAATACTAGCTTCCTCTCCCTACACCTAGTAAGAGTTTATCCGACCATGGGAAAGGCTTCCAAGCTAAAGTAATAACCGGGATCTTGATAGATAGTAGAATAACACACAAGAATGATCTTCTAGGCTCCCCAAGAAATAAAACTTAGAAATATCTCGGGCAAGAATATGTAGAAATAGTGTATTCTAAGGTATAACTATTCAACATTCTACTCCATCAATGATCGCAAGATGGATCCAGTCGGGAGCGGAATCATGCAACCTCGATACTCATCTTGGGTCCATACACGAGGTCTATAGTACCAACTTGACCTAGATGCATATGTTGAAATCCATTCATACAACTCCACTAGGAAACAACAAAAGAATGTTTCATACAACTCATGATACAGGTGGTCCTCTACCCATTTACATGCATCAAACTCAGGTCTAGTGTTAAATATTTGAGAAAACTCATCCTCCATGCTTTTAAGCCATGCCTCGACATTGTCCAAGGTCAAGCGCTCCGTCATCACACCTCATTCTCACAACAGATTTGAAAATAGGTCTTGACAATGGAACCAAAATGTAGTCATTTCTTCATATACCTTCTTTCTACCCCAAGCATGTCGACCTATCACCTAGTGTGCACTCGGGTACTCACCTAAGGCGCACGAGGTGCGAGACCCTCCTTTATGTTATCTTCGGGAGATTGATCCACCATTAATGGAGGATGGGTTATAGAATCATAAATGCATTCATTTACTCATAAACAAAAAGTACATACACCAGATCCAAGCACAGGTGCATCATAAATGGAAATAAGCATTGTAAATAGCACAAAGGAACTAGATCTGGTCCATAATAACATGAATAACATAAGGGTTATACCCATAAACAAATATATCCATAATAGAGCTTCATATATCGATTTATAAACATCCATAGTAGCCACCTTACATCACAAAAGGGTTCATCTCATACCATATACATCAAGGAATATAGATCTAGCCATACAAAACTACTATGAATAGAGATCCTAGCTATGCTTTCCCCATTACAACCCTTGTTACAGGCCCGAGCGCATACATATATTCCTAACATTCTTTCCCATATTTCTTAGCACTAAGAACTACAAACCCTAACATCACCAAGCATTCTTTACAAAGACTTTTGTGCCTCTTTCCTCTCCTTTGTCTTGGACCCAAGCACTTCTTTAAATAAAATTTAGTACATTGCCATAGCTTCTCTCACGAGTATATCGCATGCTAAGTGGAAGTGTGGTCCTTCATAGTGAGTGTTTTTTCCAGCTTGCAAAGGCCTCCATTAATTGTAATGATATTCCCTGGGAATATTCCCTATGTGGAATATTCTTTTCATGACCTCCAAGGCTCTAGGTTTTTATCTTATCCATTCCTCATGCCTACTCGGGCCCTTGCGTGTTTCTCCTATGATACCACCTTTGAAATGTGGCTAAGTCATTAAACCCTTGTTCTACTTTTGTGCATGCCCTAGTTCCATCTTAAACCCTTTCCTTGCACACTTTTCCTTGAGTTCCTTCCTCTTGATCTTCTTGCATGCATGCACCTTCTTCCTTGGGACTTTTTCAATTTAGGGCACAACACCTTTGTCAATTTCATCTTTCACCTTGATGCACAGATGAGGATTCATCCAAGAAGGCCTCTTCTAAACCGATCATGCGCCATCTTTGAGTTTTATTTTCATTTCACCTAATGATGGAAGTAAACCCTTTAACTCATGGTATCCTTTGGGTAAAAGATCCTTAAAATTGTATAAAAGTTTAATTATTTTTAAACTTCTACCTCATACCAATAGTCACCAATTACTACCTCCTTTGGTGCGCCTTCAATTCTAACGTTTACTTTATTTTTCTTCAAAGTGGTACATGGTAAGAGCACACTTTCTCATCCATGGAGTCCAATACCTCTCATGTACCTTCTATGTGCTCAATTTTAAGGTCTTCAACCTCTTCATCATCTATAAGATAGACAATATTTTCTTTTTCCTTTTCTTTCTAAGTACATCCTAATATGGTCTCCTTCGATTCTACCATGTCGTCACATGCTTCAAGATCTTCCCCAATAATGAATTGAGTCATAAGTTTTTTAGCCTTCACGTTATCCCCCAATGTCATGTAATTCATAATCTATAGAGCTTTATGAACTAACGGTTTAGTAGAAAATTAATCAAAAGTATTAAAAATACTTGTAATTAGGTCGCGCTAATTTTTTATTTCCCACTTCAACTTAGCATGTATGTACCAGGCACACACACACCCACAAAAAGTAGAATAGAACTTATGCACCAACAAATATGGTGGTAGAGATTCTTTCCCATTCATCCAATTCCTCTCACAATTGTGAACATGTACCATGGGAGAATTATTCCCATCATAAGCATGTATTGGTGAAGGGATATTATTCCTAGAAAGCCTTTTCAAGAAATCTACTCTTATCTCATGTCAACTAAGTAGGTTATCCCTATGTGTAGCCTACCAACGCACTATTTTCCCTCTCATTGAATACACTAGAATATTTCTTTTATCCCCCTCATTGTTCCATTGTTGCTCCATGGCACACAATAATGATTTAATCTTTTCTTCTCTAGTGTACTTCAACAAAATAACCTTTCCCAACTAATTGACTAGGCGTGGTGTAATTACCTTTATTACTCTTCCCCAAATTTCATGACCAACCATCTCATAAATACCATGATCTCAATTATCACAAGCCACACTGGTAGCATCACTTATAGACTGTGTTGATTCCCCTTTGAAGCACGCCCTCCTTTGATGGCTCCACATTATTGGGTCATGCACCATATGCACCTAGATCTTGTTAAGGTATTCTTTACTCGACGAGTTCTATGTAAGGCGCAATCTTCGTGTCATCCATCAAGTATCACCATACGCTCATATTTTCTCTCAAAATCACATAGAACTTGTTAAAGCACATGTCCGCATTGTTGCCATAACACCAAGGATGGCCTAAAATCACATGGAATTTATCTCGCTTCAAATAGCACCAGGACCTCAAAATAACCCTTGAACTTAGCTCCCTGAATGGTGATAGACACATCCTTCATAACCCTAATGGACATACCCCTTGTCTTATTGGACATGTACATCACATTCAAGGATGGCTATAATGGCATCCTTCTCATCTAGTTTCAAGCATCAAGTGTGAGGAAATTTACTTCCACACTTGTATCAATGAGAATATTTCTTACCATCCATCCATTAATCACTACATCCAATGTGATTTATTTTTCATACCCATGATCTTGAGGTGGTTGGTTGGTATAGATAATTTAACACTCCCTTTATGCGCTTGTTCATGGTATTTTATCTCATAACCATTCTGCTAATAAAGGTATGTTATTCTCATGCCTAAGCATCCTACATACATATTTGAGGTCTTTCACATCCTTTTGAGGTAATTCAACATTCTTTATGTATTCTCTCTTGCGTGTTTTCTTTTCAGAAATGTATCTCCCCTTATAGCTCCCTAATGACACCCATAGTCTCTTGATATAATTCCTTCAGTCTGATCATATTTGGATATTTTGTATGAATAACCTCCTCTCTTCTAATGATTGGTCTAGAATTTCTCGGCTCACGCGCATGTTGTTTCGCATGGGTAATGACCAACAATGGATGAGTTTCTACTACAACTAGTTTCTTATGTGTCTATTTCCCTTTTTGGATCATTCAACCTGAATCATGGTTGTACCTTTATCCTTCTTATGATTTTTACACATATAAATATGGGAAATTCTTGAATTTATGTGTCTTTCCACAATATACGCAAGCTTGATTCTTGGCACACTCATGTTGATATTGATTAGGTAACCCACATGTGTAACATGTTCCTCATGTGAACCTTCCTTGGCCTCTTCCTTTGTATCCACCTATAAAGACTCCATGACCATTATTGTGCCCCTTATTATTGTGTCCCTCTTGTGCCTATGAGATACTCTCTATACTAGTTTGGTGCAACACTATTTCACAAGCTTTATGAATCTAATCAATCGATAATAATTATTCATGTCATAAGTATGTGAATCATATATTTTACAATACAATGAAACATTCTTTTGTGTAGCTCATTGCAAAATCGACAGCTTATGTACATCATGGTTCTTGTGACAAATTTTACAAGCTATTAGTAACATGCATACATTCCTACATGGAAAACTATCCTTCGAATGTACCTCTACTTAAAAATCAAGGCACTAGAGTCCACTATGTGTCTCATGACCTGAATTAGTAGATAATTATTTCAATTGAGTCATCATTTTTTTGATCTAGGCCTCAATAAATGAACTTACTCCAATATATATTCTCCTAATTATTTATGTGCGTAGTGTTACTTTTGAATCCTCACATAGGTCGGTGAACATCTTATGTGATAACACCCTTTAGAAAGGTGTCAACAAGCCTCCTAAAAATCATTGTGCATGATGACTCTAATGAATGTCATAAGAAATATTTGAAAGGAAGTTCATGAAATATGCATCATATTCTCTAACACTTTCAACCAAACCTTGTTTAATGTATTTCAAAGTGTGTTAATGCTCTGTTGCTCAAATTCATGTATGTGAAATTCATACAAGAAAGCGGTGTGCAATGTATCATAGTCCACTATTGTCTAGTGTGGATCATACTTCCTATACCAACTATGCACATGTCCTTGAAGTGTGGTAGAAAATTGACTAGCCTTCCATCTGGGGCTATTATTCCCTTGGCCCTCCATAAAATTTCACACTTGTGCACATACTCTATTATATCTTCCACACCTTGATATTTTGACAAGTTAAGGGACAACTAAAAAATATCCGAGGGGGTTGTTTTTGTGGTTGTTATGTTGGTTGTTTTGGTTCTTTTCCTATAGTGGGGCCAAGTCCTAATCCCGAGCCTCCACTAGGATTTCATCTAAGTGGGAGAGGACTTGAACCTCTCAATCCTCCTTCTACGACCTAGGGACCTATAAAAGCAACACCTTTTATCCCCGTAGTAGTGCTAAAATTCACCCCAACTATTTGACCAACCTGTTCCCCCAATGGGTAGCACATCATTACCTTGTCCTATCATTGTGCCTATCAAATTACTCCCAAATAAAGTCTTCCTAAATACAATATTATTTTGTGTTGCCATATGCATTTCCTTTATCTCGTTGAAATTTATAAAACCTTAATTGCAAAGTCACATGTGATAAATAAAACACTAAACTATAAATCTGACCTAAGCAATAAGCTAGATAAATATGAAACCCTAGGTGCAAGAGAGGGAATAGAAGACATAGATTATTTTTTACTTGATCCTAAGGTATGTTGAGCTGTAAAAATAATGAAACAAGAGGGTAGACTATCACAATTAAACCCAAAAAAATTATGGAACTTTCGGAATAATTTACACCAGGATGCTCAGGCTAGGTCCGAGGTGCCTAGGCACCTATGACTATGAAAATGGTCATAAATCTGATTCTTCTTGTGTCACACCAATGTCGCTAACCTTCTTTTTTGATCACTTGTGTGTTGCACTATGTCTACAAAATTCACTTATAACCCGCAAGACAAATGATCTCTTGTAAAACTTCAAAACACGTCAAATCCTAAAAGGAAAAAGATAAAATTGGGGAGTTACACTGACCCCCGAGGTCACCCAAAAAAGTGAACCTACAATCAATATTTGCACTACATCTCATACTCCATGTAGTTTTGTGTACGTGTGTGTAAAATCGTGCCCTAGGAAGCTCTTGTGCAAGATTCACTTGATAGTGAACAATAGCTAGATGTAGCAATGTAGATAGATGTGTGGATGTCAAAATGAGATTCCCCTCATTTTAAGTATAAGCATAAAAATGTAATCCCTTATCTCTGAATGATAACTACATGGATGTTTTGATGCTCTTATAATTCCTTTGGATGCAACCTTAGGTGATGATAGTAGATGCTTAGAATTTGGTCAATTATTATGATCACATAACTTTGTATTTATATGATTCCCTTGTTTGAATTTTTTAATTGAAAACTAAAAGTCCAACCCATAAGAAACAAGATGCCTAAAAGATAAAATAGGTCCAAAATGGGTGAGCAAGATACAAATAGATCGGGGGCACCTAGAGGGAATGAGGGCACACAGGCACGGCATCCTGGCTAGACACTCGGTGTCTAGAGACAATAAATATAAAGAAATGAAGATCGAGTGGGTTGTGTGGTGTGTCGGACCAAAGAGGAAACAAGGAAGACAAAAAAGAAGTTAAAGATAGATGTCAATTACTTTTTTTCTCGCTTAGTAATCATATGAATAGTAGTATGTGATTAGGACCTATAAATGTACCCAAGTGTGTGGTTTAGTGTCTACATTTTCCCTCACTTTATGTTATTGAGTGAATACTCAATACCATAAAGTAGATAAGATATGTGTACATGATGACCATGTAGGTCGATGGCGAAAACATGCCGAGCAGATAAGAAACATCGTGGAGTGATAACATGAAGCGTGTAGCTAAGGAAGAGGAAGTAACCCTAGGGGTGAAGTGTATGTGTTGTGTTGCATTGTACCTGTTTTCATTTTCACTTGTTCTTGATGTGTTCGTTGATGTTATTGTTGCTTCTCATAAGGAAAGACCTACAAAAATAAGAGATAAAAGAGTATTCAAATATGTGTATATGAAAATTTTGATCCAAATATATAAAAATGTGAAAAATTAGTAAAAGGAACATGTGCACCTAATCCATGATGAGTGAAAAGGATAGAAAATGTCCTAAAATGTTGTAGAAGAGCAAGTTTTTGGGTGATCTCATGCCATGGAAGAAGAATTTTTAGGGAGAAAGGTCTAGTATTATTCTCCATCCTTGGTTGCTTCCCAAAATTTATACACCACTACAGATGGTGTGATCCTAATTTGTTCCATTTCAATCTAGTTCGATCCAAGTAGAAAAATAAAAAAGGAGATAGAATGTATTCTAATTGTTGGGGGGTGTGTGTGTACTATACAAATTGATATGTGTAATATTGAAAATCATGTTGATCGAGAAAAATTTGTAATCGCCCCTAGTCATAGGAACCCATGAAAGGTCACAAGCACCTGGGTGCTCATGTTTGTATCTAAGCATTGGAATTTGTGTTATTTTGAGGATCAAAGTTAAATTCTAGGCCATTTCTATAACTGAATACTTGTTGTGTTCATGTATTGTGTAGGTATGAATTGTGATGGTGTGTTTCTTAATGGAATGATTAATTCACCAAAATTATTCCCCCCTTCTTTTTGGGTGCATGTGACATCACTAGGAGGATGTGTCCCAAAGGAGAGGACTGAAAACTTATCTAAAAATGATACCCTACATGTGGAGGGAGTGTGTATGGTAGAAACCAAGGCACATGTAAACAAAGTGGTTAGAAACATTTTTAGTGAAAATAAGAAAAATACACATATAGAAGACAATGTGTAATCTAGCAAGAATGAAAACAATGTAGGTTTTGAAAATTGGGTTGCAAACATGGGACATCACTCACAATGTCGCAAGATAGTCAGGGTTGAAGCATCCAAAGGCATACAAGTAATGATCAAGAAAGAAATAGGGCATAGCCTGCAAATAATGACATATAATGGAAAACAATGGTAGGTAATGAAAAGTAAAGTATCGAGACAACCAAGGTTGCAAATAATTCCTACAAAGAAAATGTTACAAATGAATCACCCATTAGCATGTTATAAAGATAAATATTATGTCAATGCATGTATATATCGATAGAGTAGTGTCCTAGTAATAATAGGAAGTATTATGAAATGGAACAATAGCACCTGTAGTGTGTACAAAAGTAGATGCACCCAAGAACCTTAATAGGTCTAGTAAGAGGTACAGTGCCAAGCATCCATGTTACGTGTAAATAGTTATTTAAACTCTAAATTCACAACTAGAGAACAAGTGAACGCACATGTGTATAAAGAAAATATAATGACATACAAATTATTTGTCTATCATGTGAAATAAAGTGTACATGTAACTAGTATAAGAAAACAAGAATAGATTTAACCAATAGATGCAAGTATGTTATGAGTGAGTGAGAATCGAGATGGAATGATATGCAATGTGAATGTGATAGGATAAGTGTGACCCCCGAGTGTATACATGTGAATGATTGAGATGAGGTTCATTTAGAAAAAAGCCCTCGATAGTCAAGAATGAACCATAGGACAAGAGTGTGTCATCAAGAAATGGTTCTAATCAGGCGCTAGAAAGATAAATCAATGATGTATGAAGAGTATGAGATGAGGTGAGTTTCATTTCATATTTAGACCCTCATAAGTTGAGTATCAATCTGTGGAAATAGATTGCATCATAGGGTAATGTAATAATTGAGAATGTGATGTTAGAAATATGTGTCATGAATGCGTAGAATTTGAAATATGTCATGTGTATGATGTGAGGTTTATGGATGTTGTATGCCCTCAACGGTCAAGTGTAAACCATACCACAAGAGTGTGGCATAGGGTAATGAAGATAGAAGTTGTGTGTATCATTATGTTTATGATGAATGAGAAATACTAGATGTGAACCATCTTTGAGAAATAGTAGAAATGAAAGACACACGATAGTGTTAGAAGGGGGAGTAGACATAATGCCCCCAAGTGTATAATGATTAGTAATTATCTAAAAATGTGAATGGAAAGGGTCTTCCACCCGATGCTTATGGAAATAAAGGTGTTGTTGGTTAGATATTTTGTCAAGCCAAAATATGAGGTTCAACCACAGTACATGGGATTAAATCCCTCCTCAAAGACAAGTGAGGCTACCTGTTTATTACTAATCTAAAACACAACGAAAAAAATATATATACAGTATTCACACTAATCTAACCATTGGGGTTGGGATAGAATCCTGAAATCCATATCCACACTAGGTGAAGATGTTTTTATAAATGGAATGGGTCGGAAAGGAAATTATTATTATGGAAGAAACACAATGGAAAGGAAATGAGAGGAACGTATTTTCTTTCAAGTAAACACAGAGCATGAAATAATCATACGAGCTTTAGATAAAAATGTAATGTAATGTTTGAAACAATTAAAATAATCGAGAATGCTAATCAAAGAATAGCTTAAGATCTTGAACATAAGAACAATATCTTAATAGAGATGAATCTCACAACACAAAGTTTGCAAAAATAGCATCGGTTTATATTCCTCAAATGATTAAAAGAAAACACAAAGTTTTTCTTCTTCACAATAGTTCTCAATATTCCAAAATCTCAACCCTTTGGAATGCATAAGCATCCCTTATTTATAATAAAAAGAGTAGAGAGAAAATAGGATAAATCCTAGAAAATAGTCTTTTAACAAGAGTCCTATTTTGCTTGACTCTCACACAGGAGACCAAGTCAAAATTTACTTCCTATGTGACGAAACAGAAATGAAAAAGACATGTCAATTTCAAGATTGAAATGACATGTTGCATCGTGACTTAGTCTGAATCGTCGTCTTTCTCTTCCTCATCTTTCTCTCCTTCCAACAGAGCCTGTTTGTTCCAAAATTCTTGGAATTTCTGGATTATACCTTGCATCTCATTCTCATCAGGTGTGGTGGAATGATCACTCAAGACTTCACATGTTTCATGAGTGTCACTGGCATTTCCGGGGAGCTTTCTCAACCTTTTGTTAAGTTTTCTCAGGGTCTCCAAAGTATGTTCAATCTTTACAAACCTGTCAATGATTTCCATACCAAATCCGTGAGTTGGTTCATGCTGAATTGATTCTTGGATTTGTTTGAAAAGATCATCAACTGGTAGGATACCTAAATCTCCACTCAACACTTTTGCACATATTTTCATCAGTTCTTCTTCCAGGTCACTCTTTCCATCAATTAATTGATCTCTTGATTCTCTCAATTTTCCAAGCTTCGTTGAGAATCTTTACCCTGAATCTGATGGCTTTGGTTAGCTGGAAATGCTTATCCACATGTGGGATGACGCCCTCTTCGACCAAGATGCGTGATGGGATTTGCTTCAGTACCTAGAGAGCTTTGAAAGTCAACTCCAAGTGCCCGATCTCTTGAGAGAAATCGTCATCCATCTTTTCCCCATTGCTCTATATATTCTCCAAAGATTGATAGACTTCTACAGTGTCTTGGATTACTTCTTTCCCCTGTAGGAGCAGCCTTTGGGTCCATTCATCGACCACTCTCCCTTTTTCATTAATCTTCTCAATTATGGGTACCGATGAGAAATCAAACTTGACAGGAACAGAGGAAGATGGTATGGACTCAAGGGGTTTTGAGAGCTTAAGTAATACTTTCACAACTACTCCACCTTTTCTTTAAGCTCATCCCTGCTGTCCTTTATTTCCTTTAATTTCTGACATAGCACATTCATAGCATCTCGTGCATCTTGTTGTGCTCCTTCTACCATCACCTCTCCTAGAGCAACCCTAGTTATCTGATAATCAGAGGCCACTATGTCCTCTTTGGTCTTTTCCGTTGCGGGAGTGGCTATCTCTCGCAAACTTATGTCCCGAAGCATCCACTAAAACCCTCGAAACTGTTTTGGGTTTTTTGGCTGACTTAGTAGTAGGAGCCTTGAGTGCACTAAAATCAAAGGCTGGTATGGGTACAACCACCTTCCTTTTCCTTGGAGTTTTCTCAAGTAACCATTGAGGCATACCAGAAGGAGTAGTCACCATTGTAGAAGTTGGTATCATACTTTTAGGTGGAGTGGGAATAGTTATCAGTGTGGTAGTAGATTTAGTGAAAAGAGGCATAGGAGGGGGCATATCTGTAGTTTCTTTGGTCCTCAAGCAGAGAGGGGTGAGAGTCCGGAGAAAATTCTGGCCATGACTAATGAAGTGGATGGGGAAAGAGGAGGTAGAAGTGGTTGTGAAGTAGGAAGTGTAGATCCTGACGCCAAAGCCTGGGATGCGAGAGATAAAGTTACTTCTGTTGGGCAGTCAGCAAATGGTGAAATTAGGGGCTGACTCACCTCTCCTTCCAAAGAAATTTCTCCTATTTCTGGTGGTATTGGTGATTCTGGCACGTTCATCTGCTTCAATTTGGAGTAGAATTTGAAGGGGTTTTGCTTCCCTTCTCTTCTTGACAAATTTGACCTTTATAGGTCCCTTGGGAGAGCTTTTGTCCTTTTCCTTTTAGAGGGCCCCGCCTCTAAAGAAACCAAATTTCAAAAACTATATTCTTTGAAACTCATCCCCCAAGAGGTGAGCCATGCCTTGGCGCGTGTGAGAATCGGGGCCAATCTATCTGTAATAGAGGCTTTTTCACCGATAGACCAATCAATAGGTGGGAAAACATATTGATCTTCATTCAATCTGTCATAGGAAGGATCCAGAACACTTTCATTATCACCAGTACCCTCTGGTATGTTAGTGAGCTCGAGTGTCTAAATCTCTGCAAGTGTTAACCTGCTATGATCTTTTCTTCAGATAGCAACTTCATCACGTAAATCAATCCAGATGTCTTCTATGCTTGGTACGTGTGGGTGTAGAGTTCCATATGACTTAAGGACTCCTCGAAAGTCAAACCCGTCTCTGGGCTTCATGTGCTTTTTCAACTTATCTTGAAGCTCATGTACAACATTCTTGGCTTTCACCACCATTGAACAAGTATACCTTCCAATAGAAATTGGGAAGGATACAACGGCCTTGTGTTTACTCTGTTGGAATTTGTGAAAATCCAACAATTGCCTGACCAACTCCATCAAGATTAGTTTGTCTCCTAGATATCTGGGAAAATGGAAAGGATCACCTAGGTACATGACCACTCGGAGGTATGTGAACTTCTTGAATTGTAAGAAGACACAACCCCATTTTGAAACTTCAGCCCATGCCTCATCAGAGACTCTTGTTTTCCTCAGTTTGAGGTTTAACCTACAGATGTTCTCATAAAAGAAGGCATCATTTACCCTTCTAAATTGGTCTTCAGACCCTTTTCTTGTTAACTGAGGAAAATACCGATAAATATTCTCCACTGTCTTGTTCCCCTTTGTCTCCAATCCGGGGTAATTCCTCATCATGACCACTACATAGGTGACATACGAGGACATATAAAACTTCCCAGTAGACAAGACTGTTGTCATCTAAGAATCTATCTCATTACTGATAAGGGTACCCCAATCAATCCCTTGTTGATTCTTCTTAATGATGATCATGAATTGGTACATCCATCCTTGGAAAAAATTTGATTTGGGGAAACCAAAAATCGACTCAACAGAGTAATGATATCATTGATTTCCTGAATGAAATCACTTCTAGGAACAAGTCTTGGGAACCTAGAAATAGTGGCTTGGCTTTGATTAGGAACTTCTTATTCACGTGTTTGATACAATCCTCCTGATCATTGTCCCAAGATTTTTGGGCTGACTTGAGATCTACGTCTCCATACTCCTCAAAGTTAGGCAGCTTGAGAAGGTCATCGAAGTAACCTCTGTCTAACTTGATTACGACCTCTCCCACCTGATTTTTCACAGAACGAGAAGCGAGTCATAATTTGAAGCATAGGCTAAGATGAACTCGGGGCACTGAGTGGACATGGGGAAACCTACTGCAAGAGGTAGACCACTGCCAACTATTGATTTCATCCATGGGGTTTGGGAAGAACTCTTGACTCTATTCCAAAAATCTTCCATATCTATGTTTCCGAGTTCTGTATCCTGGATGTCATAATTACAATCAATGTAGGAAGGAGACTCCACCTTCCTAAATTTATACTTCATCCTCCTTGATTTTTCCATCTTTTCTTGTGATGGATCGGGATCCGAGATGAGGAATTTCATAGAAGGGGCGAACTGATTGCCTCTGATTTAGACCCTTCGGGTTTGAAGACTTGCTTAGCAATCCCAGAGGTCCAAAACACTATAGAGAGTATCAGAGATTAGTGGGTTTCAAACACTCAGAAATTCCTGACAATCAGTTGAACCTGTCGAGAAGGTATGAGATGTCTACCACTCTGGAAAACCCACAACACTGGAAGATGTCGAAGGGTTCAGAAAACCCGCACTATTGTTAGATGCCGGGAAGATCAGAAATCCCACTATATTTGGAAGATGCCGAGAAGGTTTGAAGTGTCTGACACCTTAGAGGATTCCAAAAATTTTGGGATGTCTAACACCTTAGATTTCTCGAAACACTGCAGGTTTTGGAAACTGCAAACACCCTGCGAAACCCAAAAACAGGGAATCGGGTTGTTGTTAGGTCAAAACATGCAAATTCCTCTCCATTGTTATGATTCTTGATACACATTTTTTTATGCTCATTACAACGGCATACCCAAGGAATAACAAACTAAGCATTCCAAGGATGAACCCTAAAACACAAACTTGATGAAAACAACCCAAAAAGGGAAAAAGTAAACAAAAACCAAAAACCCTAACAAAAAGAAAGAGGGATTTTAGGAAGCTCATTACACAATCCTTCCACAAACAAAGAACAAAGGGAAATACCTTCAATCAGATCGAAAAATGATAAAAAATGAGCAACGCAATCAAGCACAAAGGTGAGTTGGGTTTCGGGGTCGAAGACGCATGCATGAAAATCCATGAGGTAAAAAGTACATCTGGTAAAAATGACGTGGAAATCTAAGTATTTATAAGAAATTTCACATTTAATACACTTCAGTTGACACATGTGTCAACTACCTGACAACTCGGCATTAATGTCATGTCAAAGCATGCTTGGGATATCCGAAAAGCGACATAAAGGATTTCATATCAATTCGGGTTTCAGGTTGTGGGAAACAAGCGACATGAAGAATGATGCTTGATGGTTCCGAAACCTAATACAAAGGAGTGAATCAGGTTTTGGGAATCGGAAGACATGTGACATAAAACATGTTTTGACGAAGGCATGTTTTGATGCTCTGTAGACCCGAAAACCTAAAACGAAGGAGCAAATCAGGCTTTGGGAATCGAAAGACATGCGACATGAAGCATGTTTTGACGAAGGCATGTTCGATGCTCTGTAGACCTGAAAACCCGAAAGACTTACTTGATGCGGGTTTCGGGTTTCAGGGAACATACAACATGAAGCATCCAAAACTCATGTTGTCTTGCTATGAAAACCTAAAAACCCAATTATCTCTTTGAAAGGGCATTCTTAGGAAACCAGCTCAAAAATTTCTTAGGGTTATCACTAAATTTTGGTGTAAACACAAAAATGAGATAACATGCGTGTGACCTTGCTATGAGATTAGTGATGTACGAGACAAAGGATGTATCAATGAATGATACCTATGTGCATGAGATCTAGGAGGTGATGAGCACCTATGTGAAGGAGATCGAGGAGGTGATGTGAACCTATGTGAATGAGATCGAGGAGGTGATGTGCACCTATGTGAAGGATTCATCCAAGTAGTGGACCTAGGATGATGAGATGTACTAGTGGATCAATGGGACCAGATATTTTGTGTACCTTGATTGGAGAGCTAGGAGTATATTGTGCCTTATATTTGAGAGGTTTGGGATACCTAGATGCTCTAAAGCAAATACAATGGAAACCTCAAAAGGAGGATGTGGCCACGATGTACATGGAAAAACACCCTTGATGGTGATAACTTGTTTATTATGAATGAACTTTAGACACAAATGATTCATATAAATCATAGCTCGATCAACATGGAGCCATGGAAGACCTAAAAACATGTCACACCCTTTGATTGAAAGTGTCACAAGAAATACAACATGCATGGTAAGGAAACCAATCGTAGCTGGAAGCTTGACATAACCGTAAGATGTAGGAACTAGATATCAAATATGTCATATCAGATGGTTGATAGCAATAAGAAATGTAATAGAGCATACACCCATATGAATCGATGGATCAATCATTGTATTATTGATAGCATGAGGCCTGATAGAAGTATTGATATGTAATGTGTCAGAAGAGAATGTAGCATGATAGTCATGATCAAAAATGCAATGAATGGTGGAGATGCATCAACATGATAAACTAGAAAATTGAGAGCCCCCGATGGAGGAGGCACTGCACAATATGTATGATTGGTTGAAGAATTAGTAACTTGTTTGTCATGCTTAGGAAGAGGATTGTTGAAGATCTTGAGTTTGTTAATTTCACCGACTAGCGTATATGTCATAGGCTCGGAAGCTTAATAGCATTGTTGTTGATAAGGTCATGAATGAGATTCCTGAGTTTGAAGCATTAATCGATAGAATGCCCAATGCATTAATGATAGTCACATCTAAAAATTTTGTTATAATTACGGCCTTTAGGGCAAGATGGATCCAAAGTAAGTGGAGAAGTAAGCGTAATAATATTTCTCTTAATGAGTTGTGGTAATAAAATATGTGGAGCACAAGATAATTTAGTAGATGTACGCTTTAGAGGATGTCATTGAAGCTTATTAGGAGTAGACACATCATTAATAGTAGCCTTTTCTTCAATATTTTTGGTAGATGGCTTGAAATTAAATTCTCTTTGAAATCAAGTAGAAGATGAAGCTTGATCATGATATTTAATCTTGCCCATAGATAGTATTTTTTTGCATAGCTTAAGCGTATGGCATAGTTGATCAAATGATGGAGAGGTCTCAAAGATAATGCTCTCCTACAGAGGTGGTAAGAGACTTTGGACAAATAGATCTTGTAATTCAAAGTCCTGTAAGTACATTATACATATTAGCTAAGTTGTTCTTATATCATAAGACATAATCCACTAGATGCTCATTAGATCCTTATTTAATTTATTCAAGTTGAGCATAGGATATATTAGAACTAATATTGATTGAAAAATGAGTGAGAAAAGCATCATCCAAATGCGTAAATGATATTACCAAATGGACATGTAGATTATAGAACTAACACATTGCATAATCTTAGAGACTTCTAGGAAAGATATTTTCTAATAAAGTATGATCATCCACATAATCTAGACATGCCACATGAAATGCTCGGAGATGCTCTTGAGGTTCATCATGGCCTTTGAAGGTGGGAAGCTTAGGGGTGATGAAATTTAGAGGAAGTGGATAAGCTGAAATGGTAGGTGTGAAAGGAGTGTGAAGGAGTAAAGTGGAATCAAGAGATGGAGATGCATGAGAGGTAGCCATTTGAAGTTGACGAATTTGAGTTTGTAGATCTTGATATAAAGAAGTTAAATCAGAAGTGTTTGAAGAAGATTCGTTTTGTGCAATAGAAGCATTAGGTTGAATGATAGGAGTGGTAGTAGTGGGAATGGAATTAGGAATATGAAAGGGTTGGGTGGAGACCATGGTAGCTAAGCAAGAACAAACAAGGGGTGCAGAAGTAGCATCTCGAGAGTTTTTCTCAACCACAAAACCAAAAAGAATATACGGAATATGTGTAGGATTATCACAAAAAGATTTACAAAAATTGGTAATCTTGTCTAATTGCTCTTGATCAAAGTTGGTGTCTTCATCATATGGCTACTCACTTTGTCATATGTTTCGATGTTTTTAGAGGAAAATTTTGAGAGTTATATAAGGGGTTATCAGTTTCACCATTGACTTGGAAATGCTATGGGTAGAAGGAGGGAGTTCTACATGCTTAAGAGACCCAAAATAACCACTATGGGTGATGTGCATAAGAATAAAACCATAGAAAGAGGGTTGAAGTAGAGTGATGAGTTCACCAAATGATTTATCAAATATAGAAATTTGTACAACCTTAAATGTAGAGTCACATGTAATAAATAAAACACTGAATTATAGATCTTACCTAAGCAATAAGCTAGATAAAAATGAAACTCTAGGTGAAAGATATGGAATAGAAGACTTAGCTGATTTCGCACTTGATCCCGAGGTATGTTGATTCAAAACCTGATGAAATGGGAGGGAAGAATTTTTGGGGGTAATAGTGTCAAGTGGGGATACCTTTGGGTGGACCACCACTTCATGACCCCTTTGTTTTAAAGTTTATTTAATAAAATTTATTATGTTGGTCTTTCACAATTAGAGTGAAACGGTGTGACTGATTCACCCATCCTATATATAGGATGATCCCTCGGGGATTGATATGATGATCAATACAGCTGATTATTATTATGAGTGTTATGATCATTGAGATAATTGTATTGTAATTGTGAAGAACTTATATGTAATTATTCTATGAAGACCAAGGAGAGAAGTGAAAGTGTTGGGTTAAAGTATTTATGAAATTCTTAATAAAGGTAGTGATTGATTTCAGTGGGATTTTTTTCTTCAATTTCCCCACTATAAATATGGTGTTCCTACCTCTTTACTATCCTATTATTTTCTTTCATCTCTTGTTATTACATTATGTAATATGCAATATATAATCAGCTAAGTCTATGGTTAATTTAACTGCCCATCATAATCTATAATTATCGAAAATTTATTTTCATGGGTCTATAATTTGTTACTTATATCTTCCTGTAATTTCCTTAACATGGTATTAGAGTTGGTGGTTATGCTTATGTAGGGATAGATTTGGATGGTTTGATTTACAGGGGTAAATAACTTGAATTTTTTTGGATCTTCGAAACCCTAGTTGTCCTGTCGTCGACTTCAAGCTAATCAAGTTCAAAATTCCAATTTTTTCCACCAAATATTATGATTATTGAATGATTTGTATATTAGATCTTGCTTATACATTTTGTGTACATAGATCTATGTTTTTGCGACCTTGTCTTTATGTTCTTAGTACTTCGCAGTTTATATGTCTTTTGTGTTTTTTCAAATATTTCACGTTCTTTATAACCAAGTTATAGTTGTGTAACTTATTTAAAATAAGTTCTTTTATTTTACATCCTACTTTGGATTTTTTGGGCTTGTCTTTTTCCCAGTGATTTCATAATTTCATTATTTTTGGCTTATTTTGTGGTTTTTAGGTTCATTATTTTCTTTTCCTTGGAAGCGTGCGGAATTAGAACATCTATCCTTGCTAACTCATGGGATTTGCGACACATTCCTTCATTTTATTTGATTTTAGAGGAATGGAGCCAAAATTGATTTTAGTTTGGCTCATTCTCGTGGACTTCATGTCTACCAAAATCCATTTCTCAAAAGTGTAACGGAATATTTCCATTTGTCCACTTGAGTTGTTAGATCTTCACTAAGTGGCATCCTCTAATTCGTCTTCGCCTTAGTCTTCTCACAGCTTTTGTGTCCTTTGTTTTTATTTCTTAGACCTGAAATTCATTAAAATATGACTTATTCCTTGGGTTTCATGTCCGATGGGCTCATCTATGAAGAAATTTGTTTGAAAGGTGACACGTTCTCCTATTTTTTTATTTACTCCATGTGTTGCCTCTTGTTTTAGCCACGTATTTCTTCTTTTGTCTTTCGTGTTTCTTTGACTTGTCAAAATCAGTTGTGGACCCGATAAATTTATTTATTTTATTGATTTTGGGGACTTCACGTCCATCAAAATAATTGGCTTTAGGAAGTGACTGAATTCAGCCACGTGTTATCTCTTTTTCATTGATATTGCACCAAGTGTCACTCTGGTTGATCGCCACATATCTCTTTTACATTTCAACCTCTTACGGACCCGAAATGCTATTTTTGTTAAATTCAGGGGACCTCATGTCTTTCAGACTAATATATCTTGGTAATTCCTAAAAAATGACACATGCCCTCTTGTGTTTTTTCGATTTGTGACACGTGTCACCTCCTATTTTTTTGCATTTTATCTCTTTGTTTTAATCTTTTCCATGCGTATTCTTATATTTTGTTCACGTGTTCTATTTTGTTCACTGCTTTGCATATGTGGACCCAAAAAGATTTATTTTTGTTTAATTCCCAGGACCTCACATCTGTTGGGCTAATCTTCTTGGAAAGTTTCGGAAAGTTTAAGTGTTTTCTTATTGAGTGTCTAATCTTTGACATGTGTTATATCTTGTTTTGGTTAGCTTTGTTATATTTTTTTAATGTGTTTCGTTTAAATGTATCCCGGCTCGGTCCGAGCATGGTTGAATTTCTTGCGAGTTATATTTAATTCATGAAAAATACATGTGTTGTGTGTTGATTTGTGTATGTAACCTATGTTCGATAGCTGCTTTTTTACTATGTTTGGATATCTTGTAGAAATTTTGTTTGTGTTTAAGATAAATTTATCTTCATAGTTGTGTGTGCATTTATCAATATGGTTAGTAATGCTAGTTTCTCAATGGATAAATATCAGTTATTAAATGGAATGAATTATAGTATCTAGAGAGTTAGGTTAAAATCTTATTTCATGGCTAGGAAATTATGGGATCTTGTAATCTGGTGTGGAAAAATGACCCACTGGAAGACTTGCAAACCTTAGCTCCTCTCAAATATCATAGGAATCTCTATCCATCATATTACAGATCATAAGAGATGAATTTTTAATGCATATAGGTCATATGGATTCTCCCACGATGCATGGAAACAATTAGAAACTATGCATGAAGGTAATTGTCTTTCCAAGATAATTAAACTAATTTTGGAATTGTTTACAACTCCCATGAAGAGGGATGAGAAAAATTTTAATTACCTAGATAAAATTAAAAATATTAAAACATAATTAGATGACTGTAATTGTGAAGTGTTTCAAGATAAGTTGTTATATTTTATCATTTAAATAAATATTCATGAAAAATTTAGGAACTACATCTCCATTCTTAACTCTAAATATCAAAATGAAAATGATCTTTCTGATCTAAACACTTTGTATTCTTTGTTAATTCAAGAAGAACATGCAATGGAGAGTTTTGATTCAAAAGAGACTTTCACTCGGGCATTGTTCTATCGAATCATAAGTTTTCTCAAAATAGGAATACTATATCAATCCTAATCGAAATATAATGTCATATCAAAATTTAAATCCAATCCTAAATCTAATTCTATTAGAAATAGTTAGAATTTCAAAGTGAAATTCAATGGCATGTAAAAAATGTGGAAAATTTGGTCATAAAGAATCTGATTTTAGAGTAAAAACTAACAAATTTGTTAAAAATACTAAAAATAGTAAATTTAACAATCAGAAGAAAGATCAAAATAAAAATCATGCAAATAATGTTGAGCATTCTATTGCCTTGTATACTACTCTCTCAACCTCAAATGATAATGAATGGATCCTAAATAGTGGTGCCTCTAGGCACATGACCTATATTTCGGTATCCTCTCAGATGTTATAAAATGTGAGGAAAATATATATCTAGGAGATAATTCCATCATTAGATCTGTAGGTTGTGGGAATGTTAAATTGAAAAATGGAATAATTAGGAATGTCTTGTATGTTCCTCAATTGAAAAAGAATCTTTTATCTTGCTCTCAATTAACTAAATAAAACTATAAATTTGTATTGTTGTAAGATAAATGGTATGTAAAATATGAAATCAGTAATTTTATTACCTCTAGTATACAGATAAATGGTTTATAAATTTGTGATGGATTTGTTTCTAAAGTTTTCTTTTTTCTTACTTCTAGAAATGATCTTCAACTTTGGCATGAAAGATTAGGACATGTGAATTTCAAAAAAATTTATGAAATGTCTCGCCTAAATCTTGTAATTGGTCTCCCTAAGATGAAATATGATCATGAAACATGTGAAAGTTTCTTGCATGGTAAGCAACATGTTAAACCATTTCACAAACATCATGATCTAAATTATTCTCATTTATTAGAATTGATTCACAGTGATGTGAGAGTTCCACTTGAATTTCCTTCTCTCAGTGGAGCTTTGTATGTTGTATGCTTTATTGATGATTTCTCTAGGATGACCTAGTCATATTTCATTAAGAAAAAGTCGATGTCTTGTCTAAATTTCAAGAATTTAAAGCCTTTGTTGAAAATGCTTCTAATCTGAAAATAAAAATAATTAGGAAATTGATAATGGAGGTGAGTATGTTATAAAAAGTTTGATGAGTTTTGTGTGTCATGTGGAATTCAAAGAGAGTTGACTACTCCCTATTCCCCATAGCAAAATGGAATTACAGAAAGGAAAAATAGGACTATCTTAGAAATGGCTAGGACTATGATTCATGCATCAAATGTGCCTAAATTTCTATGGGAAGAAGCCATGAATATTGCAGTCTATATCCTTAATAGATTTCCTACTAAATCTCTTCATCAAAATACTCCTCATGAATTATAGACAAAGAAAAAACCAGATATCTCTCACTTAAGAATATTCGGTAGTCTTTCTTCTATCTTCATTCCAAAATTTAAAAGGAAGAATATTGATCCAACCTCATATTCTTGTATTTTTTTGGTTATGGTTGTAAAAAAAAGTATTAAGAGTTTATGAACCTTTCAAACATCACATAGTTGAAAAGAGGAATATTCATGTCTTAGAAAATACTTTCTGTGACACTTCTTATGAACCCTTCTCTATTTCTCCTAAAATAGAGCCACGATAATCCTTCTCCTAACAATATGGAAATATAATTTCAAAAGGATGATTATCCTGATCTAGACATGATGGATATTGAGTGGGAGTCATCTGAAAATGTGTTGCATCCCAATATTCCTAAATGGTCTCAAAATCTTATTAAGGACTCTCATCCTATTAACTGAGAAAGGTAACTCATAGTCAGCATTCTTGTCATGCCTTGATGACCCTCTATGGGTTTGAACTAAAATATTTCAAATAATCATATCAAGATGATAAATGGATCAAGGATATGAAATATGAATACAATTCTTTAATTAAATTATAACACTTGGTAACTATTCCCTCCTCCTTCTAAACAAAGCATTGTAGGATCCATGTGGTTTTATGAAATCAAATATAACTCTGTAGGAGAAATAGAAAAATTCAAGGCAAGATTAGTGGCTCTTGGTTTCACTCAAAAACCCAGTCTTGACTATGTTGAAAATTTTTCTCATGTAGCTAAAATGATAATTGTTAGGACTCTTCTAGCTGTAGCTGCTCAAAATGGTTAGGAGATCCACCAAATGGATGTTAAAAATGCATTTATAAATGATGACCTGAAAGAAGAAATTTATAGGCATCAAACTAAAGGTTTTGAATAACTTGGTAAGGAACTATATGTCTGTGCTTAAAAATATTTGTATGGTCTTCAGCAAGCTCCTAGAGCTTGGTATGCTAAAACTAATAGTTTCTTTAAGGATCTTGGTTTCTCAAACTGTTGTTATGATAATGATTTATTTTTTAAGTTTTAAAATAATCATATTATCATTATTGTCTTGTATGTTGATGATATTATTGTTAAACACTACACTATAATATAAAAACAAACACCGGATATAATTGTATTTAATTTAGAAATCATCGAGATTTGAGATATCAATTCAATGATAGAGGTTACATTTTATAATGTTTGATCTCCAAGAAAGGTGGAGTCAAACTTCATCTTCAATCCCTCATATCACTCTCCATGAATCTCTCAAACTTATCCCTAGGATATCTCTCACATCCCTTTATTATCTCACACACCAAAATAGCTACGTGAGTTCTTTATTCAACAACTTCACTCACACACAACTATTAACTATATTATTAATATGAGTTGTATTAACTCATTATTAATAATATTACAATTTATTAATAATGTCACAATATATTTGTAACATTCACTCCCCTATTGTTAACATTATTAATTCCCAATATACACTCCCCTAATGTTGACAAGGTATAACATAACTCCTTTTTCTGCAACATGTTGCACGGGCTTGCCTCATAATCTAGATCAAAGAAAGGTGTGTAAACTTCCAATTGGATGAATGTCTTGTTGCACATGACCACAACTATACAAAGGAATGCATCTCGCATTTACTCCATGAAAAGAATGCACTCGGAATTCCACTGGTGGATTAACTTCATAAAGAAGGAAGGCAGTCAAAGGACCGCTACATCAGTAAAATTTTATCTACCTTTTTATATCTGTGGTTTTCTAGATCTACCACAAACCCTTTCCAAATCTATGAGTGTTACAATAAACTTAGAGACATACTCTACAATGTTTTCTTCTAGGAGGTTACATATAGGAATTTCTCACACATTACAATTGAACAGGAATGTGACATATGTTCTTATTACAAAAAAATAAACACACAACTACCACCATAGTTTAAATGCGGCCCCATCATCGGTGACTAAAGAGAGGTCGTTGATTAACCTCCATCCTTCGTTGCCTCCGTCCTTGATTTTTTTAATGCTAACTCATCTAGATTTGATAATGAGGCTCAATTTACATTTATGGACGTCGATTACCACCGAAAATATGTCCATAATTAAAAAAATTAAATTTTCTAGACTTTTTGACTACACAATAAACTATAGAAATTTAAATGAATTTTGACACTAATGATGATACAAAAATACGATTGATAAAAAAATTAAAACAATAATACTAAAATCTTACTTTTAATGACATATACAAACCAATAATAAATACAAAAACATTAAAAGATAAATTAACACCACATGACTTGAAACAATTTATTAACATATTTTAAATACTATAATTAAAATAGTAAAAAGACAATTTAACATATTCCATGGACTTACTTTTAAAACTAAAAACTAAATGACAAAATATTTTAAAAATAATAATGAAAGATTAATTTTTCAATGATATTCCAAAATAAAAAATAATCTAAAAAACTAAAGAAAACAATTAAAATAAAAAAACTAAGAATCGTTTAAACAAATCATGAAACACTTTAATATGAAACATTAAAATAAAAATATATAAAATATAACTTAAAATAATATTATATGACTTCAACTAACCACAAATCAAATATGTTATCTTTTGAAAGATGTAATATTTTGATCAAAATGTTATCCCTCCGTAATAGATGGTGAAAAGAATATTTACTAAATGATATCTGTAATTTGTATAACTGATTTTGAAAAATTCTTCACGTACTCAAAGTTTTTATGATCTTCCAAGTGTATGTAATCCTGAATACACCTCACCTTGAAAACATTATTTTTAAAAATGAGAAGTTGCATGACAGACGTACCATGTAGGAGTAGAAACTTAGCCAAGACATTAAAAACAGCAATGTCTAATATGGTGACTACCACAGTAAAATGAAAGATATAAACGTGTGAAGAATGATGTGAATTTCTGATCTACAAGAAACAAATGGGGTGCGAGATCTCCATATTTATGTTCCGACCAATCATCCTTTTCAACAAGGCAGCTCACAACTTAAGATATAACTTCACAAACTCTCATATTGGACTCCCCTAATCTTGAATTTTCTTCCGATTCTCCATTTTAGCAATGAGATATGTGACTGCTCCGATACCCTTTGTTAAACACCGCACTATAATATAAAAACAAATAGCGAATATAATTGTATTTAATCAAGAAATCATTCGGGATATCAATTACAATGATAGAGGTTACATTTTATAATGTTTGATCTCCTACAAAGGTGGATTCAAACTTCATCTTCAATTCCTCATATCACTCTCCATGAATCTCTCAAACTTATCCCTAGGATATCTCTCACATCCCTTTATTATCTCACATACCAAAATAACTACGTGAGTTGTTTATTCAACAACTTCACTCACACACAACTATTAACTATATTATTAATATGAGTTGTATTAACTCATTATTAATAATATTACAATTTATTAATAATGTCACAATATATTTGTAATAATTTTGATAACAATAAGTGATAAAAATTTAATTGCTAGAATCAAAGAAAGATTAAAACAACATTTTGAAATGACTGAATTAGGTTTGCTAAATCATTTTTAGGCATGGTTATATTTCAAGATCAAAAATATATTGTTGCATATCAATATTAGTATGCTACTAATTTACTTATAAGATTTAACATGATTGATTGTAAACATGTTTCCATTCCTATTAAAGTTGGTGTGAAATTAGATCCTAAACCTGCATGTGCTAAATTTGATCATACTTTATATAGACAGCTCATTGGTAGTCTAATTTATTTAACTATTACTAGACCTGATATTTCATATGCAGTAAGAGTTGTTTTTAGATTCATGCAGGATCCTTATGAGGATCATTGGAAAATGGAAAAATATATATGAAATATGTTAAAGGAACAATTAATTATGGTTTGTTTTATTCTTCTTGTGATGATGCAAAATTATTTGGATATTGTGATTCTGACCATGTTGGTGATGTTATAGATAGAAAATATACTTCTGGATATGTTTTCAAGTTGGGTGCAGGTGCCATCACTTGGATTAGAAAGAAGCAACCAATATTTTATATCTCTTCTACTTAAGCAGAGTATAGAATTTCTATTGAAGAATCAAAGGAATCTATGTGGCTCAAAATATTGTTGGATGAATTGCATATGGGTGTCAAAGGAAGCGCTACTCTTTTATGTGATAACCAAAGTTGTATTGCTCTTACAAACAATCCAGGCCACCATCAAATGAAAAAGCATATATAATTTCATATGCACTTAATTCCAAAGAAAGTCCCTAATGGTGATTTTGATCTCAAGTTATGTTCGATGAAGATCTTGAGTTGTTGATATCTTCACCAATCCATTGTGTGTTGTGAAGTTTTACAAGTTTCATGCCTTGTTAGGCCTATCAGAATTAACATTCAGGGGGGTGTGCATGACAATACCACCTCTTAACGGCTGTTGTAAACTTCCAATACTTCCTCCATTTTTGATAAGTAAATATTTCACACTATGTGAATTTACTTGTAAATCCCAGCGAAGCATTAGTTATGGGAATGTCTTATTTTATAAAAGGCTCCATAATATGATATAAGTCTTCATATATAAAGCACTTGTCCTAATAATTTATGTATGGGAAGATCTATATGATTTCCCTTGTTTATTTTTGTATGGGAAGATCTATATGATTTCCCTTGTTTACATGTTAGCTTGAATCATCGTTGATGATTTATGGATCTGTAAATCCTTTTGTAGAAAAATGTAATTTGGCATGTTTTGTTTTTTCCCACTTAACATTAAGGGGAGTGTTGGGGTAATAATTTCAAGTGGGGATACCTTTGGGTGGACCACCACTTCATGACCCCTTTATTTTAAAGTTTATTTAATAAAATTTATTATGTCGGTATTTCAAAATTAGAGTGAAATAGTGTGACTAATTCAAACATCCTATATATATACTATAAAGAATGATCCCTCATGAGATTGTTATGATGATTGATATAGCTTATTATTATTATGACTATTATGATCATTGAGATCATTGTATTGTAATTGTGAAGAACTAATATGCAATTAGTCTGTGAAGACCGAGGAGAGAAGTGGAAGTTTTGGGTTAAATTATTTGTGAAATTATTGATAAATGTAGTTATTTATTTCAGTGGGGTTTTTTCCTTTGGGTTTCCCCACTATAAAGCTAGTGTTCCTATCTCTCTACTCTCTTTTGTTATTTACTTTCAGCTCTTGTAATTACATTTGAATCAGTAATATATAATCAGCTAAATCTATGGTTAATTTAACTACACATCATAATATATAATCATCGGCAATTTATTTTGTGGATCTATAATTTTTAATTATATCTTCTTTGCATTTCCCTAACTAGATTGTCACAACCAAACCTAGAAAATTTTGGAACTGTCAGAAAAAGTTGAACCGGGGTTCTAGGCTAGAGGCGGGGGTGTACAGGCACCTATAAGCGTGAAAATGGTCAAAACTAATTCTTCTTGTGTCGTAAAAAAATTTCTAACATTCGTTGTTCATCACATGTGTGTCACACTATGTCTCAGTAGAATTCTTTGTTAACCTACAAAACAAATGATCTCCTATAAAACCCCAAAACACATCAAATCCTAAAAAGAAAAAGATGCAAATGGGGATTCGGACTAACCCTAGTGGTCACCTGACAAAGTGAAATTATGACCAAGCATTGCACTACATCTCATACTCCATGTATTTATGTGTGCATGTGTGTAGAATCGTGCCCTAGGAAGCTCTTGTGCAAGATGCACTTGATAGCAAGAAATAGCTAGATGTAGCAATGTAGATAGATGTGTGGATGTCAAAATGAACTTCCCCTCCTATGAAGTGTATGCATAAAAATTCATTCCTTGTCCCTTGAATGATAGCTAGATGGATGCTTTGATGCTCTTATAATTCCTTTGGATGTAACCTTAGGTGATGATAGTAGATTTTTAGATTTTGGTCCTTTATTATGATCACATAACTTTGTATTTATATGATTCCCTTGTTTGAATTTCATAATTGATAGCTAAAAGTTTAACCCATAAGAAAATAAGATGCCCAAAAGATAAAAGAGGCCCAAAATGGGTGAACAAGATACAAAGAGGTCAAGGGCACCCAGAGGGGATGAGGAACTTGGGCATAGGCATCTTGGTTGGTCGCTAGTGTCAGAGTCAATAAAGATAAAGAAATGAAGATCAGATTGGGTTATAGGGTGTGTAAGACCAAAGAGGACATAAGGAAGAAAGAAAAGAGGCCAAAGATAGATGTTAATTACTATTTTTCTCGCTTATGAATCATATGAATAGTAGTATGTGATTAGGACCTAGAAATGTACCCAAGTGTGTGATTTAGTGTCTACAACTACAATATGTGTTCCCTTTATTTGTTACACCTCCTGTGCTAATACTAAAATGTGCCTACCTATATCTCTAACCTAACATGGTGATCCTTGATTACCTTCTTTCTCACCATCACTCGGCAGGTCCTCTATAACAACCTCAAGATTGTGAACAACATGAGAAAGGGCTAGGGGTATGTTATCCATTTTCATCCCCTTAGTGAAATGGATAAGCTGGGAAGGCCTAAAGTCAAGCACTTGTCAAGCTAACATGGGTGATCTTGAAGATTGCAGGTGAAATTTTGTGTTTTGGGAGTTAATGCCTTGTTCTTGGAAGATTTGGAGTCATAAGAGGATTTTTTCCTCTTCTGGGTTTTAGAGCTTAAGGATCAACTTGAAATAAAATAAAAGGGCTCCAGTGGAACTTACTGAGATAGCCAAATGGGAAATAAATGGGAAAATTGGTAAATAACATCTCTGGGTACACTATCAATCCCCATTGGTCCTTTGGTGCACGAGAAATTCATCAAAAAAATCTAAAAATGCACAAAATTTGGACAAGGGGTCAAGATTGGCTCATTGAGATCCCCAAAAGCTCCTTGATCTATTGGGCGAGCTAGTTAATAGCTTGATTTAGGTATGGGTCCATTCAAGGAAGATGGGGAGTTAGCGGCTAGGAAATTTGAGTCGGCCAAGTAGTGGTGAATGATGCCATTAAGGACACGGGGAAAAGGAGGGCTCACTAATCAACTCGGACGATCCATGGTGAATGCGAAGGAGACTCGATGAGCTCTCCTAGCTATCCGAGTTGATGGAATAAGCTCATGGGCTATGCAGGTGGCAAGGTGAAAGTGGGAGCTCACGGGTGTGTCAAACCGAGTTGGCCATGGAAAAGGTGATAAGCTTGCTAGGGTATGCAGAAGAGTGTCTCTATCAAGCTCGATCAAGGAGGTCTTTCTAAGTGCATCGATGATAAATAATGTTTTTGGGGAATAATCACTTTGCAAATTAATTTCCCCAGTTGATGCAAGGAGAAACTTTGACAAAAACCATAGGTCGGTGATTCATTGAGCAATGTAAATAGAGAATTCATGGAATTTTTCAAGGTGATTACTCAGAAGAAGTATGGGTCGAGTTTGACATGTTTTCATGAAAATGTGCAGTAAGGAAAATAATGATTTCCGAGCATGACAACTATACCCATGTGTTAAATTTTTCAATTCCTATCATTCCAAGACACCTCAGGTCTATCCATTTAGTCCAAGTGACCTCCCAATTAATGTTATCTCATCCCCCTAGGTGATTTAGGAAAGTCCATTCATTCCCCCTAGGTGATTTTAGGAGTTCATTTGCAAGCTACATGTAGTTGTGGGAAGGGCTATCATTGGCCTTCCTAGGGCTGGAGCAACCCCATGGAGTGGATAAGAAGAGCCTAAATAGACGTGGAGGTGATTCAAAGGTCTTGGGACATCATGGAAATGATTCAGAATATTTTGGAAGGGCTCGAGAGAAGTTGGGGTAGTTTCGCCAAAATTAGGGTTCACAGGCCTAGTCAGTGCATAGGCCAAAACAACCACTAAGATTTGGAAGGTGATTTGGGAGCTCCGAATGGAGTTAGGAGAAAAACAAAACATAACCAGAAATATAATTCTAAGCCCTACATGATGGTGAAATCATATTTTTCACAACACTTTGGTGCATCGAGGTCTAAAGGTGGTTTTTCTTAGGCACAAGTGGAGTATTAAGTCAAAAATATGATTTTTCAAGGACCAAATGGAATAATCAATACATGATACTATAACCATTGGATTCAAAATTTAATTTCAAAGGATCATATAAATGTTTTCCAAAAAATTCCATCAAGAGCTCAAGTTATCATCGTCGCAAGTTGTCCTCTTGGAGCAAGTTTAGGACTTAGCCAAATTTTGGGAGGACACATGTCAGCTCCAGGAGCCTAGTGGGATTTTATGTCCCCGATGTCCCTGAGGGTCAGGTACATCAACCTTGGAAAAATGCACCTATCCCCCATGTGACCTTTGGAACCCCATACGACCATTAACATTGCCAGTTCAGCCCTGGATGCAGTTTAGAGCACAAATTCCCTGTCGTTGGATCAACACCACATGTCATCTCTAGGACCACCATGGAATTTGATTTCCCTCACGTCCCTCACAGATCAGGTACATCATACCTTGAAAAATGTTTCTAGCCCTCTAAGATAAATTTTTAATCACCCATGTGGCCCGCTTTTAGCCCCTCGGTGCTTTAAAGATGATTTTTTAGCACTCACCCCTGTTGTCGGATCAACGCCACGTGTCGATTCTAGCATATCCATAGGATTTTATGTCCCTCATAGGTCAAGGACATTAGGTAAAATAAAATTCATCCATACCTCTTTCATCATGTTTTTAAAAATTCAAATATTTACTTGTTTCTAATTGCTTCCATCGACATATCTCTATTCTTCCTCTACAACCTTCTTGCCATCAATCCACCATTTTGAACCTCGAAGCCAACTGTAATAGAAATACTATCCTTCACTCCATGAAATCATATAGGTATCATAAGGAAGTTTGAGAAAAGAATAAGGAGAAATGAAGAACAATGAAGAGCACAGTAGAAAATCTCCATAGCCAAAAAAATGGAGATTCACAAAAATCTTGCAAACCAGTGCACGTATCAATGAACCATTTTTTCTGTTTATTCCTCTATCCAAGACCATCAAAAAAATACTTTCAAACTCTCCTCTAGTGCAATAGATCATTCACAATGAAGAAATCTCCTTTCTAGCTCAATGAAGAAAGAAGTGGGATTTCCGTCAAACCGGTTGTCAAATTGAAGTAAGATTTCATGTGAAGCACCAGACAAAAAAACCCACATAAAAATATAAATTTAAAAAAATGGAGGAGAAAATAAAACCTACAATTTTGAGGTCCATTAATGGTTGCCGCGTCTAGAAGCACTGTCAGGTCCAAAATTTGAAACTTTAAAATCTCTTGGACTATTAAGCGAGATAGTTCTAAAATTTTAGAGGGGCGATATTAGGAAAAAAACCATATCAAAAAACTTCATTCCACATCATCCAACCTCCCGAATCCCACTTTCTAAAAATAGCAGGTCTTCTGCATAAGGGACTACTATTTTGGGAAATTCATCAATAGAAGAACGTGCAAAGAGACAAATACATTGGAGGTGCACTGCAACTGAGAATTCATCAGAACGGGAATTTTTGGCACTTACTAAAAATAGTAAGTGGTCCCATGGAAACCTGCTAAAAATAAAAATTTGATCCAGAAAGAGCAAGGAACACAGGGAGAGAGGGGAATCAGGGTTGCAACATCCACTTGAGGTTTGAGGAAGTTACCTTTTCATACTTACTAAAAATAGTAAGTTATTATTCTAAGGAAAAACATGAAGCAGAAGTGGATGGGACAAAAGATGGCTCACCCTTTGCTCGTGAGTACAAGATAGAAGAAATCGATGTCTTGTACATGGACTCAGATGACTTAATAACTTGCATGATAGCCAAATACCGAAATAATATTGAAGATCAGATATTCACCAGTGGCTTGTTCACTGCCACAGGACACCTAGTGTCTATCCAAAGTCATGAGTTGGTCCTAGCCTACTCTCACCACTATGAACCTGAAACATGAACCATCCGAGTGACAATGGTACAAAAATGGTAGTCATCAGCCCTAGAAACATCTCTCTCTTTCTCTCTCTACATATATTGACAACACCCAGCATGGTCATCATCTCAAAAGATAAGGCCTTACATGATTGGGGAACAATGGATGCATACATGTAAGGGGTTGCACTGGGGTAGTGGTTTAAAATAGGGAGAAATCCCTCAAGGATGCCTAAGAATATTCCAAGGTGTGAGTTCTAAGAAGGATATTCGGATGTCATCACTATCCTCTGTTGATTAATGGGCAAAGAAATCACAAGATACTTCCAAGACTATATTGTCCTTTTCATCTTGACATTGATAGAAGGAAAGCAAAGAATTGACTGGGGGTAGATTTTCAGCGACAATCTCCATCTATAATTTCTCTAAGTACCCGATGACAAAGAATTTTCACATGAATTATTACTTGGTCTACCTCCTTGCTAGCTCAAGATCATTCAAGGGATTAGCTCTCACGTAAAACATTGCCACCAAGGTGTCTCGCATTCGAGAAACTTCCACAAGTGGTGATGGAGGAAAGCCATAGGCATTTTTCTCATGTGAATGATGCATTCACAATGTACATAGTCCAAAACTTGGAAGGAGATCTGGAAGCTAGGATGTCATCACAAGTGGCATCCTTGATCAAGAAGTATGGCTCCTATTTCATATAATTCTCGACATTCTCCTACCTATGAGTTGCTATGGCTTCGATCAAGTGTCGTTAAGGCTTCCCAAGTACCTTAGTGACCAAATTGTATCATTTGAGATCTGTAGAAAGATCATTCAGGTGAATAATAGGCTCAGAATGAGGAGGAAGAAGTTAATTCCATTCCCTATCTCTCTCGGGGTATTCATGTGCAAGAGCTCAAATGACGCATCTCATCTGGAGGCCACTTTCACTCACTTGACTTTGCATTCCCACATCTTCAGGCCTAATTTTTACATCCGAGAAGATCTCGATTCTTTCTATGTCCCAGAATTGCAACACAAGCCACAAGTCAAGGATTACTGGGCCAATTGCATGGATGAATTTGAATTGCATGAAAAGGATCATATGAGCATGAAAATCAGTGAAATGAATAAATTCAAGTTCTCCTGCTTTGAAGATATTTTGTAAGATGATTGGATGGAGATGTATTATCTTGAGTACACATTAGTCAAGATGTCCCTTGTGCCTTCAATCAACCGGTATGTACGTGAAGCGGGGATACATTGGAGTGACTGAGAATTTGGTAAGGAGAATGAGAAATTGGTTTCAGAAGAAGAGAACCATGAACATCTAGTCACGAGGAATTCCTTGAAGTCAAAAGAAAGCCTCACATTAGTCATCTTCAAAAGTCATAGAGGTGACTTCCAGTTTTAAACACTGGATAAATTTCTAAAAGGAAGGCCGCAAAGTTGGAAGATTCTCCTTACGAGAAGACATAAAAGAAACTTGGAGTACAAGAAGGCTTGTTTACATCACTGCTAGAAGAAGATTTGATCACATAAATGCAGGAACTACATCCCATGACAAAGGCATAAGTGGGAAAAGAACACATGGTTCAGGATTCAGTCTTCAAGCCACCACAAGAGGTTTCCCCTCTTGATGACACTCATGCCTCTCCCATTCAAGATTTTCCTCCTTCTAGAATAGGGTACCATCGGTGCACCTATCATTGAACCTAAGTCCAATGAGATGTTTCCTTGGATGCAGGAAATAATTTTCCCTGACACCCACACTATGCAACAAGTGGTGGCCCCTAATCTATCAGCGATTGTCTCATTGGCCAAAGAAAAATATCAAGGAAGCTCACACATATAGCCTCACGGTTCTACAGTGGGGAAACAAGTAATCAATACATCAAAGTAGCTTGGCCCAAATTAATCAAGCTAGTGGATGAAATGACACCAGCTGACTATGAAATGAGCACAATTCAATTGGGACCAGAAACTCATGAAGGATATTTGCACATGTATCAGTAATCTTCCACTCACATGGTGGTAAGGAATAAGGAGTATAAGAAGAAGATTGATAAACTGAAGGAGTAATTATGAAATCTATCATTCTATGTGCAACATCTAGTTGATCCTAATGCCACAAAAATTCCCATTGAGGAAGTTGAGCCCATCATTAACTACAATCCAGAATCCATCAGGAAGAAACATGAGTTCACAATACAGGGGTGAGAGAATAATGAATGGATCAACTCAATCTCTAAAAAAGGAAATTCAGTGCTCCAAGAAGTGGTCAAACTCTTCACCTATATGTGTGTGATGATTAGGACACGAACACTCAGGGAGGACTTGGAGAAAGAAAGGGACTATTGGGAACCTTTGGGCCCAGTAGTAGATGAAATGAGCAACACTTGTCACTAGGAGTTGATCGACAGGAATATTTTTGAAACTCCCTCAGAAGACTTGTCATGTGTATGGGTGAGGTCCTTGGAAATTAGGTTTGAGGAAATCAATCAGGCCATCACAAAGCGGGGGAAAAGAGGAACAAACATATAAATTGCAATATAGTATAAATCAGAAGACTCGAAACTTGAAGTGTTAGCAATGGTTGAAGATACAATTGTTGATAAGTTGATTAGTCCATTTGAAGAGTATGTCAAGAAATAGGTAGACAACCCCTCATCCTTCACTAAGGATACCCTCAAATTCCTCTTAGAGATTCGGGCCTCTACTACACTTATCATAGAGAAACATTATTCATGGTTTGGGAAATGTAAATGCATCAACAGTGTGGCCAATGGATGGACAGAAACCTTAAGTTACGTTCACATTCCTCATGCCGACAAAGTGGAACCTGTAGCAACTCATTTAGCCAAGGATCTTGGAGAAACAAAGGCCTTCTCAGGAGCATGAAGTGGAAGCCATTCTAGGAGCAAGATCAAATCCACTGCAACGGCTCATACATCTGCATAATTCTTCTTCTTCCTCTTCTTTCTCTCTCTTCTCTTCTCACCCAATGCTCTCTCATCAATGTTATATTTTTACGTTGAGGTTTGCACTTTTTAATATAAATTTAAGTGAATTTATAAATATAATGTAAACTTTAATTCACCTTTTTATAAAAGGGACTAAAATATTTAAATGGAATATGAACAATCTAAAGTCACATTAAATTATTTGAAAATTCACCGGAAGATGAAGAGTTGCCTTCTCTTCTATAAATTGTAACAATATCCTCATTTGAGTTTCTTCTAAAATATTTTTAAACTTATTAGATTTTGGAGCTGTTTTCTTTTTGTGAATTCATGAGAGAGATATCCTTGTGAAAAGATTAAAGAGATAGAAAATTTCTTCAATTTTCCTACTCAAAAATGTCTTCTACTTCTATGTTATATACAATTTACTGAGCTTCAATAAAGGAAGAAAGAATTTTAGACTTTTTTGGTGAGGAGTTTAGTGGTACTTTGTGCTAATTAAATGCTATTTGGCTTATTACTATTACACATATTTGTTTTCTTCTAAATTCAAGTGTATGTAATGAAACTTCCGGGTGTATGTAATTCTCTAAGTTTCTACTCGCAGTATTAGTTTCTATTTTCTAATTTTCTCACTCCCTTTCATACTTTCCTAGAAAATTCTTTTCTTGTAGATATATGCAAGCTTGTTTCGTAGGGTTATTGGAGTGCCCCTATTGGATCCCCGGCTGAAAGGCCACTAGGATAAAACTCACATTTTACTTGTGCATGCACGTATGACATGCCTACTATTGGTTAAGTAGAGGGAATTATACTCCCATAGCATTGGAAAAATAACCACCAATTTTTCCCCAACAAATTTTCTCACCAACACGATGTAAGGTGAAGAAAAATGAAACCCCCTAAAGTTTTGCAAGTGTCATTGGGAAGATAAGGAAAAGAGGTGTTTGGGGAGTTAAAGACTTAAGCACAAGAGCCCCAAATCACTGAAGCATAAGTAATTTAGAATCATGCATACTGAGCTAGAGGAGGTTGATGCACATGCTAATCAGGTGAGTTGTGAGGTGAGTTGGGGGATGAACTAGCTCACCACCTGAGACAAGTAATGAGACCACCTGAACACCGCAAAGAAGACAAAAGTGAAAGATAAGTATTACGGGAATTGGGCATTACTTTACTTCTTAAAACATGAAGTAAAGAAGTTTGAAGGTTTACGATGGGAAAGTAGAAGTAATTGGGGGTCATATTCCTACAAAGAAGGAGAAGTAACAAGCAGTGACCCCCTGGTTTCCCGCAAAACTAAATAAATTCAAACGGTCATAACTTTTGACTGGGAGATCATTTCGCGCAAAATTGGAATTTATGGAAAGGTCGTTAATCCCTCTCCACAAACGTAAATATAATTTTCAATTTTGGTTAGGGAAAGGTAGTCAAAAATCATAAAACTTCTTCTATACTTGAATGTACAATTGCAGCCAACTACCACCATTAATGAAGCATGGAGGTCAATTTCCTTCTCCAGCAAGCAAGAGTGCAAGGGATATGGGCTTTGCAGGTGTCCCATGCTGCTTTCACATCAGTAATTACATTTTGAGTGTAAATGAAGGCATGCATTTGGGATTCACATCTTCTCTCTCTTCTCCTCTCATTCTCTATAAATTGTAAAGGAGGGCTCATTTGTAAAGAGTTGGACATTTTTGGTGTTGCCCTCCCTTCTTCCTTGTGAGGATGTTTTTGGAGCTTCAAGCCTCCATTTTTAAGCATTGTAATGGTGAATATTTCCTCTCCCTTCTATAGTGATGTATTTTGCATACTCTTGGAGAAATAAAAATCAATGTTTGTGACTACTTCTCTATCCTTGCATTGTTTTCTATTTTTTCTCTTTCTTCTTTCCTTTCTTCGTGCTTGTAAGTGTACTATGCATCTATTTTTCCCATTACATGTTTAAATGTGTTTGTGCTTAATGAGAAATGGTGTATTGTGTGTATCTTGGTTTGTGATGCTTTTCCATCCTCTCCACTCTCACCTTTCTCATTTTTAGGCATTGAGGATTGTCTAGCAACCCCTTTTCTTGGTGCTATCACCACCCCTTAGTGTAGGATTTCCCTTTTCATGCACTCTCTCTCTCCCTGTCTCCTTGGAATTTTTAGGATAGGTGTAGTTAGGTGTTTTTCTTGCATTAGGAGTAGTTGTAGCATTAGGATTAGGAAGAGGAACCAACCTTCTCTGGAGGGCCATCTCAAGTTTGCAAGTCCCACAACTTGAGAGATGGTCCAATGTTAGCAAAAATTAGGGATCTAACATTGCCATATCTAGGGTGTTAATTTTTGTGATAATAGTTCTAGCATGCCGATGGGACAGAAAGAAGTTAAAATTTTCCATTTTTGCTAAGTTGATGTGTTCTTGTCAAAAGGGTTTACGGTTTTGGAATCTCTCTGCAGATAATACAGATTAAAGTAATAAGGTCTTGGGACTCCACAATGAAGAATAAGTAATCGATGATTTGACTTGGCATTCGCTAAGTAATGAGTAGTTTGAACACTGAGTAATGATTAGTCATAGTACCGAGTAGCAAGCAGTTAAAAATTAGACTTAAATAATTACACGATAGAACTGCGATAAACAAAGAAGAATAAGTAAGAGTTGTGCGGTACTCTAGGGTGTTATTACTTCAAGTTGTGTTACTCTAGGGTGCTACTACTTCAAGTAGTGTTGATTACTTCAATTTTTCCATTACTTCAAAAAAATTGTCACTTTAAGTTGTGATATTACTTCAAGTTGGAGAAAATTGAAAGACTGAAGTAATCTAGGGTCCAAAACCAAAAACACATATAAGCAACTCCACCGATCCAAACAACCCATTTCTAATTTACTGACCTTTCTTTCCATCCATTTTTTCTTTCTATACCTTTCATTTTCTTCCATCCATGAAGTTGTGTAGTCATGAATTCATTTCCCTCATGGAATTCATGCTTACAACATCAATGTAATCCACCTCTAATGTATTTCACACTCCTCTAGATCATGTTTATGATCGATTGAGAATCATTATGCCTATCCCTATGAGCAATATCAAAATCAGTTTGGCTATGGAGTTGTTCAATAATTGGGATATACATGTGGTTATAGTATTCCTATGGAGAACACTAGTTTATGATAGAAAATCCAAAGTATGTAGGCTAATATGGTGTAGTCAAGGGCTACACTCAAATGAAAGCATTCAATATTGGTTTTGGGTCACCTTGTCCATGGGTTGTCCTTATACCAAGACACTTCAGCCCTTAGAAAAATATTGATTTCATGGTTTAAATGTTGCCCCATATTTCAAAATGGATCGATGAGATAGAGGCTCATGATCTTGATGCAAGACAACATTATCAATGGGTAAATCCTACACCGCCACCTCATAGTCTCTCATTTTCTCTTTCTCCATCTATATCGTTTCAACATGAATGTCATGACTTTAGCTTGATACATGTTGCCCCCATTGTGGAGTCCATTTCTCCACCTTCTATCCTTCCACCTCATCTTGATTTTTCTTCCCTTTTCCCTTCTAAGAATCCATCCCCTCCACAGAAACAAGAAAATAAACCTTCCCTTCCACCACCAACATTACAAAAATCTTTTGAATCCTAACCCAGCCCTCCTCTTGCATTCCCACATCAATGTTGGGAAGGAACTAAGAAAACCGGCCAAGGGGCACAACAAGAAAAATAACCCAACAAAGAATAAATGATAGAAAATTTGAAGAGTTGGGATTCAAGGTTTGGAATGGATAAAATCCCCTTACTGGTTAAGCCTTCAAAAGAGGTCAATGTTGGAGAAAACGTGGTGTAATCTGATGTTATAGTACAACAAGAGAAAGAACAAGTAGAAGATGATCAAAAATCCACTTTCTCCAAGTGCAATGTTCACACAGGCACTATATTTACAAAATTTGTCAATCCATCACCAAATTGCGAGAATCGGGAAGGGAAGAGAAATCAGCTCCAAGTTTAGTTGAAGAGGATCATATGGAGGAGAGAAAGACAAATTCATAGGTCTTAAATCAAGAGTAGGTTACACAAAATATTTCTGATCTATCTCCTACTTTATCCTTCCAAAAGTATGATTTTTTTGATGATTTTGAGTTATCAAACTTTATGTTTGAAGATGAAGAGGACCATGATGAACAATTTGCATATTCATAGGCCATAATGGTAGAAAGAGAGACCTCAGTACAATAGGACAACAAAGAGTTTGAATGCTTATTTGACTTGGAGGAGTACTTTGATGGAGAAGAGCCCATATAATCACAAATTTTTCTGCTCCTTCATTCATCCTCCAATGAGAAAAATCCTTACGCCATTGGGGAGAGTGATGCAAGGGATTATATTTAACTTCTCTATATTATTCTAGTTGGAATCGTACCTTCAAGAATGCATTACCTTCCATCAAGAGCTCTAAGCTTACCGATGTTGACTCACACCTCCCCGCAATCGACGATCATCATCATACATGCATACAACACCCGTATACCATAATTGTACTCAAGGAAATATATAACATGTTCCTTTATCAAATCTTGGACCATCAAAAATTATAGGGAAGAAATACTACTCACACCTCTTGATAATATGATTCCCCTGCTCCGAATTTTTCTCTCATATCACTCTAACCATTATCAATCACCCCTATTTACCTTTCACTTACAAAGTCTCTCTCAACATGCATTGTTGTTATAGAGTGGATATAAAATAGATAGGTTCTCAATGGTCCCTATGTTCAAAACTTGATGTATCTTCATGAATCAACACCTACATTCTTGGAACATCTTATCGACCTAGGACAAGGTGTTTAGGATCGTCTACGATAATATTCTTTCCTTAGACCTACCATCTCATTTAAACCCTTGTTGGCTTGTAGCCTTCTCTACACATAAATTGAGTTGGATCTAAAAATTTTCCAAAGCAACCTTACAAACAAATAAGTGATCTAGAGACCCTTTATGGAGTTCTCAAACATACCACAAGTGTATACCCTACTCATTTGTATGGAATTGCACTTCCTTTGGAGTGTATCATGCAAATTAGGCCTATTTTACCCTTACAACCATGAAAATGATATTTCTAGGTATGATCTCACATGAAAGTTAATGGATCCTCTTTTAACATGTCTGTAAGATGCTTCTTGATAAATTTTAGGCCTTGACTTGATGATTTGAACCTTCATACATTCATTTTTACTTCTTAATATGTGCATAGTCATAGTCAACCTACAAAACCTCCTAAAACTTTTCCATACATGTGAGTTAGGCCTTGAAACTTCACATTCTTTTGTACATCATCACAATAGAGATGTTCACAAATTTTTGTATGATTTGGATTGTTAGAATTAAAATGACACTAGGCCCTAGTTTTGGACCGAGAGAAAACAATTTGAGTTACAAGAAAACTTACACAATTTCAAGAGCTATAAAAATTAGGAGAGCCTAATCTCATTATGTCTCAGCTATCCATGCAATAACAGAGTTCTAAAAACACTTTCTAGCATGACTATCATTTTTAAGGTCTCAAATAAGCAGTGCGGTTTATACAATCTACAAGATCATGCGCAAAACATGTAAAATTGTCATTTGAATAACTCGCAACATCATTCAAAGATATTTATTATTCACTTCAAGCTTCCATTAAATCTTCTTATTTTTGTTGTAGGACTGATACATGACTTATACCCCTAAAATAGCTTTGTAACTCACTAAATCACCTATTTTTAGCTCCGAGATGAGCTCAATAACCAAACTTAACTTAGAATTGATTCAAAAAACATCCTATACTCGTTCATATCCTTATTATGACTTATATCACAACTATATAGCCTTGATTAGGCATAATAATAACCATTTCACTCTCTCTTACCCTTAATGTTTACATATTTGACTTTGACACTTACATCTTACTTTTCACACTTACAAAATGAACAAAACACACTTACATGAAATGGTCATATTCAAATATGCCTCTAAGACCTTTAAGTCCTCTAAGCCCTTGATGTTCCTGCATTAGAGAGCATCCAAGAATAGCCCGCTTCTTCAAAAATACCTCTTAGATTAATATTGGAGGAATTGAATCTTCCAAGCTTCACAGGGAATGAGGAAGAAGAAGAGAACAAGGGTGACATAATTTTCATATCAATCATCAAGATGGAAAATCAGCTGTTATCGTAGATGAGCCACAAGAGCAAAATCAGCTTACATATAGTCACCTTTTCCAAGAATTTTTTTAAGAATACTTCCTTATTGAATTTTATACTTATAGAAGTGGGAAAAATCAAAGTGGATCCTACCATGCCCCATCAGATATCTATCTTCATTAGAGCCAAAGGAGGATCCACGACTAGTCATGCTCACTTTTTAGCATAAGGAAAAGCTATCATCGAGTACCAAAGGTTAGTACCAAAGCCTCCAAGATCCAAAAATGAGCAACTCAAAGAGGTATTTTCTTTTATTAATGTTGATACTTTGGCTAGATGGGTGGAAATTCACTTCCAAATCATTTTTCACTCATGTACATGACCATGCTCATTGAAAAATTAGTTGCATGGTCCCAAATTTTAAGGAAAGGAAGTTACTTCTCCTTGTCAGTGTCAGGTTTTGTTTGAAGTCTTCCTTGCTTCTAGTTAGTGTAGGGTAGAGTAGGTTTGCTTTTAGTAGAAGAAGTGCTTGTGCACACTCTACATGCTTCACTTGAGGCATGTATGATCTTTCTCTTTGTACATAGTTTTGTTTCTTGTTGCTCCTAGTGGTTTCATTGCACAATTCAGTATGCCTCCTAGAAATATATTGCAGCAAGAAGCTCATAATTAAAGGAAATAGTTGTAAGCTTCAAGAAAAATTAAAATGAAGAGAAACTAAAATCAGATTGAGAGACACATTTCAATATCCTCATTCGGTTGTCTCTTCATATCAGTCACAACTTAAGCTTCTAGTGCACCTTATAAAACTATAAAAATAGATTTGGGATGGTTTCAATTTGTTTCATCAATGCATCCCCAAAAGCTCGGGGTTAAGAATCAAAGTTGTATGCGGTTATTGCTCAATTTCAGCTTAGACCATGGGAGGGACTAGTGAAAGGTTTTAGGTTTCAAAACAATTTTCCACTCTCATCTTATTAAAGATAAAATCTTGTGAAATTATGATCATCTACGTTTTGAAATAGCTCCAAAGCATTCGAGAAGTGCCCCAAGTAGGTTCAAAGGTGAAGGTTCTAAGTTTAAATCCCAATTTCTACTCCAATAGGTCAATTTTCAGAGATGAAGAAGAAAATAAATTTCAAAATAAAACAATTTTCCACTCATGCAAATTTTAATATTTTCTTATAAAAGTTGGAAAATGCAAGGGATGAGTAAGCAACAATGGATCCAAGTCTTGGCAAAGATTGCTCAAGAGGCTTGGGGATACAAATTTCCAAGTTCGATTAGTTCAAGTTGCTACAAAGGACTCCATGCCTAATAGAAGCTTAAAGCTAACTAGTCAATCCCATCTAATAGGTAGATGTCCCTGCAAGTCGCCAAATTGTTATCCATTTTCACCCCTAGATGGAATGGATAGCTGGGAAGGCCTAAAGTCAAGCACTTTTCAAGCTACCGGGGTGATCCGAAGATTACATGTGAAATTTTATGTTTCAGGAGATGATGCCTTGCTCTTGAAAGATTTGGATTCATAAGAGGATTTTTTCCTCTTTCGAGTTTCAATGCTTAAGGATCAACTTAGAAGAAAAGGGCTCTAAAGTAGGACCCATGGGCAGCCAAATGGGAACAAAATGGGAAAATTTGTAAAATAACATCTCTGGGTGTACTATTAATCCCCATTAGTCCTCTTGTGCAAGATAAATTCATGAAAAAAACCCAAACATGCACAAAATTTGGACAATGGGGGTCAAAATTGGCTTCAACTATCTCACCTAATAGCTCCTTGAGTGTTATGTGAGATAGTTAATAGCTCTCATCGAGCTATGGATCCATTTAGGAAAGGTGAGGAGTTAGCGAGTTAGGGCTGACTTGTCCAGGTAGTGAGTGAATGGTGCCGCCGAGAATGTAGGGCAAATGAGGGCTCATTGATCATCTCGGTGAGTCATGGTGAATTCGAGAAGGAGACTCTGCAAGACTCTTAGAGCTTGCCAAGTTTATGGAAGAATCCCACGAGGCTATGTAGGTGGCAAGGTGAACATGGGAGCTCGCAGGCATGTAGGGGTGATTCATCCATGGAAAAGGAGATAATATCACTAGGCTACGTGGAAGAGTGGCTTGGTCGAGATCGATCGGGAGGTCTTTCGGGCGTAATGAAGATGAAGCAGTGTTTTGGGAGTAATTACCTTATAAATTACTTGCCCCGGATCGATGCAAGGAGAATATTTCATGAACACCACGGAGTTGGTGAGTCATTAAGTGGAGTAAATGGATAAGGTGGGGAGACTACTCCGATGTAGTAGGGGTCGAGTTCGACGCAAGGTGAAGCATAACAAAACCCTACAAATTTTGGCAAGTGTCATTGGGAAGACAAGAAAAAGTGGTGTTTGGGGAGTTAAAGACTTAAGCACAAGATCCCAAAATCACCAAAGCATAAGTAATGTGTAATCACATAGATCGAGCTAGAGGATCCCGATGCACATGCCAACTAGGAAAATTGTGAGGTGAGTTGGGGTCCAAGCTAGCTTGCCACCCTAGACAAGTAATGAGACCCTCTCGAAATATGCAAAGAAGACAAAATTAAAAGAGAAGTAATGTGGGAATCGGGCATTACTTTAATTCTTAAAACATGAAGTAAAGTAGTTTGAAAGGTCTGATGGGAAAGTAGAAGTAATTATGGGTCTAATTCCCTCAAAGAAGGAGAAGTAATAAGTAGTGACCCTAGTTTCCCGCAAAACTAAAGAACTTCAAACTTCCATAACTTTTGATTGGGAGATTCGTTTTACACAAAATTTTACTTTTTGGAAAGATCTCAAAGCCCTCTACAGAAAAAAATATAATTTTCAATTTTTGTGAGGGAAAGGTGGTCAAAAATAATAAAATTCCTTTGTACTCCAAAGGCACATGCGATTCTGACAACTACCACCATTAAGGAAGCATAGAGGCCAATTTCCTTCTCCAATAAGCAAGAGTGCGAGGGATATTGGATTTTTAGGTGTCCCATGTTTCTTTCACATCATTAATTAAATTTTGAGTGTTAATGAAAACATAAATTTTGGATTCACATCTTCTCTCTCTTCTCCTATCATTCTCTATAAATTGTAAAGGAGGGCTCATTTGTAAAGAGTTGGACATTTTTGGTGCTTCCCTCCCTTCTTTTTCCTGTGAGGATGTTTGTGGAGCTTCAAGACTCTATTTTTAATCATTATAATGGTAAATATTGCCTCTCCCTTATATAGTGATGTATTGTGCATACTCATCGAGCAATAAAAATCAGTGTTTGTGACTGCTTCTCTATCCTTGCATTGTTTTTTGTTGTTTTTCTTACCTTTCTTCATGCTTGCAGGAGAATTGTGCATCTATTTTTCCATTGCATGTTTAAATTTTGTTGTGCTTAATGAAAATGGTGTATTGTGTGTATCTTGGTCTATGATGTATGTCCATCCTCTCCGCATTATCACCTTTATTTGTTTTCATACATTTAGAATTGTCCAACAACCCCTTTTCTTGATGTTACCACCACCCTTGGTGTAGGATTTCCCTTTTCATGCACTCTTTATTTCCCTATCTCCTTGGAAATTTTAGGATAGGCTTGGTTAGGTATTTTCTTTCATTAGGAGTAGTTGTAGTAGTATGATTAGGAAGAGCAATTTGGCCTTCTCTCGGAGGTCCATCTCAAGCCCACAAGTCCCACAACTTGAGAGATGATACCTATGTTACTCAATCACACCAAAAACCTTAGTCACAAAGCTAGCAATTCGGGGGTGTTGTGATTTGGTGATAACAGGTCTAGGATGTGTTAGATTCATGCCAATGGTTCTCATCCTTTCTTCTGACTCGCTTTCACCAAATGTCGAAGGGTCTTTCTATTGCACTTTTCCAATATCCGAGGGACGAGTTCTTGTAGTTCCTCACCTTCTATAGGGCTCTCATCACTCCCGCCTATCCCTATTCCTATCATTCTCATCACATCTCCAACTTCCCTCTCTTACACATCATTATATCTACATAGTATCTCTTCTTTATCTCTTTCTTCCGCTTAGACCCATGTCATCCTTCTCAAACCTTCTTCCTACCCCTATGTGTGGTGGGGTTTTAGCCTACCATAGGTAAGTTATCTCACCCTATATTAATCATTAAGATATTTATGGCTAATGGAAGCACGCATTAATAAGATCCTCTAGGTTCATGCAGATGCCATAACTCTACTTCTTTTAGGCCAAGTACATATAAATTGTATACTCCAAAGTATAATTGCACAACACACCTTCCCATTAATAAATCTATAGTGTCTACATCACAATGCGTCCAAAAATGATAGTTCTGGTATTTTTCCTAACTCCACACTTACTTCTTTCCTAGCTAAATACCCTTGTTCTTCACGTAACTGATAGCCACTCATACAAATCTACAAGTAAGAAGTTGAAAATTGTCTCGTATAGTGAATCATATAAATTTTCTTCCACCATTTGCATGGATTAAAATATTGTCCATTGTTATATATTTGAGAAAAAAATCTTGGTCGTCATCCATCGAACGCTCAATATTTTCTAGAGATATTTAGATCGCCATCTATACACCACATCTTGATGAGTAGAATGAAACGAGGTCTCAAAAACATAACCAAAATGTAGTATTTTATTTACCAATACCTAGTTTAGCATGGTAGCACTTCATTTATACAAAGCTCTAAACACTCACCCAAAGCGTGTACAACCAATAGGTCCCTCTTTAGTTACTTATAAAGATGTGTGTTATGTATTTATTCATTCATCTCATGTGAAAACATAGCGTTTCAATTGTAGACACCAAAATTTGTATTCTACCTCTCTTTTCCCACATTTGCTTCTTTCCCATTTATTATCCTATCTATTTTTAATCTATTACTTATTCCCATCAATTATCCCCTAATCCTCATCTCATTATCTACTTAATCCTAATTATTCCTAATTTCCCTTCGCTAGGTTGTTTATTACCCCTAAACCCCTAGTTCCTAATCCCTAATATTTTTCTAGCTTTTATTTAATCCAATTTTATCCCCCATTTACCCATATAACTTCCCTAGGAAACCCTAACGTGCCTAAATTCTTTAAATCACTCATCTCAATCCATAAAATCCCCATCTCTTGAGAAAATCATCCTTTATCGCCTGAATGGATGGTTCCCCTCGGTTGGTAGTGACCCTCTTGAGTCATCGTCAACCCTTTAAGGTAGGATTTACCTCTCCTCCCAAAGGGAGGCATAATCAGATTTATCTCGGATTTTTACAATCCTATCTTCGAGCACGAGATTTCTTACAATAGCTACAATCTTCTTGGAGTCCCTTGGAGCTTATTTACGTCATTTGTTGAGGCTTTGGGGAGTTTATCATGGTCTTATATTGGTTTATGCTATCATTACCATTATTTTCAAGTCACTAACATCTTACAGTCCGATTGCCATCAAATTTTCAGATCCAAGTTCTTCTCTCGGTCATTCTATTTTTCAGGTTTTCCATCCAACCCATCCATCCTCACCCTTGTTCAACACTTCCCAAGTCATTGTCACTACTCACGGGTCTTCACTATCCAACCCTATTATGTCACCTATTCTTCCATTTAGATCTTCATCGGTGTGCTTCCCTGTGTTATTATTGTTTCCAATTTTCAAATTTATCACTTTGCTTCTCTGTCGTCTAATTTTTTTTTCTGTCTCCAGTTACCACAAACTCAACCAAGTCATTGTTGACCCATGTCCTGCTAGTCACCCAACTCATCCAAAATCCCATTTTCTTACATCTTATTTGTTTATATGTCTCAAACCTTTCTATGCATGTTTCTTTTAGTGCTTACATATATCTGTCATCATCTAATCCACACTCAGATCCCTCCATATCTGCATTTCTAGCTTGTTGTCCAAATCCATCTACTCAATTTGTAGTCAACCTAGCCAGGTAAATTTACTTTGTGACTAATTTAGGTAAAATATACACTTTTTATCCATTTCTGCAACTTATAGGTTCTGTTTAGCTTCAATTTCTACATTTTATTCGGTCTTTCATTAACAATTTTATCATCTTTTATCAAACGTGGGGATTGATATCCATATAAGGAAGTTATTGATTCTTGGAACCGGCTTTGTTAGGAAACCCCTTATATACCATCTAATCCATTTTCTTCTTAGTTACTTTTTTTTGTAGGTTCATTAGATTTACGAAATTTTATCTATTTTGTGCCAATCCATTTGTCACTCTCCATTTTAAAGGTCCTTAAACCCTTGCATATTTGAAGTTTTTTTATTTTATTTAGTATCTATTTCACTAATATGAATAGGAAAGAGGAAATTTGGTCAACATTCTAGCACACCCGGTGGGACAACCCTTTTAGGTGAGTCTCTTGCACTTCATTTTTTTCATATTTTTCTATTTTCCACTAACATTCGACAGCAAATAATTTTATTTTTCTTGTTCATGTTGGGCTTTTGGATTGCTTGGATTTCACTCTTCACTTGATTCATCTTAAAGATCAGATGAAAAGTAAAAGCACTCTCCAAGTATTCCCCTTTTTGTCTTATTTTCTCTTTTTGCATCACATTTTCCCTTCCTTGTGTGTTTGTTCTCATTGAAATTCCACATTTGGTTTTGGACTTAAAAAGAACCTCTTGCATCCTTTCTTGTAAATATAGTATAAGTAAGGGTTTAATTGGTTACATTTCACATTCTATCACACACAACCAAACTCACACATTAATCCACACATCAAGACATTCCCTACAGGTGGAACTAATTGGGATTTCATCACCCAACAAGAAAGCCCTTTGTGGTGTTCTAGCCGAATTATAAATCCTGAGCAGATTCGGGCCTCACGCACCTTGGGTATATCAAGGACTCCCCATCCAAAACTACTTGAAACCAACCTTAGATTTTCATTTCTTAGGTACCTTCATTATCCATTTTCCCTTTTTCTTGTTCACATATCTTTAATTAACCAAGATAAAGAAAACATTTCATGGTTGATCTTTTTGTCTTAGTTAGTGAAATAATCATTTTCTAATTTTGTTTCATGTTCATTATCACATGGTCTCTAGCTAGGAAAATGGAGCAGAATCTACCATCAAACAATCCCATCATGTCATCCCAATAAACTTCTCACTGTAGCCATTATCCCATCCATGCCCTTGGTTACCTCTTATATGGTCACCCAACCTTTGAGCATTAATGTGCCTCATCAAGGACCTCTTGTTCAAACCACCACCCATGAGGAAACAAATCCCTTTCAACATGTCATCAATCCATTTCCTCTAGACCGACTACATCTCCAACTCATTCTCCTTGGGGACTCTCTTCTAGCCCCATTTATGACTTCTTATTTCATATATCTCCCACAATCTCTCAATCATATCAATTCACTCAATTGGTGGATCTTATTCCATCCCCACCACCGATCCATAGGGATCCAAAATGACTCTACTTCATTTGATTAGTCAACACGAAGAAGGAAAAATAATACAGAGGTTATGTCTTTTTACTAACATGACCACCACTTTATGCAGAGTGGCGGTTCAGAACTACCACCCAACCAGGGGTGGTGGTCCTCGATCACCGATCTGCATTGAGTGATAGTCTTGGCTCTTTCAGATAGAAAACAAAAATATGAAACGAACATCCCCAGAATTTGAAATGTTGTCTATGTCTCTTCTCCTCCATGACCTTTCCCATTCTCCGGTCATCTTTGAAGGACATGAAAAAGTCTTTAAATACATGTTTGTAGAAGAGAAAAATATCATCGAAGCATGAAATCAAGTGAGTAAGAAGTTTTTAGTGCTAGAATTGTGTTTTGTAGAAGAAAGGAGTGTTGAGATAGAGCAAGAAAGTAATTAGGAGGAAGTGTGAGATATTATCTACTTCTCTTTCATAATTATTGTAATTTCTATACTTATTGTTTTGAATTGGCCAATAAAAGTGGGAAGAAAGAGTTATTTCCCTTCCCGAACTAGTTTTTCCTCCTCTAGAGGTTTCAGGATAAAAATTTTTGGTGTTTATGAGTTTATATTCTTTCCTTTCCTGCAATTGTGGATTCTAAGCATAAGAAAAATTCATTCACTAGCTATCTTTGTCATTTTCTAATAGAAAGTAGAACAACAACGTTAATTTGTGATTATGTGGATAATTCCAAAGTTGAAGAGTTTACAGATCATTTTGGTATCAGAGCTAACAAGTATCCAGGATTGTGGTATTCATTCTTGGATTTGTATGACAGTGACGAGATCTAAAGGTGAAGAGGCTTTACCTTGCGATCTAGAAATTTCTACAAATAAGTGGAAACAAATAATTCGGGGACAAATGGAGAAAGATAACTTGGTTTAGAATCGAGATGTTGGATACTATGATGGATAGCATGTTTAGAAGGCAAGAAGAACTTGCATATTTGTAGAAGACAAGCCTTCAAGCAAGACTCTATGGACTCAGTGGTTCGAGGCTTAGCTAAAAATTTTGGCATAGGAAGAGCCACCATGAGGAAGATTATGGGGAAGAGCATGAAGAAGAGACTTCAAACACAAGAGAAAAGGTAAAATCTGACCATACTCCTTTTAAAGTTAAGACGAAAGTTGAGATTAAAAGCTTTGAAGGAAAATTAGATGCAGAGTTGCTTGATAAATCGTTAAAATAGTTAGAAGTCTACTTTAGCATCAGTAATGTCACTTAGGCGCAAAGTATCACCTTTGCATGTCTCAAAATGGATGGACATGCTCTAGTTTGGTGGGAAACCCATCTAACAACTTGTTAAAAGAAGAAGCATCCTATTGTGAAATCTTGGCAAGAATTTAAAGAATTACTTAGAGATAATTTCTATCTTGTTGGGCACAAGACTGACCAAATGATTAAATGGTAGTATTTTAGACAAGGCAGTGGTCAAATTGTGCAGGAATATACTATGGAGTTTTGGAGGCAGCCCATTTTGCTAAACATGGACTTGGAGGATGAGGATATTCTAACTAAGTACTTGGGAGGACTTCACACTCACCTTCGAAGAAAATTCATCTCCACAAATCCCAAATATCTCAACAAGGTGTGTGTGTAGGCATACTACATAGATGATGAAAATAAGCAAGGAGAAGCAGAGCCAAGGGAAAAGCAGTCAACAAATCAGCAAGAAAAAAGAGTATGGGAAAAAAGTAACAAGGGTAAGTGGAAAGGGAAAGGTAAACAAGTTGCCACTATTTTAAATACTTGTAAAGATCCTAAGAATTTTTGTAAGAATTGTGATATCAATGGTCATATTGATGCTACATGTTGGAAGTTGCATTTGGAGTTACACCCAAAGAACTAAACCAAGGACTCAAAGAAGTCCATGACAACTGTAAAAATAGAAGGGGAGGTGAAAATTGAAGATGACTCTAATGTAGATGAAAGGCTTGGATGCACTGACCACCAACATGGACATCCAAGAAGAGGAGATGAGTAGACTATTCTAGATCAAAATCTAGATCAAGAGAACTAAGGTAAATGATTTGGTTGATATCGGTTCTCAATCTAACTTGATTTTTGAAGCAGTTGTAAAGAAGCTTGGTCTTGAGACTTACGAGCATCCACACCCTTATCCTTTGGGTTGGGTGAAGAAGGGTGTTGAAATTCAAGTAACAAGAAGATGTAAGGTCAAGTTTGGGATAAATTCCCAATATATTGATGTTTTGGAAGCTGACATTATTCCACTTGATGCTTTTGACATTGTATTCGGGAGGCCTTACTTATATATTATGGATGTTATATTTGTGAGAAGGGAAAACCGGTATAGATGGGTCAAGGATGGGATCAACTACAACATCTGGGAACACTAGCGTAAGACATGGGTTACTATGGTGAGTGCTAACCAAGAAAAACAACTTATTCAAGCAAATCATAATCAATTTTGTCTACTTTTTTAAAGATTAAACAAGATGGGGTAGAATTTTCAAAGATTTCTAACAAGATAAAGCATGATTTGGATAGTATTATTCAGTCTTTTTAGGAAGTATTTTAGGCTCCCAGTGGGTTACCACCAAAAAGGAAGTAGAGCATGAGATTCAGCTATTGCTAGAGTCCCCTCTACCGAACATTGGGTTGTATAGGAAATCCTTGCTTGAAATTACTGAAGTAAAGAAATAACTCTAGGAACTACTAGACAAAGGGGTGATACATCCGAGCACCTCATCATGTGGTTCACCTATTGTGACGGTGTCAAAGAAGGATGGTTCTTGGATAATGTGCATCGACTACCGCACTTTAAATAAGATTGTCATAAAGACAGATATCCACTTCCCGCATAGATGATCTCTTGGACCAGCTTCAACATGCCAAATTCTTCACAAAGTTGGATCTCAAGTTAGGTTATCACCAAGTCAGAATGAAGGAGGAGGATATATGGAAGACTACCTTCAAAACAAAATAGGGTTTGTATGAATGGTTAGTACTTCCTTTTGGGTTATGCAATGCACCTACTACATTTATGAGATTGATGAATGATGTATTATGGGATTTCATATATTCATGTGTCATTGTATATCTAGACAATATCTTAATTTTTAGTGCCACATGGGAAGAACATCTAACTCATTTACAACAAGTCTTGCAAGTTCTCAGGGAGAAACAATTATTTTGTAATATGAAGAAATGTGAATTTTCCAAACAATCACTTGTCTATCTTGGGCACGTTGTTGGAGAAGGAGAGCTACGAGTGGATCCAAATAAGGTGGAATCCCTCACTAATTAGCCAACACCAACAGGAGCCATAGAGAATAGGAGTTTTGTGGGAGAAGTACAAGTACATGTGAAGTTCATTTTGGGCTTCTCCATGATTGTAGCACCTCTACACATAGTGGCTACAAAGAGTAATGGTTTTGACTAGGGTAAGAAATAAGACAAATCCTTTGAGTTATTTAAATACAAGATCAGTAATGCTCCAATAATTTCTCTTCCTAATTTGCAAGTGACCTTTGAAGTAGAGATAGATGCCGTGATTACGTTATGGGCACAATGTTGCTTCAAGGAGATAAACTCATATTCTATCATTACGAAACTTTCGCTTCAACAATTAAAGGATATTTAGTATATGATAAGGAAATGTATGCACTAGTCCATGCAATTAAAAATGGAAGCATTATTTGTTGGGTAAATAAACTATTGTGCTTATGACCACAAATCTCTCCATTATTTACAAGCACAGTCTAAATTATAGTAGGAAAGGCACTACAAACAATAGCTCCATTTGGTAATCAAATACAAGAAGGGTAGTACAAAAACTGGTGGCAAAAATGTTGTTTAGGCTGCCCACACAGGAGAAGTTTTCTTGTTTGACCATTATCTCTCATATCAATCCCTTCACAAAGGAAGCTTATGGAGAGGCATATGCCCATGAAAGAGACTTTGGGGTGACATTTCAGTAGTTGCAGTCCCAAGGGACTGAAAGGACAGGAATGAAGATTGTTATCTCAAGGACGGGTTGCTCTACCATGGGGGAAGCTTTGCGTGCCTAAATAAGAAAGAATTCTATTGATGAGGGAAGCACATACCTCGAAAGTAGCGGGACATTTTGGTGTTGGTAAGACCCTAGCCCACTTGTAAAGGTATGTGTATTGGCCCAATATGCAAGAAGAAGTATCAAAATTTATATGTGGATGTAAAATTTGTTGTACCAACAAGCCTAAGACTAGGAAGGAGGGTTTGTATATGCCTTTGTCAGTACCTACTCATCCGTGGGAGGACATTTCTATGGATTTTATAGGAGGATTACCAATGTCTAAACATAGCCATGAATATCTCTATGTTTCGTGGATAGATTCGAGTAAGATGTGTATTCTTATGGTATGTAAAAAGACAATAAAAGCACTTGAGGGAGAAGATCTTTTCTTTGCTAATGTATGAGTGCATTTTGGTTTGCTAAATTCTATTATTTCTGACAAAGATGTCATGTTCTTGGGAATTTTTGGAATATTTTGTGGGACAAGATGGATACTAGGTTACAAAGGAGCGCAGCGTTCCATCCACAAATAGATGGGCAGACAAAGGTGGTGAATAGGACTTTGGTACAATTGATCAAAGGGTATAATAACAAATACCCAAAGACTTGGGATGAGTCCTTAGCCTACATTTAGCATTCCTATAACCAGGAAGTACACACATCCACTATGAAGTCACCATTTGAAGCATGCTTGGGATATCTACCTATAAATCCACTGGACATAGCAGTTGGGAAGCAAGATGAGGATGAGACATGAGACACAGAGGTCACTAGATCAAACAAATTCATTAAGAGGATCCGAAAAATCCATCTCAAAGTCAAAGAACAACTAAAGAAATCTCAAGGAAAGTACAAAGCTAGGCACGATCAGCATAGGAGGGAACATAAGCTTCATGTTGGAGATAGATTTTGGCTTTAATTGAGAAAGGAGATACTACAAGGTCAAGCATGGAAGCTCAAGCCACTATGATATGGGCCCTTCACCATATTGGAGCAGGTTGGATAAAATGCCTTTCGACTTGATTTACCATCATTTATGAGGATGTACTCTGTAGTAAACTATGAGAACTTGCACCTATATGAGCCATCCATGTTAGATGAAGATGAAGGACTACAGTTTGCTACCTTCCATTGAGGATGGTGTCTTGGAATCACAAGATGAATTAGAGGATGATGTAGTGATGCAATAGAAGGTTAGAGAGACTAGGAGAGGTCTATAGGAGTCTTGGTAGATCATAATGAAAGAAAATAAACCAAGGCAGGATCGGTGGTACTCAAAGGAGAAAGTGAGGGAATTATTTCCTTGTCTACTCCCCCGCTAAGCTTTTGTGGGACGAAAATCCTCCTAAGAAAGGGAGGCGTGATCTATAGGGATCCAAAATGACTCTACTTCATCTGATCAATCAGCATAAAGAAGGAAAAATAATACACAAAGGTTATGTCTTTTTAGTAACACGATCACCGCTCTATGCAGAGCAACAGATTATAGAATTGTCGATTTGCATTGGGCGGTAGTCCTGGCTCTTTCGGACAGAAAACAAAAATATGAAACAAAAACCCCATAATTTTAAAGGTTATCCATGTCTCTTCTCCTCCATGACCTTTCCCATTCTTTAGTGCATGGGAGGACATGAGAAAGGCTATAAATACATGTTTGTAGAAGAGAACAAGATCATCGAAGCATGAAAGCAAGTGAGCAAGAATTTCTTAGTGCTAGAATTATGTTTTGTAGAAGAAAGGAGTGTTGAGACAGAGAAAGCAAGTAATTGGGAGGAAGTGTGAGATATTATCTACTTCTCTTTCATACTTATTGTAATTTTTGTACTTATTGTTTTGAATTGACTAATAAAAGTGGGAAGAAAGAGCAATTTCCCTTCTCGATTGGTTTTTCCTCCTCTGGAGGTTTCTAGGATAAAACTTGTTGGTGTTTGTGAGTTTATATTCTTTCCTTTCATGCAATTTTGGATTCTAAGCATAAGCAAAAATTCATTCATTAGCATTTTCTTTTCCTACAATTGTGGATTGCTATAAAGTTTGGTCTTTCTTTGTAAGAGTTAAGCATGTTTAACTCCTTTATGGGACTTTTTCATTTCCTTCTTACAGGTTGTTTTTTTATTCTCCTTTTGTAATGGCCCCTAGGATCCAATCCTTATTTTTACCGTATATAATAAAAAAATTCATTCACTAGCTATCTCTGTCATTTTCTAATAGAAAGTAGAACAACAGCGTTAATTTTTTGATTCTGTGGATAATTCCAAAGTTGAAGAGTTTACAGATCAACCACCTCATAACAACATTATTCCCACTTCATCTAATTATTATCACCAACATGTCTATCCAACCATCACAATTTATCGACATTCACATTTCTACTTCTCATATTCCTTCGCAATCAAGTATTCTGCCCAATCCCAATTGTCTTATTACACTCCTACTTTCCAACATCACACATTCCCTCAACCAATTAAATCTCCACCCCTTGACATCTTCAAACAACCCTTTCCTAATTCACCACCAAAAATCAATTTCCACCTTCCACATCTTACAAATTTAATCCTTATGCAATCAATACTATACATCAAACACCCCCATCCATACCTATCTTATCTACCTCATCATCTACTCCTACCCTAGACATTATGCCTACGACTTCTTCAATATCTACCCCGCATCCGCATCAACTATATCCATGACTACCACACCTATCATATTAACTTCTACCACATGTTCTACATTGATTCCTACCTTTACCACATCCACATCGACTTTGACTATACCTACCACTTCGTCCACATCTATCATGCCCCAACCTATCATATCTAACTCCTTATCCACATCTACATCAAACACACCTATCACTACATCACTTACATCCCTAAACATCCCAATTGTACCCATCTCTCCATCAATCCCAACTACCCCTATATCTACCACATCAGCAAATTCACTTACGTCTACCTTGACATCTTCATCACATATTCCTACATCTTTTCCCATGGCCACATTACCTATTTTATCCCAATCTTCTACACTTAATCCTCCAACATATACCATTTCCACATCTATACCCGCTACCACACTAATCACATCTTCTTGATTTGCAAACATATCAATGATACCCCTTGAAACATTTATGAAACAAGCACCCCCACCTAAGATAAACACAAAGGGTATTCATGCCTCTTTTGCAAAACCACCCATTTCTACATTAACCCATCCACAACCTACACCACCCATATCTCACATAGACCTCATTAATCACATCATTCAAACACCTCTTTATCCATTAATATCCACATCTACACCCACCATTGATTCTACACCTATATCTACTTCATCGGATTTGATCATATCTACTACTTCACCCACATCTATTCCACCCTTACCTATTATACCATCCTTAGAATCAATCCCAATTCCTCTTTCTTCACTTTTACCTACACCAACCATATCGACTATTGTGACCACATCTACACCATATTATCCTCCCACATCATTCACATCATTTGAAGATTTTTTAAAAGAACTCAACCTGAGAATAACTTCAAATGATTTCCCGTATCATCCACAAAATCAGACATCCCCACATCAATCTAATCTTCACCTTCCTAAGATCTCATCAAACATAATTTACTTCCTCTACCAATACCAACCACACAACCTTCATATCCTCCAGTTGAGATCGTTCTCATTCCTCCTAAGGGTACTTCTTTACAAGTGAAATCTAAGACCCTGGGCAACTTTCCTCAAAGGTCTCTTTCACATCCCCATAAAAATATCGACATTCCTCCACCTAAGATTAAACAATCCAAAGTCACATCATTTATCTTAAGACCACATCCATCTCTTCTAAGACCATCCCTTTCATCCAAAACATTGAAACTAATCAATCAACCCAAACAAAAATAGCTAACACTTCTTCTAGAAAACCAACCATCACTAGACCTAAATCCAAGACATTGAAACCTCAACATACCAGGACTCAACCTTCAACATCCAATTCATCTCACACATCCACTTCCTCTAAATCCAAAAATTCTCACAAAGATAAGGTACCTCCTAATACTTTGGTTGAATCATATGCGGAGGTCCTTCAACACTTGCTTCAAATTTCCACCATCACACTTCCTCCTATCAAAGCTTTTGATCCACATAGTAAGAAACAATCATGGTTTGAATCCAATCTCATTTACTCCTATCATCGTACCCTGGTTCATGAAACTGAGCATTGTAAGGCCCTCTAAACTATCATTTATGATCTTATTGAGGATAATGAATTTCTCATCTAAGGGGATCCTATAAAATTGACGAGGGAAATTTTACAGGTAACCATACCAAACTTTTGTTCTATTTCCCCAAGAGGTCTCTCAGCATTCGAATGTTGTAAAATCCCTTTCTCGGGAAATCTAGTTTTCCGAACTTAGTCATTTTGGTCCTTTTTGGTGGGCGCACCTTTTATCTATGCAACACAGGATAAATTTGTGCCCCCTTTATTTCCTTTGGCACACCCTTTGAAGTGTTGACACATAAATTGTTGCGCCTTCCCGTGATGTGCCTTTCTTGCCTATGCCAAGGTGCATGCGCCTTCATGTCAACAAAAAAATGTTACGACATTAATTGGTGCGCCAAGGCGCTCAAAATCCAAAGTGTCGAAAGTCTAAATTTTCTCTTAAGGCACAGATAATTTCATGTCAACAAAAACATATCCGTGCCACAGGGCGCAAAGTTTTCCATGTCGACACGTGTTTTGGTGTGCCTCTTTAAAAAGTGGTTAGCACATTTATTACACTTTTGGCTATATATAGGTGCATCCGCCCTGTCACTTTCACAATCAAAAACACATGAAAACTTTATTCTCTATGCACTGTCAACGCACCCATCATCCTCGTGTCGCATTCATGGACCCCACTTAATTTCTCTCATTCTATATATTCCGGGTAAGTGGTCCTTGCTTCTCTTGTTTTTTTTTTGTTGGTTGGTTGTGAAGTTTGATGAAATGAATCTGAGAAACCATAAACCCCTCCTGCCCATTTTTGAAGGTCTTCGCTCCCAAGTCGTTTTTCACCCTCTTTCCAGATCTACTGGCCAAGAGGGCTCTGTCTTAAAAATGAACCTAGATCTCTTTGTTATGCCCCCTTCACCATCTAAATCCATGAAGAAGGAGGCCTAAAAGACCGCAAACCCATCAGAAAGGAGAGAAAACCTAAAAGTTAGTTCTGGGCCGCATTTTTCTCTTGGTGCAATCGCCACCCTTGTTATAGAAAACACAATCGCGTGCAAGAGGGTGCACTGACCTTGATTGCAACACACAAAATCCCTGAGCCATGCATAAACTAAGTAAATCCTAAACCCGTGCAGGCGCAATCCCGCTTACAACAACAAATCTTGTTATGTAATCTTTTCCTGCACCACGCCAAAGCCCCCTTTGCGCACATAAAGTTAGTGCTACACGCATTAATCCTACGCCCCTCGGCACACCAAAATTCCATGTTACATGTTACATACCTACGCCATTGGCGCATCCTGCTCCCATGCAACACCAAACTTATTTGCGCCTAGTATAAAACTTCATATAATGGCACAGGCACACCCCTGTCTACAACAACAAAGATGTTATATGCAAAATCCTTGCACCCTGTGCCCTTTGGCGCTGATTTATTCCTTGTAACACTCCGCTTCAGTGTGCCATACTTTTAACCCTGCAGCCTGTAGTGTTCATACGCCTTATTCCTAGAGGCCTTAAAATTGCTAACTCCTCATTCTGTAAATCTTTAATGGAAGATCTGATACCTAACATGGCTCTTCTACGTTGACTTCACTCTTCTTCTTCGAGATAGCAAAATCGAACTCTCAGATCCACATATGTCTACATCAAGCAAAAGGCCAACCAAGTCAAAGGGTAAGGCTAAGCTCACAGAGGAAGAGATGAAATACAAATATCAAAGGGTCAGAATGCCCGAGTCCCAGGTAGAATGTGACCTAGATATTAGAGATTCTGAACTTGGCCACATTGACATGGAAGATTTTGGGCCAGAACCAGGAGGGTCACAGGAAGTCCTTGGATGGACAAACTGGTGGGCAGTGGTCTACATTTTCTGGGGAATCCCTCGTCGTGCAGATAAATAATGAGTTTATGATGGTGGTGGCCCGTTGTTATAACAAAGACACAAGGTGTGTCAAAATGAAAAGGGTGAGGTTATAATCAACCTCACTGCCGTAACACTTCAAGATCATGCTAGGCATTCCCCACCACCGACATTTTGTGGTTGTAAGCCAAGAAGACTACATCAAGGCATGGGAGGATAATGAAGACAAATGCATGCAATGATGAACGAAGTGTATTTAAAGAATAAGAAGGTGATAACCAGGTGGCCACAAGTTATTCACCGTAGTGACTTCTCCGAGGAACTGAGTGATACCATCACCTTCCTAAGTAGAGTATTTGGGATTTTTGATGCCCATTACTTTCACAAATGGATGCTCAAGTACCTAGAAACCATGAATAAGAATGTGCCTAATCAAGTGCTTTGAGTGGGTAGAGATCATAAGCAGCACCATCTCTGAGCAGCTCCAACAACTCACCACAACGGGGAGGTTCTACATGAACTCCTACGTAGTCTACGCTATAGCCTCAGAGAGGGATTATCCAGCACTGAGCCGATGGAGTTTGGCCTCAGGTGAAAATATACGAATACTACCCAGAGTTGAAGCTGGAGAACAACATCTCACAGTTTACCAAGATCAATGATGCTTTCTTCTATGGCATCATCTACCTTTTGAGGCCAAATATGACTCATGGTCAGACGACCAAGAGCATAGTCACAACAACTGAGAAGTGGGGGGCATTATTTACCCAATTCCCCACCTTCACCTATCTCAGAGTAGCTAACTTCTTGGGGGAGCCCACCAAATTACAAGGTATGCTAGCCCTAAGCTGATCCTATTGGAGCTGTCCAGCAACTCATAACATACCATGAGAAGTGCCTGAAAAGAAAGAAGGGTGGAACTCCTTTCCCCCTTACAGTGGGCAGGTACACCTACATTTCCCACACCAAAGCCCGGGAAATGTTTGCAGAAGCTAGAACTGCTTAATCTAAAGCACAATTTCCTGCAAGGCCCACCTTCGATCCAAGAAATTGCCTCCCTAAGGCAAAACTTGATCCGATCCACATTCCACAGATCGAGGACATCTACATCGACCTGTATCATGAGGTCGAACTCAGAAGAAGGATCACTCTCACCTGGCCCTAGTAGAGATTATTCAATATGGTGTGGCCATTATTCCAAAAGGTTATCAAACAACTGATCAAGAAGTTGATCAGGTGTATCTAGACACGGATGGGGACAATCTGGCCATTTGTTGAAATAGATAGAACAAAGGCACCTCAGACCATTGAGGTAAGGGTTAAGGAAACATGTGGTGAATAGAACATTGGTGTAGAATGAATGGCCTTATCTACCTTGGAGTAGATTTCACCACGTCCCCTTTGGGCAACACACCTGTTAGGCCAAAACATCTGCCAAAGGGAAAAGGCAAGGATAAAGAGGGAGAATCAAGCTCCGCTCAAGAAGAAGCTCCTGAGAGTCCTCCTTCCGCCACATAGAACAAGTTGTAACTGGTATCCCCAGAGAAAGAAGTGGTAGAGAGTGTTCCAATGGGCACATCCACTCAAGATGTTGCCACTACTACAACCATGGAGGTTCCCACCGTCCCTTCTCCCCTCCTCATGTGACTCAAGTGACCATTCCTTTGGTCGTATCCTCTCCCCCATCTTCTACTGTTCCCCCTTCCTCTTCCTCCATTTTCTCTTCTCTCGTGGAGCTGTCCCCCACCATTTCTTCTCTCATCTCTCAGCTCCCTTCCATTCCCATGACTACCTCCCCTGCAGTGTCTCTTCCTCCCATGAGCACTTTCTTGGCCTCTCTCTCGATGCCGCCACCAAGTGTCTCGACCCATTTCCCTCATCCACTGCAGCTGCTCCCTCTTCCACCTCTGGTCCCACTCCCTTAAGTCCAAGCATGGATCTCCCAGCACCTGAGCCAAAGCATAAGAGGAAAGTCCCCATTGCACCAATGGACTTCTCTGTCATCCCAACAAAAGGGGCTAAGAAGAAAAATCCCATAACCCACTTCTCTCAGAGTGCATCGGGAGAAAGAGTAATGGAGATGCATATCCCGATCCTTCAAAGGATAAAAAGGATTTGTCCCCTACAGATTATATAGTGACACAGGTCACAATGGGAATGTCATCTGAGAGCCTTCAAGGAGAGGCCCTATCTCATGGTGGATGCCCTTTGCAAGAAGCTTCAAGAAGCAAAGGAAGAGAAGAGGCTACTAAAAGAACAGAATAAGCATCTTCTCCACGCCCGTAGAAAATGGGCTAGTGCACCTCCTACAACTACCACCGAAACTCCTGAGGTCCTAAGTCAGGATAAGATAAATGAATACACCAAGATTGGTGAACAAGGTATGGCAGTATCCACCTGGAGAGACCAGATCCTCAAAGACAATGAGGAAGTAATTGTCAAGTTCACCGAATTATATCAGAACATTGGTCGGGCGAACAAGGAACTCCAGGTGATTGCAGGACCTATCTCTCAAAGAGTTGGACCATGCTAGGTTGCAACATGAGACATTCCAGAAGATGCTCGACTGCTCGGCCGATGATTTAGTTAAATTCAGCATCTTCGATCACCCCAGGGTACCCAGCAAAATCCTTGCTGCTTTGGACTACCGGGTCGATCAGATGGAATTTGTCCTAGAGAAGATAGACAAGGTCAAGGAGGAAGCCCTAGATGCAATGCATCAAATGGAGAAAATTGTCCTAAGAATGTCTCGGGCTTGCTCACTCTTCTTTTCACCTTGAGGAAGGTAGATGAAACTATTCGGATCTTCAAGGAGATCGTCTCGCAAGGGCTAGGGCCAGAAGTCACTTTTGACACTGAATCCATCAATAACCTTCTAGCCTACCGTGATTTTGTGGGGTACCTGATGGAGGCAGGTAATGAATATTTCAAGCTCCCCAAAAACTCAGAGATGAGCGGGAGACTTGCGAGGTCATCGGCGATCATACCAAGGGTCCTGCCCAGGATCAACTTCAGCCGATGGTCAGTAAATTCATGGAATATCGGACCCAGTTCCACATTACCTCTCCCAAACAACAAAGCAGAAGCAAGATACTCCCTTTCAGCCATGAGACGATGATGAATAGCCTTCTTCCTCTTGGCTTTCTTTTTGTAAATATCTAAGAGTATGTTAGCACAAATGATGACATCATCCATGTTGCACCATGGGATGTTGTCATCCACCAAGTTTGCCCAAAGTCAACAGAGTTGACTTTTAGATATTTTGTAGATATTTTGTAATTAGTTTTTGGTTTTCTTTTTTCCTTCTCTCTTCTCCTTCTTCTATATATACTTGGATACTTGTTGTATTCAAGGGGACACTTTTTAGATGAAAAATAGAAGTGAGAAGAAAAGGCTTTGTACTTTTGTAACAGAAGAAAACATTAATACAAATATTAAGACTTTGTGCTGAATATGTGTGTTATGGGCATCTAATCTTTCTTATGTTAGATCTATGCATGTTTATTCTATTGGATCTATCTCTACTTTTTTGTCATTTGTTCATCAGTATTGCTTTGTTCGTCTATGCAAGTAGGTTTGGCTCCATTTATTACCAATCCCAAAACATAGACCTCTGACCTTTCTACTTTGGAATTCATTTCTTTTCTCCCTTCGGATCTATCTTATCTTCATTTTTCCCTTCTTTCCTTTCTTTTCACAGTTGGAAGCACCTCTACTGGGATGAGATCCCAAACCCCGAAGGTAGAATATTGTGAGACTTGCATGATTCCTGCTGGTAGAATAGCAATAAACCAGTTTCGCTTTGCTGACTCAAAGAGGGGCTATGCCCTGCACACTGTTGGCTCATCTATCCATAGATCTGCCCACCCGATGATTTTTGACCAATAGTTTTTGGTGACTCCACTGGGGATCAAAATAGATCTATGGTAGTGGTATGTTAGAAAATCAATAAAATCATAAAATCACTACCTGTTTGCAAATTTTAACTTTTGTTCAAAATCCAAAATTTTTGCAAAAGTGATCCAAACTGAAAATTTTCTTCAGAGGATCCATAGATCGGGACTAGTTAGAGATCTTTAGTTCGCTGAGTTTTTACAAAACCCGTATTTTTCCGTAGATCTGAGTTTTTGACTATTTTACAAAATTTCAAACCCTTGCCAAAAGTCAACTCTAAGATCCAAAATCAGCTTACTAAGTTGGCCATTATTTTATCCTCGTTAATATTTGTCATTAAACCACAATCGGTTTTCAAAAAAGGGGATAAAATTAAATATTTAGAAAAGGTACATGCTGCTGATTTTTATCAAAAAAATCAGAAAATCAGCAAGTACAACCAAAAAGAGTTTTTAAATCTACTCCAAAATATTATAGATCTGAGAAGGTACACTGGCGGGTGAACCATTTACTCGTAGCAAGAAAGCTCATGGAGAATCGATCCTACTTTTGATCTACTTCAAAGGCACAACTTTAGTGTTACACCTAGCACGCTTCTCATCGCTAAGTTCAGTTGATCGGTCATCCAGAAGTGTCTCACCTCCACGAAGGAAGCATTTTCACAAGGAACATCCTCATCTCTTTGCAGTGCTTTTGCTTGCTCAGTGGAACTATGCTTCCGGCTCGCATCCTTTTTCCAGCTGTTCAAATGGAAGTACCATGGGGAAATGCTATGGGCCCTCTTGCTTTGCCACATCCTATTCACGCGCTCCCTCATGGAAACCGAAAGAATTTCCCAAATTTGATGGGAGTGGGAACCAAAGCATGGATTCACACATATCCGCATTCATCATGTCATGCAACATTCTGGATGTGACCCATGAAGATGTGTCAGTTCCTCTTTCTAGAGACCTTGCAAGGACCCCAGTGAATGGAATGGTTTCAGCATTTGCGGCCGGATCTATCACTAGTTGGGCCACATTACGAGACTGCATTTGAAGAAAGGTATAAGCCTTCCAAAGATGCATTTGCATTACTATCAAAGATCACTCACCTGAAGAAGGAGGTCAATGAAACCATGCGTGATTTCATCACCCGTTTCAATTCACTAATCAACCGTGTTCCACCTACCATGCTGCCAATGCCAGAAAATCAGAAGTGTTTCTTCGTAAACGCCATGAGCTCAAAAGTAAGTTTCTTACTCTTGCAAGAACAAGTCACTACTTTGGTTCTCGCCCAAGCTGCTGCCATATGGATTGAAGATAACTTGCTAATATCTGGTGAATTAAAAAGAGAACCATCCAAGCCTAAAGCTTCGATCCCTTCTCCCGCCACTTCATCTGATCTAGCATTTCAAAAGATGGTGAATGACTTGCTCGCGTTAAAAAATAGCTAGCTCAAGCTTCCCCCAGCTCTTCATACCGGATATCCCACGAAGGAATTTCACTTCCAACAATGTCCCACAAAGGCCACGCCTACCTGCAAGCTGCTCCACGGTTGGTGCTTGAGGCCCCTCCGGTCAATGCTTTAGCCGAAATCGAAGAAGAGGAGCAAAATTATGAAGAACCTTCATCGCCTAGGTGAAGATGATCAAGATGTCGGTGAACCGACTGGTGACTCTACTATCGGGTATATGGAATTTGATGAGGAGGAATCTGATGAAGAAGAGGGTACCCAAGGATATGCAAGGCATAATCATATGTTGTTTTCACCCGCTCGCAAGGAAAAGAAGTAGAAGTTGCTGCCAGATGCAAAAAGAGAAGGCCGTGTCAAACACGCCTCCAACCATCGCTAAAAGAGGTAGTCCCCTTCCTGCTCAACCTGTTATTAAGTCTTTTTCAAAGAAATATTTTTCCCTATCTCCCCTCCGAATCAACCCTCTCATATTCCTATCAAGACCAAGTAATCCTACCCTACCATCGTGAAATGAGGGACTCATTCCTTCATCAACGCAACCCTTGGCCACGTTTGACATAATTGATCATGCTAAAAAGACCAAGATCCAAATGTCTGAAGCCGAGTATCTTCAGTCAAACCCCGAACAACTTGTAAGGTTGACCAAATACATCAAAGCCAAGCTATCATAACTACTCAGGTTTCCCCAAAAGGAATTCTTTCTACTCCTCCTGCATCTCGCATAAATGTTGCCTCGACTTCTGCATCAGGAAAAATAGAACCTTTCTATCTCTCCCTCCTAATCAATGGTCACAAGCTAAGCAACTGCATAATTGATTCTGGGGCTTCCGATAATGTCATGCGGCAAAGGTAGCCCATGCTCTGGGCCTCACCCTTACCAAGCCTTTTGGTAGATGTTACTCCTTGGAAACCAAGCAGGTTCCATTGATTGGTCAAATCAAAGACGCGCAGTTTGCATTTGCAAGTGTTCCCAGAGAAAAGAGTAAAGATGACCGTCCTCATTGCCGATATTCCAGCAGCATATGGAATTCTACTAGGAAGGAGTTTTTGTAGTGAGGTTGGTGGAGAGATTCATATGGACTGGTCTAAGGCTAGAATCCCCGTCAAAGGTGTAATGCAAACATTAGAGCCGGAATCACAAAAGAAGTACTTGGTCACCAATTCTGATGACCCCAAAGCCCAAATTCTCTTTGAATCATCAGGGATGGGGAATTATTTCTTATCTACTGAGTCTGATAAAATGGACATTCTCATCCAAGAAGAGGATCTTAACAAGATATGGACATTGCAGTTTGATGGCAGTTGTGCAACTAGTGGATGTGGCGCTGGAGCCGTGCTAATATCTCCCGAGGAGGAGATTATTCCTCTCTCTTTCAAGTTGTAGTTTTTCAACATGAATAATACTGCTGAGTATGAATCTTTGCTACTTGGCATGCAAGCCACAAAGGAAAGGGGAATCAAGAACCTAAAAGTACAGGGTGATGCAGAGTTGGTCGTAAATCAAGTTAAAAGGATATACCAAGTGAAAAATGAAAGGCTCAGCATTACCGCAACGTGGTATGGGACAACATTGAAGAGTTTGATGCTTTTTCAATAAAATCCATTCCAAGAGCTCAGAATGACATGGCCGATTCATTAGCCATCTCAACATCCCTCATGCTCCCTCACCTAGGTTTGAAAACAGACACATATACCATTGAGGTAGTTTTCCGCCCAAGTGTGCTGATAACTCTCAAAGATCGGCAGGTATTCAATGATGACAATCAACTTATTGCCTTCCTAGAAAAGGTAGAAAATTTCAGTGAGCTTCATTTTGAAGGATCCACTTCTGCATGCCGTGAATCGGTTATGGATCAAGATGAGGAATCAAAAGGAAGTGATGGCATATGTCAGCTCAAAGGAAATAAAATTCCAAAAGGTTTGGTTTCTAGAACGTTTGTTTGATAGACATGATCATTTTGTCAAGAAGAAAAGGTGAGATAATCCTAACTCCTCTCCAGAGACCGAACCGGTCAATTTAGGTTCGGTAGAACATCCGCAGTTTGTGAACATCGGAAAATGTTGCACACCCGAAGAAAAGTGGAAATTCATCAAATTGCTGAAGAAATACATGGATGTATTGGCATGGTCCTATGCCGATCTAAAGTCTTTCAAGCCAAAGATGTCCAGCATGACATCCCGTTGAAAGAGGGTGTCAAACCCTTTCACCAGAAACAGAGGCACTATAATCCCAAGATCTCAGGTACCATCCAGGCTGAAATTCAGAAGATGTTAGATGCAAGGATCATTTTTCCTATCCATCATAGTACTGGGTCACAAATATCGTGCCAGTATGAAAAAATGGTGAAATACGCATATGTGTAGATTTTCGTAACTTGAATCAAGCGTCCTTAAAGGACAACTACCCGCTTCCCATAATGGATCAAGTTCTGCAGGTAGTAACTGGTTCAGAAATGTTGTCCATGCTTGATGGTTTTTCAAGCTATAATCAGATTGAAGTCTCACCTGAAGACCAATTCAAAACAACATTCACTACCCCCTGGGGCACATTTGCCTATAAGCAGGATGCCTTTTGGCCTGACCAACGCTGGTGCCACCTTTCAGCGGGTGATGGACTTCACATTCAAAGGTATGATGGGAAAGGTCATCATAGTTTATTTGGATGACTTAACTATGTTCTCTAAATGGAATGAAATGATCATTGTGATCATTTGGAGCAAGTATTGACTAGATGCCGAGAACACGGATCTCCCTAAATCCAAAAAAGTCTTTTTGAAGTCACGGAAGGAAAATTGCTGGGACACGTGGTCAGCAAAGAAGGGATGAAGATAGATGCTAAAAGGGTTAGGGCTATTCAGAGCCTTACTTTACCCATGAGCAAGACCGGCGTTCACTCTTTCTTCGAAAAGTGAACTTTCTCAGGCGCTTTGTTCCCGACTTTTCTGAAAAGACTCACCACATATCAAACATGATGAAAGGGGTCAACTTTTCTAGTGGAGTGAAGAAGGAAAGAAGTCATTCGAGGATATAAAATCCTCCATCACTCATGCACCAGTCCTGGTATGTCCCGATTTCTCCAAGGATTTTATCATGTATAGCTATGCATCTGAGCATACTGTATCGGCCATCTTAATGCAAAAGAATTCTGAAGATGTTGAATCCCCGATTCGCATTCATGAGCTCTCCCTCAAGCCTCATGAATTAAAGATGTCTCAGTTGGAAAAGCATGCCTTCGCCATTGTCAAAGCAGTCAAGAACTTCAGGTATTATATTCTAAACTCTCATACAGTGGTGTTGGTCCCTGACATGGTAGTCAAGTCAATTTTAACTCAACAAGAGTTAGGGAGTTTGTGAGGAAATTGGATTGCAAAGGTTCAAGAGTATGATCTAGATATAAAACCAACCAAGTTGGTAAGAGGCAAGGGCCTATGTCAGCTCATGGCTGAAAACCGAGATTCAGAAGACCCTGAGGAAAAGGATGATTGCACCGATGGACACAAAGCCCACCGAGAAAGTCGATTCTCTACCCATGGTTCTATTTGTCGCGACTAGCGACAAATGGTATTCTGATATCACTTTCTTTCTCACTTACGGTGAGTGCCCAGCTCATCTAACTTCAAAGGAGAAGCATGCTATAAAGCTCAGAGTAGCCAGATATGTCATCTGGGATGACTGTTTATACAAACATGGAATAGATGGCATCTTCTTGCGATGTGTTGATAAGCCACAATAGATAAAGCTACTTGAGAATTTTCATGATTCAGCCTGTGGTGGTCATTTCTCCTCTTCCATGATGGCACACAAGATCATCCGGCAGGTACTATTGGCCAACGTTGTTTCAGGATACAACCACCTGGGTAGCAAAATGTGAGCTCTGCCAACAATTTGTTGGCAAACCAAAATTGGCTGCTTTTCCCCTCAGGCCGGTCGTTATTGATGAACCATTCAGGCAGTGGGGAATTGACTTTATCGGAGCACTCCATCCCCAATCAAGTGCCGGACATAGTTATGTCCTGACAGCAATAGATTACTTCACCAAATGGGTGGAGGCCATACCTATCAAGAATGCCACCTCTGAAGTTGTTTGTAATTTCATCAAAGAGAATATCATCGTGAGATTTGGCATTCCACACAAAATCATTGTTGATAATGCTTCCAACTTCTCCTCATGAGAAGTTGTTGGTTTTTGCTATGAATATGGGATAATCTTGGCCCACGCCTCAGATTATTACCCCCAAGGAAATGGTCAGGCAGAATCCAGTAATAAAAACTTAGTGACCATCATACGGAAGCTAGTTGATGAGAGTCAACGAACATGGCACAAGTCATTGTATGACGCTTTGTGGGTGACCGCATTACTCCCAAGAGGTCTCTCGGTATGTCACCTTTTCAAGTGTTATATGGAATCGACGCCGAGCTTCCCATTTCTACAGAACTTCCTGCTCTGCGCTTGGCATGAGCAATGAAGATGAGACTTTCCAAAATTCTCTTGAAAAGAGGATCATGTATCTAGCAGAGCTCGAAGAAAAAAGAGTAAGAGTGGTCGACAGGATCACCGAACATCAGAATCAAGTTAAGAGACTATTCGATAAAAAAGCCTAAGCAAAGAGATTTTCAGATGGGAGATCTCGTCCTTTTGTGGGACAAACGAAGAGAGCCAAAGGGCATGCATGGGAAATTTGATTCTCTATGGAGAGGGCCTTTCAAGATCAAGCAGCTCAATGGAGAGAATAGCTTCTATCTCTCGTATCTAGATGGAACTGATCTCCCTTCCCTATAGGGCAACATCTCAAAATATTCAGGAAGTAGAGCTTGCTCTCTTCTTTGTATAGTTTGCTTTATGTTGTGTGTTGCTTTTCATCAGTGTTTGCTTTTTCATGTTTTTGCTTTTTCATGTGTTTTCTTTCATCATCGCCCTTGTTTTTGACTCTGTAACCCAATGGATAGGCACATGTTGATCTGGGGTTCTCTACCCTTGAGCTTCACTCAAAGATAGTCCCCAGAAAGAGCCAATTGTTATCCCGTAAAATTGACAAGGGCAATTTTACAGGTAACCATACCAAAATTTTGTTCTGTTCCTCCCAGAGGTCCTCACTGCATTCGAATGTTGTAAAATCCCTTTCGGGAAATCTAGTTTTCCGAACTTAGTCATTTTGGTCCTTTTTTGGCTGGGCGCACCTTTTATCTATGCAACACAGGATAAATTTGTGCCCCCTTTATTTCCTTTGGCGCACCCTTTGAAGTGTTGACACACAATTGTTGCGCCTTCCCATGATGCACCTTTCTTGCCTGCGCCAAGGCGCATGCGCCTTCTGTCAACAAAAAAAATGTTGCGCCATATTTTGGTGTGCCAAGGCACTCAAAATCTAGTGTCGACAGTCCTAAATTTGTGCCAAAGGTGCAGATAATTTCATGTTGACAAAAACATATCCGCGCCAAAGGGCGCAAAGTTTTCCATGTCGACACGTGTTTTGGTGCACCTCTTTAAAAAGTGGTTGGCACATTTATTACACTTTTGGCTATATATATAGGTGCATCCACCCCGCGTCACTTTCACAATCAAAAACACGTGAAAAATTTATTCCTCTCGCACCATCAAGCGCACCCATCATCCTCGTGTCACATGTTCGTGGACCCCACTTCATTTCTCTCATTCTATATATTCCTGGGTAAGTGGTCCTTGCTTCTCTTGTGTTTTTTTTTTGTTGGTTGTTTGTGAAGTTTGATGAAATGAATCGAGAAACCATAAACCCCTCCTGCCCATTTTTGCAAATCTTCCCTCCCAAGCCGTTTTCACCCTCTTTCCAGATCTACTGGCCAAGAGGGCTCTGTCTCAAAAATGAACCCAAATCTCTTTGTTATGCCCCCTTCACCATCTAAATCCATGAAGAAGGAGGCCTAAAAGACCACAAACCCATCAAGAAAGGAGAGAAACCTAAAAGTTAGTTTTGGGCCACATTTTTCTTGGCGCAATCGCCACCCTTGTTACAGAAAACACAGTCGCGCCAAGAGGGCACACCGACCTTGATTGCAGCACACAAAATCCCTGTGCCATGCATAAACCAAGTAAATCCTAAACCCGGTGCAGGCGCAATCCTACTTACAACAAAAAAGTGCCATGCAATCTTTTTTCCTGTGCCGCGCCAAAGCCCCCTTTTTGCACATAAAGTTAGTGCTACACGCATTAATCCGCCCTTCAGCACACCAAAATTCCATGTTACATGTTAATTACCTATGCCATTGGCACATCCTGCTCCCATGCAACACCAAACTTATTTGCGCCTAGTATAAAACTTCATATAATGGCGCAGGCGCACCCATGTCTACAACAACAAAGATGTTATATGCAAAATCCTTGCCCTGCGCCCTTTGGCACTGATTTATTCCTTGTAACACTCCACTTCAGTGTGCCATACTTTTAACCCTGCAGCCTGCATAGTGTTCCTGCGCCCTGCCCAGAGGCCTTAAAATTGCTAACTCCTCATTTTGTAAAGCTTTAATGGAAGATCTGATAGCTAACATGGCTCTTTTGCGTTGGACTTCACTCCTTCTTCTTGTAGATCAACAACTAAACTCAGATCCACATATGTCTACATCAAGCAAAAGGCCAACCAAGTCAAAGGGTAAGGCTAAGCTCACAGAGGAAGAGATGAAATACAAATATCAAAGGGTCAGAATGCCCGAGTCCCAGAGAATGTGACCTAGATATTAGAGATTCCGAACTTGGCCACATCGACATGGATGATTTTTGGGCTAGAACCAGGAGGGTCACAGGAAGTCCTTGGATGGACAAACTGGTGGGCAGTGGTCTACATTTTTCTGGGGGAATCCCCATCAGTGCAGTAAATAATGAGTTTATGATGGTGGTGGCCCGCTATTATAACAAAGACACAAGGTGTGTCGAAAATGAAAAGGGCGAGGTTATAATCAACCTCACTGCCCAACACTTCGAGATCATGCTAGGCATTCCCCACCACCGACATTTTGTGGCTGTAAGCCAAGAAGACTGCATCAAGGCATGGGAGGATAATGAAGACAAATGCATGCAGCTAATGAATGAAGTGTATTTAAAGAATAAGAAGGTGATAACTAGGTGGCCACAAGTTATTCACCGTAGTGACTTCTCCGAGGAACTGAGTGATACCATCACATTCCTAAGTAGAGTTTTGGGCTTTCTGATGCCCATTACTTTCACAAATGGATGCTCAGGTACCTAGAAACCATGAATAAGAATGTGCCTGATCAAGCACTTTGAGTGGGCAGAGATCATAAGCAGCACCATCTCTGAGCAGCTCCAACAACTCACCACAACGGGGAGGTTCTACATGAACTCCTACGTAGTCTACGCTGCAGCCTCAGAGAGGGATTATCCAGCACTGAGCCGATGCGGAGTTTGGCCTCAGGTGAAAATATATGAATACTACCAGAGTTGAAGCTGGAGAACAACATCTCACAGTTTACCAAGATCAATGATGCTTTCTTCTACGACATCATCTACCTTTTGAGGCCAAATATGACTCATGGTCGGATGACCAAGAGCATAGTCACAAAGAACTGAGAAGTGGGGGCATTATTTACCCAATTCCCCACCTTCACCTATCTCAGAGTAGCTAACTTCTTGGGGGAGCCCACCAAATTGCCAAGGTATGCTGGCCCTAAGCTGATCCTGTTGGAGCTATCCAGGCAGCTCATAACATACCATGAGAAGTGCCTAAAAAGAAAGAAGGGTGGAACTCCTTTCCCCTTACAAGTGGGTAGGTACACTGCATTTCCCACACCAAAATCTCGGGAAATGTTTGCAGAGCTAGAACTACTTAATCTAAAGCACAATTTCCCGGCAAGGCCCACCTTCGATCCAAGAAATTGCCTCCCTAAGGCAAAACTCGATCCGATCCACGTTCCACAGATCGAGGACATCTACATCGACCTGTATCATGAGGTCGAACTCAGAAGAAAGGATCACTCACCATCGCCCTGGCAGAGATTATTCAATATGGCGTGGCCATTGTTCCAAAAGGTTATCAAACAACTGATCAAGAAGTTGATCAGGTGTATCTAGACACGGATGGGGACAACTGGCCATTTGCTGAAATAGATAGAACAAAGGCACCTTAGACCATTGAGGTAAGGGTTAAGGAAACATTGTGGTGAACAGAACATTGGTGTAGAATGAATGGCCTTATCTACCTTGGAGTAGATTTCACCACGTCCCCTTTGGGAAATGCACTTGTCAAGCCGAAACATCTACCAAAGGGCAAAGGCAAGGATAAAGAGGGAGAATCAAGCTCCACTCAAGAAGAAGCTCCTGAGAGTCCTCCCTCCGCCGCACAGGAATAGGTTGTAACTCTGGTATCCCCGGAGAAAGAAGTGCAGAGAGTGTTCCAATGGGCACATCCACTCAGGATGTTGCCACTGCTACAACCATGGAGGTTCCCACCATCCCTTCTCCCCCTCCTCATGTGACTCAAGCGACCATTCCTTTGGTCGTATCCTCTCCCCATCTTTCTACCTGCTCCCCTTCCTCTTCCTCCATTTTCTCTTCTCTCGCGGAGCTGTCCCCCACCATTTCTTCTCTCATCTCTCAGCTCCCTTCCATTCCCATGACTACCTCCCCTGCAGTGTCTCTTCCTCCCGTGAGCACTTTCTTGGCCTCTCTCTCGATGCCACCACCAAGTGTCTCGACCCATTTTCCCTCATCCACTGCAGCTGCTCCCTCTTCCACCTCTGGTCCCACTCCCTTAAGTCCAACATGGCTCTCCCAGCACTTGAGTCAACATAAGAGGAAAGTCCCCATTACACCAATGGACTTCTCCATCATCCCAACGAAGGGGGCTAAGAAGAAAAATCCCATAACCCGCTTCTCTCAGAGTGCATCGAGAGAAAGAGTAATGGAGATTGCGTATCCCGATCCTTCAAAGGATAAAAAGGATCTGTCCCCAGATTATACAGTGACGCAGTCACAATGGGAACATCATCTGAGAGTCTTCAAGGAGAGGCCCTATCTGTGGTGGATGCCCTTTGCAAGAAGCTTCAAGAAGCAAAGGAAGAGAAGAGGCTACTAAAAGAGCAGAATAAGCATCTTCTCCACGCCCTGCAGAAAATGGGCAAGTGCACCTCCTACAACTACCACCAAAACTCCTGAGGTCCTAAGCCAGGATAAGATAAATGAATACACCAAGATTGGTGAACAAGGTATGGCAAAGATCTCACCGAGAGACCAGATCCTCAAAGACAAAGTGAGGAAGTAATTATCAAGTTCACCGAATTATATCGTAACATTGGTCGGGTGAACAAGAACTTGAGTGTGATTGCAGGACCTATCTCCGAAGAGTTGGACCATGCTAGGTTGCAACATGAGACATTCCAGAAGATGCTCGACTACTCAGTCGATGATTTAGTTAAATTTGGCATCTTCGATCACCCCAGGGTACCCAAAAAAATCCTTGCTGCTTTGGACTACCGGGTCGATCAGATGGAATTTGTCCTGGAGAAGATAGACAAGGTCAAGGAGGAAGCCCTGGATGCGATGCATCAAATGGAAAAATTGTCCTAAGAATGTCTCCAGCTTTGCTCACTCCTTCTTTCACCTTGAGGAAGGTAGATGAAACTATTCGGATCTTCAAGGAGATCATCTCGCAAGGGCTAGGGCCAGAAGTCACTTTTGACACTGAATCCATCAATAACCTTCTGGCCTGCCGTGATTTTGTGGGGTACCTAATGGAGGTAGGTAATGAATATTTCAAGCTCCCCAAAAACTCAGAGATGAGTGGGAGACTTGCGAGGTCATCGGCGATCATACCAAGGGTCCTGCCCAGGATCAACTTCAGCCGATGGTCAGTAAATTCATGGAATATCGGACCCAGTTCCACATTACCTCTCCCGAACAACAAAGAAGCAAGATACTCCCTTTCAGCCGTGAGACGATGATGAATAGCCTTCTTCTCTTGGCTTTATTTTTGTAAATATCTAAGAGTATGTTGGCACAAATGATGACATCATCCATGTTGCACCATGGGATGTTGTCATCCACCAAGTTGCCCAAAGTCAACAGTTGACTTTTAGATATTTTGTAGATATTTTGTAATTAGTTGTTTTCTTTTTGCCTTCTCTCTTCTCCTTCTTCTATATATACTTGGATACTTGTTGTATTCAAGGGTGGACATTTTTTAGATGAAAAATAGAAGTGAGAAGAAAAGGCTTTGTACTTTTTGTAATAGAAGAAAACATTAATACAAATATTAAGACTTTGTGCTAAATATGTGTGTTATGGGCATCTGATCTTTCTTATGTTAGATCTATGTGTTTATTCTGTTGGATCTATCTCTACTTTTTTTCATTTGTTCATCAGTATTGCTTTGTTCATCTATGCAAGTAGGTTCGGCTCTGTTTACTACCATCCCAAAACATAGACCCTCTTACCTTTCTACTTTGGAATTCATTTCTTTTCTCCTTTAGAATCTATCTTACCTTCTTTTTTCCCTTCTTTCCTTTCTTTCGATCTCTGGGATGAGATCTTACCCCGAAGGTAGAATATTGTGAGACTTGCATGCTGATTCCTCTTTGGTAGAATAGAAATAAACTAGTTTCGCTTCTTTGACTCAAAGAGGGCTTGCCCCGCACATTGTTGGCTTTTCATCCATAGATCTCGTCCATGGAAGACCAACACATCTCTATCCATCAAATCTTATAAGATCATCCATAATTCATTATCATCGAAGGTAGATATATTCCTCCTAAAACCTTTGTGGTCATATTTGTGCCTCTTTGGGGCACCATATTCTCATCAAATTCCACCTTTGTGGCCATATTGTTTCCCTCTTGGGGACACCATATCCTCATCCTAAGCCCACTCTTGTGGCCATTTTCTCATCTCATAATACACATATCTCTCGCTTCCTCATTTTTGAGGTGTTGCATATATTTTATCATATCCATCTCATCTAATCTTATCTAATCTATATTTTTATATATCCCCTCATTCGAACTCCACCTTTGTGGCCATATTCATGCTTCCCTTTGGGACCATTTTTTCTCATCCAAATTCCACCTTTGTGGCCATGTTTGTGCCCTTCTCGGGCACCATATTTTCATCCTAATCCCACTTTTGTGGCCATCTATTCATCTCATTAGGGACACATATTTTCTTCTCTTCCTCAAGGGTAGCGCATAGATTTTATCTTTACTCATCTATCTCATCGTATCCCATATTTTTGCAATTATATCGTGAATTTAGTTTAAGTGACCTCGTCCTTAAAGAAAATCAAAATGTTACTACTCTAGAAAGGATCCAACATGGAAATTTTTCCCCAACTGGATTAGACCATACATTATCATGCATAAGTATAGGTCAAGAGCCTATCATCTGGCCTCCCTCAATAGTAAACCATAAGTCAAACCGCTTAACGCATTGCACTTGTGACCATTCTATTGTTAGCATACTTACCAGTGAGCACTTAGTCATATCCTTAGATCATTCCTCCATCATTAGCCTCTTCCATCTATCATTATAATGATTTGGAATTATGTGTTCTACCATAACTTTCCTTGACATGACCTTAAATATGGGCACCACAAATCTGTCCATAGAATTTTCCTTATGGATAGGTTCTCCCTCTTTGGTGAGAACTCCATGATCATTACATCCATCACCCTCTTGTTTACCTCTTAGAACCACGCTAAGGGTCCAAAGGTGTCACTTGTACATCTATTATCCCCTCCTAAGTGGTCTACCTAGTTATTCCCAGCTCTTCCCATGTAATATCAAAATTCATTGATTCCCTTGTCAAAAATAAATAACAAACTACTCCCTCAAAGGACAGAGTTATTCATGTCAACAAAAAAAAAAGAGATATAAAAGAAATAAAAAAATAGAGTGATCCCTCAAAGGACGGCTATCATGTATATCACTCTCACCATTGGAATTTTAAATGTACAAATTAGACCATGACCTCAAAGGATGATTACTCCCTTGTATCATGGCATCGAAGGCTTCCCACATTGATCATCTTTCTCATGGAAAATTCCCGCATTGATTAGTTTTCTCTCCAACCCCTACCCAGAGCTAGGGCATAGACTTAGGGAACACCACTTATAGAGAACCCTCTTTTTATGTACAAGTTACGTCACAAACCCATTTGTAATGTCGACATTAGGTTTAAGATTTCATTCCATGTTTCTTTGATGATATTCGTAATAACTAACTATCATTGGTTATATGTCAACACATGTTCTGGTCACATATGCATTATGTTACTTACATACCCTTCTTATTTACCTCCAATGTGGTTGGAGGCATCATTTCCTCGAGCACCCCTTGATACGATGTAGCATTGTTTGTACCCATAGGTCACCAATCATCAAGTTACATTCTATTCTAAGTTTTCCACATCTATCCTTTATTCCTTTACAATAACATCTACTCTATTTGAATCATTTGTGTACTATCCATCAACAATCACACATCCAATTTACATATTCTATCTATCATCATCTATCTTTATCATTCATCATCATCTATGTTTATCATTTATCACATCTATTTTTCAACTAAACATCACATATTACATATTAGAACATCCAACCATTGCATATAAATTCACCATCATCATCAAATATAAAGTAAAAACATATAATCATCACATATCCACATCACATAATCATAAATAAAATAATCAACATTACACAATACACACATGCTAAACCATGAAAAAATCATATATCATGTATATCGTCAAAAATCAATGTATCAATACATCATTGACCTCTAAGGGTCCTCTCTCAAATCATAGATGTCAAGTAAAACTAGTAAAGTTCACATCAGAAAGCCTAAAATCTTTCCCTGTGAGGAAATTCCCTATGTCTACTTCTCAGCCTTATCACCTCTTCCCTAGCCCTCTCCTTGATGTGGCTGAGCCACACTTGTTGTTCTCACAGATGGTCCTACTCCACCACCTCTCTCTATTGCACATACTCCTAATACCTTATTGTTTATGGAAAATTCTTGATCACAATCCCCTCATAATACTTAGCTGTGTAGCTAAGGCTCTGTATCAATCCATGTATATCATACCAGGAGGTGCCATCTATCCTCCTACCTATGATGTTACAAAGGGTGCGCCACTCGTAAAATTTGTTCTTATAATCGTAGAAATATCTCCAAAGCGGGCTCTATAGGCATCTCACTACCTCCTGTACCGATCTCTCTCCTCAATGACTCGGTCCCTCTCCTGTTGAAGGGTCTAGGACTCCTACCACATAACATCTTGCTCCGGATGAGTGATATCCCTCTCGATGCTCACCTGAGCTAACTCCATGCACGAGTTACACCATCTCTGCAATCTCTCCTCGATCACCATATCCATCTCCACCTCCAAGAGAAATATTTGCGTAAATATCCATCTCCTCATCCTCCTCATCCCTCTCTCTAGATACCCTAGCCACCCAAGTAGTGTTCATCCACTCAGTAAACCCGGATCTAACCCCTACATCATCATATTCATCTCATGGCATTATTACCTCTTTCATCGGGTCTACCATCTCGGGACTAGGTATATCCCTATCTATCGCCTCGCACCTATAGGAAGTGGGCTCTCTACGAGTAACATATAAACAATCTAAAACTATCGTTGGAACCTATAAAATTGAATGGCCTCAATTATCTCTAACATGCGGCCCTATACCCACCTTGTCCTCCTCGTACCAAGAAACTTTACATCCACTCCCGACCATGTGGGTAATCCCTATATATTCGTCATCTGATGTGCTCTCCCTCAAGCTCTACAAACCTGTCACTGTACCAATCTACATCCCTCACTCCTCTTTCCCCATGAGCCTGGTTGGATCGTCATCTCAAGAATCCCACTGTGAGATTTATATGGTCCCTTATGACCCATGGTAGCCTTAATGGCCTAATGAATGTAATGTGCTCATAATCCTAGCAGTGCAGGAGGAAGCCTAATTCTAGCCCTATCCTCCTCTTAGCTTTGTACATCGATAACTTATAATACACCTATGCTAGGGTGGTACCAAATGATAACACTATCCGACAATCAACCATATCAATCAAGACCCCTGCTAATGCCCACGAAAACTAGGCTCCACCCGATTTTGGCAACACAACAAGAAATGGACATCATCAACAAACAAATCAATATGCTTTATGCATCCCCATGCTCATACCTCATCTCATAAGAGAACACCCCTGATGTAAATGTAATATGGGGTGCATTGGCTCTAAACAGTCATTTCAACACGCTAATTTTCTATCCACTATAACAAGAACTATCTACTCCCCTATATCGATAGTCTAAGGATGCGATATACATCCTCTAGGGTGATTTTCATCTCACCTATCTTGAACCAGAAGGTGCATGTATGCATATCCCACCTCTCAACTAATGTAATCATCAACCCCACATCTTGTGGGATCCTCTGATAGTGTCTGAATCCTCCCAATCCCATGGCCACTAAGTGATCCCACTTAGTATCGGCTATTTCCCTTGGATCTAGTCATGCAAGATGGGGACTCATTATCTCAAATGCAAGGTCTCGTGCCTGCAATCATCAATCAACCAATCAAATATTATTCCCTTCATCATTGATTTCATCTAACCCTTATCCAAAATCAAAATTAATCATCAATCTACCTCATCATACCTGGTCGATCTTTGACCTAGGTCGGGTCGACACGCCTAGGGTTAGATCAATGCATTTTAGGGTTAATTTTTGATGACCCTAGCCCGTCGCTTCGATCACCCTCGAAACCAATACAAATTTCTAAAAATTACACATAAATAAATAAACCATTAAACAAATTAAAAACAAGCTAGGGTTTTGTTACTCACCATTCTACAAACCCTCTAGTGTTTCGGCTTCTCCTCCATCCTCCATCTATCTCCAAATCGTGATTTCCTTTTATAGATTTAAGTTCTCAATTTTTCACTTGTAGGTATAAAAATGATCTTGGTTGGCCGAATTTTGGGCTTGTATAGCGCGCAACCTAAGTCGTCGCCAACTCCCTTGGGTCTCCGTCAACCTCGCTTAAGGTATCATTATCTCGACTTGAGCACCATCGACATGACCTCTCCTCATCCATTTTGTGCTCTTTTGGTAGGGAACCATGTCATCATCTCTATTTCAAAGTCCACCTTTATGGCTGTAATTATTTCCCCTTAGGGAATTTTGTATCCTCTATTTTTCATATTTTTCCTTTTTGGCCATTTTTGTGTCCTTTACCAAGGCACTATTATTTCCATTCTCGTCCTCCATGGACACATACCTCCCATTGATTCCTCATGTTTGAAGGATTTTGTATTACCTTCACATTAAGTTGCGCATAATTTTGATGTGTGCCTATGACTCATTGGTCCCCACGGCTTGCATCCATATTGAGTAGTTTCCCATTGGATTCCCTCCACTTCGTTGTGCTTTTCGCCGACTCACAGGCCCATAGGACATTGTTGTCATCTCCCTGAAGACCATGATCTTTTTTTCCTACCAATGTGACTCCTATAATCAGCGCCATATTTTAATTTTTTTCTTGAATTCTTCTCTCTTGGGGCATCTCATCTTCACTTATCATTTTACCCTTCTTTATTTTCCCACCCTCTCTTCTTCATCTATCTCTTTCAAACTTTTGATTGATTCCCCATTGTTATTTTGATCCCTCATTTGAGGGGGAGGACATCATCAATAATTTTTCACCCTTCATCTTACACTTTTTTCTCTCATCATTTTTGTCTCACGGCTTGTTCAGTATAAACCGCTCAATAAACGGGGGCAAATGTAGACACTGAAATTTGGTATCACTACCTCTATTGCCCACTTTTGTATCTTTCCCATCTATTATCCTATCTATTTTTAATCTATTATTAATTCCCATCACTTATCCCCTAATCCTCATCTCATTATCTACTTAATCCTAATTATTCCTAATTTCCCTTCTCTATGTTGTTTATTACCCCTAAACCCCCTAGTTTCTAATCCCTAAGCTTTTTCTAGCTTTTATTTAATCCATTTTTATTCCTAATTTATCCATATCACTTCCCTTACAAACCCTAACCCTCCTAGATGCTTTAAAGCACTCATCCCAATTTATAAAATCCCCATATCTTGAGGAAATCATCCTTTTATAGCTTGAATGACCAGGTTCCCGCAATCGGGTGGTGACCCGCCGGTCATTGTCGACCCTATAAGGTATAATTTACCTCTCCTCCCAAAGGGAGGCATAATCATAATTCTCTTGTATTTTTGCGATCCTATCTTCGAGCTTGAGCTTTCTTGCAGTTGCTACAATCTTCTTGGAGTCCCTTGGAGCTTATTTGCATCACTTGTGGAGAATTTGGGGAGTTTATATTGATCTTATATTGGTTTATGCTATCATTACCATTATTTTCTAGTCACTAAGCTACCAAAGTTTAAGATCCAAACTTCTTCTCTCGGTCATTTTATTTTTAATTTATCCATCTAACCCATCCATCCTCGGCCTTGTTTAACACCGCCTGTGTCATTGTCACTTTTGTCAAGTCATCGTCGACCCAGCCTCTATTCTATCACCTATTTTTCCCTTTAGATCTTCATCACTATTCTTCCCTATTTTGTTACTATTTCCAGTTCTCATATTTATAAATCTGCTTCTCTGTCACCCAAATTTTTTTGTCATCTTCGATTGCCACCAACTCATCCAAGTCACCATCGACCCATGTCTTGATAGTCACCTAATTCATCCAAAATCCCATTTTCTTACATCCTATTTGTTTCTCTATCTCATACCTTCCTCTCGTAGGTTTTTTTAGTGCTTACAGGTATCTTTCATCATCTTATCCACACTCAAATCCCTCCATATCTTCATTTCTAGCTTGTTGTCTAGATCCATCCACTCAAGTCATTGTCGATCTACCCTCTATAACCTGGGTCGCCATCGACCCAACCAAGTAAATTTACTTTGTGATTGATTTAGATCAGATATGCACTTTTTATCCATTTCTATAATTTCCATATTATGTTTAGCTTCAGTTTCTACATATTATTTAGTCTTTCATTATCTATTTTATTGTATATTATCAAACACGGGGGTTGATATCCACATAAGGAAGTTAACGCTTCTTGGAATCGACTTCATTGGGAAACCCCTCATATACCATCTAATCCATTTTCCTCTTAGTTACTTTTTTTTACATGTTCGTCATATTTGTGGCGAGATTATCTATTTTGCACCCATCCATTTTTCACTCTCCATTTTCAAGTTCCTTAAACCCTTACATCTTTGAATTTGTTTGATTTTATTTAGTATCTATTTCACTAATCTGAATAATAAAGAGAAAATTTAGTCAATGTGATAGTAACAATAACAAAGATAACAAGAAATAACATAACATAATCAATAATTCATGAGCACACTTAACCAACCACAAAATTTGTAATAAGTTATCCATCACATAATCAATCCATTACATATACTCACATATAAATACATCCATGTGTGTAGCATTCACTAGGCACATACATACTATATACTTATCGGTCTCTACCACTATCAACCTCCTTCTTACAAAGGAGTGTGACACCTACTTATATACAATGGGAAATTCCCTTCACCACTTACATTCTTTTATTCTAAGAATAGTCATCCTAAATATATATTGCATGCCCGTTAAACCCTTGTTTTATCATTATATCAATCTATAAATAGTTCACCTCATCCATGCTTTAATCCTATAATAATACTTCCTCGTTTGCATGTACTTTATCTCGTGGGACCATTGATTTATCCTTTCCTTGTCTATTCATGGACGTGCCTTGCATGTTACACCAACTCTTCTTTTCCTATTTTTAGTCTTTATTGAGAATCGATTAGCTCATAAAACCTTTGTCTATGTGTAAACCCTTACACACCGATCTCTTCTTCACCCACTCGACTGTATTTACTTTCTACTCTCACACATACCATGCATTCCTTATAATCTATTGATTATCCTTTTTGGTTCTCATGCACACTCTTTCACACACTCTTTATCCTTCACGCATGGTGAGTACTTAGCCATTTTCCTTCCTTAATGGTCCTCACCCTTGAAAATTATATATATACACATCAAAGTACAAATTAAATGCATATAATTGTACTACCTAAAGTTACAAAATATATCATGTAGGAGGAAACAACAGTCTTGACATAAAAACTTACAAATCAACAAAATAGATATACGTTATGCAACTATACAAGATTATTCTTGCTCATAGTTCCATACAAGCAAGAGAACCTGAGACTGGTGTAGATCTAAAGAATAGTCTCTCCTTCCTCTCATGAAATTCCTTGTAATCATCCATGGCCTGAAATACGTAAAAAATTTGACTGATGCAAGATGTAGACATCCCCTTTTCAATAAAACTCCTTCGAGATGGAGGAGCTCAAGTTAAAACCATTATAATTTCGCATCCTTCCCTTCATGCATGGTCGATGAGTCTTGTATCATTTTTCCACCATAGGGTAAGTGTTATCTTTGCATTCCCTCTAAAAATCATGACTCACATTTTTCCCTTGAGTGTAATGTCAAACTCACATTTCTCTATTTAAATACCTTATACACCTTTCACTCCAATCTTCCTACTTTAGTCGATAACTCGAAGTAACTTTTTCAAAGAATCTATGTCAAGGATTGCACCTCATACCCCATAACCTTTGAATGGAAGTTTTTCCAAATAGGCTCAAAGTGCTAAGGCCATCCTTAGAATTAAAATATCCTTCAAGAAAAATCTTCTGAATGAGGAATTGATACATTTGAAAGATAGGGGTAATAATAGCTAGCCTAGCAAGAAAACTAAAATGGAAACTATCAATGAAGAAAAATCCTCCACTAAATCCATGGAATTAGGAAAGGTTAAGACATGATTGACAAATTCTAATTCAGCATCACTCACATAAACAATTTTGCACAATAATCTCCTTGCAATGTCATCCATGGTTGGTCATTGGGTAAAAAGAAATAACATATTTTAATGGGAAACACTAAATCTAAGTTAAAGACATGATGAGAGAAAATAGAGAGAGAGGACTTAAATTAGCATGCTTATACAACTTGTGAATTATACCAGTTCTAACTTGTCCTTATATACAATTCACCATAACTAGAAGATCAAAACACTTATGCATTTAATTTAAATTTGTGCAAACTATGACAAAATAGAAAAGTTTATTTGACATTCGTGCGAACTGTAACAAAATAGAAAAGTGTAATGATAAAACATTTATATTTAAGCCAATATTAATTATATTTTTGGGAGGATACTTTAATGAAAAATATGTGACACCACCTTCTATGTATTAACCCACGGGCCACTCATAAATCATAAATTATAATCATTATATGACTTTATTTCAAGTTATTTCCTACTAGTACTCATGGATTTTACAAGTGATGTAGATTTAATACGCCACTTTTCCTTATTCTCTATGTATTCCCATAGATATTTATCATCTTTTAATATCTAAGTCCTATTAATTCATATGTTTTAGTTATATTTTTTCAAATTTTTCTCCATACATTATGATTTTTTGGGACTAAAAATGTTGTAATAAAGTTATGGTTTTAAGTTTGAAGTTTCAGGTCATTCATTTGCTCAAAGGAATGACATTGCGAATTGTGAAGTAACTTGGAGCTTTCCTATCTTCTCGCACTACATTTTAATCTGGACTATTTCTTACCTCTTTTTCCCACCTAACCTCATTAATTTATGAATTTGATGATGAAAAAATTAAAGGGATCAAGGAGACCTCTCCAACGAGACCAATTTTGCAAGACTTGGAGTAGCAGAGTGAAATTTATGGTCATTTGAAATTTTAAAAATATGGAGGAACAAAATAATGGCATGTGACAACTTCTCGATTGGTCACTAAGATTTCCTTTGTCACATGTTCCTCGATTCGCATTGCCTCACCTCACCGTGACATGCCTAAACTTTATTCAATTGGTTCACTCCATAGGCTTGGAGTCTATAGAATTCCTTTTCCTTAAGGAGGCCCAAAATCACACCACATGTCCATATCATATTCAATTTCAGGTGTCAAGGATCCTTTTGCATACCTTTACGCTCGGTTGCCGAGAATGGGTGATACTTTGCCGCTTCTCATTCACTACGGCTTATCAAAAGTTTTAGACTTCCTAGGTAGTTATTGGAGTATTTTAAATTTTATAAGCATCCTAAAGGTTTAGCGACTTCCAAATATTTTAACCTTTGTTCCATGGGATTTTAAACAAGATCCACCTAATTCCATTATAAATGAGTTATGGTCATTTGAAATTTCTACAGATCAGAGGAAAATTAGAATGACACGTGGTAGCTTCCGATTAGTCACCGAGATTACCTTTTCCATGTGTATCACCGATGCAACTTTGCCTCACCTCACCATAGACCCAAAACTTTATTGAATTGGTTCATTGGAGTCTCTGAGACTACCTTTTCTTGAGGAGGCCAAAAATCTTGCCACGTGTCCATCGATATTCAATTTCAAGCGTCGGGATCCTTTTACATACCTTTACGCTCAAGTTCTCAGAATGGGTGACACTTGGATGCTCCTCATTTGTTGCGGCTTATCAAAAAATTTAGCAACTTCCTAGGTAGTTAATGGAGTATTTTAAATTTAGCGATAATTCTAAAGGTTTAGCAGCTTGAAAATATTTTAACCTTTGTTGCACGGGCTTTTAAACAAGATCTACCTAATTCCATTATAAATAAGTTATCCAGATTCCAAATTAATCGAGGGTTAATTTTGGATAACAGTGCTCTTGAATATTTTGTAACATCAAAATGCTCTCACATGTGACGTTACCATGTATAAATACTAAGATACATATGGATACATGATGCAAAGTTTGTTTTTATTAAATTATGTTGAATATTCTACATCATTTGATTTATTGAGATTAACGAAGTAGGATCTATTCGAGACAAAGACACGACACACCCACATTTCAAATGGAAGTTCCAATAATAGGCATGGCAAAGTGACAATTGTCATCCACTGAATGAAATTTTAAAAGAGACTAAATTTGACGTCTACAATGAAATACGTAATCATAATGATGTTATATTGCTTGTGAGGTGATATTTAACGTCCATTACATTATGGAAGGCATACTACAAGTGAAGGTTGAATAGATTCGTAGAAGTTGTGGGTCATGTAAGACTCAAAATATTCATTTTTCCAAGTAATTTTCATCCTACATCTGCTTCTTTAAATCTTTTAAGTAGCACTATATAATCCTTCGCTTTGAAATATTTCAATATAAGGGTTTACAAATTAGGGTTGAGGGTTTCCAAAATCCAAAATTCTAAGCATGTCTACTTCCACAGAGCCAAAAATACAACCTCAATCCCATATGCCAAACTACTTAAAACCCCTAGTTTTACTAATAAATATCATGATATTTATGATCTTGTAATTGGCACAAGAACCTCACAACTTAGATACTTTTCTAGTAATAAGGTAATTCCAAACAATTGTTTGAATCCATTAGGCTGGATAACATGGGGGTTGGATTAGGACACATGATGCTCCATGAGGTTTTACCCTACCCTAAATTTTTCATGCTCTATGCCCAAAATTATGATGGGAAAAATAATTGTTGTAAATGGTACCAAAGAATAAATGGTGTCTAAAAATCTTGGCCGTGTGTTGGGGTTTAAAAGTAAATAATTATGAACCATCAGCATAAACCTAGAAAAATTGCTAATGATTATCATGCCACCACTCAAAATGTCAAAGATGATTTTTTATAAAAATTAACAATTGATGGAACGGTACCAAAAGGGAAGCCTCCTTATACAATTGTGAAGTTTAAACTATGGGTTAGGGATACCATTTCTATGCTATCATTTTGTCTTGGATTCAATGGTGATGAGTAATTGGATGTAACCCTCCTTGAAATGGTATACAATATCTATTTCGTTACTCCACCTTGTGCATACAAAATTGTTGATCACTATACATAATCTATGCATAAAAATTCTTAACAATTAAAGAAGGTTCGACACTAAGACCTTTAGGTTCACTACCTAATTGTTTTATTTATTTCTATGGTGATTTATTGAATGGTTTGTGAGAATCAAGCTTGCAATTCAAGCCTACAATGATGTTAAGGGCCAGCCAAAAGTGTTTCTTCCATTAACTTAGTGGACCCCCAAGATAAGTATGTTTGGTAATTAAAGGTACTGCAATCAATTTTGGACTTCATTTGGACTCTAATTTATCAAGCAATTTCAAAAAGTAAAATACCTAGATTTTCTATGACCTATAGATATTGCATTCAACTGGGATCATAAATATAATTGGTTGAGTGGTACTTCATGGATGATTATATTGTTCTAAGTTTTTATGGATTAGTAATAAGACCTTACAAATTGCTAATACATGTATCGAGAGGGTTTTATCCTTGGAATATACATGACAGATGTAAAGCATAGATAAACTTCATTTTATTACTCAAAAAAAGAGGATCATATTTCCTTCCTTATCGGTTTCATGTGGAGGGTTCATATTTGAGAGAAAAGCATTCAATATGGCACATTAAATTTTACAAATTTTTAAGTTTGATGTTGACTCTCACTAGCCGTATGACCCATGTGAGGTGATTAAAGCAAAGGTAGTGGCAAACAAGAATTTTGTCACAAAAATTCAACATTAAAGTAAACCTTTGCTAGAAAAATTGAAAAATAATAACTCTTGGGATGACGTAAAATAAGTAATGGATGAAATTTATATTGAGAAAGGAATTAGTTTTCAAGATTTATCAACACAAATTTTGGGATTGCATCCATACAAAGAGCCGAGGCAGAGGCATTTCAATATGAAATTTTTGTATACAAAATATGATAAACATTTTGCTCTAAAAACATGCCAAAGCATATAGATGTTGAGTTGCGAGACAAAAATTAGACAAGGTCAAAAATAACTACCTTTTGGTCTATGATGCGGGACCTAGGTGATCCAAAATTTGTTTTAGAGTACGATTCTATTCCAGAAGATGCATGTTTTAGCAGATTTTGTAATGAAGTGCATCCCGTAGAGGAAAGTATTGATGATCATTCGAATCTAAGGAGGAATTACAAACTCCCCTACCAGGGAGATCACTCATATAAACTAAATTTGAATGAAATCATAAAACAAACATATATTACATGGACAAGATTATAGCTTAAAAGATGGGTTTTAGTGGTATTGGTTTGGGTTCAATAGGACAAGGCATTTGGCTGCCACCAGTGGTACATCCTAGAAGAGGTTCCGATAGGTTAGGCCTTATAGCTTCAGAGAAAGGACCATTACATACAACAAGTGGTAGTCCAATGCATTTTTCTCTGAATTCAAATCCTCGGCATACGTTTTAGCCGCAGTTGAAAATTCAAGAGGATTTGGGGTGAATATTTTATTCTTTCTATTGTTTGTGTTTGTAGTTATGGTAGTATTAGTGGTGAAAAAGTGCCACACCAACAGATGATTCTAAAGAGGTCAATACAAATAGCTCATACTATCCAACAAAGACCCAAGAAGAGAAAAAGACATAAAAATACAATTACTCTTACACAGGGTAGCATTGCCTCGAGAAAATTAATTACAAAAAGTGGTGCCAACCCTAATCAAATTTCTAATCCACAAGGAAATTCCCCCAAAAATTTAATTACTTCTTCTCCATTCAATAATATCATTCCTCCAAACACCTCTTATTTTGATTACCAAGCTAAGTTTTCCCATAGATCAAAAAGAGATAAAAGAAACAAGAAGAAAATGTTGTAGGCTATTGTAGCTTTAGATCCTAACACAATAAATGTATTACCTATATATAACCTAGCTACGTATACCATGGAATAAATGTATGTTGTTCCCAAAAGTGAAAAAACCAGAGGATCAAATGATTTGTAGTGATTATGATGTAACCACTCTTCAAATGGATTTTACCATAATGAAACCTTGTGACAAAATAAATGTATCAAAAGGAACAATGATGTGGTATACACAAAATTTCTAAAGTCAGACAGAGAGAACAATAAGTTGAATAATAAAATTCAAAAGTTAAAGGTAAACTCGAAAAATGAAAAAGTAAATAGAAAAGTGGCAGTTAATAATATCGGTGATTTGGAGAAGAGGATAAAATCATCTGCCTCTATGATTGTAGTCGTTGTAAATGAACATGCATAGGTGAAACTAGAAAAAGTGAAGAGAAATTTACAGGTAAAGATAAGTAAGTATAGTGTATTAAAAAAGGCTAGGATAATTTCAAGAGATTATGAAGGCAGAGAAAGAAAAGGCCAAAAATGGGAACATATCCTAGAGGGAGAGATAAAATTCAAGGACAGATTGCAAAAGGAGATGACAAAAGCACAAAAGGATATATAGTCTTCCAACACCAAACTATCTAAATTTTATAAAAAAAGTAGTGATTAATATGATAGATAACGTTTGGGGATAAACCAAAAAATGATGATTTTATTAAATTGTTTGAATTCATGGATGATCTACATGGGAATATCTTATAAGCTCCACAAATACGTAACCGGTAGCAAAAAGCGATGGCTTTAAGAAATAATACAAAAAGGAAAATTTTAGAAGCCATATACAAATTGAGTGACACAAAACCGGCATCCAGAGGAATTCAAAACCATATTGATGCCTCAATAAAGGAATCATCTATCATTTAGAAGTGTGTGATGTTAGGTGAAGCATAAGAATTGGTGAATAAGTGTCAAACAATGTTACAGGAGTTACATGGAAAGGTACAAGATTTCACAAAGCTTGGTTTTCTAATTCCTTTTGAAAAACACAATAATACATTAAGAATGATGTATTCCAAAATAACATGAAGGAAAAAATGATGCAAGATAAAAACCGAATTCTGAGAAGGTAGATGAGATTAAAAAAATTGGCTTCATTAAAGCATTGATAACCTTGTCAGTAAGTTTGCATACAACAATAAAGGAAAGATCCACTCTCAGTTATGAATTGCTAACAAAGTTACATGGCAGTCACTCTAATTTACAACAAATTGTAATTCTAACAAATGAAGAGTGGGACTTATTACATAGGATGAGATAATTAAGAGTAATTTAATTTTAAAAATTGTTCCATTTATTGCACTTTTCATTTTTCCATACAAGGCATGTCTAAAGCAAGTTGAATGAGGAATAGTGTTATTTTTTCATTTCAATCCATAATGGTTCACAAAACCGAAAACCTTTTATGTTAATGCTTTTAGGTGTATGAGAAACGTAAGTTTTTTAAACAATTTATTTCTATTGTGAAGACTACATATCAATGCAATGTATTTCAAGTTTCATTCAAGACTAAAATTGACATCATGTTTTTTAAAAAGACAGATATCACAATAATGTATTGAATATTTGAATATATTATATGAACATCTATATCACATATCCACGAATGGAATCTTCCAATGTATTGATGGTGGATCATCTCTATCATTTTCTTGACAGCGGTTCTCTGACTCTCACTTGATTGATAGTCAACTAGTGTAATAGGGTCATCTACTATATTTGTGGCATTTTTATCAGCCCCTCTCCTTTCATTAATCAACTTCCATATTTCCAAAGCCCTATCATAGGGAAATTTATCCACTTCGTACCATGATGTGTAAATTCTCAAACAATTTTCAAAAAAATTGTCAAGCTTGTTTTGTAATTTTGACTTTATAAAGGCCAATGCACCAGAAATTATCTCATCTTCAACTGAACCCAAAATCATTGGTTTACATATCTCATCCATCGAGAAAACGCAAACATGGTTTGCTGCAAAATATTACTTAACCCAATTTTTTTCCATAGTTGGGTTATTGTTCCACACTCTAAGGATTATCCAAACATTTGAATTTCTCAATAATTGTAGAGGTGAACTTATTTGATTTTTCAATCAAACTTTCTTTGTTTAAAATACCTAGAATAGTTTTTCCATTTATATTAATAGGCTTACAAAAATGTTAAATCAATGTAGTCAATATCTTATGGTAGTCTTCCTGCAAATATCTTTCATTTTGGACACTATTCTAATAGGTGGGATTTATTAAAGCCATTTCTTCAAGTAAAGCATCCCTACTAAAACGTTCCCTTATTTATTGTAGTAGGGAAACTACAATTTCTCTTAACCTTACCCTTTTTTATGATACAATGTTATCAAAGAGCGTCCATGTGACATTTACCTTCTCAACCTTACTAGCTACTATTTGAAATAGATGCATTGTTATCTCATATCTACGTACAAAAGCATATAATTATCTAAACAATTTAAACCTTAGAAATATAATTTCATTTCCAATCTTTATCAAATTATTCCAACCATAAAAATTTGGACCTAAAAAAGTAGTCTCATTGATAAATAAATATTCTATTGTCAGACAAACATGTTTCCTTAAACTAGAAAAATCAGCAATATATATATTTCTTTTTTGGGCTTGTTTAATTAAATGATGCACTTCATCCAGCATGGAAAGGAGACCACACAACATCAAAAATTTCTCTAAATCATTCAAACAATGTATCAAATCCCGAGCCTTGTCCACTTCCATGTGATTCTACCACATTACTCCCAATAAGGATTTATACTTGTCGTACACCCTACGAACCGGTTGATATAATGAGATCCACCTAGCGTCGACATATTTTAATAGCTTATTCTCATTTTTCATTCATTTTGTAAATATTTAGAATTCCATGAACCTTTTAGGACTACGAAAAAAATAAGAATGTACCTCTTGAACAAGTTCTTAGACTTCTTCTACATGTATAAATTTGTTGACTATTTTGTATGTTATCAGTAGACACCAATTTTTGGTATAGCGCCCCTCTGTCATCTCACATTCATGTAATTTCCATTCTCACTTTTCTTTTTCTTAAATTAAATGAAATCCTATCCATTTGCTTAATTAATTATCAAATGGGCTCCATGTAGACCCATTTGATAATTCAACTTTTGACATTATCCCCATCTCCCACAAATTATTAATCCATGGGTATTAATACACCTATCTCGACACCCCTTTTTAAATGGAATCTTTTATCTCACCCACCATGTCAATCATGCTCCCCACTCCATCTAATAATTCAATTCGTGGTCCCCACGTGATCACATCATATCTCTTAACTCAGGTTACTCTACCCAACCCCGGTTACTTGTTAACCCCAATCTAACCTCACATCTAAGTTATAAATATGGGTTTTTCCCCATATTTGAGAAAGAAGAAAAAGTTAGGAAATTTGGGTGAATGCTGAGAAATTTTAGCCATTTATCATAATATCATTATTATTCTATCTTTGTGATAACATGTGGAATTTCCATGATACTCTGCTCGTGATCTTGGTTCATGTGGTGAGATTCATGTTGCATGCATCTGATCAATAACACCATCTGCATACCAGCATCTTTCAGGTTATTTTGTTTATCAATTTGCATGTTATCTGTTTGGACTCTATTTTATTATTATTCTTATCACATGGGGTTGAAAGCCATCGAGGGAGTTAATGCTTCCTGGATCTACTTTGTCAGCAGCCCCGCATAAAATCTCTAATCAATCTTTTTCTAGTGTATGTGAGTTACTGTGTCTACTAGGATCACACCGAGGAGTTCAATATCAACTTTGTGCCCGTATCATCCATCGTCATCTCCAAGGTATTAAGCCCTTTTATACTCGACGTTGTTTAGTGTTTCTTGATTACTCATACACTCATCTGGACAGGAACTTGGAAAAACATATCAACATTTGGCATGCTCGGTGGGACCAGATCCAAGTTCTGGTCATGTTTTTGCTTTCTCCCTTTGTTTAGGAGTTGTATGTATAATAGTTATTGTATTTTATAAAGTATGGAATCATGTCGATCTAGATATGTGTTCTACAGTTATCGTTTGTAGACTCATCCGTTTGTAGGCTCTTTGGTACTATCTTCATCCATGTGTTGTGGTGCATATACGGGTAATCAATTATGTTGCTATTAAGGTACGTCAATTTATTGTTTAAAAAGGTTTGTTATTAATTTGTTTATAATCAAGGTAAAATCTTATTTCTATTGCTATTTGTTGATAATATATATATATATATATATATAATAAAATAATAATAATAATAATAATAATAATAATAATAATAATCTCATTTATACCACACTTCCCTCCTACTCCCTCATCTACTGGACCATACCGATCTCCACACACCCATACTCCAATCCACCATGTCCTTGACTCACTCCACCCGACTTGTGTCTAAATTATTCCCTACGTCAACACCTCAACTCCCATACGATTTTCTCCCTATCTTATCCCAACTCTTCACGCTCTAGAAAACTCTTCCCAATGCCTCCACTCACCACTCCCACCGACACACGACCCTCCATGTTTCCCTCTCTGCCACCTCTCTACTAGCCTTATGTTCATCTACCACACTCCGCTCGTTTACCACAAACCCGTTGACCTACCATCTCCCCCTTACCCGAGCTCTCCCATCCACATAGCCCCTCCACACTTCACGTATACTCCTCCCTTTTTCATATGTGCACTAACCCACGTGAGTTCCATATCACTCAGCCCCTTTACCTTCCTACCTCCCACTCAATTTCCATCCTACCCGTCCACCTCCTCTCTCCATTCTAACTCCCCTCCACTCAACCACTCCCATTAACTTACCTCATTGTTCACCTCGTTCCACCCCTGTCTCCACTTAGACCGAGATTTCTCCTAAATTTACATCTCCTTCTCCCATGTCTCCACTCCTTTGATCTCTCTCCTCACCTCTGTAGACACACCCAAGCCTCCAACTCTTTACGTAGCTCCCCTCATTCAACGCACGCACATCTTCTCAACTCACCAACATTGCTTCCCCCATTACAACGCTTTATTTTAACACATACATTTCCATTCTCCTCTACCAAAAACTTCCATCCGCCACATTCACACGCATCCATTCAAGCTTTCAACTTTTGTTGTGTCCAACTATTACCATCTCGATTCATAAATTCACGTATAGCCTTGTGGACACCAATTACGTGAGTATTTTTTTAGAAAACTAGTTCTAATACAATCTATTCTTTATTCCACGGCTTAATGTTTTTCATTATTTCTAGCGCGTTTTAATTCACATAAGATTTGTGTATCACTAGTATTTGGCTCACAATTCTTTAGAATATATTTGTTAACAGTTGCTCACAAGTTTCTATAGCGGATGGATATATAACTTATTGATTTTACAATCTCCTGGTAGAAATGGGCTTATAATTTTTTATTACAATATCATTATTTCGGGTGATTTTCTTTATTTCATCATACATTTAAAAAGTGGTATCCCTATGCAGTAGGACCAACCATGAAGTACCTAAAGTGAACAAAATTGATGTCAATAAAAAAGCTAGATGAGATATTTCTTTTTCTTGTCCCATTAATTAGACATCTTACCTCATTGTATAATCTATTAACATCTGACGTTCAAATATATATCATTAGTATAAAATACATATATATTAGTTTTGTTAACATTTGTTTAGATTTGATAGACAACTAAATAAATGCAACATACATAATCACATGATTTTTTAGTTTTCCGTTTAGGAGCTTAATTTTTATTGTATTAATTTCTCACTTATTTTTATAGTCTAAAGTTGATTTGTCATTTGAATAGTGCATGTCATAATTTATTATTTTAAATACATTATCACATTATATTGTTTATCGTTCCATGTTACAATTTACATTGAGTATTTATTTGGGAGTTACGATCGTCATCTGTTCATTATTTAATCATAGTTATTTCATCGTTAATTTATAATTTAACTTGTATTTGAATAGCCCCGATAATTTGTTTATTCTAATTTATTTATCTCTTTTGGGTCATATCCACTAATTTTCATACTTGCTTTTACAGGATTGTGCTGTCAAAGATTAAATCTTAAACTCAAACCACATCGCCAATCGTCTCTTGTCAACCTCATCTACAGTCATAAGGTCCTTGGACATTCCTGATCACCGATTATCATTTTCAAACATCATTTACCTGGATACGACAAAAGGTGCTTTCCAGATCGCTTAAAGCTTACACTTGGCTCAACTTGTTGTCAGATAAAAAGGAAAAGCGATATACAGGTATTCTCTAGTTTTCCCTATTTCCTCTTTTCTGCATGGTACTGTCGTTATTTTGGGTGATTGTCAGCATCAAATTTCATATTTCGATTTTGGGAGTAAAATGAACTGTGCATTCTACCTGCTCACATAGTGTAACTAGGGTTAACTTTTTGCATCACACACTACCTAAAATTTCACAAATTAATCAACACATTGAAACATTCCTTGCACCTAGTTCATTGATTGGGATTTGATCACCCAACAAAACTGTTTTAGACATTTCCCAACCATAACTTACCCGAAACCAAACATAGTTTACCTTCTTCTAGGTCCTCTTCCAACCATTTTATTTTTTTCTCTTTACACACATGTTCTTAATTAAAAAGCAAAAACTAAAAAAAAAAAAATTGCCTCACTTGTTTGTTGATATAATAGTGATTTCCTTTTTATGCTCGTAATCACTCGATCCACTACTAAAAATATGGAACACAACCTCGCCACACACAGTGCTTCATCCCAATCAATCACTACATCAACAACTTCATCATCCATGCTTCTTCCTATCTCACTCACAAGCACCCATTCTCTCACCAATATACCTCATTCAATATCTTTCGCCACACTGTGGCATTAGACCAACATTCCATCCCATCTAGGCCAGCCACTCCACCCTCTGTTAGATTAGAGCCTATTGGTACTTCCATCTTCCCTCTTGGGGACCCAGAATTTAGATGATTCTTGATGCCAACCCTGTGGCCCTTCAAGACTATCTCTTAAGAAGATACATACACCTTCCTCTAGATGGCCCACCGCTTCAACAGGTCTATCCTTATAGTACTAGTTCTGAAATTCCTCAGTCCATGGCCTTACATGATTTTGCATCATCCTCCACCAACCCATCGGCACACCAGACCACCCAGGTAGTCACACCCATTCTGCCCAATCTTCCTCACATCAACATGACTATCGTGACTACCATCCCTATCACTACGACAACTCCGATGGTCACTGGTACCTTCATTCAACCATCCCATGTGTCAAATCCCTTATCCAAACAACAAATTCCTTCTACATCACAAGTCTATACCCTTACTTCTCAACTTCCTCCAATAATACCTTTGCAACATACAAGTGTCATTTCCAGTCTATCAACCTGCATATACCCATATCCCCACTCAATAGTTACCTCAACAACCTGCACAATCTCAACAATCATACCATGCCCCTGTTTCCCACCAACACACATATTATCAACAACCACCTCAACCACAACACATAGCTTACACTCACCCATACCAAGTCCCTTAGATACCCACACATATGCAAGTCCAACCACCACCTTTCACTGCTCAACAGGCACTTCCTAATGACCCCATGAAAATCTTGATAGGTCGGTTAGCCAACCTAGAGGCTGCTACGTTAGGGTCCAAAATCACATTGTCTTATGAACAGATATGTAACGAACCCATCCGTGCCCATGAAACCATATCCTCCACACTGGGAATTTCTGAAGTTCACCAAATTTAACAACAAGGAGGACCCTCAACAACATCTTTGAGCATTTAAACATATGTGTTATCTCATTGCACATGACCAAGACTTGATGCTTTGTACTTTCCCCATGTCTTTGGTTGGTCCCGCCTTAGAGTGGTATAATAATATTCCCCAGTACTCCATATTTTCTTTTTCCCATCTTGCACAATTATTTCTTGAGCATTTCTCCATTAATATTGCACATAAAATAACCATCAATGACATGTATACCATCCACCAATTCAAAGATGAATCCATCACGGATTTCATTGCACGATGGTGCAATATGATAAATCAATTATCTTTTCCACTTCCTCAAACTGACCTCATCGAGCTCTTCACACACTCTTGCACTAAGCATATTTCATCAACCTTGTAAATCCAATCATTTCGCACTTTTGAAGAGGCTTTCACCATGGCCCGCAAGCTTGAGACACGTGCTTTAGAACAGGGGCATTTAAAATTAAAGACCAATAAGCCAAAAACTAAATTTGTCAGACCATCCATATCAAATGATAAATCAAAGACAACTGCCAATGTCGTCATTGTTAAATCATCTCCTACCCCGACATCTACCATAGTAACTCAACAACGATTCACATGGCCAATGCCCAATTATACTCCCTTAGGAGAATCATACAGTGTCATCTTTGACAAATTGATAACAACACACTTGATCACACTACTACCTATCCAACCTGTGTGGTATCGAGAGGATCACTATTGCAAGTATCATCAAGTCTCGAGGACACGACATAGAAAAATGTCAGACATTCAAGGATTCTATCCAAAGACTCATCAATCAGGGAGAACTTCAAGTGGATAACCTGAATGCCTCATCCAATCAACCTTTAGATATTTTTAAACAACCATTTCCAAATCATACACCCACATCGACAAACCAGACTGCCTCTACTTCTATATCTCAAACCCCTAGTACCCACACCATAAACACTATCCACGTTGGCGATAAAATTCCGTTTCCTCCACAAGTTTACCATCTTCATCAACCATTACACCAGTCCCCTTTGACACATTCTCTACATCCACAAACTCATCAACATTCATCTCCACACCAACATTAGTTACATCCATGCCCACTTCGGCACCCCTTCCTATACTCACACCTATCTCCACACCTACCACCCCCTCCTCAGGTGCAAATATCATTTTTGTGTCATTGCCTCTTACATCTACTCCATTAAATCCAAACACCTTATCAGAAATTATCCCACCTCTACATGTTATCTCATCCTTAGCCTCACTTCCAATCCCTCTTTCCGCACTTTTACCAACACCTACTACATCTACTATTTTACATTCATCTATCTCATCTCCCTCTTCCATGGCCATGTCATTACTTGATGATTTTTGGAAAACATTCCAGCATTCCTTAATTTTGAATTATCGTCCCATTTCTTCTGTACCATTAGATACTCACACATCGACATAGTCCCCACAAATATCCACTTCAATATCTCTAGTTCCTCCTGTAGAGATTATTTTCATTCCCTCTAACAATCCCCATTCATATACAAGATCTAGACCCCCATTTCCCAAGCGTTCTCCTTCACATCCTCATCGAAAAGTAGACCTCACTATTCCCGATAGTAGCTCCTGGAAACCACACCGTCTCCTTCTATTTTAGGACCACACCCCTCATCTTCCTCTTCCATTTTAGGAACCTTCCCTTCACTAACAACCCATACTACTACTAGAACAATGCAACCACCCTTTTCCAACCAATATCTTAAAGAAAATTCAAAGGTGTTTGTGTCTTCCACTACTATCCCGCATCAAGCACATTCATCTGCCCTTTCCAAATCCAAAACAATGTCCAAAGCCATTATTACATCACCACCTTCCCATGCATCATTCCAAAGTTCTCTGTCGATAACACTAGGTTATTATACCACTATGTTTCACCAACTACTCCAAGCCTCAGCCATCACCTTACCGATTAAATTTTTGATCCAAACATGCCAAGGCCTTCCTAGTTTAATTCCAATCTTGTTTGCACATTTCACCGTGCCCCTGGACATGACACTGAACATTGCAAAGCTCTCCAAGCCATCATGCATCATTTTGTCAATGAAAATATTAACGATGAAAAACCAATTCTACCATCTCCTCCATCAACTTCCACATCCCAACATGCATCTGTTCAAACATCTCGACCACCCTTTTCATTAAGAAATCATGTCAGTATTCCACTACCAAATAAAGATATAACCAACAATGCCACAAACATATTATCAAAAGAGGATGATCCTAAGGATCATCCTCCTCTTGTAATCAATGTTATTTGGATAACCACCCATTCAAAGCCATATAACTCTGACTCTGCCTCACCGTCTGCCCCTAAGACTTATGTCACTATCCCTCCTCCTAAGGAGCTTGCTGCCTCCGCACCTCCATCATGGCCAAAGGTTGTCATCGCTGCTCCTACCAATCATCCCACAACAACATCTTCATCTTCTTCTAAAGCCAAGGTATCTATTCTAGCCACCTCGAATCCTTCCCCATTGAACACACCATTATTAAACAACTTCACCAGGCCCCTATCAAAATGTCACTCTACGAGCTTATCCAAAGCTCTCCACACCATAAACAAGCTCTTATGGAGGTCTTGCACAGATCCCAGTATCATCTCGATGAGCCCCAACCTTTTTAGCTTTAGCTCATGCCTTCGCAACATCTGCTACCGTATCATTTGAAAGTTCAGAAATCCCTAGGATACCACAAGAAGAACATGATCTACCATTGTTCATCACAGTCCATATTGATGACACCTACATCCATCAAACCATGATTGACAATGGTGCCAGTATCAATATCATTTCTTCTCATACCTTCAATCAGCTCAAATTTCCCAATACCATTGTTTCCAAGTCTCCTACCATTCTTCGCAGCTTTAATGATGTTGTCACTCCCCCATTAGGAATGGTTGTTCTTCCTATCTGTGTCAGCCATAAACTCCTCCACAAACTTTTCTACATCATTGAAGGAGAATTCCAATATAATCTCTTATTGGGACATCCTTGGATTCACACTATGCATTATGTTCCATCTACTCTTCATCATTGTATCAAATATGAACATGAAGGGACTACTTATGCTCTTCTAGCTGAGATCCCCCTTCCAAGACATGTCACATGATCTACAGACCTAAAGATGTCCTCGTTCCTAAAGCCAATTTTTCTTCTGATGCATCCACTAGTTCTTTTGTACTTCCATCTACCTTACCTCATATGGATTCTTCTGATACTATAATGCAAAATCTTGCTTTAGGGGAATATCAACTCCTCACTCTCAATACCCTTCCTTCTCCTAATCACCTCGGCTACCCTGATAAGGCCCCTATGTATCAATCAAATGTTGGGGAAATTGTCTCATTTGGCCCTTCTTCCCTCAAAACTAATTTAGTATATGGCGGCCTTGATCAACCTTCTTCTCACACTGAAAATATTTTTCATGCCAAACAATATACAGGCAATTTTGGATTTCTTAGTAAACCATCTTTCACTCACACATACCTCTATCGTTGTGCATGGAAGGGGTTTGGTTTGGGTACTATGAACAAGGCCCTCATGGAAATATCTTTTCCCAAGCCCATGAATCATGCCAAAATTTGGTTTGGGATATAATGATCCCACCATACACCCTTCCAGCACATCTGCATCTTCTCCCATTCATCTTGATTCATCCACTTCTTCTCCATCCAGATATACTACCAATTCAGAACACACTTCTTCTCCATTCGACTATCCTATAGATTCAAATAATATCTCATCTCCTTCCAACTATCCTTCTAGCTCAGATAATGATTTTTCTCCATCCAATTATCTCACAGATCCAGATCAAGATGATACAGGTTCCTATTCCCCTAACTTTTTTATTTCCACCATCTTTCTCAGACTAGTGACTTATCAAGCTGAAAATGAAACCTGGTATTTTCCCCTTAAATATCCAGAGATGGTAGAGGAATATTCCCCTATCATTGACATTCTTCAATGTGATGATGACACTTCCATTCTCTCCTACATGGGAGCCGAAGGTTCTCAAGATTAGAAAACTCATCCACCAGAAAAATCCAATCTCCTGAATGAATCCACTATTGAAATTACTATTGGAGCTCCCATTTAAGAACATTAGAACAAGTAATTTTTTATTTTTTTTTATAAATGCTTCCTAGTTCTAAATACATAATTTAGAACTCACAAATCAAAACCACCATTCTTATAACAGATAACCATATGCAGCTGTAATGACTCGGAGTACCTCCGATCTATTCATTCCATGACTCGGTAATCCACCGATCTATTCATGAGTATCAAAGAGTTGGCATTTTTATTTTAACACATCACTCTTGCAATTCTCTTCCCTAATCCGGGATTCAGAATGCTCTGTCCAAGGAACCTATTTGAATAATTGTTACCATTATTCATCGGCATCTCGTCCCTTAGACTAGGTGACATAGGACAACGCAATCAACAGCTTGCGATACTTTGGCCAAAGATTTGAAACATACTGCTTATGTCTCGTATTCCTTGACGGCATACTCGTCATTCTGGAATATGTCCTTCACCCCATTCCTATGTTATGTAGAATGTCTTATACTGACTTCTGTCAGTCTCTCCTGCCCCAAGTTATTCACTCAGGAACGGATTAGTAATATGACAACGTTATAGGGATGCTCCCGAGGGCTAGGGATACGCTGACATACTGGGTCAACCCTAGTTAACCCAGTGTGTCAAGATACCCCGAGTCTCCTAGGGCAGCCTTATAACATAACCACGTTCCTAATCAGTCCCAGAGTAAATCTTGTTTGAGTTTAAGGTGTAAATCTTAACGATCAATGCAAAGGGTGTCGCCATAAGTCACCTGTATTGTTGTATCTTTGAGAAGATCCTAATCTTCTCGAAGGTACAACCCTGCAGTTGACTTGTGCCATCAACCTTCAAATCCACCTCGAAAAGATCTACTTATATATAAGTGTTACATACGTTGAGTTAAAGTTATACTTTAAGACGCTCCTTTTAGGGTAGTCTTTTCCCAACCCCTGGGTTCCTCACCTTAGGATTACCTTTCTCAATAAAACCCATTACGCAAAGAGAAGTTATTAAGACTTGAGGTCCCAACAAGGAGTTCATAGAAAAACATAAATCTAAATCAACGAAACTGGACAATAACCCTTAATCTTCACATGAGATTGCTAACCAAACCCTTTTTGGTTTATATCAGATCTCATAGCTGAAATATATCTTACTTATTAGTATTGAGATATAGTGATTAAAAATCCAATTAAACGTTGTCTTGACTTAGATCAAGACTAGGAAGTAATAATTTATTCAGCTCGTTTAGCTTCCTGTTGAGGTTTATTTTAACCTTAGCTTCTCGAAAGACAGTGATCTAAATTCCAATTTAGCTTTAGATAGAACATAATAGAACTACTAAACAATCATAAGTATTCAGTCACATAACCTTGCAAAGCTTACTTAGATAATCACAAATGTCTCCAAGTTATACAATAATAACAATGCTCTTAAAATCATTCGAACCGAAGAAGATCAATCCATCAAGATACGAATGCAAACACATAAGTAACAAATACCTCATTTCATTCATTTCAAAGCTAATCAAATACATTTTATGCATTCAGCATATTTGATACAATACTCAACAGCAAAAGAACATCTTTCTTCAAGTAGTACATTTAGAGAATCAAGTTGAAATTCATCATAAAACCAAATTAAACAATCTGAACATCATATCAGATCTGCGTGCCTTTACCACTTACGGCAACCATCTACAAAAATTGTCAACACGGGTCGGGTTCGGTGGGCCCGAGCATGATAAGCACTAATTCTTAAAACAATTGCAATCCACCAATTGTTTTCATTAAACAACCTGTTTAAATGAAATCATTTCTTCACATTCCAAACTTAAATCAGGCTATTCATCCTATATGTTAGAGACTAAGAACATATGAATACAACCATTCTTAAGACAACAAAACTCCTACAAGATTGTTTCTACAATTTCTCAATGGCAGTTAAAACATTCAACAATCTCACAGTCTTAATTCTTTTATCATCGTAACACATTTCAATGGTATTGACAAGTATACCTATTTATACAGCAGCACACATTTTATACCAGTCTCTCCATACAATACCTCAGTTTATTCTTGTTATGCCCTTACCATAGAGATCGCAAAAGGATGCAAGAAGAAAGCACACAAGGTTTCCTGACTAGGAGAGAGAGAATTTTCCCTTCAACTTATTTATACATCAACATATAAATTACAGTCTAGAAGAAGAAACAGAGTCCATCAGAATCCTAAGTCAATAACATTCTGAACTGTACCGATTCCTTTAGATTAATGCAAATACATTTACGCATGCGACTAAACAGTCGAAATTACAAGAAGAGCTACAGTTCCATCTAATTCCAAATATAAAAGTCACCTGTAGCTACTAAACGATTCAAGAGTTCACGCAACAAGCATTAATAAATAATCCAACTCCAATAGGCTCAACAAAACTTTCCATATTATTCAACAAACATGAAAAATATCCAACGCCATCGCTGTCATGGCACAGCTAGTAACTCTTTACCCTGGTCAAGCACAAGACTAGATAACACAATAACATAAGAGGTAACCATGTGCAAACACAATGACATTCCCACTGAGTCGAAACACTCAGCAACATACACAGCTTCATTCAACTAATCAAATCCCTACGATTATACAGCAAGGATGTAAATTAGAAGCTGATTTCAAGAAGAATAATCACAACAAGGTCTTCACAGAAGCCGAATTCCCTATCAATAATTTTCCTCAAAGTTTCATCGAGCTACTACGAAATATAACACAACAATATTAAGAAAGAGTCAAAATGATATGCATGCTCAGCGAAGACTCAAATCGAGAAACGAGCCAACACGCAGCATATCATGGACTCCAACAGTGTCAATTCCAACCAGTACTTATAACCAAGGTTTCGATTGAAGTTGAATTCATACGACAACAATTCAAGAATCCTAAAAGTACTCACAGCAAAACTTCTACAGAAGTTAAAACATAAATTACGTTTCAAGGACTCCATCGAAGTCAATAACATTTAGTATTCTTAACAAAACAACAGCATTCATAACCAAGCTTAGACAGAAGTTTGAAATACGAGATACATTTCAAGGACTCTCACTGAGTCAATACCAACCGTATTCACAACTGAGCTTACACAGAAGTAGAAACACTAGTTACATTTCAAGAACTTCAACAGACTCAAAACCAATGAGTATCCACAACAAGCTTCCGCAGAAGTCAATAACAAACCACCCATTTCAAGGATTCCAACAGTATGCACTATGAAACTACTACAGAAGTTAAAAACATACTATACATTACAAGGATTCCAACAGAATTCTCAACAAAACTTCTTACCGAAGTCGAAACATTAATAACGTTTCAAGGACTCGAAAGGAGTCGAACCCATGTAGTATTCTCAATTAACCTATACAGAAGTCGCAACATACTATCCATTTCAAGGATTCCAACAGAATTCACAACAAATCTTCTACAGAAGTCAAAACATACTATCTATTGCAAGGGTTCCAACAGTATCAATAACATATAGTATTCACGGCTGAACTTCTACAGAAGCCAAAACATACTATCATTTCAAGAATTCCAACAGCAACAATAACATATAGTACTCACGACTAAACTTCTACAGAAGTCGAAATATACTATACATTTCAAGAATTCCAACAATATCAGTTTCAACAAGTGAAAAAATAAGAAGGCTTCGACTGAAGTCGATATCAAACAAGAAAATGTTTCATGGACTCCAACAGAGTCAGTTTCATACATTATCCTTGCAAGCATTTCATCGGAATCTACCAAAATGCAAAACACAGCAAGATAATTCAACAGCACGAAACCAAGTGTACACCCAACAAGGATTCAACTGAATAATCGAGCCAGCATGAAAACATAGCAAGATAATTCATACATTGCTACCATTAAAACCAACTGAACCAAAAATCATCTGAACAGAGTTGTTCTAATGAAATCATTTGAAGGAAAGCAATATTTTTAAAAGTTAGGGCCTAACATGCCTGGTAATGTCGCTTAAAAATCGAAGAAGACCTCTGAATGAGCTTGAGCCTTCTCCTCTTCTTCCACGTTAGATTCAACAACAATAATTTGTTATTTCCATGCCTTATAAACTTTCCTCGACAGAGAAAAGAGCTAGTTATTCTCATAGTTGCCATGCAACACCAAGTAGACTGGTTCAAAGAACCAGTGATCAAACAGAGAGAAAACCGGAGTGTATGGAAAACCAAACAACCAACTAGTTTTCCATTTTACATGCCTTCCCGAGCAATCCGTGCTCGGGAACCGAGTTCATTAATTGCATTTACTCCAAAATTCCCACTCAATCTCCATTGCCACCGACCGCCATAGTTGGCGATGGACAAATGCAAACCAAAGATCATTTCCAGATTTGGCGACTCTGCCACGTCGGTCTCGTTGGCCGTTTGAAATCTCCGCTAAATCCCTTGTCCTTCATGCTTATCCCCTTCATTTAATGCCATAGAAACTACCGCCCATGGCTCGCACCCCTTCATAGGTCCCCCTTCATCCATGGTCATTAGTTAGGTTAGAAACATAGGTTAGATCTTAAGGTGATACTTAGTCTAACTTCCTTAGTGCTAGGTCACTAACCTTAGAAACATTTAGCTTATAGTTTAGGGCTAGGTTAGATTAGCACTAATCCAACCCATAGGTTATAGTTTAGGTTTAGGTTATTAACCTTAATAAATCCAGTCTAGGTCTAACAAATAGAATCGTTCAGTATAAGAACCAACAGATATACATTCCCGAAATGGATTCAATCCAGCATTGATAATAAGCTAGCAATATGTATACCAGAATTTATTACCTGGCTCAAGGTCTAGACCTTCCTGATATTACGATATCGGGAACCAATTCATATAACAAGATCAGCCTGAGTTAACTCCTGAATTGCTCATTCCACACATTCAGACCTTGCAACCTTCGTAAGGTCTATAATTTTTGGTTCATCCAGAATAAACTTAAAACATCTCTTGGATCAATGCAACTGATCCAAGGCTGAGTCATAAAGATGGGTAAATCCACAATTCACCCCGAAATCAGATTAAACTAAAGTAGAAATAAAAGAGTCCAAGCATATCCTGACTCAGTCAAATATCTTCAAGAGCAAAGAAGATACAATCCATATCAAGCATGACTTCACAATCAAAGGAACACGTCCTTTTTACAGAAGAAATCATATATCAACACTTGAATGCTCAGGAGGAAGTAACAATAGTTCGAGTGTTACACACCACATCCTTAAAATAGGTCAGTCTTTGACACCTCAAGAGCTTGAAGCCTTCACTTCATTTTTTTCCAAACATAGCCAAGCATTTGCATGGTCATATTTGGACATGCCGGTCTTGATCCCTCCATCGTTTTCCACAACATCGTTGTCATCCCCAATGCCAAACCAGTTAGACAGAAGCTTTGTCGAATGCATCCTCAAATTTCTCTTCTTGTGAAAGAAGAATTGCAACATCTCCTATCTGCCAACTTCATCATTCCCATTGATTATCCCTAATGGGTTTCTAACATCGTACCCATCGCAAAAGCATATGGAAAGCTTCGTATATGTACTGACTTTCGAGATCTTAACCTCATATGTCCTAAAGATGATTTCCCTCTTCCAAGTATTGATCAACTTGTAGATCTTACAATGGGACATGAGATGCTCTCTTTAATGGATGGTTTTTCTAGTTATAACCAAATTCTGATTGCACCTGAAGATCAACACAAGACATCTTTTATCACCCCATGGGGTACCTTTTGTTATCATGTCATGCCCTTTGGTTTAAAGAATGTTGGGGCTACATATCAACGAGCCATGACGTATATCTTTCATGACCTCTTACATCAAACTGTAGAAGACTATGTTGATGACCTCTTAGCAAAATCTAAACATAGATGTGATCATCTCTCAGTCCTTGAGATACTTTTCAAGCATCTCATTCGTTTCTTCCTTTGTCTCAATCCGGTGAAGTGTGTTTTTGGAGTTCTTACTAGAAAACTCCTTGGCTTCATTGTCTCTATCAGAGGCATTGAGGTTGACCCTGCAAAAATCAAAGCAATTCTCGAAATGCCTCCTCCTTCCAATCTCAAGCAACTTCGCAGTCTTCAAGGTCAACTTCAATCTGTTCATCATTTCATATCGTAACTTTTTGATCGCTGTCAGCCCTTTCATCACCTTCTTCAAAAATACATAACCTTTGATTGGGACCAAAACTATCAAAAGGATTTTGAATATCTTAAGCGATATTTGTTATCTCCACTAGTACTCACACCTCCATGTGAAGGGGATCCCTTATATTTATATATTTTTATAACGATCATGCTCTAGGAGCTATGTTAGCACACCGTGATGATCAGGGACACGAACAAGTCATTTATTATATCATTCGTACTCTTCATGATTGTGAAACATGATACTCTGAAGTGGAGAAATTGTGTTGCGTTATTTTCTTTGTTGCATCAAAACTTCGACACTATCTTCTTAATCATAAAACCTATATTGTTACTAACTTTCAACCTCTCAAAGTAATGCATTCTAATCCATATCACAACGATCGCATCACCCGATGGCTCCTTCTCATGGCCAAATTCAACCTAGAATTCATTCCTCAAAAGGCAATTAAGGGTCAAGCTATTGCAGATCAATTAGCGAAGCCCCTCTTTCCAATACATCAGACTCCTTCTAATCACTTCCTAGATGAATCAATCAATCAATTTCATCATGATCCCCTTAAAATGACTCTTTTCTTTGATGGTTCTAAATGCCAACAAGGTGGGGGTAGGTGTTGTTCTTATTCCTTCGGGGATTCCCCAATCTCCTTAGCTTTTAAATTAGATTTTGAATGTACAAACAATATGGCAGAATACGAGGCCCTTATACTAGGACTAGAAACTGCTATATTTCTAGGTGTCCATATTCTTGACATTTTTGGTGATTCTAAACTAGTAATAAAGTAGGTCACTAGAGAGTATCAGTGTAGAAATGATATTTTACAACAATATCATGATATTTCTCATCATCTTCTTAAAGCCTTTGATTCTTACACTATTCAATATGTCCTACATTCGACCAATCACTTTGTTGATACAATGGTATCCCTTACGGCCCTTATCCCTTGGGCAATGTAAGATTCCAAGATTTCGGTTACTATAAATCATCATAAACAACCATTCTATGATATATCTCATATTCATTTGGTCGCATCTAATTTATTACTCCCCTTTATCTTTCTAAAAATTCTAAGAGATATTTTATCCAACGTGCTACTCGTTATGTAATCCTTAGCAGTATTCTTTATAAGCGTAGGTTTGATGGTATCCTTCTCCAATGCCTTCAATCCCATGAAGCCTCTAGAGCTATCCAAGAAGTCCATGATGGTATCTATGGTGGGAATTTTAGTGGATTATCTGTTGCCAAATGTGTTCTTCGTCTTGGCTATTATTGGCCTTCTCTAAATCACGATTGTTGTGAATATGTCAAGAAGTGTGTAAGATGTCAACAACACTCTAATCTTATCTGTGTTCCTAGCCAAGCTTTATAGCCTACCCAAGATTTATGGCCCTTTTCGCAATGGGGCCTTGATCTTATTGGTCTAATAAATCCCCGTTCATCACAACAACATCATTCTATCATCACTGCTACTGAGTATTTCACTAAATGGGTGGAGGCAATCCCACTCACCTCTACTAAATCTGGCCCAATCATTAATTTTATATATCAACATATCATTTGCCGCTTTGGTGTTCCTCATAAACTTATTATGGATAATGGGAAGTCCTTTAAAAACAAGGACCTTAAAAAGATCAACAATGCATTTAAGATCCAACTTAGCTTTTCTTCCCGTATTATCCTCAAGCTAACGGCCAAGCTGAGGCCACTAATAAAACTCTTCGAAATATCTTGGCCAAAACTATCGACCAAGCAGGACAAAATTGGCATCTCCAACTTCCCTTTTCTCTGTGGGCCTATCGCACTAGTGTTCGCACTTCCATAGGGGCTACTCCATTTTCTCTGGTGTACGGCTCCGAGGCCCTTCTTCCCCTTGAAGTCCAAATTCCATCTTTATGTGTGTCTCTTCACAACTTCATTTTTGATGAAGATTATCACCAGGAACGTCTAATGCAACTTGAGTTATTAGACAAGTGTCACCTTCTTGCTCTTGAGCACCATCATGTCTATCAAGATCATATCCAATGTGCCTATAACAAACATATCAAAAGAGCGATTTTAAAATAGGTGACCTAGTTTTAAAAGAAAATCAAAATGTCACTACCTTAGAAAGGAGCCAACGGGAAAATTTTCTCCCAACTGGATCGGACCATATATTATCACACATAAGTATGGGTTTGGGGCTTATCGTTTAGCTTCTCTTGATGGTAAACTAGAGATCGAACCCCTTAACACATTGCACTTACGGCCATTCTATTGTTAGTACACACACTTATGAGTATAGTCTTATCTTTAGACCATGTCTCCACCATTATCCACTTCCATCTATCATGGTAATGATATGAATTATGTGGTCTACCGTCACTACTTTGATATGACCTTGAATATAAGTACAACGGCTCTACTTATAGCATATTCAATATGGATAAGTTCTCCCATTCGGTGAGAACCCCATAATCATTACATCCATCACCCTCTCATTCTCCTATGACAGTCATGTAAAGGGTATGGGTGTCTCTTGTACCATCATTATCCCCTCCTAAGTGGTTTACTTCACTATCCCCAGCTCTCCCCCATGTAAAGATAACATCCATGCATGCAAAAATAAGTCAAAAGTTATCCAAAAATAGACTAATCCCTCAAAGGACAAGCTGTTCATGCAAGAAAAAAAAAAGAAAAATCATACAAATCAAAATCAAAGAAAAATTAAAATAGACTGATCCCTCAAAGGACGGCTATCATTCTCGCCATCTATGTTGTATATATAGTAGACCATACCCTCGAAGGATGGCTACTCTTTTGTTATGGCATTCGAGAAAGCTTCCTGCATTGATCAGCTTTCTTCTATTATTGTTCTTTCCCTTTCCCAGAGCTGGGGCATAGACTTAAGGAACACCACCTTTGGAGAACCTTCTTCCCACATACAAGTTACATCTCAAATCCCTCATCATGTCGATATTAAGATTATGAGAATATTTCATCCATATCTTCCTCTTGGTCTTGTGATATAATCAAATCTCATTAGTTATGTACTAACACCTGCTATCGGCTGCAAGTGCAATGCTTTGAGTAGTACCTTTTCTTGTTTACCTCTTATCTGGTTAAAAGCATAACTTTCTTACATGGCCCTTGCTATGGTTATGTGACACCCATCTCATCAAAATCATATTTTATTACAATTATAATCAAATTTTATATCATTAAATCTGCATCTATATTTTTTACTCTTAAGGATGTCCCCTATCAATATCCTCCATGAATCTATGAAGTCTGTTACTGTTTCTACACACTCTCTTTAATACACTATTCGGTTTGGGAATTCTACTTGATCTCTGTTGCAGTTTGTGAATTCTACTTGAGATTATCTCTCAAGTAGCATTCATTATCTGAAAACTTCTCATCCTCCACCATGACCAATGTTATCTTTCTCCATCCATTCTCTCACATCATCCTTCTCTTCTCTACAATCATCCACCAATTTTCTTTCCCATCGCTCTTATTTTTGTTTGTCATCTAGCGCTGACATCATCTTCTTCATCATCACAAACCTTTCATCCCCAGCTTGGCACATCTGCGTAATTCCCCACGTAGCACGAAATCCTACTCAAGGTAGACCTGTCATTCTGGACAAGGTCTCATTTGTGATCATGTCTGTTGACCATTCCTTCCTCCTAGTCCTCTTTATCAACCCAATTTTCTCCTAAAATTCACCTCATCTCATTCTCCGCTGCTCTTCTCACCCACTTCATCCTTCTCCATTGTTTGTTCGATACTTCACATGTCCTCCACCCGAGCCATTATTTTTGTGTTTTTCTCTTAATATCCTTTTACTACCATCTATTTTATCGTTCCATTTCCCTTTCATTATTCTTTCAGCTTGACAATCCTACTTAACCACCCATTCCATGTAGGCTTCTTAATCACAATGCATCTCTTTCTTAAGATCCTGCCATTGTAGAAACTCCTTCATTGTTTTCTATTCCATTCAACACTAGAAACATCTTCCTACTCCATAACTTCTGCTTAATGCTCTGACATCATCACTCGTACAACATAGGCATCCTAATTAATAATTCCCCTTACACTCTCCATCGATCCACACAAACACATCCTCTTCCCTTCTCTTTTTCCTCACACAAAATATCTCAAACTTCCTCAAATATCATCTCCATCATCCCTCATTTGGAAATCTAACTTAACCACTTCATACCATTTCTTACTATGTCTTGTTCCTTCACCTTTACTTCTTTCATCTTCATCCACATCCTCATCCATTACATTCTCTCCTCGCCTTCATCTTCCTACATATCGTTAGCCCTCCTTTCTTTACTCTTTCCGGTCCATTTTCTAGAATACTTCCCCATATCTACCACCATATTTACTCGTCATTATCATTGTTCATCTAACATTATGTCATCATCATCTTCCATTCTCGCGCTAAGAATTATCGGTGGACTTCTCCTAAAATTCGTTTCTCCCCATTCTACTAATACCGGTTCACTCTTTTTTACCTCCTCCATTTTCTCTTCCTTCCTTTTTTCTTTTGTGCCCTCTAATCATTATCAGAGGATTTCTCCTAACATCCCTCCGTTGGTATTTCCTTTTCATCTTCCCTTCGCCTTTTTCAATATCTCTATTGTCTTCATCACATACTACCTTTGCATCATTTTCTTTGTTGTCCTCTCCTCCTTTCTACCCCTGGTTTTCTTTCATTTCATTTGTATCATCTTCATCTCCTCTTCTCCTCACACTTTCATCCTACTTCTCCATTGATAACCTGACTCACCAGCGTTGTCCCATATTTTTATCATCCCACCATCCACATGCATTTCCATGTGTTCTTTTTCATATTCAATTCCTTCCTGTTTTGGCTCTATCATCTCTTCTTTCCCTCTTATTTTCATTTCCCCCATTACTAAACTTCTTTCTCTACCACCCCTATCTTCCTAGCTCCTCATAGTGCCTTTCTTTCTCTTTTCCATTCTACCTCCTCCCCCATCTTCTTTAACTTCTTCATCTCCTTCATCTTTCCATCCTACTATGCATATTCATCTCTCCAATCATCCTTCTCTCATATTCTTCACAACTTCTCTTTCTCAGTTTTGTCATCTCTTTCATGATCCATTCTTTCTCTCCCTTTTTTTTGATCTCCATCTCCCTTTCATCCCTTCTTATGTCATTTTCTTGTCTTCTTATTTGTCCTTCATCATTTCTTTCTTCCACCATTTCTCCTCTTTATTATCTCTGTTGCTTCTTTACTATGATATATCTCTATACATTCACCTTCCCTTCTAATCTCTTTTCCCTTCTCATCTCGTCTTCTTCTTGTTTAGACTTCCTCCCTCCCTTCTTCTCCTACTCTCTTTCTCTATTTTCTTTTCTCCAGGTCCCTTGTACCTTACCTATTTATTTCCCCTTATCTTTTTCCACTACCCTCTTATTGAATGTCATTCTCTCTCTTTTGTTCTTTCATCTATCTTCTCACCTCTCTTATCATCCTTCTCTACTATTTGATCCCTCTCCTCCACCATGTCTTTTCTACCCCAACCATGTCTGCTTTCTCTTATCTCTATCATTTATCATCCACATCTTTCATCCCATCTTCCTGGGACATTTTTTTCTTGGAGGATACCATAACAGCCAACACCTATCGATCTTGTACTCTTCCATGCATATTTGCTCTACTTTTGTTTTGTCACAAAAGTATCTTGACTTCTTGTCCTACTTATCGAACAAGTAGGACTGCTTTTACCTTATAATTTACTAACACTTATGCATCTTTCTTATGAAACATGATTACCATCATATTTATCACACCTTTAGGGAACCTTATCTCATCTTTCTATAAAAGGAACGATAACGAGATCATACCAAGCCAAGAACACGAGATGCTAATCAAACACCATGATCAATAAGATGAAATTAATTCACCGAATAACTATACATAAAACCTTTGCAAACAAATGAGCATAAATATCATATATTATTATGGAACTCAATGAAATACAATGAGAATGGGCCTTGCTTATATAGGCCAGGAATAACAATCTAAGAACCAGTCAAGGTCGTAGATCAAGCCATAAATCATGGAAAGAACTAGTCATTAAATAACTAGTCAAGTCCATAGATTTATGAGAGAACTAGACATCAAGGATCTAGTCAATACCATAGATCTAGGAAAGAACTAGTCAATACCATAGATCAAGGAAAGAACTATACCTAACAACTAGATAATATCTCCTAATATCTAAATAAATAAAAGAAATATCCACACACATAAGTGGGTGAGGATAAATACAATAAAGGTAAATAAATTATCTAGGTGAACATGAGCTAAGGTAAATACCTACTCTAACATTCTATCATATTTGTTCATCATGTGCACATTTATGATTATTCCCCCTGGGAAATTTATTTACACATCCATTTCTCGTTATGTCATCTTCGTGCCCTATCTTGGGGCATCTTTTCATCCTTGTACTTGTCAACACATATAGCTCACTTTGGTTCATTCTCATGCCCTATGTTGGGGAATCATTATCTTCGTCCATGTCCCTTTTGAGAATACATGATTGTTTTTGCACGATTCCTCACAAACAAAGGATTTTGCACATCTTTCACATTTAGTTACACGTATTTTGATGTTTTCCTATGACCCATTGGTCATTTTGGTTTACATCCATATTACAGTGGTCTTCACCCACTCACTTTGGTCTATAGAATGTTGTCGTCTATCTCCGTTGAGACTACAATTGTCCTCTACCGATGTGATATTGAAGTCACCGCCATACATTTTGTTTTTCATTGTTATTGCGATCCTTTTTTGCCTAAGGCATCTTGCCTTTGGTCATATCTTCATCCATCTTTAGACACATATTTCATCTAACCCTTTTTGTTTTTGTCTTGTGGCTTGCTATCGTAAACCACTCAACAAAAAGGGGCAAATGTAGACACCAATTTTTGGTATAGCGCCCCTCTGTCATCTCACATTCATGCAATTTCCATTCTCACTTTTATTTTTCTTAAATTAAATGAAATCCTATCCATTTGCTTAATTAATTATCAAATGGGCTCCATGTAGACCCATTTGATAATTCAACTTTTTGACATTATCCCCCATCTCCCATAAATTATTAATCCATGGGTATTAATACACCTATCTCGACACCCCTTTTTAAATGGAATCTTTTATCTCACCCACCATGTCAATCATGCTCCCCACTCCATCTAATAATTCAAGCCATGGTCCCCACATGATCACATCATATCTCTTAACTCGGGTTACTCTACTCAACCCCGGTTACTTGTTAACCCCAATCTAACCTCACATCTAAGTTATAAATATGGGTTTTTTCCCCATATTTGAGAAAAAGAAAAAGTTAGGAAATTTGGGTGAATGCTGAGAAATTTTAGCCATTTATCATAATATCATTATTATTCTATCTTTTTGATAATATGTTTTATTTCCATCATACTTTTCTCGTGATCTGGGTTCATGTGGTGAGATTCATGTTGCATGCATCTGATCAATAACATCATCTGCATACCGACATCTTTCAGGTTCTTTTGTTTATCAATTTACATGTCATCTGTTTGGACTCTATTTTATTATTATTCTTATCACACATGGTTGTGGACATCGAGGGAGTTAATGCTTCCGGGCGCTTTGTCAAGAAACCCCGCATAAAATCTCTAATCAATCTTTTTCTAGTGTATGTGAGTTGCGGGTTTGTTGGGATCACACTGAGGAGTTAGATATAAATTTTTCACCCGTATGATCCATCATCATCTCCAAGGTACTAAGCCCTTGTATACTCGACGTTGTTTAGTGTTTCTTGATTACTTGTACACTCATCTGGATAAGAAGCTAGAAACTCGTATCAACATTTATATTCATTTTATGAGCTATACAATGAATGACAATCATATACGAGAAATGAGTTATTTGGAGTCTTACAGATACCATTATAATGACATTGCATTAGAGATGCCCCATCTTCCCCAACATATACCAACTTTGATGCAATTATAGAAGCATCCATGCCGCTGATCTCCTTCAAACTTCTTATCACCAATTCACACAAGTTTTCATCATTGAAGTTCTCTCTCATCTTATGAGTATCAAGTAAGTGAGGTTCTCTCACATGATTCTCAACAATATAAACATGCATATAGACCCAAGCGGTATTATCTAGTGTTATAACCTCATTGATAAACAAATAAATGTATCGTGTTAACTTAAGTTTCTAAAGTATTCTTTCTCAACCATAGTTGTGTTTTTTCTCAATCCCAACCACTACTGTCATACCAGTGAGAATGAGGAAATTTTGGGACACCAAAAAAATACATCTTATTTTTTTAGGAAAATTGGTTATAGGACGACCTCTTTTTTGAGAATGTGAAAAACATTGAACTAAGCGAGAATTGTTCTACCTACAAGATTGTTTTGAATGACCTTGTTGAATTGAGAGGTAATTTTCATCCATTATCTACAACTATTATTTCATTTCTCTTGTGATCCTCAAATTATTTTTCATACCTAATATGTAAACAATCATATGTGGTTTTCCATCTGAAACATTCTTCATGTAACGTCGTCTACATTTTGATTTGTATATATCGTTCTATGTGCTTCTCAATAATACCTAATTTAAGTTGCATTTTCTTGTCCCTACCTAATTTCTAGCTACATGTTGTAAATTTTATTCTTTTGGAGGTTTAGTTTTATTTACATTTTCAACAAGTTCAATAAATTCATACTTAGAAACCCACTCTAACTGAAACTCCTTCCCATGTCCCATTTTCTTTCCTTTCTCTTTCTTACGAAATAGGTGTCCCCTGAGTATTTGCCATGGTGAAATTTAAATTTCATTTGATTGCCATAATTTTCACCTCGACATTGATTGAGCAGATGATGATGACCTACCACTAGATTGGAAATGTAAATCATCTATTGATGCATTTTCAACTTTATTCAATGGGATGTTTTCAAGGGGGCATTTAATTATTTTTGTCATTGTCATTGACATCGTCGATCATTGAATCATGAATGAAATCATCTTGAGTTTCATTTTTAATTCAATTATTATCCCTTGATTGTGTTGGTCCTATTGGAGAAGGATGGGATTCCATAGATGGTTTCTCAAAATAAGATGTGATTTTTTGTATGTCGGTATCATAAGGTGTTGCGATTGTTTTTCTTCTTAAGGTTCCCTTTTTCGTTGTCATTTTTCTAAATATTGTAAGGAAAATTTTTGAGTTGGTTGCGATGGGATGAAAATCAACTAAGGCATTGTAATGTCACATGACATTGAAAAAATGGCACTCACACTAATATATTATTGCATTGCTAAGAGCCTAACTTACAAAGCTAGATAAAGTAATGTGACATAATAGAAAATAGATTTTAAATAGAATTACCTGCACTAAATGCTTGTAGGATGTAAACTAAATCCTTTTCTACCACTTCACAAATTCACAAAATTGGAAAATCAAAAAATATTAAAAAATGTTTGCTTAATGCTTAGTGATTAGTTTCTACAATCTAGATCTATGTGTATATATGGAAAATTTAATCAAATTTCAAAAAAAAAAAATTGAAACATGTCGAAAAATGAGACCAAATGACCAGGAAGGTTCCATAGATGTATTGATGATCCAAGAATGTTTTAAAATTTTGACCCGTCGATCACGCGGCGATTGATAAAAATATCGTTGGAGTGCGGAGATCCATTGGCTATTCACATGGGACATATTATTGTTTTTGGAATTTTTGGGAGAAACGTAGGCACTTCCATGGTCATAAAATAGCCAAGTTCATATTCTAGAATTCATACCATTCACCTAATTACGAATATTCACCGCTTAAATTTTCCCTGAACCATTATCATAATAAAAGGAAAATATAGAGAAATAGAGTTTTCATTTTATAATTTTCATATAGGAAACATAGAGGAATAATAGATGTTACATTTTTATGTTGTATAGAATGCGAAACTATCGATTCTCATAGGATTTTAAGTTTTCTCGTTCAAATATATTTCCTTGATATAGATGCATTTATTCATGCATATTGGTTGTATGAGAGTGGGCATCTTCCCATTCTAAATATTCTCATAAAGTATACATAAAGGAAGAATAAATGCTACATTTTTAATTTTTATAAAATTAACAACTTTAATTTTTTTCATAGGTTTTATTTTTTTACTCAATATTTTTTTATTCTCTGTATGAGAATGTATAAAATGGACAGACTATTAATTCTCATAATAGAGGTTAAATATTATATGTATTCTTATTCTATATTGTTTGAGGAGAATATTTATAATAGGAATATGCCCATTCTATTCAAAATTAAAATATATTCCAAATTATTCCTCTATATTTCCTTTATGAGAATAAGTATCTTCATATTTTGTACATTATTGTAAAGGAAACATAGAGGAATAATAGACGCTACATTTTATTTATATGCAATGTGCGGTTGTTTGTTAACATTTACAAAGGTTTTAATGTTTATGTTCAATATTACTTGTATGAGAATGTTTACAATTAAATGTCCATTATCATACAAGCAATATATAGGTTGAATATTGCATATATCATTAATCTATATTGCCTAAGGAAAATGTTTAGAATGGGCATATGACCATTCTATGCAAGAAAAATGTAACCTCTATTCTTCCTTCATATTGACTATATGAGAATGGGCATCTTCCCATTCTATACAAAATAATAATGCAACCTCTATTCGTATTTAATGTTGTTTGTATGTGCATATTAAAATGTAAGAACAAATCTTCATTTATATTTCTTTTATGAGAATGGTAAGAATGGGTAGATACCCGGTTTGATACTGATCGATAAAGAGGAATACTAGATGATAAAGTTTACCTCTCACATCTTGAACTCATTTATTCATATGTATATAAATATTTGAGTTGAATATTGTATGTATTATTTCTATAAATTGTATGTCGGAGAATATTTGGAATGAGCACATGCCTATTGTATGAAACGTAAAAAATGTTAAAAGGAATGATAACCAAATCGTACCAAGCCAAGAACACATAAACTAATCAAACACCACGATAAATAAAATGAAATTAATTCACTCTAATAACTTTACATAAACCTTTGCAAACAAATGAGCGGTAATATCATATATTATTATGGAACTCAATGAAATACAATAAGAATTGGCCTTGCTTATATAGGCAAGGAATGACAATCTAAGAACCAGTCAAGGTCATAGATCAAGCCATAAATCATGGAAAGAACTAGTCATCAAAGAATTAGTCAAGACCATAGATCAAGGAAAGAACTAGTCAATACGAGAGATCAAGGAAAAGAATTATACCTAACAACTAGATAATATCCCCTAATATCTAAATAAATAAAAATAAATATCCACACACATAAGTGGGTGAGGATAAATACGATAAAGGTAAATAAAGTACCTAGGTGAACATGAGCTAAGGTAAATACATACTCTAACACCCCCTCAAGTGAAGCTAGGGGCCAAAATAGAAGTGGCATGTCCACAGTATGAGTCCCAAAACTAGGCATGATGAGGTACTCATGTACAATATATCCATGAAGAAATCTCGAACCAAAAGAAGGAAAGAATCCTACTAGAAGGAAAGAGAAAGAAGAAGAAGAAGGAAGAATATGTTCTCACAAACACCCCCCAAGAACAAATTCTAAAACCCCAAGCATTCCACGTAACTCAAGGTAGTGAGGTGATGCAAAAGGCTTCGTAAAGATGTCTACACCTACTACTGAGTCAAAATTTACTCCAAGAAAAGAACACCATCCTGAATGTGTTGACGAATGAATTGGATATGTACCTCAATATGCTTGGTCCACTAGTGCTCAACTAGGTTGCGAGAAATGTGAATTGTGCTTCGGTTGTCACACAAAAGTACAATTTGTGAAACCTATGGGAATCTAAAATCTATCAATAATTTTCAAAGCCAAAGAATCAGGTGACTTTCTGTAACTGCTGCCCTATACTCTGCCTCTGAAGATGAAAGTGTAATAACTTGTTGTTTTTTGCATGCCCAAGAAACTAGAGAAGAACCAAGACAAAAATGATAGCCATAATTGGAACTCCTGTCATCAATAGAACCTACCCAATCTGAATCTGTATACCCAACCAACTGAGTAGAACCCCTGGTGTAGTGTAGGCCAAAGTGGAAAGTGCCATGAATATAGTGTAAAATCATTTTAGCAGCCTGTCAGTGACTACTATGAGGAGAATGTGCAAACTGAGATACAAGGCCTACTGCAAATGAAATATCAGGGTGAGTATGGATCAAGTACATGATACTTCCAACCAACTTCCTTTACAAAGTAGGATCACAAAGTGGAGTGGTACATGTGGAAGTAAGAGTAACCCTAAACTGAAAAGGAGATGGACTTGGCTTGCAATCAGCCATATCAAAGTGTTGAAGAAGATCATGGGTGTAATTTTTCTAACTCAAATGAATCCTGAATCTGTCTAAGAAATATGCAAACCAAGGAAATAATGCAATAACCCAATATCTGTCATGTCAAATTGTGTAGAAAGAGCCCTCTAAATACTCTGAATGTGGGAAGAAGAGTTGTCAGTAAGTAACAGATCATCAACATACAAGACAAGTATCACAATATCCTCACCAACATGTTGGAGATACACTATATGATTGGAGTGGCAATGAACAAAACCAATAGATAGAAGAAAATAATTCATCTTCTCATACCAAGCCCGAGGGGCTTGTTTGAGACCGTAGAGAGACCTTTGGAGCCTACAAACAAGAGAAGAATCTGAAAAAATCTAGTAAGTTACTCCATGTATATTTCCTCTTGTAAATCTCCATGTAAGAAGGCACTCTTCACATCCATCTAGTATACATGCCACCCATATGTGATCGGGGATCATTTTGAAAGTTCCCTAAACATCCCTAAATGGTGTCAGTGCATAAGATCAGCTCGAGAGCTTTCCAATGACTGTGAGAACACGACAAACGGACATCGGGAGCTCTAGATATGTTCGGTCAAAGTTCAGACATCAGGAAAGTCAAACTATGGTCAACTGGTCAATATTGGACCAATTGCACTGTGACACGTGGCTTGCCAACACTCGTCGAATTCGCTTGATTTTCCTATCGGGAGACGACAAGTGGACTACAGGATTACCGAGTTAATTATTTCCATACCACATTACATGGGTCGAAATTATATTATCTTGGTAAGTCCACTTTCCAAATGCCACATATATATATTAATGTTTATACATTAGTATAAACCGCCACCATACATTATGCTCAGCCCCTTTGTAAATCAGTTGTAGTGGAATCTTCCACGTGGAGGGAAGAAGGTGGTAAGCGGTGGTAGGGGCGGTTATGCGCCAAAGTGGTCCTTTGACCACTTCACATATGCGTGGGAAGGCTATTTAAAGCCTTAAAACTTTATCCAACCGCAAAATGTGGGATATACCCACTTACCTTAGCCGCTCAATGGGGATTTTAACCCATTTAAAATGCTAAGCGCCCTATTTGGGATTTTATCCCATTAAACATGCAATCCGATTTAATCCCATTACACATGCTACGGGATGAGGCTATTATTAGCCTTAGGATAATTTGTAATGCATATTTTTTGGGCCCTAATTTTGTATAAATAGGGAACCCATTCTATTGTAACACACACACACACACACAACTCAAGCTTATTATTTGTTAAGCTTATTGTCGACACACACAACCCGAGCTTATTATTTGTTAAGCTTATTTGTGGGATGTGTCCACAAGTATTGTCTATTGGCCTATTATTTTAGGCAATAGTAGATGAAATATTTGTGATTGGGAGTAAATTATAAACTACCCAATAGGCCCATTGAGCCACACCAATTACTTGCAAATCCTGGATTGTCGACCGGAGTGCTAGCTTCGCATTGATAGCGTTGGGAAGGCTGATCGAAGCCAAAGGAGATTGTACACCAGGAAGGTGGAAGTCGGGTGCTATTTTTCACCCTTGTCGTCTGAAGGTTTGGTTATTCTTCTAAGCAAGTTTAAATAGTTTCCATTAGGTTTTCTTGTGAAAGTACTATTGTAACTTACAAGTTTTGACTAGTGGAACGGTTCGACCACGAACCCGGAGACGTAGGCAATTACCGAACTCTGTAATCAATCTGTGTGCAATTGTCATTATTGTCTTGTATTATTTTAAATTGATTACTTAAAAAGAGTAAATTATCGGCAAATATTTAAAGCCTACAAGGGTCTGAGATCAGGTAGTAATAATCTGATTATTTTCGGATCAATATGTTGCAATGCAATAGCTAGTACAAGGCATACTGAGAATCCATCTTGGCAATGGGTGCAAAAGTCTCAAAGTAATCAATACTTTTAACTTGTGAAAAACCATTTACAACAAGATGAGCCTTATACTTTACAATGGACCCATCAATTACATATTTGGTGCGGCATACCCACTTACACCTAACCATTTTTCTTCCTTTATGAAGAGATGCCAAATCCCAAGTATGATTCTTCATCAAAGAAGAATACTCATCTGTCATTGCATCATCCCACTCTTGTATCCCATGAGCCTTTGAAAATACTTGTGGATCCTCATAAACTACCTGACACAAAATTCTAGAACCTATAGAATGTGCATAATGATGCCTAGTGGGTGGAAGATCCTGTATGAAATGTGTTACCTCATAAACTATAACGATCCCACTTAGGCATAGTGAAAACATCAGTGGGAATAGGATCCTCAACGACATATATGACCTCCTCATCAACCTCCTCAAAGAAAGGATCCTCGAGATGAGATGAAGAAGGAGGAGGCATAGAATATGATGAAGAATCATGAGGATTGAAGCGCTCATCAAAATGAACATGTATTCGAAAAATAATGTCATGAGTATCGAATCTAGAAGTCAATAAGCTCTCACATCCTCACAATACCCTACAAAGATCAAGGGTTTTCTCTTTTTGTCCAAATCTTTCCTTTTGTTCTTTGGCACAAATACCCAAGCATGGCTCCCAAAAACTCAAAAAAATGAGACATCTGGCTAGTGTTAGACCAAGCTTCCTCTGGAGTCAAATGCTCAAGTGATTTTTGTGGTGTGTGATTTTGAATTTAGTTAGCACAATTAATTGCTTTTTCCCATTAGATAGGAGTTAAATCTCTAGAATGCATCATACATTTAGCCATTTCCTTCAAAGTTCTATTATTATTTTCTACTAAGTCATTTTATTGTGGAGTATGAGGAACATAATGTTGGTGAATAATGCCTTGAGTTGCCAAAAAATCAAAAACTCATTGTTGAAGTACTCCCCCCATTATCAGTGTGAAGGTTCTTTATGCAACTAGAAGATTATTTCTCGACCAAAGCCTTGAAGAATTTGAAGTGTGAAAAACATCACTTTAGACTTGGTCCAAGCCATGATCTCAAATGACAATAGCACACCACATTAGACTTGTAAAGCGAGAAGAACTAAAATACCATATATAGAAATCCATCATAATCCATAATGCTCAATACATTACAATATAATGACTTGAATTACTCGATAAGAAATATGTACATATAGGAGGAGGGAAGTGTGACCTTTACCTAAATCGGTGGTGACGAAATCCCACTAATTGATACGGTAGTTAACTCTAGAAGACTAGTAAGCTAGCTGCACATAACCGAGAAGCTAACTCAACACAACTAGTAAGCTAATTCCACATAACAAGTACACCTATGTAAGCTAACCCAATAAGTGTAGGGCTAACACAATTGTAAGAATTATCCCAATAAATAAATAAAAGGATAAATAATAACCTACACTAACACCCTCTCGTAAGCATAGCTTAGGTGGGTGAAAAAGAAGGTGGGTCCTAGCAACAAGGCCTGATGAGGTACCCACGTACAATAACTAGGAAAATTAGACATCACAAGGTACCCAAAACTAGTAATAACAAAGTAGAGAGAAACATTCTGCTGCAAGATATCTTAAGAATCTCGGCTCCAAAAACTCATATAATCATGAGGAAGTTTGGTGCACACTGTGGTCTGAATCCACTACTTGATCATAAAACTCAAAAACAACTGACATTGGGCTTCACCAGAATAGCTCCATGTAAGGAGACTGTCAATGGAGTGATGTCGAAAGTGTAAAAAAACACCAAACATAATTTTATCAACTGCTACAAATAGGTGTGCCATGATCCAAGAAAAACCAAGGAAACAAGGCAAAGGACACAAGATCCAAATAAATAGGAGTGTCATGATCCAAGAAAAGCCAAGGTAATAAGGCAAGGACACAAAATCTGAAGAAACAAGATCAACTGCTACAAATAGGTGTGTCACGATCCAAGAACAATAACCAAGACAATAAGGAAAGGACATGAGATCCAAATAAATAGGAGTGCCACGATCCAAGAAAATCCAAGGTAATAAGGCAAGGACATGAAACTCGAAGAAGCAGTATCAACACATAACAAGGCAAGGACATGAAACCTAAAGAATCAGTATCAACACCACACCCTCCTATATTGTTGAATGGGTAGAGTGACACCATAGATTTGTATGAGTTTCCAAAATCAACTACTCAAACACTGACAAACTAACACTGGGCTTCACCAGAATAGCTCCCCCACAAGAGAGACTGTCAACATGCCAAAAAAATTAAAAATACAAATCCAAAATATCTCAACAAACAAGAGAGATATAAATTTATACACCCATAGATACAAGAATGCAACACCCAAAAGTTTAGGATGTCGGGCTCAACCGAAATTGCATCCACAAGTGATTATAACACCCTCCCAAATTCAGCACTTTATAATTGAGTGCATATAAATATTACAATGAGTAAAAGTACATTTTACATTTGAAATATGTGTATCTAAATTCACCAATGCGTATATCTCAAAAAAATACACAATTTCAAAAATAAATCACCTTAATCTAAGCTACGGATCAAAAGTTATGAGCTCTATATGGTTTTGTTATTAAAAATTAATATTTTAATGCTGATTTTTTTTTAAAAGGTACACATGACACCCAAATTTTCAAAGGGTAAAAGAGTGCATCCATATGATACATGCTTACAACCAAAGGATACAATCTTGTGTCCAAAACCTAAATGTCTAGAGGGTAAATCATTGCATCTGAAGGGTACACATTTATATCCAATGGATAAAATAATGCACCTAGAAGGTAAAGACATGCGTCCAATGGATAAAAGATCGCATCTAAAACATAAACATCCAGAGGGTAAAAGAATGCATCCGAAGTTACATGTTTATATCCAATGGATAAAAGAATGCACCCAGTGCTGGTACAGATCTATGTCCAATGGATAAATGACCACATCCAAAATAGAAATATCTAGAGGGTAAAAGAATGCATCCGGAAGGTACATGCTTATATCCAATGGATAAAATGATGCACCGAGAGGGTAAAGATTTACATCGAGGGATAAAATATTACATCAAAAAAATATCCAAAGGTTAAAAGAATGCATCTGGAAAGTACACACTTATATCCAATGGATAAAAATGCACCCATAGGAGTACGAGATCTATGTCCATATTTTCTGTCTCAAAACTTGTTGGGCCCCTAGAATGTTGGCTAAGTACAAAAGGCATGTATGCACACAGGTCCTAGTTGAAGAGAGGCGCGCAAGGACAAAGCGCGTAGGGCAGGGTTTAAGAAAAGGGTTTAAGGAAGCTTGTGGCACACGCGGACAGAACCAAGGGTTCGGGACTTAGCCAAATTGGGTATTTGGGACAGAACACATGAAAATCATGACCCGACTGCGCATGCTGAGTGGATAAGGTGCCCTGGCGACAAGTTGGCCCAAGAAGGAGCATGCCTACGGTAGAAGCTTCTAGAAGCACATCATGGTGAAAAGTGGAAAGCTCAGGCCTGGGAGAGCATGCTCGCATGGAGGACCACATTCAGACACTTGGCATCATATCTGAGGGTGTTGGAGGATGAGTTGGTAGCCTAGAAAGGCTATAAATACTAGCACCTGTAGAGTAAACAAAGAGAGAACAAAAAGAGGGTGGAGCTCTGCATAGAAATACTGCAAGAACTCTATTAGTGGATAATGGTATTTGGGAGAGAATGTATAATGGGTATGGGGATTACAAATTTTTCTTTGATAGCCTAGCTACATTAGTCCAGTTGAAAATTGACTACGGTCTATTTCTCTGTGACATTCTGTAATGGCTCCATGGATGTAATGAGGTTACCAGTTATATGAATATGAATATCAATGATTCTAATGCATACGTCCTTCTCATAGGTTCTCTTTCATTTATGTTTATGATAAGTATGGATGTTTGTATACTTCTTTCTATTATGGCACCTTTTTGTTAATTACTTTATGTCTATAATGACTATAAGGATCTAGAGGCCATTCTGAGCTCTATGGTTCTTGAATGTCTTAACCCCATTTAAATCTCTTAAGCAAAAATCATAGATGATGATATTTCCCACTAAACTCACATAAAAGAGGGACTCGGCACCCGCGTGTGCCTCGGGTGAACCCAGCATCCACTAGGTGATAGGTCGGCACACATGGGGTACCTTTCTTTGTGATAAGGGTAAAAATGACTTCATCTTGGTTCCATTAACATGACCTCTTTTCTAAGTAGTAGTGGGAAATAGCACACAACATGATCTGTGTAGTGAGTAATGACATAACGGTTAACTTTGGAAAGTGTTGAATCATGGTTCAAGAGCACGGAGGATGAATTTTCTCAGAGATTCAGCACTGGACCTGAGTTTGATGCATGTAAATGGGTAGAAGAGAACCTCTACCATGATTTATATGAAACATTTTTTGTTGTTTCCCAAAGAGAGCCGTATGAATGCCTCTCAATGCGTATGTGTCTAGATCAAGTTGGCATTATGGATCACGTGTGTGGTCCCAAAAATATTACCAAAGGCTTCAGGATGCAAATCTGATATGGACATGTCTTTATGGATCATTGGTGGAAAGGAGTACTGGCTAGCTACACTTTGGAGTACACCATTTCCACATATTCTAGTCGGAGGTTCTTGAGTTTGAGTTTCTACAAAATCCTAGAGGATCATTTCTACATGTTATCCCTCCAGCAATGAAGATCCTAGTTGTTACTTTGGGTTTAGAGTCATTTCAATGGCCGACTAGACCATTCCGAGTGTTGGGTGAGGGAGCTAGGGTGGATGAAGATGAGAGATATCACGAAGAGAAGGAAAGGGAGGAGAGAAGGCTCAAGTATAGTGAAGAGTGTGAAAGGGAGATTGCTAGATGACGTGAGGTTGTAAGTGTGATGGATCTATAGAGGTAAATGTTGCGGGAAGGAATCGAGGTTCACGCGGAGGACGTGGAACCTTAGTATTCTGTGTTACCCCATCTTGGCAAGCATGTAAGAGAGACCCCTTAGACTTCTAGTGAGAGTTCGTCACATGGAGAAAGAAGATTCATTGGCATGTATCTGAACCCACCCAATGACCAAACCCTAGCACTTGGTTTTCCAAAACCAGGAAGGAGTATCATTGACCCAGTTGATATTAGTGGAAGTGACAGATCTGCATGCCTAGGAGGTACAATTTTTCAATTCCCACTTCTATGGCTACACATATTCTAGTATTCGGAGGAGTCTTTGGACAAGAAACCAGTATATAAGCCCTCGATCTCATGTATAGGAGTGGCACGGGGTATAATAGTGGTAGTGGGGCACTATCACAAACCATCGGCGCATAATTCAATGGAACCATGGGGACACTTGGCATGACTACTATAGGACTTGGTGGACCTAGTGGTTCTAGTGGATCTGGTGGCTCAGGAGGCATAAGACCAGTGGACCTAGTGGATGGAGGAAATTGGAGGGAACCAAGGCTTTGGCTCAGGAGGACAAGGGCCCCTGGCCACCACCCCTCAAGTCTTCTTTGAGATGTCATTACACTTGCTAGATTACAGAGGTATTGAGGATGTTGTGGAACATGTTCACAAGTGTGAACTGTTATGGTGCGTAAAGGGTATCACAACCCTAGAGTGGAAGGCTAGTCAATTTGTAACCACGTTGTAAGGGTGCGCGCATAGCTGGTATAGAAAATATGACCCTCATCAAACAAAGTGGTGGATTATACTGCTTTAAAGAATGCATTCTTGGTAGAATTCCACATCCCTGAGTTTGAACAAAAGAGCATCAGCGCTTTGAAGGAGATTCAACAAGGAATGGACAGAGAGTGTGCGAGAGTATGACGTGCACTTTAAAACTCTCTTATCTAAATTATCATATGATATTCACCCTTCACAGCATGCTCAGTGGTTTTTTGGAGGATTGATCACACCTTTTAGAAGGGCTTTATCTCATAAAACTTTCACAGACCTGCGTGAAGTGTTAGAAGCTTCTCTGCGCGCCGAGGCTATTGGTAGTATTGATACTAGTGTTAGCCCATTACTGGAGGCTCAGATTGATGCTATGGCCAAGTAATTGGAAAATTTATCTACAAACTCAACCCATGAGACTCGTAGTGGTTTATGGTGCACAAATTGTGAAGTAGAGGGGCATGTCAAGGATAATTGCCCCTAGAGGATGGTATGCGCGTCATGACAGTAGACTGTGAAATTTGTCGTGGGGACCATGATGCAAGTAGATGCCCCTTGTTATAACATGTAATCAGAAGAATGTGTCTTGCTATTGTAATATCTACACCTCTACAACCCATGATACTAAGGACTGTAGGCTCATTGATCATATCCATGAGGCCATTGATCATGGGGTGCACCAAACCAGCATTGCAGTAGTTCCAAGGGTGATGATCACCGTTATGAGGAGCACGTAGATGGAGGCACACACAGAAGGGGTTTTGAGGAGGATTCCATGGTCATGGTAACCACGGGGAGGAAGGATTGAGTTCTCATGTGGAACCTGTTTCAATTGTGGGTCTACAGAGCATTACAAACGAGAGTGCCCGGACTTGTTACAATGCTCATGGTGTGGAAAGAAGCACAAGTATGAGGAGTTCCCGAGTTGTTTGAGCACATGAATCAACAGCACCAGAAAGACAAGGGTGTTGTAATGGTCAACATTAAAAAGGTAGACATGTAGTGGATGCCACGGGTAACACGAGATGCAAGTTTGGAGCTAGTTTTGGTAACAACAAGAGTAGAAGCCACGCGTGCAAAAGAGATACCAAGGTAGAAGAACCTGGTTTCGAGGGAGGAAGTAGTTCATGGAAAGTACCTAGACCCTGTGTGTCAAAAGGAGGTATATCAAGACACCATGGATGTCATTCAGAGTTTACAAGGGGAGATCCAGTGTCTAAAGGAGTAGTCCAGGAGGGAGGAACAAGGAAGGAGAGTCGAGGCACCAAGGGATGACCTAGATGAGGTCAAGGAAGTATGTAAAATGCTAAGGCAAGAGAATATTATTCCCTTGCTAGGATCATGGTTGAGAGAGAAGGTACCATGCACCAAAGGAGAGCACAAGAGGCGGGTCTTTCACGTAAACCTTCCCCCTCACATCCTTGACTATGACAAGGAGATCACATTAAATGTAGTTGTAGATGGATGGCTCCTTAGTAATATCCTCATTGACACAGGTGCAGAGGTCAATGTTCTAACTCTAGATGCATGGCATCAGATGGGAAGACCTGTATTACAGCCATCTTCAAATGTGTTGTATATGGAAAACAATACTAAGGAAATGCCCATCGGTGTCTTAAAGGATGTAGCTATCACTATCCAGGGAGCTAAGTTTACTGGAGACTTTGAAGTCTTGGTGCTCGCCGAGGTAGACAATTTTCAGCACTACTTGGGTGCCCATGGTGTTACAAGAACAATGCGGACCTTCGGTTCAACAAAGGGTACATCAGCTTTGAAAATAAGAAGGAGTGGGTCATTATACCCCTAGCTAATGGGAAGTCGATGCCCTATACTAAACCCCGGGAGAAGAAGTTTTGTATACAGGATATATGTGTGCTTAATTAGGGACCTAGAGATAATACATCCTACCGACGGAGTTATCTAGTTTGAGGATGCTCAGTCAGTAAGTGACACCACCAACCTAGCATGTGATAATTAGGCACATGGGACTTATGAATTGATTAGATGGTAGTTGAGAGGATTAGTAACAAAAGTAACAAAGGCACACACACGATGCTGGTGCCTAGGAGGAAAAAAATTACCTAAGTATTCAGGAGGGGCCTTCCCTGAGATCTTTTTATAGGAGATGGAAGCTCAGTGGAAGGAGGAGAAGGAACAGAGAGGGATGCTAAGTTATGTCCTACTCAAAATAGCGGCATGGTGGTGGGCTACACATCAGGAGAGCCTTTTGGAATGGCACGAGGTGAGAATTTCTCTCTCTGTCAGATTTTCTAGAAGTAACATGCCCACCATCATCAAGGACTACCATGGTAAGGGGCCTTCCTCTTTCCATATCCATGAGTGTGAGAGGATCTAGAGAGAAGGCCTAGAAGCTTTGCGACCATCCCTTTGGGTACATAAGTTGTATTCTACACTACAAGGTTGCGCATGCCCATGGTACATACACTCTGAGACACGCCACTAAACAGGAAATTGGCAAGAGCTAACAACTGACCTCATTCAAACATTTGAATATCAAAGTACCAAGCCATCAGTTGATAAGGCATTACAAGTTCTTATGCACCTTACCATGGGGGATAGTGCCATGGTAGAAGATAGGTTGTTGGAACTGCTAGGTGAACCAGGTTTAGAGGCGCGCTTTGAAGAAGAAGTAGAAGAAATAGAAGAGTTATAGTTTGAGTGCGCATGTTTGGAAAAAGAGAAAGGGAAGTTGGTGTATGTGATTAATGGGGAGGAAGCAGAAAGCTTGGATGTTAGCCATTTTGTAGGGGTGAGCAAGGTAGTAGGATAGTGTTGATACTACGCACACACCTACCATGAGCCCTTAAAGACAAAGAAGATTAACATCGGATCAAGAGAGGAACCTAAGGAGGCTATCATTGGAGATTATTGGTCGGAGAAGGAAGTCTCTAAGGTCATAGATCTATTGCATGAATTTGAGGATTTATTCCCACATGGGTACCATGAGCTCAAAGGCATCCACCATTCCTTAGGGGAGATGAGGATAAAGTTAAAGGATGGTGCATGCCCGGTCAGGAAGAGACCCTACCGAATGAATCCCAATTTACATAAGGGTTAAGGAGGAGATAGAAAAATGATAGCTTCTGGGATCATTGAAGCAGTGGAAGAATTGGAATGGATAAGTCTGATGGTAATCAACATCAAGAAGGATGGGTGGATTAGGATCTGCATGGATTATAGGGAGTTGAACGTAGTTTGTGTCATCGATCCTTTTCCAACCCCCTTCACTAAAGATATTTTGGAAGGAGTCATTGGGCATGAAATCTATTCCTTTATGGATGGATTTTGGGGTACCACCAAGTCTAGATTGCAAAGGAAGACCAGGAGAAGACAACTTTCACCACTGAGTGGGGAAGTTTTGCATACACAGTCATGCCCTTTGGTTTAAAGAATGTGCCTACTATTTTTTCATACATAGTGGTGCAAGCATTCCAAGACTTCATCCATAAGTTTCTTCAAGTCTATTTGCATGATTAGACAGTGTATGGGCTATTAAAAGACCATTGTGACAATTTGAGGTTAATGTTTGAGAGGTGTAGGTAGTTGAGGATATCCCTCAACATTAAGAAGTGTGTATTTACTACACCCTTTGGGACTTTATTGGGGCACATCATATGCAAGGAGGGCTTACTAGTGGATCCTGCCAAGGTTACAGCTTTTGTTGGATTGGGGGAACCTACTAGCCAAAGCGTATTGTGTGGATTTCTTAGGCATACGGGTTATTATAGAAAACTCATCAAGGGGTATGCCAAGATAGCCATGCCTCTAGAAGAATTACTCAGACATAAAAGTGCCTTCCATTAGGGAGAGGTGCAAAGAAGTGTTTGACACATTAAAGGATAGGCTTGTCACCATGCCTATATTACGTTTTCCCTCTTGGGACAAGCCCTTCCATGTCCATGTAGATGCCTTAGGAACCACTATTGGAGCAAGTGCTTGTGCAGCCAAGTGAAGGAATTGTTGATCACCCTCTATGTTTCGCAAGTAGGAAGTTGACACCAATAGAGTAGAATTACACCACGACTGAGTGTGAAGCATTATCAATGATCTATGCACTTTTCAAATTCAAGCAGTATCTGCTACAACACCCTTTTATTTTACATTGACCACATGGCATTAAAGTATTTGGTGAGCAAGCCCATTCTACAAGGGTGCATATGTCGGTGGGTATTGTTGTTTCAAGATTTTGAGTTCATGGTAGTAGTGAAACCTGGGAAGAGTAATTGTGGGTTAGATCATCTATCAAGAATTGATTCAGGGGAGGATGCACAGAGTATTGAGGAGACAATGCCAGATGCACAACTATTTAGGTTGTAGTGCGTGCCCTGGATTTGGAGGAGATTGCAGTATTTTTAAAGGAAGGTGTGGCACTGGAAGGAATGAAGGCATTAGAGATGAAGCAGCACGCCATACGTGTCAAGCCCTACATGTTGATCAGTGGAGACTTATACAAGTTGGGACACGATGAAGTTTTGCACAGGTGTGTATTAGAGCATGAACACCTCGCCATCATGGAGGAAGCACACATGGAGGAAGTGTGGGTGGGCATTATGCAAGGTGATGCCACCACGCATAAGATATTAATGGTAGGATTGTGGTGGGAAACCTTGTACAAGGATTGTAAAGACTATTGTAAAGCATGTGACCATTGTCAACGCATTAGCAAGCCAAGAAAGAGAGATGAAATGCCTTTGTACCCTATACCTAGCATGGAACCTTTTGAGAAGTGGGAAATAGAATTTGTAGGCCCTATTGCACTCAGCGTGCGTAGGACTGGGTCACGCTATGTCATCACTTGCATAGACTATTTGACAAGGTGGGTAGAGGCAGCTCCAACTAAAGATTGCACAACAACCACATCGGTAAGATTTTTGTGGGAGAACATTATCACAAGGTATGGATGCCCTTTAAGTTTAACCAGTGATAGGGGTACACATTTCTTAAATGATATCCATGAGGATCTCATCACAGAAGACTATCCCTTATTAGCAAATGGGACCGTAGAAGCATTTAACAAAATAATGAGTCATACCACGACCAAAATTTGTGATGTCGGAAGACAAGATTGGGATGACAAGGTATTAGTTATATTATGGTCTTATAGACAACTTATAAAAGGATGAACAAAGCCGCACCATTTCAATTGGTTTTTTCCACGGAAACCATTTCTAGTTGAATTCATGTTACCTTCTCTGCAAATAGCATGTATAGGAGGGTTGGCTAATAAGCAAGTGTTGGAAGATAGAATTGATGAGTTTATGAAGTTGGATGAGAGACGATCACTCACCAGGTGGATTCAAACAATAGAGAAAGCAAAGAAAAATCATGGCATAATCACCACATCAGAAACAAGAAGTTTGAGGTTGGGTAGATGGTCTTACTATATGATTCTAAGTTTTTACATGCCATCCTGGGAAGTTGAAAGTCCATTGGTTAGGTCCCTACACAATCTCATACATCCTTGATTTGGGCGTGTGCTAGTTAAAAGCGTTGGATGGAACAAAATTTCTTGGACACTTCAATGGGAGTAGGCTAAAGCCCTACTATAAATAAGCCTTCTTGGTGTTTGTAAATAAGGCAGTTTTTCCAATTAGTTTAGAATTTTCCTTTATGCATTTTTCTCTTGTGTTTCCCTTTCACGTTGTTGTTTTGTTTTGTGCCTTGGGCACTAGTAACCTTATTACTAATTTTTGAGTGCACAAAGGACTATGCATCGTTTTAGTGTGGGTTGGAGTAATGTGAAGGAGAGCATGGTTAAAATGCCAAGGAATTTTGTGTTGAAAAACCCGGTTGAAGGCCCTGTTGAAAGAGTTGTTTGAAAAGAAAAGATGTAAAAAGGATGGTTAGTGCCAAGATAAAAGCTACTTTCAGATCCCACGTATAAAGAAGGGAAAAGCACATAAGGTGGCATGAGGTTTATGAGAAAAAAATTAGGAAGGAAGAAGTGCCTTCGATGTTGGGTACGCGTGTAGCAAGAGTCTCTGTCATGTTGGATTGGTTGTGCACTAGAAGGTTGGAGGATTGTCCATGATTGCGGGTTTGGGCGCATGAGGGAAAGAGGCTGAAGGTGGATTTGTTTGAAAAAGCCGCATTAAATGTTAAAAGTATGGTGGTAGGTGAAGGAGCACTTAATGCTTTAAAAGGAAATAAAAAAATATAAATAAAGGGAACCGGGAACTTCATTATTCACTTTGTGTATAAAGAGAAAGAAGCGCTTTTACACCTTTGCAAACTAGGGCTTCAAATGTTGGAAAAAAAAGTGATTTGTGTGAAGAAACATTTGGAGAAATTGAAGCGTGAGTAACTAGTTTAGATTTGTGAATCAAGAGGAAAGGATTTCACAAGCATAGGAAAAGTGGGAGAAGGCGATCATCTTGTGAAAGGAGTATCCACGGAAAGTTAGGGGATAGAAGAATGCCTTCGATGGGGTTAAGAAATTCTTACAAAGTCAACCTAAGGTCAGAGAGTTGGATTGGTTGTGCACTAAAGGTGGAGGATTGTGGTGCGAGGTTTTAACGCATGAGGGAGGGTAAGTCGGGCTTTGTTTGAAAAAGCCGCATTAAATGTTAAAAGTATGGTGGTAGGTGAAGGATCACTTAATGCTTTAAAAGGAAAAAATATAAATAAATGGGTTAGAGGGAACTAAAAGTCATTATTCACTTTGTGTATAAAGAGAAAGAAGAAGCTTTTTACACCTTACTAAGCAAATAGGGCTTCAAAAAAAAAGTGATTTTGTGAAGAAACATTTGGAGAAATTGAAGTGTGATTAACTAAATTAGATTATGTGAATCAAGAGGATAAGGATTTCACAAGCGTAGGAAAAGTGGGAGAAGGCTGTCTTGTGAAAGGAGTATCAAAGGGAGGTTAGGATAGAAGAAGTCCTTACAAAATCTGCACATTTCACAAGAGGCTCTGGTGTAATCCGGATGGAATGAAGCAAGAGTCTCTGATAGGAGTAGGCTAAATTGTTAAAGGATCTTGGTTGTGCACTTTAGAAGGTTGGAGGATTTTTCCTAGTTTAGGTTTGGGCGCATCAGGGAAAGTTTTCTTGTGTTTCCCTTTCGCTTGTCGGGCTTTGTTTGAAAAAGCTACATTAAATGTTAAAAGTATGGTGGTAGGTGAAGGATCATTAATGCTTTAAAACAAGAAAAAAATATAAATAAAGGGGTCATGGAACTTAAAATTCACTTTGTGTATAAAGAGAAAGAAGCGCTTTTACACCTTTGATTTAGGGCTTCCAAAAGAAGTGATTTGTGTGAAGAAACATTTGAGAAAAAGCGTGAGTAACTAGTTTAGATTTGTGAATCAAGAGGAAAGGATTTGACAAGCGTAGGAAAAGAAGGGAGAAGGCGTCATCTTGTGAAAGGGAGTATCCCGGGTTAGGATAGAAGAAGTGCCTTTGACCTTTCCAACATTTTCAGTGATCCATTAAAACCAGCAAGAGTCTCTGTCATGTTGGATTGGTTGTGCACTAAAAAGGTTGGAGGATTTTTCCATGCGAGTTTGGGCGCATGAGGGAAAGTGTTGAAGTCGGGCTTTGTTTGAAAAATCCGCATTAAATGTTAAAAAGTATGGTGGTAGGTGAAGGATCACTTAATGCTTTAAAAGGAAAAATATAAATAAAGGGGTCGGGGAACTTCATTATTCACTTTGTGTATAAAGAGAAAGAAGTATTTTTTATTGTGTTTTTTGCAAACTAGGGCTTCCAAAAAAAGTGATTTGTGTGAAGAAACATTTGAGAAATTGAAGCGTGAGTAACTAGTTTAGATTTTTGAATCAAGAGGAAAGGATTTCACAAGCGTAGGAAAAGTGGGAGAAGGCGTCGTCTTGTGAAAGGAGTATCCCAGTTAGGGTTTGAAGAACTAGGGAATGGGGTTAAGGAATTTTCTTCACAAGTTCGAGATCTAAGGTTGGAGAGAGTGGAAGTGGAAGAACATAGTAACATGGAGTGATTGAAGTAGACCTAGAGAATGGCACCCAAGAAATCATTATGGATTAGCACACCCGAATGGTAAGGGAAAGGAAAGGGTAACAATAAAGAAATGTAATGCACGCACAAATGAGGAGTGGTGTGCAAAAATGTAGTACCCAGATGGAGTGTTGTTGGGGAAGGAGTGGGAGTCCCATCTATGAGGAACATGTCTGTGAATGACTACAATCATCAGACAAGCACAATCGAGAAGGAGATGGTGCTAGAGTTAGTGTGCCCAACAAAAACAAAAGGACACTAGAGGGTTTGCCCATTTATAATGATGATGTGAAGGTTAAGTTAGAGAAGGAAGGGTTATTAAAACTCTTTGAGTTTCCCTACTTGGGAAACCTGAGTGCTTATATCAATGGCTGATGTCATGCGTGTCCATGAGGACTACTTCCACTTCGCAGGGCACAAGATGCACATAACCCCTCAGCTCATTTCACATTTCACAGGCCTCATTTGTGAAGGAGAAGGTTTGGAGGATGACTTGATCGACAAAGAAGTGATTAAGGAAACTATCGCCACTTATGCATACAAGAAGGGGTCAAGGTATTATGATGTCACAGACATTAAGGATCTATAATGAAGATGGCCACACACCTAGTGTCAAAGTTAAATGGCCATGAGAGATGGACCCAAGTTAATAAGCCATGGTTAAATGTTTGTAGGAAAATTTCATAGGGCACCATCTACAACTTGTTTGCATTCATCGTGGATGAGATTATCGTGCTGCGCAAAGGAAGGTGATAGGATCCTTTTTGGCAATGTCCTATTAACCATCATGTTTTGGAGATTGGGGTACCGGATGCATCAAACAAGTTCATGTGGGAGTACCCTGCTGAAGACCCCTCACCCACAAAGAGGTTTGAGAAATACGCTTGTGACACCATGACAACTGTGCACAAGGTGCTTGGAAAAATGGTATATGCGCCTAAGGAATGCGTTCGGGGTGGAATGGAGAATTCTCAAACAATTACCAGCAGCCACTAGGGGAGAAGTAGAATTTGTTATGTACCAGCATTTCTACTAGGTAGATTCAAACTATCAGATGAGACATGGAGCCCATGGTGCAAGCTCCCCTTTTCCTTCACAAGCTCAATACTTCCAAGTGGGAGTAAACAGGTTCAAGGAGTCCAAGAATTTTAAGCTAGACCTTGGTAATCTGGACTAAGACCACAGGGAAATGTGCAAAGGGTTGGTGTACCTCGGAAAGCATGCATACATGGAGCGGTACGTGTCACATGAAGTTCAAATGACAAGGCCCATGACTCTACCCATTATAGATGGATCCATGGCACACGTGTACATCACATAAGACCCAAGTCTGAGAAGGGCACATATCTAGAGAATGAGGTATCTATACCTCAAGATCCAACTAGTAGGAAGAGACCCATGCCCAAATGGGAGGAAAAAGAGCTAGAAAAGAAAATACCAAGTGTGGTGGAGACACAGGCAATAGGTTCCCCCAGGACAAGCACCAGAACTAGTATGTATGTACGTGCGCAAGAAGAAGCCCATAGTAAAAGAGAAGACTCAGAGCTAGAAAATCCATCAGACAAGGAGTCATCAGGAGAGGAAGAAATGGAGTCACCTACACTAGAATCTCTGGTTAGGAAGAAGCAAAGGGTAGAAGAAGAGACCATCTCGGAAGAGACTGAGAGTTTGGACAAGTACATAAGAGAAAAATATGAGAGTGAAGAGGATGAGAGTGGAGAAGAAGTAAGTGGGGAAGAGGACCCCGGGAAGGATCGAGGACCACCCATCTTCAATATACATGATTCAGAGGAGGAAGGTGGAGAGAAGAAGAACAGGGGTTCCTTTTCGTATGCATGGCGTGAGGATAGCTAGGTAGGAGAAGGCACCTAGGACATGGGAAAAGGTGAGGAAGCTAGCGCGCAGAAGAAAGAGTCTCCAAGTTCTACGTAAAACAGACAACCAAGGTGGTAGAAGGAGAAGAGACCAAGAACATTGAGACCATGGTGGAGGACAAATTAGAACACAACGTTGAGCCAGTGTTGAACAAGGAGAAGAAGGAGAGTGTAGAAGAGGAACACAACATCACTAGAGGCCCCATTTTGACTATAAGTATACCTAAGGGTATGCACATGCATGGGAGGAAGGTGCACGTAGAGGGGGAGAGGCCGAGAGATGGGTTATATTGATGACCCCAAGAAAGTGTTCTATGCATGGTTCCAAAGTACCATTCAGCAAAGGAGCTTGTAGCAATGTCATCTTTTGACAAGGAGGTTACATATCCATGGACAAGGAAGATGCTCTCATGGGCTATAGAGTCCCACCTTGATGAGCTAGAGTTTGAGGTAAGCCATGGGGCAATAATAACATTTCCAGGACCAAGAGAAGACAACCCAGTGGTGGATACCCAGTAGCTCTTGGATGAACAACTATGCAACACACTCAACAAAGTCTCCATTGAGATCGAGGCTAGACTCTTGGTGGAATGATAGGGTTAGAGATCTGGAAGGGGAGCTAAAGAAGAAAGAGGAAGAGCTAGCTCTATGACAAAGGAGCTAAGCTAGGAGAAGTTGATCAAGCACCTAGTGGTAGCGTGAATTGAAGGATGAAAAGGCTAAGGTATGTGTTGTGTACAAGAAGGTGGAATCCATCAATGAGGCTATAGTATTGAAGCATCTGGACCTAGCATCACCCACGTAGAAGTATGGATCTGCCTTGGGATGCCTGGAGGATTTAACAAGGATCCTCACCATGGAAAGACAACCGCTAGCCTAGAGTCTACAGAAGAAGTTGTCGTGTTCCTAGAGAAAGAGGATAAGTTGAAGATCATAGTGCTCATCATGGAATACAGCAAGGTTCTTGCTGATGTAAGGGATGCTTCCCGACTGCTAAGGCCATGTACGAAAATTACACGGATGAGACAAAGTGGTAGGCACCTTGGTCACCACTCATGAAGTAGAACTCAAGGAGTTCTAGGAGAAGAACAAGGAAAATAAAGGGATAAAATCCTTTCCGAGGTCGAGAGAAATATGAAGCCATTGAAACCTTAAGGGGTTCAATCAAAAACTAGTTGAAGGAACTATATCCGTGTATTACATGAAGAATGGACGTGCTGGAGGATATAGGCAAGGAGTTGGAGAAAATCACTGATACCATGAGCGCAAAGGAGATGGACTAAATTTTGGGGAGGTGAGTGCCTTGGTGGTGACCTCTATCAGAGAGCACAGGAAGAAGTCGATGCCTGGAACAAGTTGGAGGCCGACTTGCAAAAGGATTTTCCTATCTTGTTGTAGTGATTCCTTCACTCTCTCATTCTTTCTTCTTCCCCCATTCTTTCATCCCCTTATTCTTGTTCCAAGGCATAATCCTGTTGTATTCTTTCTTTCTCTAGAGAATTGTTCCCGCAGACAGAGAACAGGAGTAGTGTGGGGTGATGTTGGGCCCCTATAATGTTGGCTAAGTACAAAAGGCACATATGCGTGTATGCGCACAGGTCCTAGTTGAAGAGAGGTGTGCAAGGACAAAGTGTGCAGGGCAAGGTTTAAGAAAAGGGTTTAAGGAAGCTCGTGGTGTGCAGTGGCAGAACCAAGGGTTCGAGACTTAGCCAAATTTGGCGTTTGGGATAGAACACGTGAAAAGCATGACTTGACTATGCATGTTGAGTGGATAAGGTGCCAACCTAGTGACAAGTTGGCCCAGGAAGGAGCATGCCTGCGGTAAAAGCTTCTAGAAGCACATCATGGTGAAAAGTGGAAATTTCAGGCCTGGGAGAGCATGCTCACATGGAGAACCACATTCAGACACTTGGAATTAGATGAGTGCTTAGAGGATGAGTTGGCAGCCCAGAAAGGCTATAAATACTAGCACTTGTAGAGTAAATGAGGAGAGAGAGAAAAAGAGGGCGGAGCTCTGCAGAAATACTACAAGAACTCTGTTAGTGGATAATGGTATTTGGGAGAGAATTATAATGGGTATGGGGATTGTAAATTTTTCTTTGATAGCCTAGCTACATTAGTCCAATTGAAAAGCATGACTATGGTCTGTTTCTCTGTGACATTTTGTAATGGCTCCATGGATGTAATGAGGTTACCAGTTATATGAATATGAATATCAATTATTCTAATACATACGTCTTTCTCATAGGTTATCTTTCATTTATGTTTATGCTAAGTATGGATGCTTGTATACTTCTTTTTGTTATGTTATATTTTCATTAAGTACTTTCTATCTATAATGACTGCAAGGATCTAGAGGTCGTTTTGAGCTCTATGGTTCTTGAATGTCTTAACCCCATTTAAATCTCTTAAGCACAAATCATAGATGATAATATTTTCCACTAAACTCACATAAAGAGGACTCGGCACCCGCGCGTGCCTCGAGTGAGCTGCCAAAGCATCCACCGGGTGATAGGCCGACGCGTATGGGGTACCTTTCTTTTGTGATAAGGGTAAAATGACTACCTTCCAAATCCAATAGCGCACTCTATTTTGTATAAAAATCCATACTACAGAAAAGTGCTAAAAAAATTTGAGTACATGAAAATAATAAACTTGTGCTTGTAAAGAAAAACTTACAGATGGATGTCTACATCATCTATCACTCTGATACCATGAAATGAATGATAACTAGATCGTACCAAGCCAAGAACACAGATACTAATCAAACACCACGATCAATAAAATGAAAGTAATTCACTAGAATAACTTTACATAAACCTTTGTAAACAAATGAGCAGCAATATCATATATTATTATGGAACTCAATGAAATACAATGAGAATGGGCCTTGCTTATATAGGCAAGGAATAACAATCTAAGAACCAATCAAGGTTGTAGATCAAGCCATAAATCATGGAAAGAACTAGTCATCAAAGAACTAGTCAAGACCATAGATTTAGGAAAGAACTAGACATCAAGGATCTAGTCAATACCATAGATCAAGGAAATAACTATACCTAACAACTAGATAATATCCCCCTAATATCTAAATAAATAAAAATAAATATCCACACACATAAGTGGGTGAAGATAAATACAATAAAGGTAAATAAAGTACCTAGGTGAACATGAGCTAAGGTAAATACCTACTCTAACAAATGTAACCTCTACTCTTCCTCTATATTAACTATATGATAATGTGAATACACCCATTCTAACAATTCTCATAAAGGTAAATATAGAGAAAGAATAGAGGTTACATTTTATCATTTTCATATAGGAAACATAGAGGAAGAATATAGGTTACATTTTTATGTTGTATAGAAGGGGCAACTACCCATTCTCATAGGATTTTAAGTTTGACCATTCAAATATATTTGTTTGATATACATGTATATATGCATTCTTCATATTGGTTGTATGAGAATGGGCATCTACCCATTCTGAAAATTCTCATAAAATATACATAGAGGAATAATAGATGCTACATTTTAATTTTGTATAGAATTGGTAGCAACTTTTATTTTTTTCATAGGTTTTATGTTTAAATTCAATATTACTTGTATTTCTTGTATGAGAATGTTTAGAATGGGTAAATGCCAATTCTAATAAAGGAATTATAGAGGTTGAGTATTATATGTATTCTTCTTTTATATTGTCTAAGGAGAATGTGTAGGATATACATATGCCCATTCTATTCAAAATTAAAATATATCATATATTCTTCATCTATATTTACTTTATAAGAATAGGCATCTTCCCATTCTCTACATTATTGTAAAGGAAACATGGAGGAAGAATAAATGCTACATTTTATTTGTTTACAATGGGAAGCTTCTTTTTAACATTTATAGAGGTTATAATGTTTATGTTCAATAGTGTTTATATTACTTATATGAGAATGTTTAGAATTGGCGGATGCACATTCTAATGCAAGCAATATAGAGGTTGAATATTGTATGTATCATTGATCTATATTGCACGAGGAGAATGTTTAGAATGGGAAAATGAATATACTATGCAAAAAAATGTAACATACATTCTTCCTTCGTATTGATTGTATGAGAATGGGCATCTACTCATTATGAACATTCTCATAAAAGTAACATAGAGGAAGAAATTTTCTACTTTTTTTATTTTCGTATCTGATGGGTAGATTTTTGTATTGTTTAACATAGGTATTAATGTTTATATATTCAATATTTCTTGTATTTATTATATGGCAATGTCTAGAATGGGAAGATGCCCATTTTCATAGAGGCAATATATAGGAATAATAAGGGAAGAAAATGGGATATATTCAATTGTTTTGTATATTATATAGGTTACATTCTCAATTTGTATAGAATGAACAATACCAATTCTTATAGTTTGTATAGATGTATCAAAATAATGATAAATAAAGATATCAAGTATTGCATGCCCATGCCCATTTTTTAATTTTTATAAAATGGGCATTTGCTTATTTTAAATATTCTTTTGCAAACAATATAGAGGAGTAATACATGAAATTTTCTTCTTATTATTAAAAATAACATTATTATTCTTATTATTATTTATTATAAAATTAATAGTGATTTAGTATTTTATTATTATTATATATTAATTAAATAATAAATATGATTATTAGTTTTTTAATTAGATATTACCCATTAATTTTTATCTATAATGTTAAAATTATTTGTTAATAATCATTTTTCAACAAATGTTTGCTAGTTTTGTATTTAGCATTTAAATACTATTTATGAATAAGTATTATCATTTATTACTAAGTATTATTATTATTATTTGTCAATTAAATACGATTATTATTATTGATTAATTAGTTATTATTATTTATTATTGTTAAGTATTATTATATATTATTTTTATATATTTATTACTATTCGATATTATTATTAATATTACACTTGTTAAAAAATATATTAGTAATTTATTCATAATATTATTTGATAGCATTTTATTAATTCTAATTAATTATTATTAATTATTACTATTATAGTTGTCTATTAATTAAAAATGATGTTTTTAGTTAATATTTATTTAATATTTTAATATAAGTAATTAAACATCCATTTGAAATGCCATCTATCTTAAATTGAAAAATAAGTATTTCTTATAAGAAATTAAATTCATTTTGAAATGCTTTGATTACTAATTTCATGAAAGTTAAATTTGTAGTATAGTTACAAATTATTATGGTTTTCAAGAAAATTAAAAAGTAATATTTGTTTAGTTTCACTTTATTTTTTGCAGCATAATGTTGAAAATTTTAGAAATTCACATTTTTATCTCATCAAGTTTTTATTATGGAAGTATTAAATATGTTTTTCATTACCACGGTAGTTATTAATGTGACAAGTATTTTCAAATTTTCAATAAACCACGTTTTGTTGTTTGCACAACATTTATTATGGGAGGATTTTTCACATTTTAAAAATTCAATGTTTTTTTTTTGGGTAGAGATTTTTATTGGTCATGTATGTTATAAATTGTTTGATTTTGAATCATTCAGGTTTTGTTTCTTTGTTCTCTTAAGACCAAGTGTTGAAAGTCAATTATATTATTCAAACAGGGCCATCATTCATAGGTTTAGCTACAAATAGGTGAAGATACAACTCACAGAGAAGTATACTCACGTATTTTCAAAGTTTTCTCATGTGAAATACATTTAGTTGCCTGAGAAGTCTATCAATTTTTTTCTAATATCTTATTTCTTATTCTATTTACTTCTAATGACCAAGAAACATAAATGAGAAATTTTATTTTAACTAGTAGTGACCATTTTTTTTTCTATCCACAAATAAAATTAACAGAAATAAATACCAAAAACTTAGTTTTTAAAGAAATAATGGCTACAATAAATACTTGTGCATGGTGTGTGAAATGTTTTCTTTAAACTCAGTACTATCTTTTGCCCTTTGTCTTTATTTGTGCAATGTTGTTTTGAAATTGAGTAGTCTTTTTCTCCACCTCTGCAACTTTCATTCATTAAAACAATTTATTATAAACAAAATGTCTCTATTATGCTCAATAAAATCCAGCACACAAATATTTGACATGCATATATCATATCTATCCACCTCATTTGGCTTCTAGAATATGAACTAGGTAGAAATAAACTTGCACGATAAACACATTGTCTACTAGAATTCAAAATCACTTTAACACTATGAAATTCCTTTAAGTGTGTGCATAATCTCATTATTCAATCAACGAAAATCCATTCTCATTCATGCAATGATTTTATTTTTCTATGCCCTATAAAATAGTTAGCAAGGTCAGCTCAATAGAACTATGAAGTTTCTTCTTATCACCGTTTCAAACTAAATATTAGATATCTAAAAACACAAATGAGTTATAGAACATTACAATAAGTTTGAATATAAGAATAAATTTGAGCATTGTAGGTCCTGATTTTCATTATAGTTATATAACATTAAAAAATGTATGAATATTAAAATAAGTCTATAAAAGGTATTAAATAAAAAATAATAACATTTCCCATTAATGTATATTTCATTTTCAATGTTATCAATTCTTACACAATGAGCTCATTGATTTAGACCTACTTAAATGTTTATAAACGTATTAGAATAATGACAAATAAATTTTACTGTGTGTGTGTGTGTGTGTGTGTGTGTGTGTGTGTGTGTGTGTGAGAGTGTGTGCATGTATGTGTGTATGTATGTATGTATGTCCATACATACATACATACATATACATGTGTGTGTGTGTGTGTGTGTGTGTGTGTGTGTGTGTGTGTGTGTGTGTGTGTCCTCTACAAACATATTACTTCTCATGTATTGAACTACTAGGCTTTACATGGGTATCAAAATGTTTAAGTTTAGTATTGATTATATTGCTTGTATGAGAATATGTAGAATAGTTAGATGCACATTATCTTACACTAAATATATAGGAATACAAAGTTTATACCTCTCACATACTAAACTCATTTTTAGATTTATATAAACATTTGAGTTAAATATTGCATTTATTCTCTCTAAATTGCATGTAGGATAATATATTAAATGGGTATATGCCCATCCTATGTAAAATAAAAATATAACCTTTATTCTTCCTCTATATTATTTATATACATAGAGGAAGAATATATGCTACATTTTTATTTTGTGTAGAATTGGCATTACTTTTATTGTTTTCGAGAGGTTTTGTTGTTTAAATTCAATATTACTTTTATTTCTTATATGAGAATGTTTAGAATGGGAGGATGCCCATTCTCATAAAGGAAATATAGAGGTTGAATATTGCATGTATTCCTCTTCTATATATTGCTTGAGGGGAATGTTTAGAATGAGCAGATGACCATTCTTTACAACAACTATTTCCAGTTTTCTATGTAAAATTAAAATGTATCATATATATTCTTCCTTTAGATTTACTATATGAGAATATGCATTTGTCCATTCTACACATTATTGTAAGGAAAACATAGAGGAAGAAAACATGCTTCCTTTTTCTTTTGCACATAATGGGCAGTTGTTTGTATTGTTTTACAAAGTTTGTAATGTTTAAGTTCAATATTACTTGTATGATATTGTTTAGAATTGGAAGATGACCATTCTCATACAATAAATACAGAGGTTGCATATTACATATATTCTTTCTCTATATTTCCTAAGGAAGATGTTTGGAATGGGAATATGCCCATTCTATGCAAAAAAAAAATGTAACCTCCATTCTTCCTCAATTTATTTTATGAGAATGGGCATATGCCCATTCTAACCTTTCTCATAAAGGAAATATAGAGGAAGAATAGATGTTAAATTTTAACATTTTTATACATGCAACATAGAGGAAGAATAGAGGTTACCTTTTTTGTATAGAATGAGAAACTACCCATTCTCGTAGGAATTATAAAGGTATTAAAATAACAAAAATAAGTTTGACCATTCAGATATGTTTCATTTGCAAAGTTATCACATCTATATTCTCATACATGTAATATAGAGGATGAATATTGCATGTATTATTCCTTTATAATGCATGAGAAGAATTTTATGAATGGAAATTCTATGTAAAATAAAAAATGTAACCTCTATACTTTCTTCATATTGACTGTATGAGAATGGGAATCTTCTCATTTTGACCATTCACAAAAAAATCATAGGTTTAATTTTTCTCATTCCATATTACTTGTATTTCTTGTATAAGAATGTTTATAATATGCATGTCCATCTCATACAAGAAATATAGAGGTTGAATATTATATGTATTCTTCTTCTATATTTCCTAAGGAGCATGTTTAGAATGGGCATATGCCCATTTTATGTAAAATTAAAATATATCATATATCCTTCTTTTATATTCACTATATGAGAATGGGCATCTTCCCATTATGTACATTGTTGTAAAGATAACAAAGAGGAATAATAGATGCTACATTTTTTGTATACAATGGGAAGTTTCTTATATTATTTTATAGAGGTTTTAAATTTTAAGTTCAATATTTCTTGTATGAATTGCATGAGAAAGTTTAGAATTGTCATATATGCATTCTCATATAAAAATATAGAGGTTAAATATTGCATGTATTCTTCCTTTATATTGCCTAAGAAGAATGTTTAAAATGGGTATATGCCCATTCTATTCAAAAAAATGAAACTCTTATTGTTCCTTTATATTGACTATATGACAATGTGTGTATGCACATTCTAAACATTCTTGTAAAAGCAATATTGAGGAAGAATAGATGCTACATTTTTAGTTTTTATGTAATGGGTAGATTCTTGTATTTTATAATTGGATTCATGTCAATTTTTATTTTAGTCTTGAGGAATTGAGAATTATTATTTATCCAAGAAAAAGGTAGAAATGTGATATACACGGTTGTCAAATTGTTGTTAGACTTGCATTGCATTATGGGGATCTGGAAGTTCTTAGGAAGAAGTAGTTAACGGAAAGTTTTTTTCTTGCCTTCATTCCCTACTAATTATTAGACATTAGGAAACACTTATAGGTTGGAAATGATAAATTACTAAGAATCTCTATACACCAATATGGCAATATATCGGTATATACATGATGCTCACTACTAGGTCTTCATATTGAGAATATAAAGGTATAAAATATAATATATCTGTAATAATTATTTGGAATCCATTGGGTCGATTTTAAGCATCATTTAGAATCCATGTTATAATTTTATTCTTTCCTATTTTTATTTTAGTTGTGAGGATTTGAAACCCTTTTAGTTGGAAGAAAGCTAGAAATAGGTTTTGTTATCCTCAAACTATTGTTGCACGTCATTATGGGGATCTAGAAATAGTTGTTAGATTCACTTAAATATATTATACCCTCATGCTACAATTATTATTGTCTCTTTTGGAAACAAGACATAATGATGCCAAATTATCATTATTTTTAAATCATTACTTAGGTATTTCCTTTATTTATAATAATAATAATGGATAAGATTTTAATATTCAATACCTTTTAATCATCCCATTGTACAAAATACCCAACATTGGTCCACAATAATAATAAACCACATCCAAATTATCAAAACTATATGGTTCGTAGGAGGTACTCAATATCATAAAGTGAATATAGAGAGATAATAGAGGTTACTTTTTTACTTTATATAGAATGGGCATATGTCCATTCTTGTCGTCTCTCTATTAATAGGAAATATAGAGGAAGAATTCATGTAATATTCTTATCTTACAAAATTCTCAACATTGTTCCATAATAATAATAAACCACATGAAATATTTTCCCGCAACTATATAGTTCGTGGTAGGTAAACAATAGTTGATCATTGCACGATCTGATCACATTGTTGGGCTTTATCACTTGCCTTAATAGCCTTGTCCAACATCTACTGGGTATTAGCTTCCTAATCGAATTTATTTCCGAGGAAGGTGTAGGTGAAGGATCAAAGGGAATGAACTTTTTCATAACAATTACCTCAATCGGCATGCTACTAACAAAATTTTCTTTCATCATTCCATTAAAGAAGAGGTTGAAAAGGCTCTACAACCGTAGCGAATGGTTGAGTAGAAGATGACTCAGCTCATCCTTAGATAGAGGTTGGTAAGAGTCTTTATAGGAAAACTAATTTGATTGAGAGTTTCGTTGTGGCTTAGAAGTATAATGATAAATATTATATATTTTCCTATTATAACTAGTTCCTTGAGAAAGTTTATGTGACTCCGTCATCGGTGGCCTTATTCTTTCTAGGATGCCGAGAACTTGGATATACTTGGGTTTTTCTTAGGGTCAAGTTTTTATAATTCCTTCATGAGGTAATCTTTGCTTTTCACTTGCTCGAATATTTCTTATAATGTGGTAAGAGATAAGGATATCACGTTGTATTGAAGGTGAGTTTTAAGGGCTCTAAGGAAGATCTGAAATAGACTTGAAACATGTGTATCATGTTCAACCTCGTTGGACAATTTTTCCCACAATTGATGAAATTTTGGGAAGATGTGTTGTTATCTTTTTGTAGTCTATGAAAGTGACGATGTTGTTTTCAAGGAGATTGTGAAATTGGGATTCATTAACTAAAGTGGTTACCAAGATTTCAAGTTTGACAATAGATTTGGTTGAAAGGGCATGATACCAATCCAAAAAATCTCCCATACTTGTTTTGGACAAGATCTTGGTGGAAAAATAAGAGTTGACTTTTAGCTAATGTAAATGTTTCCAAAGGCATTGATGTGAATGGAAGGGTTGGTAGAGCCACCATAAGATATGGTAGGTGTGATCTCTCCAAGATCCACGGAAGTGATGTACAGAGAAAAAGGATCTCTTTGAATGGATTGAAGTACCTTATTATGATTAAGAGGTTGGGAAATGGGTACTCTAATGATACTATTTGGGTGGGTAGGGGTATTACCTTGGCTTTCCATGCTCCAAGATACCACTTGTGGTTGACAAGTAAGTTGCACCTAGTTATTTTTCATTTGCAAGAAATAATTAGTTGTTGCATTTTATTATTATATTAAATTATCAATAAGTTACGTAATGAGTTGAATATGATTGTTAGTAGAAGGAGGGGAAGTATTAGTGTTCGAACCTAATTTTTTTATGCTCGTAAGATGCTCAAGTATCATTAATATTTGAATCCAACTTGCTGAAAGATAATCTTCAATATGTTTTGAATAAATGTTTGTATGGTAGGAGGATAATAAAACTCTAGGATATCTTCATGTTCTTATGAGTCAAAGATAGGATTGTTAAGGTTAAATATATTCTAAATGTTGCGAGCTAGTTTTTAGGCCTCTTAGTGTGAGCAGCTCCTATGGCTAAACAATCGTCATAATTTTCATTGTAAAGATACTATATGGCGCAGAAGATTCATTGGAACCAACAAGTAAATATTCCATTGTGAGGTTTTCTAAGGTTAAATTTTCCAAAAAGAGGTTCTACGAAGTATTTTCTAACAAGATCATCCATGTAGAGAGATTTTGCAAGGGTTGATGGCATCGGATGAGTACAAATGTGGGAAATTAGATATAAATATATGGGATTATTCATCCAATATTTTTTACTTGGGTCGATGGTGTAACGTTAAAAAGAATTATGCACGTGTAGGATCGATCATGGGAGAAAATTCATATTATAAATCGATCACGTAGGAAAAGTAGGAAAAAGAGATGAATCTAATATAATCTAGAAAAGAATAGGTTCCACGTTGGGTTCACCAAAATGTATGACATGATAAGATGGATCCCCACCTGGGTTCTCAAATGTTGAGGATAAAATTCATGGTTACACACAAGATATAGATAGAAAAGGTTCTAAAGGAGCACTATTATTGTAATTCTAGAAGATAGTATCTCTAACTCGATATAGTTATAGGTTTTGAAGGCCTATAACTAATATAAAGGAGCTATCCTAATAGGATTTATAAACATAGTAGATCAAGAGATGGATACATCCAAGGGCATGACATAATAATAAAAAACAATAGATCAAAGTAAACATAAATCTACTTTAATCTATAGCAATCAATGGGCAGCTATCCTCATAACAACAAATAAGAAAAAAGGACAAAGAAGTGTTATAAATACTTACATGTAGTGTGGATGTTAATGCATGATCCTCCCTAGAGAAAACAGCACCAAGAGATAATTTTTATGGGTGGATAAGGGGAAATATCGAGAATACCTCTAATCCTAGCTCACTATGGTGACCAAGATACAAAATAGAAATTCCTAGAACCTCAAGTCGAACAACTAGGTGAAAAAATATGTATAATTTTATGTGTGAGTAAGTGTTTTAGAATGATGAATGAGTGATGATATAACAACAAGATTGGTCGAGCCTATATATCTATTGTTATCTCATGTGGGTGAAGGCATTGACCATAGTAGAAATAAAACCCGACACCATCGCTCTTGGGTGATGGCGTCGGCCTTGAGGGAAACCTAAGGTCATGAAGTACAAAAAGGGGGTGGAAGCTATAATAATAAATGGGGGAAATGATGAAGGTCTAGGATGAATGAAAGCGGTGATAAGAGCATGTATGAGTGTAAAAAACTAGACATAATGAGATAAGTAGATATGATAGGTACAATTTGTGAATAAAAGGAGGGAATAGGTAATGGTAAGTGAACTATGGCATAATAACATATCTCAAATGTTTTGTTATATCCCATGTTACCAATTCTAATCACATTCCAATCTCAATAGAACCCTTGAGACACCCAATCGGGGGAAAATGCATCAATAGATCCTACACAAGAGAAAATATTATAAAGCATCAATAATTACGTGTATACAAATTCCATGGCCATGATTATGCCCAAATATTGAAATGTTCTCCTATACCGATTTCCCATGTAATTTTATACATTATTATCCTTTTGCATGAGAAAATGAAATTCCAAATGTTAGATCCCATTGGTAGATTTGATGTTGGGACTATCCTTTCTTCTACCATTGAGTCCAAACATCCGGCTGGAAATATTTTTCTCCATAGCTATTTTTATTAAACAAATTATCAAAATAAGCTTAGCACTTAAGGTTGAGTTATGATTATTTAAGTCGGGATTTTCTCCACCCATTGTTTTGAGAAAGCAAACCTTTTCCATCTCAATAAAGGGATTGTATTCTCATCTAATGTTCCCTACAACAAAAATGTCTTCATATATTTAACTAGGGAATTGATTTTTGTCTTCATTGATTTAACTAGGGAATTGAGAATATTCACTGGAACTTTTAATTATCAAAAGAATATGTGTGGATGGATTTCAAGATTGATTTAAATAAGGTTGTCCTTCTGTTAAATTAATCCATTTGTCTTTCCATAAAGATATTTTTTCCTTGATTTTGAGGATGAGGTTATCCCATAGATATTTTCTTGGTTATCTTTAGAAGAAAAGTAATCCCAAGTAATTCCTTTGAAGGTGTCTAATGGGTAAGTGCACCAAGATGGTGGACAAAAAAGGGGTCATAAGTGGACGTCATATTGCAAAAAACAGCAAAATCTCAACTTGTAGGGATTATTAGCAATACGCGCACTCAAAATTAGAAAAATTTATATAAATATGAATCGTAGTATCCAGAATCTAGTTTCTAAAATACTAATTTTAAAAAAATGGACAAGTTTAGCTATATTAAACACTTAAAATTATATGACTTGGTTTTTGTTTTTGAAAAAACCTATAAGATTGTAGTCCATTTGCCTGCGATTTGGATGACCAAATCTTGTTATTTTTTTTTTCCTTTGGTGAAAAGTTAGATGTAGTTGTCTATCTTGGGATGGATTTTATTTTGTATTTTTTGAGAAATTTTTTTATGATTTTTTTTCGTGAAAGTGGTCTACAAAAATTTAGAAAATGGAGCGCTTTCCATTTGCCCACCATAACTATATCAAAAAATATCGAAATCAAATATTTTTTTAACGTGTATATAATTTCTCCACGCTTAGGATGGTATAAGTTTTATCACATTTTGATAAGTAAAACAAAAGTTGCAGTCTTAAACGTAGACATGAACATTCACAAGAAAAATGTCTTAAAGACCTATTGTTATTAAAAATTATAAAATGATATTTATCTTATTCTATTCACTTTAAAATCAATATTTCTACAAAGCTAACAGTCTCCCCTATGTGATGGCACCATTTTTGTGAAATGTTTTTAGTTTTTAGCATGGTTCAAGTCTGTGGAAGAGCAAATTTGAAGTTTTTTGACCCTTTACACTTCATAATGACCTTCCATAGCTTTGGTTGGGAAAAACAAAGATTTCCCGAGCCTTAGGGTTGTATTTGATAATACAGATAGAACCATGATCATGGTTTACAAACCGTGATCGTGGGTTTTTAAACAAGAACCGCAATCATGCTTTATAAACCGCGATTGCAGTTCATAAATCATATTTATATGCGTCCCAATGTTCTAATTACGGGTGATTTTTTTGTTTGACTTTACCGCATTTAATGCAATTCTTGTGAAATTTCTGTCATTTTTCGGATATTTTTCTTATCACCGGAAGTAAAACATCATGGGAGATAAGAAATGAAGTCAAAAAGGAAGTCATTAAGTAAAAAAACACCAAACGAATTAGAGGCAAACAGATTTCAAAATGTTGAGTGAATGCGGAATCTTCATGAATCAAGAAGAGGTTCATCTTCAACCCCTACTATTGTAAGCAATGAGGAACTAGGTAATGTTTCTACTGTCAATGTTGAAGTTGAATTAAATACTCATGATGAATATGTTTTTACTGTCAATGTTGAAGAAGAATTAAATACTCGTGATGTAGCAAATGTTGAAATTGAAGGAGACAATGAAAATGTGAATAAAGAAATTCATGTTGAAACTGTAGACAGTAAAATTTGACAAAAACACCTCCTAAGATTTTGGTAAGAAACATAATTATTTTATTGAAATTGATGAAAACATTTTGAAACCAATGTGTGGCAAACTTTTTGAACGGAAAATCAGAAGAAAAGCCACCTTTGAAATTTGGGATAATAATTTTGAAATTTTAATCGATTCCCAAAGATGTCAGTTTTTGGTGAGTTTGAAAAAATTAAATAAAATAAGACATACATTAAACACCTTAGAATTGACAACATCTAATATACATGGTCAAACCTCTACAATTGTTGAAAACCTTCATGATGCATATCACATCTTTGTTGGTGTCAAGAGACGCACTAGGCATAGTAATATTGTACGTCATGTACTTGCTACTAATGTTGTAGGTGAATCAATAAAAAAATTAACGTTTGATTATCCAAACAAGTTGAATGTTGCAAGCTAATCAAAAACTCTAATGAAAGCAATTGAAAGACATAATATCCTTCAATCACTCAATAATACCGATTTTTGGGCATTTTCTGCTAGAGCACAGCGTAAGGACAAATATAATACTAATGCTATAATGAAGTTTTTATTCAATTTTGGCATGATAACACTAGATTTTCACCGATAAAAGAGATGTTGTAAAACGGAGAGTTGGTTCTATTAATCGCGAACCACGTCCAAAGCATTTCTTAGATATGACTCAAACTCAATTTTTTCATAAGTTTGAACAAGAGCATCTGGAAATTAAAATTAGTCAACATTTTTTGAAATGTTAAAACCATTCTTGTTAGAGTAGGTATTTACCTTAGCTCATGTTCACCTAGGTACTTCATTTACCTTTATTATATTTATCCTCACCCACTTATATGTGTGGATATTTCTTTTATCTTATTTAGATATTAGGAGATATTATCTAGTTATTAGGTATAGTTCTTTCCTTGATCTATGGTATTGACTAGTTCTTTTCTTGATCTATGGTATTAACTAGATCCTTGATGTCTAGTTCTCTCCTAAATCTATGGTCTTGACTAGTTCTTTGATGACTAGTTATTTCCTTGTTTTATGGCTTGATCTACGACCTTGAGTGGTTCTTAGATTTGTATTGCTTGCCTATTTAAGCAAGGCCCATTCTCAATGTATTGCATTGAGTTCCATAATAATATATGATATTGTTTCTCATTTGTTTGCAAAGGTTTTAAGTAAAGTTATTCGCGAATTACTTTCATCTTATTAATCGTGGTGTTTAATTAGCATCTGTGTTCTTGGCTTGGTATGATCTCGGTTATCATTTCTTTCAATTCTATGTGAAAATCAACGCGCTCACACCACTTGTTGTTGTAGGCAACATGTTGAATTTGCTATGCATTATGCTAAATTTTTATGTATTCGTTCTATTTTGCATTCGAAACTATGTTATTTGAATGTGGTGTTCAAGTTCCACCAATATCTTCCAGGGATTTCATTCCTACGATATTTTATGAAAAGAAGTTAGACAATTTTTTTATAATCGGATTTTTTGGATGGAAGTTATGGTACATGTGGCGGATTACCTAAATTAGAAAGTTGTATCCATGAGAAAATTGAAGGTGCAATAGGAAATAATTTAGTTGATTTTGATCAATATAAATCAATTACATACCCAGTTAAAAGATGGAAAAGAGTTTAAACGGTGTGAGCTAGTTACTGAGAATATATACTGTTTTTCAATTTATGAGAAAATTTAAGGATGAAATTATTTATGAGTATGTTAGGCATACACACAGAGCTCGATGGTTAGATAAACAGTTTAAGATATGCAAAGACTCATTTCCTATTGGTACTATTGTTTCAGTGGTCGATTTTGCAGAGAATTACACATTGCAACCACAAATGGATGTTCAATCACAATATTACAACTCAGTACAAGTTGTCATTTTTGTGTATATATCATTTATACATTCTCTGATAAAGTACAAAGAATGATCAAAAAAATTTAAGAGAGTACCACTTTTATATCAGTGATGATCATACTCATTCTTCTGAATTTGTGCAAGGGTGTTTTCAGTTATTTTATGGAAACTTGTCTGATAGGGACATCCACTTCAAACAACATTATATATGGTCAAATAATTACACGTCTCAGTTTAAGAATGCACGAATATTTTATTGGATGAGCAGGATGCACGTCAAGATGGGTGTGCAACATATTTGGAGTTTCACTGAGGCTGGACATGGAAAAGGAGAGCATGATGGTGTAGGGGCATGTGTGAAAAGAGCTCTTGCAAGAGAAGAGTTAAAGTACAAAGATGGTGTTAAATTGAAATATGTAAAGAGCATAGTGGAATGGTGTATTGACAACATGGCCTAAGGTTCTCAAGAAATTTCTATGGTTCGCAGATATTTTTGGTTGATAGAGGAACAACAAATTGCTAACTACGAGGATTGTATGAAACTCACTGGGTCCAGTGATATGCACTCATTTTTTATCTCAGACGCTACTTCGTGGGCCACATGGACAAGAAAGTTGACATGTTTTTGTGCATCTTGTATCAAATTTTTCACTGCTAAGTGTGATTCACAAGAATGGGTGGATGGATGGATTTGTAGGCCTCTAACTCGCTTCCTAGTTATCAACCTCCACAAGCATTACGACTTGTTTCTACAGATGAATTTGCAACATCTAAGGACTTTGATGAAATTTTGATTTTGGTGTGACAAGGTATTTATGGTTATTTACAATTTTTGTATTGAGTTATGTCTATTGAAATTTTAATATGTACAATTTAAATTCGAGTTGAAACCTTTTTGTAGGACATGTTTTGCACTTATTTCAACAGAAGACAATGAAGAAGGAACAGACTATTTCTTATGTCATTGCATCAAGGAAAGAAAGAAGTTGACTTCTCATGTTATAGATGGCGAAGATATTGAGTACCCTATAGGGTCAGTGGTAGTTCTTTGGAACTTGGCTTTGAAAGTATCCATTAAAAAACTTCTCTGTTTGGGTGTTTGAAGACTTTGAGACACGGGAAAATACTCTTATATTCACATCTAGTTCTAGCAACAAATATTCAGCTGTATAGATATCGAAGAAGGCCTAATAACAAGATTCTTTGGAAGGTTAGAGAGTTAGATCATGAAGCAAGCATGTCCGCTATTCAGAGTAGATCCGATCCTAATGGTTCATTGGAATGAATTTACAATGCTCATGTCTGGTATATATAAATTTGTTAGTTAGATAAATTTAAGTTCATATATTTTATTAAATTTGTGTATTTTGTATATATCTAGTATGGTTTTGATTTGAAACTTAAATTTCTTTGACTAACACTTTTATATGCAGGTTAGTGGTGCTAGAAAATCTTCCACCTTCACATGGTTAGCACTGTTAGTAGAGAATTATAAATTCTCAAAGCTAAGAGAAGCTTTCATTGTTTTACAAGAAAAGAGAAGCAATTAACAATGATTTATGTACCTGTGGAGGGGGTTCTTAGCTCCGGAGGAGGTAGCCCAGAAGGACTGGAGCTTAGAGAACCAAAATGACACCTCCCCAAGTGTTTACAAGACCATCCCTATGCATGTGCACAGTCGTTTTGGTGCCATGACCCACCATTTGCAAAATATATTGTTTGACCTTACACTGTCTCAAACTACACTATTAGATATGTTTGCAAACAATAGGGCAACGAGAGCACCGATTGGAGAAGGAAAAAAATTGAGACAAAAGTTATTGTACGGGGTCCTTGCATTGAGGTGTAGGATCATATGAGACGTCCTTAGGTGCCACAAAGTGCGCATAGCCACCCGTCGAAGTTGAACATTTTTTTGGTCTCAAGGCTCTTAAGGGACTACGCCCGAACGAGGTAGCCCGAAGCAACAAAGTTGTCACGCACCGAAACAACACCTTCTCTAGCATTCACCTAGCCACTCGGACATGTCCACAGTCGGTTTGGTGCCATGACCCACCGTTTGCAAAATATACCATTTGATAACCTTACATCGGCTCAAACTACACTATTCGGCGCATTTGCAAACAATAGGGCAGTGAGAGCACCGATTGGAGAAGGAAAAAACCAAGACAGGATATTGTAGAGGGTCCCTACACTAAGGTGTAGGATCAAATGAGACATCTCTAGGTGCCACAGAGTGTGCATAGCCACCCATCGAAGTTGAATGATTTTTTGGTCTCAGGGCTCTTAAGGGACTATGCCCGAACGAGGTAGCCGGAAGCAACGACGTTATTATAACAACACCTCCTCTAGCATTCACCTGGCCACCCAAACATGTTCACATAGTCGGTTTGGTGCCATGACCCACCGTTTGTAAAATATATCATTTGACAGCCTTACACTGGCTCAAACTACACTATTTGACGCGATTTGCAAACAATAGGGCGAGAGCACCGATTGGAGAAGGAAAAAAACCGAGATAGGATATTGTATAGGGTCCTTATGCTAAGGTTTAGGATCAAACGAGACATCCTTAGGTGCCACGGAGTGCGCGTAGTCACCCATTGAAGTTGAACAATTTTTGGTCTCAGGGCTCTTAAGGGACTACACCCAAACGAGGAAGCTCGAAGCAAACGAGCAGCGTTGTCACGTACCAAAAAGACACCTCCTCTAGCTTTCACCTAGCCACCCATATATATTAGCAAGGTCGGTTTGGTGCCACAACCCACCGTTTGCAAATTATACCATTTGACAGCCTTACACCGGCTAAAACTACACTATTCGGCACGTTTGCAAACAATAGGGCAGCGAGAGCACCGATTGGAGAAGGAAAAAACCAAGAAAAATATTGTATAGGGTCCTTATGCCAAGGTGTAGGATCAAACGATATGTCTATATGTGCCACAGAGTCTACGTAGCTACCCGTCGAAGTTGAACAATTTTTGGTCTCAGGGCTCTTAAGGGACTACGCCCGAACGAGGTAGCCGGAAGCAACGATGTTTTCACGCACCAAAAAAACCTCCTCTAGTGTTCACCTGGCCACCCAGACATGTCCGCGTATTCGGTTCAGTGCCATGACCCACCGTTTGCAAAATATACCATTTGACAACCTTACACTAGCTCAAACTACACTATTTGGCGCGTTTGCAAACAATAGGGCAGTGAGAGCACCTAATTGAAAAAGAAAAAAATGAGATAGGATATTATAGAGGGTCCCTATGCCAAGGTGTAGGATCAAACGAGACATCCTTAGGTGCCACAGAGTGCGCGTAGTCACCCGTCAAAGTTGAACAATTTTTTGGTCTCAGGGCTCTTAAGGGACTACGCCGAACGAGGTAGCTCGGAAGCAACGACATTATTGCGCACCAAAATGACACCTCCTCTAGTGTTCACCTAGCCACCCAGACATGTCCGTGCAGTTGGTTTGGTGCCACGACCCACCGTTTACAAAATATACCATTTGATAACCTTACACTAGCTCAAACTACACTATTCGGCACGTTTGCAAACAATAGGTAAAGCAAGAGCACTGATTAGAGAAGGAAAAAACCGAGACAGGATATTGTAGAGGGTCCCTACACTAAGGTGTAGGATCAAATGATATGTCCTTAGGTGTCATAAAGTGCGCATAGCCACCCTCGAAGTTGAACATTTTTTTGGTCTCAGGGCTCTTAAGGGACTACGCCTAAACGAGGAAGCCCGAAAGCAACGACGTTTGTCGCGCACTAAAAATATGCCTCTTCTAGAATTCACTTGGCCACCCATATGTGTCGGCATAGTCATTTTAGTGTCACGACCCACCGTTTGCAAAATATATCATTTGTGACCTTCTTTACACTGGCTCAAACTACACTATTCGGTGCATTTGCAAACAATAGGGCAATGAGAAACCTTTGATTGGATAAGAAAAAAACTAAGAAAAATATTGTAGATGGTCCCTACACTTCGAGGTGTAGGATCAAACAAGACATCCTTAGGTGCCACGGAGTTCACGTAGTCACTCGTCAAAGTTGAACAATTTTTGGTCTCAGGGCTCTTAAGGGACTACACCCGAACGAGGTAGCCCGAAAGCAACGACATTGTCGCGCACCAAAAAAACACCTCCTATAGCATTCACCTAGCCACCACGACATGTATACGCATTCGGTTTGGTGCAACGACCCACCGTTTACAAAATATACCATTTGACAACCTTACACTATCTCAAATTACACTATTCAACGCGTTTGCAAACAATAGGGCAGCGAGAGCCCCAATTAGTGAAGGAAAAAAATGAGACAAGCTATTATAGAGGGTCCCTACACCAAGGTGTAGGATCAAACGAGACATCCTTAGGTTCCATGGAGTCTGCGTAGTCACCGTTGAAGTTGAATAATTTTTTGGTCTCAAGGCTCTTAAGGGACTCCACCCGAACGAGGTAGCCTAGAAGCAACAACGTTGTCGCACACCAAAACAACACCTCCTCTAGCATTCACATGGTCATTCAGATGTTTCTGCACATTTGGTTTGGTGCCATGACCCACCGTTTACAAAATATACCATTTGATAGTCTTACACTGTCTCAAACTACACTATTCGGCACGTTTACAAACAATAGGGCAGCGAGAGCACCGATTAGAGAAGGAAAAAACCAAGACAAGCTATTGTAGAGGGTCCCTATGCCAAGGTGTAGGATCGACAAGACATCCTTAGGTGTCACGGAGTCTGCATAGTCACCCATCGAAGTTGAACAATTTTTTGGTCTCAGGGCTCTTAAGGGACTACGCTCGAACGAGGTAGCCGGAAGCAACGACGTTGTCACACACCAAAATAATGCCTCCTCTAGCATTCACCTAGCCACCCAGATGTGTCTACACATTTGGTTTGGTGCCATGACCCACCGTTTTCAACTTTTTCAACAATTACAACTTTTTCAAGAAATTGTTGAATCAGAAATTGAAAGAGAAGAAGAAGATGGTTATGCAATTATTGGTTATTGTGAATACTCACCTAACAAAGATCTTGAATAATCTGGATAGATGATATGAATAGTTACTCTTGTTTAGTGTTCACCCACTCATAAAAAAATAAATAAGCCTCTTCTTCTACTTCCCAAGCAAAACACTTTAATCCTCGTCTAGTTTATCAAAGGAAGTAGTAAAAATACATGTTCCAAGAATCCTACCAACACTAAAGAATCACTTCCCACTCCTAGAACCACTCATTCCTAGAACCTTCTTTCCTTAAAATCCTCGGCTTCTAGGAAATAAGAACCTTTCTATCTTTCCTTGTTGGTCAATGGACCTATAAATTGAATAATTGCATTATTGACTCTGGCGCCTCTGACAATGTCATGCTTATAAAATTTGCTAACTCTATTGGTATTACTCTCAGCCTTGCTATTGGCCATTGTTACTACATGAAAACAAAATAATTACCTCTTTTCGGCCAGGTGAAAGATTCTCAAGCTAGAATTTGCAGACTTCCCTGACAAGAAAATCAAGATGGAAATACTTGTGGAAGACATGCTAGCTACGTATGGTATATTGTTGAGCCAAAGTTTCTATCATGATATTGGTGGGGATATAAAGATGGATTGGTCATACACCACCATACTCATCAATGGTAAAATGAATAATATCCTTCTGATAAATAAAATTAAATACACAGTTCAAAAACCAAATGACCCAAGGGAAGACATCTTATTTCAAGATTCAAGGTATGAAATATTTTTTCATGACTTAAGAGGAAAATGATAAGTTGCCCATGTTGATGGAGGAATACACATGCTTCCCTTAATTTCTTAACAATTGTACCATGCAATGTTGCACCATAGTAACGTTATATTCATATATGTTGCACCATAGTTTTTAATTTTAAATCAAACATACATATAGAATTAATATACATAGAATATACATACATAGAAGGATATCATGTGCAATGAATTCGAATCAAACATAGAAGTAATATCATTATGAAAACCAACACATGGATATATAATGTATCAAACTAAGTGTGTTGAATGCACGTCTCTGAAAATATAAGTTCATAACATGTGTACATCTCGAACCAAGTGTGTCATACATATAGGACCACATGCGGTCGCATAAGGCTATATATACAATGTCCTATGAAGAATCATGAACTAGGACCACCATATATATATATATATATATATATATATATATATATATATATATATATATATATATATATATATGATATACATCTATATATATCTATATATCGCCCTATGAATCTAATCATGAAACATCTTCCCTCTCTTGTAGAAGTAGCATGTCCATGACCCGGGGATGTAGTGGAGGGAGATGCCACTACGGATTTCATCTGTGTGGTCCTAGGCGTCTCTAAGCAAGCCTACAACCTAACCTGCACATTCATAAACAACAAGTTTTTAACACCCATATTTTTAAAATACATTCAAAATTTAGAAACTTAGAATTTAGTTAAAATGCATGTGAAATCTTACCACAATGTCATGATCCCTATCAATTTGTCGTTGACGCATGACAGGGACAACAATAGACTCATGAGAGGTAAGCTACATACAAATAATTAAATTTCAAATTAAATATTTCATGTGTACAAAATTTGATATTGTAGATTTAAGTAATAAGAAATAATTCCTAAATAAATTTAACAAATTTGAAAAATTGTACCTCAATTAGTGGATCTGCAGATGCTATGGCAGTATCTACAGCAGCCTCCACAGTCTGCATATATGGAGGAGTCTCTCTGGTAGTCATAAGCTATACAAAAAAACATGTACAAATCCATATGAATCTACGTGATCGCCACATAATGAGCAAAGCATAATCCACGTGAACTTCCACAATTAGAAACAAAGTGTAAAGAGAAACTAACTTGTGTAAAATTCACGTGAGATATGTCAATAGCCTCAATTTCTAGAGCAGATGATGACCCGTCAGCTCCTGCACGTATAAAAGACAAACATATATTAATATGTACATGTATAGGTGAAACATTATAATAATAAAAGTGCACAATCAAATGAAATTTGAAATTTAAGTACAACTTGAAACTTACGTTTGTAACATGCCCAGTGCTAGTAGCTAGCATGTCGATGCCGGATGTTTCCTTCACCGGCTCTTGTTATTTAAAATAAAATAAAAAATTAGTTTTTACATGTATGTACATAACGTACAATGAAATACATATATATTAAAATCTCAAACATGAATTAAACTATTGTATATATATATATATATATATTAAATATTTATTTGACATTTACCTATGAAAGACCAAGATCCTTTGCACTAGTTCCAAAAACATCCACCATCATCTCATCTAGAGAAAAGAAATCATGTGATCTAGAAAATGATGTCTCACCGCAATGCATATGGCACCACATGATCCACAGTGGTGTGGTGCGCTAGAACTGGCGCCTCCACCAACATCACCAGATGCAATCTGCTCACTATGTTGGGTCAGAGTGTTAGTGAGCTCCCTCAATGCATGTAGTGTGTCAATCTCCACAACCTCCTTCACTGTAGGAGGGATAACTGAAGGCAATGGGGGTTTTGGGGCATGGGGGATCCTTGGTTGACCTACGCGTGCACCAGGTCTACTATGTGCAGAGCCACCACCTTGCCCATAAAAATCAAAAAGTCAAAATAATTTGGGACCTCATTAAGCATGAACTCGCAATATAATTTCTTCAAAAAATAGAGGGAAACCTCATTGTTATTGCATGGTGGATAATCAAAAACCATCCACCATCGATCCCAAAAATTGTTCTTGATTCGGTCATCGTGGCACTAATGGATTGGGAACCAATAGTAAGTAACTGTGGGGAGCATTGGTTCTTGGGTCAATAAATAATGTACAAATGCGGTATTTTCCAATTTTTTATCTTTTACGGCCTTATGGGATAATTTATTTTCATACCACCGCCTACAATCACCTCTAAAGGTATTCCATCTGTCTATTTGGTTGGTTGCAGAGTCAACTTCGCTAATCAATGTTTGTAATGTGTTGGCTAAAGTCATGTGGGACGGATTTGTGGCATGATTTTGTCTTATATTTTGAATAAGGTTCTCAATGGCAATTTTATTTTGTCGGATTTTTCCAACGATATCAGCTTGTGTTCCTGTTGGTTCCGTGGGGATAGGAGGCGGATCTATGTTTGGAGGAGGGTTTTGCTGGAATGTTTGGAGGGTTTTGAGGATTGTTTGGAGGGTTTTGAGGAATATTTTGATGGTTTGCAAGATTATGAGCTTTTTGAGCAATTGACAAAACAAAAAATTGTATACATAAACAAAAAATTGAAAAACCCATGAAAATCACAAAAATAACCTAAAATGTAAACAAATTGATCAAAATTGAGGGCTTACCTCTTTGTCTTGGTGGCATGGTTGAAACTATCATGATCCACAAGTCTAAAGAGTATTTTTAGGGGGTATTCAAAGCACGAGTGCGAAAGGTCTAGGAGAAATCACGTTTGGAAAGGAAAAATGAGGGAAAATGAGGAGTTGCGGGTCTATTTTTTTTTGGTCTCAGAGGACCGTGATCGCAGTTTGGAAACCGTAATCACGATTTTAGGTTTGGAAATCACCGAGCCTATAAAAACAATTGCACGAGCGGTACCTAAATTTTTGGTTTTTATGAATTGTCCACCATCTTGGTGCACTTACCCAATTTTAAAACCCAAAATACTTTCCAGTGTTTATTGGAAGTGAATAAGAACAAATAGGAATAGATATACGAATTGGCTGAATTGATTTCTTTTCTATATACTTTAGCGTATGCCTTGAGTATCTTAGTAATACTTCATGCTTCCAACATTTAGCACATCCAAAATTAGTGTACCATTGCGAAAGAGCATATGGGATATATGAGGTGCATTTTTAGTTACTTGATGTCTTTTAACCTTCCCTTTTTTATGGCTTCCCTAAATGTATTACTTAATTATTTTTCATTAAGATGAAGAGAAAGAGAGAGATGTGGTCTTGTTTCCTAAGTCCTAGATGATGGAAATAAATGTGTTAGAATACCATAGATTGAAAGAAAAATGTTTCATAGATATCCTCATAACTCATGATGGTAACCGTAGTATTAAATATAAGAACTAGTGTGTTAATGGATCTTTATCTAATTTTTTATTGATTCAAAAAAATTAATTCTCAACCAATATTAATCAAATTTTAAGTTTAAAAAGTAAGAAAACATTGTCTATTGTTGTGAAAGAATGCTGAGATCCTCATGGAAGAACATAAAATTATTTAAGAGTATAATCCTTTAGAAATTTAAGAAATGATTTAGAGGAGAGGGGCCAATAGGTGAACATGGTCCAATAGTTGACATGACTATTGATCACACAATACCCAATAGTTGTCATAGTACTATGTAGTAGTTATTTATTTTTGACATAATAATTATGTAGAGTAGCCAATCACATCATGACATGTAAGACCTCTCACCCATGTACAAGTATAAAAAATTCAATGTTCAAGCATTTTCACCCATATTCAAGTATTGGTTTCCACCATGGTTGTAGTGTAACTCAAATTTATTATTTTAAATCAATTCAAAATATGACTTTCCCTCAAATATAAACTACATATTAGTGAAAAAATCACAATCCCATATGATAAACAATTGATTTTGTGGACCCCTTAACTTAGGGTGTACCACTACTAGCCCCTCTCCCCTAGTCAATAATTTTTCATCATGAGAAACATATAATCAAGAAGCATAAAAGACTCTAAAATGATTCGAAAAAACTCATTTTCCATTAAACACCTCAAACTTTGGATTGAAAAAACCCACTTGAAGAGGATTAGTAAGTATTTAATAAGCCGGTGGATTTAGAAGAACGTCATTTAAAGACACGCCTTATGGTATTTTTGTTTAACCCTAGAGATATATTTTATTATTCATGTCGTGAAGAGTGCATTATATTTTTCATTTCATTATTTTGAGTAGTAGATCGAGAAGTATCGTAAGTCAAAATAGAATAATTTTGATAAATTGTAGTAGCAACATTTTGAGATGATGGAAGAATGTTGTAAGAAAGAAAATTTTGATAAATAGAAGCAATTTTAGAAATTGATGGGGCTATAGAAATGTGATGAATGTTATAAACAAAATCATGTTGGGATTTGGGGGTTCTTGGAATAAAATCAATTTTGAGAAACGTGGTGAATGTTGGAAGCAAGAGAATGTTAAGAATTATAAGGAACATTATAAGTAATAGCATGTTAAAAAATAGAAGCAAGATAGTTTTGGGTAGCAATGGGATTAGAAAATGATCACACGGAAGGTAAACCCCGATATGATGAAATCTCTTTTATGGAATTCATTAATACTAGAAGCTCGAGTATGTCCTAAATTCAACCTCGATTGAATCTATTGTCTTGGTATTAGATTAGGAAGTATTATGATAAAAATTATTATTCACTCTAGCACTATCTTGAACACTCACATGTCCATCAAAATCATATTCTTCATTTTCATTCACAAACACATCTTGAGATCTATTGAAGTTCACAACATTATCATCATTGGCACTCAAAGAAAAATCATTCTCTTGAACATGATAGCATGAATGTAAATCAACATTATCTCTCATGATTTGTATCATGGGTTTCTCATTGGGAGACGTATCCATGGATGGTTTCTCATGATCTATGAAGGAATCAATTGAGAGGAGGAAGAGAATTTTTAGTACATCTCAATCCCAATCCATATTTCTCTAGGTTTTTAAATGTAAGATTGACACTTTTTCCATTATCATTTGTGAAAGAATGGCCATCTTTCCTATCTTTATCTTTTGCTTTTGCTTCTTTATAAGTAAATTTTGACCTTCCCTAATATTTAGGACTTATGTAAGAACATGGTTACCTACTTAACAAGAATCTTCTAGAGTTCTTGGTTATTTAGAGGTTGTATTTAGTGGGAATTTTTATCCTATTTCAAGAATTTGTAGTATTGATAGCACTTTTTTTCTTGATGTGGTTTTTTGACATTTTAATCTTCTTAGTTATGAAGTATCGGCAAAAAAAAAATTTGTAGCCAATACTGGGCTTAAACAACACACACAAAATTTGTGGGGTCCACTCTCTGGGCCAATCACAAATTCAAAATAAATTAATGTTTTTTATTAATTTTGTGATTGGCCTAGACCATGGGCCCCACCAGGTTTGTGCGTGTTGGATAAGGATCATCGTAGCCAATGGGGTGGGATTGGTACATTCAAGTCACATGGTTGTGTGTTGGTCCACCTAGTTTCAAATCCCCCCCGAGGCACAATCCTCTCCAAAGGTGGTTTCGGCATAGGATGTGGCATCTCCAAATATCGCCTGCAGGTGGCAAAGACCTTGTGTTCTTCTTCGTTGTAGTGGCAGCTCTTGGTTCTTCGCTACGATTGCACCACTCCCGATATTGTCTTCACTCCACTATAGATGTAACTCATTGTCCTTGTTGAAATACGTTGTAGTTACTGACACTCCTAAATGGCTTCACTTGGTTGGTTGGACTCATTGTTGAAATATGTTATTATTCTGACACTCCAAAAAAAAAAAATCACTTGGGTTCCTTGTGTTGGTTCCCATATTGTAAACAAGGATGTGGGTCCTTATCAAAAACCCTCAAAAATTCACCCTTAATCCAAAAAAATGTTGTTTTTCCAAGAACACAATTTTTTGCTTTATTTTCTAAAACCTAAAATGTGATGGTTTAAACATTATTTTGAAAATTATATGTAATTTATATTTTCAAAACTTTAATTTTTATCTAATTATATATTTTGAATAATTTGGGATGTCATACACTTTAAATACAATTTAAAATATATTTTTAAGACTTTTTAGTTTTACTTTAGTGTATAGTGATAGTTTCCATTAAATAACATTAATTTTAAATGTTTAACCAAAATATTACAACACAAGCTAGTTATAATGAAAAATGTCTATAATTTAGAATATTTTTTTAAATGGAGTGTCAAATAAAGCATTTTTATGGTGGAAAAAAATAATAATAGTAACATTTTTACATGTTTTTATAAATTTAATGTATAGAAATGACAATATTTAATGTTATTTTCCCTGAATTAATGTTTAACATAAAAATAAAAGTGAAAAATAAATAAACAAATAAACAAATAAAACTTAAAGCTTAAAAAAAGGAAACAAAAATAACATTGGGGAGGAAGGGGGCAATTCCGGAATCACCCCTACTCTCCCGCCACATTAGGGAGAGGTGGGGCGATTCCAAGAATCACCTTTGCTCTCCTTACTCTCTCTTTAACAAAGGAAAACATGTCAAAGTAGGAGATATATACATAAAATAAGCATTTAAGCATAAGAAAGTAAATGTTAATATGTAAATTTAACTTTAAGTTATATTTTATGTATACACTTCCAAGATGTTTGAGAGTAGTTTCAAACCTATATGAGTTATAATGTAAATCCTAGGATTTGGAGGATCCTCTCATATTTCGAGACTTAGCAATATTTTAGCATTTTTGGGTTTTTTATTTAGCCATATCTCGGGGTTTTATATTTTTCAAATTTTGTCTATATACTAAATAATTTAGAGGAAATTTTATTTAGTTTCATTTGGTTGGTTTTGCATGGTTTTCTTAATGGTCAAATTCTCCAAGGGTTTGCTTAATATGATGTTTCTATAGTAACTCTAAAATATTTTTTCACTTACATGCGATATTCCATGAAGTTATGAATCATTTCTATGTTTCTTAGCTTATATGATTTGAATATGAATAATATAACAATATTTATAAACTTATCTTATTTTAATATGGACAACGCAACAATATTCTTATGAAATAGTTTGTATTTAATTAAATGTAATTTATATTGAGTTTTTTATTAATGAGTAAAGAAAATATTTTAAACTAACATTGAATTTTAAAATTAAAGAGTGATATCATCATCTTGTTATCTATTGTTTCGTTCTTGAAGTGATGAATTAACCCTAAAGGAATAAACATATTAAGATTAATTTTATGATTTTGTTTATAAGAATACATTTTGTTAGGCCATGGTTTCAAAAAAATGCAATTTTAAGCCTTGTAAAAGGGAAGGGGTGCTACCAAGAAACACAACTCTTTGATTCGAGGGCTGATTTTAGGTTTTTGGTTATTGCATTGCTAGTTATTACGGTCATGGTTTTAAAAATGTTGTAGTTTTAAACCTAAAAAAATAAGGTACTACTAGTAGCACCACCCTTCCATTTGGGGGTTGATTTGAAGGTTTTTGTTGGAATGATATCAATTTCTAAAGCCACATGGTTTCAAACAAGTTGTAATTTTAATCTTGAAAAAGTGTTATTCATAACACCACTTTTTGATTTGGGGATTGATTTTTAGCTTTTCATTAGCAACGCATTGGTTTTAAGGCCATGATTGCAAAAGGTTATAATTGTAACCCCAAAAAAGTGCTACCAATAGCACCATTTTTGATTTGAGGGTAGGTTTTGGTTTTTTGACATAAAAATATAGATTTCTTTTGAGGTCACAATTCTCGTCAGTTGGTAACTATGTTTAATGGGATCTAATGCCAAATATACATATATCATCAATACACTTGTATCTAGACCTACTAAGGTAAAACATATTCTTCATGTTTTTGAATCAATGTAATCTAATCCATCTACATTTTTAACCTCATTTTAGTTAGTGTCTTGTACATATTTTGAAAATACAACATTCAAAACTTAGAATTTGTAGCCTATATATACATGTGTGTGTGTGTGTGTGTGTGTGTGTGTGTGTGTGTGTGTGTGTGTGTGTGTGTGTGTGTGTGTGTGTGTGTGTGTGTGTGTGTGTGTGTGTGTGTGTGTGTGTGTGTGTGTGTGTGTGTGTGTGTGTGTGTGTGTGTGCGCCCATTCTGTGCGCGTGCGTGCGCGCGTGCGCGTGCGTGCGCAGCGTATTAAAAATTGTGTGTGTGTGTGTGTGTGTGTGTGCGTGCCCCATTCTGCGTGTAAAATGTGATTGCGTGTGTGTGCGTGTGCGTGCGTGTGTGTGTGTGTGTGTGTGTGTGTGTGTGTGTGTGTGTGTGTGTGTGTGTGTGTGTGTGTGTGTGTGTGTGTGTGTGTGTGTGTGTGTGTGTGTGTGTGTGTGTGTGTGTGTTTGTGTGTTCATTGTGCGAAAGCCCCATTCTAAAATAAAATGTGATTTCGGACTATTAAAAATTGATATAAAAATTAATGAATGGATTGAAATAAATGAATGAATACAACTAAAATAATAACTAAATGCAAAAATAAATCAATAAACCAAATGATAACGAGATTTAAAAAGTAAATTCAAATAAAGAAACTCTTCTTCATCACAAAATATAATGAATGATATAATAAAAGAAAAAAATCATAGACAATAAAAGCATGAAATGTTGGTGGACTATCAAAAATTCGAAGGGATTATAATAAATATATACCACTACCCTATATAGAGGGGGTCAAGCACATATCAATTAATGACCTTGACATTATTTACCTCAACCTAACGATTCATCACATAAATGACCTCAACCTTAATTTGTAAATGACCTCAATCTATCAATCAAGTACATCCCCATCCTCCCTTTCCCTTACCCTACCCTATATCTCTATTTCACTTTAGGGGAGGGTTGACAAAGTGGAGAAGTAAGGGGAATAGGGAAAGAATGTGCGAGGGATAAAATGTGTGCATGTGGGCATTGCTTGATGATTGGTTGGGAACATGTAAGTGAGGAGCGTGAGGTGAAATATGCATGTCGATGGATATGGTGTGGGAATGAGAAGAGGGCATGTGGGGCTATGAGGAGGTGGTAAGGTTGAGATGGGTGTAAGGTTTTAAAAAATTAGGTGGAAAAATGCATCTAGGTGGAGCAAGAATGGAAAGGTGGTGTAAGCAAGATACAATAGGAGATGGTAAGGTGTGGGTTCACAAGGGAAAGAGGAGTAGTGTAGGTGTAGGGGACCCACATGGAAAAGGGATAAACATGGTAAGGTTGTGGTGTATTTGGTGGTGATACTGAGATGGGATAGGTGAGGATAACAGTTTGGAAGGAAATGAATAAGAAAGATAGAGTTGTGTGGGAAGAAGTAGTAGATAAAGGGTAGGGGAGTTCCATGTAGGGACAAATTTAGGGGCATTGTGGGGCATGTTATCTCTATATCACAAGCTATCCTTTCAATATTGTTTATCCATTATTACTATGCTTCCAATTATTCTATGTCTTCCTATATTGTCATAATCCATATCATGTCAATCTTGTATATTACTAGATAAAGTCATAAATACATGTGAAGTACATTAAAACAAAATATAGTAATGACTTATTATGATTTCCCAATCAATTATGAGGACAAAGGCATGTTAAGATGTGTATCTTAATTAATATGGTGTTATATAAGACATGTTTTATGATCATCAGCTTGGAAATGAACTATCACACCTATCAAAAAAATTCCCTGAAATTCGATATGATATAAGGTTCATGTATGAAGTGTCGAGAGCTTCATGACAAGTGTCAAGAACACCAATATCTCTTCTGGTAGGTCTCGAAAACTTAAAATTTGGCATTACTTTTTTGCTTTATTTCCCTTCATTTTCCCACCTTCAAATATTGTGTTGTAACTCTTATGTACTTGTAATATCTATGTTAAGGTTAGTGAATAGTGTAAGACTAAGTAGTCATCTACTTGTCAAGTGTTGAAGTGGGAAAAGTCACGAAAGACTATAGTTTGCATAAATGGAAATGAATTTAGCTAGGGTTGTAATAGTACTCCACGATAAAATGTTAGCTCAAAAATGATAACTCTCTAACAATTTCCCTCGTGTATATGAATATATCCACTTGTCCCGAATGAACAACACCACGTTTATTTACAAGTGACATTTGAATTCAAATTAAATAATATTAACACTCGTGTCAATTTTTAAGGAAAAGGAGTAGCAAACTTAAAGAGGGTCTAAAGAAAAACAAAAATAAGGATAAAATAGAGGACATACATGATAGTATATGGGTTTAAGAAAGGTGAAAGTCAACAAAAAAATATGCATTGCCTAGGCTAGACCCAATCACCTATAAATAGACAATGTATTGAACTATTATTAAAAATAATAAATAAATGTAAATAATTATTAAAAAATAATAAATAAATGTGATAGGGCCATTTTTAGGTATTTACAAGTAGCACATTATAATAAATGAATAAAATTATGATTTGTTTGCACTCTATGTATTGCTCTTAGTGTCCAATTAGTGGTTCTCCCAATTTATCAAGATTTTAAGAAGTAGATATTGAGAGTGTTAAGGTACAAAGTATTCTCAAAATCACAAGAAACAACCATAAGACAAACACCCACAAGCATGCATACATGATTAATCAATGAAATCTTAAAGTAAAACATAGTACATAATTACCAAGGGTAGCATGACTACACAAGTTGTATTAAAAGCTTTGGATTGAATTTTCTAGATTATCAATCATTGTCTTCCACAATAAAATCACTAACAATATCTCTCCATGCTTTTATAAAAGAAAGTAGAGGTTGTTATTAGGATTGGAGAGAAGTTACTTCGCAAGGCAAGTTTATTTTTCTATTAATAATGAAGTCAATCAAGTCAATAACTTGGTTGATACTCTTCCCTATTAATAGATGTGGATAAGTGTGCACCAATAGGTGAATTATCCACATATTAAATTATAATTAATATTACAAGTGCATCTTAATCACATACAATAGTGTATGGCTAATTAAATACAATAATATGCCCCATTTAGATGTACTTGATGAAGGAAAGGATAGAGTAACATTGAACTATCCCCCCTTGACAATACCTTCCTCCACTCCCAAAAGTTGTTCAGAATGAACAAATTGATCCTCAAGCAAGAGCTTTGTGAAGATGTTCAAACTGATTTTTGTTTGGCAATACTTAAGTTAAAACCTTATCCTAAACCGGTTGCCAAATTAAAAATTGTGTATCTCAATGTGTTTTATGTGTTTGTGCTCCATTTGGATTGTAAGAGATATAGACGGCACTCTAACTATCGCACCAAAGATTTGTTGGTTGGGACTGTGGAAACCAAAATTCAAAAAGCATGCATTTGTATCCACATTGACTCACATCCTGCAACAACTCCACTATATTATGCACCTATAGTAGAAAAACAATGATGGTCTACTTTTTACAAGACCAAGTCATTGGGCCTACCCCAAGATGATATATATATATATATACTTGTGATCGTCTAGATTCCCTACCCAATAATTGTCGAAATAGCCTACAATTATCTCTGTTAAAGAGGCATATGATCCTTTTCTATTTTCCCCTAAAGTGTAACCATAAATTGAGGCTATTTTGCCCAACTTGTACTCGTACCATAATTAGTAATATTGTGAAGATATTGAAGAATGCATTTGTAGCTTTCATGGGGTCCTAATAATATCGTGATACAAGATTCACAACAAAAGAAATATCTAGACCTATATGAGTCAAGTAGAGTAAGCTTCAACCAACTTCCTATATAGTGTCCCATCGATTGAATGAGTAGAATATGTGGCATAAATCTTGACCCTCAATTGATAAGGAGTCGGTGCGAGTTGTAGTCTTCCACGTTGAAGTGGCGGAGAATATCTTGAGCATATTTTGACAAATGGATGAAAATAACTTTGTCAAAGTTTTCAATTCGAAGACCCATGAAGTAATGTAGAAAACCCAAATTAGACATCTCAAAATTATTCTTCACAAGCGCTTTCAAATCATAATTTCGATGTGTGGAAGCTCCTGTGATTACTAAGGCATCGACATAAAGGACCAAAATGAGGATTTTCCATTTACTTTCTTAGTGTAAACTGTAGGGTCGAGTAACATGGTGTAAAACTAGAATTGATAAAAAAATGTCCCAATCTTTTCATACCAATCTCACGGATCCTATTTTGATCCATATGAGGAATTTGTCAATTTGCACACATAACTTGAGTTCTCATTTTCAACAAACCATAGGGGTTAGGACACATAGATTTCTTCTTGCAAATTACCATGCAAGAAGGAAATTTTAACATCCATTTGGTGGACTTCCCATCCTTGTGTCACAGCTAAGGAGAGTACTAGCTAAATAGAGTTCATTTTGGAAACGTGGTAAAGGTTGCATGGTAATAAACAATTTTATCTTGTGAAAATATTTTTGCTACATGTCGGGATTTTTACTTGTCAATATACCCATCTACTGTATATTTAGTTCAGTACACCCATTTGCACCTCACTATTTTTCTTCCTTTTGGAAGTGGAACCAAATCCCAAGTGTTGTTATTTTTAAAGACCGAAGTTATTCTATCATAGCTTCATATCATTCATGATTCTTAGAAGCTTGTTGATAAGTTTCATGATCTTGTGTTATTGCCAAGTGTGTCAAATGTGCCACACCATACTAGCATTGGGATTTCATCCGCTTGGATATCTAGGATCTCCTACTAAGTCACCAACCTCATTACATATTATGTGGACCCATTTTGCTTGAGGTTTTGCTTGATGATTATGTGCATTCAAATTTTTCTTTGGCACTAATGGTGGAGGTACTAGTTTCCCCCCTATGGCTCATCGTCTTAATTATTGGAACTCACTGAATGTGAGTCTTAAAAATTGTCATTTTCATTAAAAGAATGTTTAGAAGTGATGTGTCTCGGTAGAAGACAATAGAGGAGTGGGTGATGAACTCGTAAGCTTAAGACTATTCATCAAACACTACATCATGCCGAAAAAGAATCTTAGTAGTTCCTGAAACTAGAAGACTATATGCATTCACATCTTCATAAAGCAACAAACAAAGATACAAGGGTGTCCCTTCCTTTCCATAGTTTTTTTCTTGTCATATGGGATATGTGCATGTTGTTACATCTAAAAACCATGAAGTCAAAAACATCATGTTCAACATTAGACTATTTTTCTTTGGTGTCATTTCAAGCACGACTGAGTTGAGTTGGGAGTGAAATTTTGAATGTAGTTTGCACACATAATAGATTATGCTTGAAACTAAGGAGGGGTCTTTGGAATGTAGCATACAATTAGTCATTTCCTTGAGTGTCTAATTTGTGTGCTTCAAGCTACACCATTTTATTAGGAGTGTAGGGCAAAATGTGTTGAAACAAAATGTCACTTTCTCACAAAACAATAATCTAGTTGATGACAAACTCTCTCCATTGTAATCATTTGTAATGCATTGTTTCTCGGATAGAGTTTTTACAAGGACCTTGAAAATTTTGAAGTGCTCAAAGACTTCACTTTTATATTTTGGAAAGTACACCCAAGTTCTACAAGAGAAATCATCAATGAAGGTAAGCACATATTTATGCTTCTAAAAAGAACATAAGAAAATAACATAAGGTCAATATGGACTAGTTAATATTTTCATGGCTCTCCAATCTTGGCCTTTAGAAATGGATCCATGTGTTGTTTGTCAAGTACACACCTTGATAAAACCCCATCTAAGAAGGACACCTTTAACAACCCAAGAACCATGATGTGCTTGGAGTTTGGAATGGACACTAGTTAAGATGACCAAAACCCTCAAGCCAAACTTTACTTTGGTCATTTGCAGAGGCAAGCATGACCTGTGATGGCTTCTTAAACAAAAAGCAATCAAACTTGTATAATTTGGATTGATAATCAACCTCGATGATAGCTAAAATAGCATATTGGTCTTTAGCTTCTCTAATAACAACATTATTTGTATTAAACTCAATAGTTTTCCCCACCCAAATGAGTGATCGATAAACAAATAAAAAGTTGGTAAACAAAGGTGGAACATGGAGAACTTTATTGAACATACCATTCACAATCTCAATGGAACCTTTTCCTTCAACATTAAGAGGATTTTTGTTTCTCACATAAAATTGCGTTGTGTTATTATCCACGGTAGTTTGAAATAGAGAATCCTCATTTGACATATGGTTTGAGGCCCCTAAATCCAATATCCATTCATTTATTGTTGATCCGCGTGTTGTTGCAGAAAGAGAAGCACCTTTCTTAGAGGGAGGAAGTTGCATTTTTATCTTAGCTTCCAAGTATGTCAGTTTCTTGAAACACTAATGTTTGACATGACCTGGTGTTTTACAAAAGTTACAACATTCTTTTTGGTAGCTTTGCCTTTCTCTTTCCATGTTCCTTTGTCTTGAGTTGGGGTAGAGTTTTGCTTTGCTAATTAATTGCCCGCCTTGTGCTTTACCTTTGTCATTGGCAAAGTCCTTGCCCTTCTTTAGTACTAGGTTGTGGACTCGCATTAGAGTCTGACCGGCAATGTTTTTTTTTCACTTCCAAGTTGGATATCACCAATAAAATTAGGTTTTTGTTCTCTCGAAGTTGCTCATAGAACTTGCCAAAATTTGGTGCCACATATACAAAGTGCCCAAGGAATCATGTTGTGTGTAGTAGTTGGAGACAAAAACCGAGTATGGATGACCCAATTTAGACAAAACAATCGTGATGATCTTCTCATCAAACTTTTACACCAACTTCAGAAAGTGGAAGTCTCAAGTGTTTCACTTGAGTGATGAAATCCTAACTCTGAGGATAGTTATCTAGACTAAGAGTAGAAAGCTTGTTTTCTAGTTGGACTTCTTGATATATTATATCGCGTTCCAAAAAGTTGTTCCAAGATTAGTCCAAATGTGATTACGATCCATTTCATCCTAAAAATGAAATTTCAACTTAGAGGATATTGAGTGCCCAATAATTCCTCTAGCTTTCACACAACAATTTTGCCACTTCAAAGAACTTTACAGAAGGTCAAGTATGTGTTGTTTCTTGCTTCACTGTAATGTGGTAAACACCATGGCTAAGGAGAACATCGCAATATATCATTTCCAATTATGATGATTAGACCATATGAGAATAACCTTTCGACATCCACATTGAGTGCTAAAGAAAAAAATTGGTCAAAAAAACCCAAGTTTTTTCTTAAAAAGTGCTTTCAAAAGTAGCAGATTAAAATGGTCGCCTCAATGAGAAAATCACAATGGTGCAATTTATCAATGGAAAAAAATCCCAAAAATGAATTCCTTAATAAATAAATTTGAATGGAAATTTTTTTGTTGAAATTAAAGTAACGGCTAAAGTGATCATCTCAAAGATAAAATCATGATGGTATAATCTGTAGTAAGCAAAAAAAAAAAAATTATATTTTTTTTTTTTTTTGAACTCGGAAACACTAAGCTAACTCCTTATGGATCCAAAACCAATCAAGATAAGAAAATACTACCTGAATCAAAAGAGCTCTAAATTTTTGCTCTAGAAAACACTCCCTACACACTGTCTAATCATTGCTCTGTGATTGTCAAAACATTTTTTTCTAGCTACACTGGAACTAGGGTTCTCGCTAAAAAACAAATATCCGAATTACCCGCACAAAATTCTAAACTAAAATTGTGACAAAGTATTTATTGTAATGAATAGAGGATCCGAACCAAAACTAAAACAAATAATTTGTATTGTGTCTAACCAAATATCTATATTGAAACTATTAGAAAATTTGAACCATTGTTGCAACAAAAATACCATATCTAAACAATATTGTGTTGAACTACTAGATAAATCCAAGGGATTCACTAGGTTAGTGTGTGTTTATTCTATAAACTCTCTTATATACTTATTTGGTTTGTAAATAGTGAACCAAACTAATTTTTAGACCACTAACTACGGAGGATTTGTCATTTCCATAGCCGCACGATCTTGTCTCCAAATTGCATAGAGAGTAACTTCCCGAGGCTAACCGCTTACTAGTGCACCATAGAAACAAATAGCCGAAAGGTTTCCTATTGACAAAATTAAAAAATCATGTACTTTTATATAACATGACGATACATGGAAGCTTAAATCATACACAATGGTTTCTAATGGTTTGTGTATGGGGCATTACCCCTCACACGCTAGCTCAAATAAAATTGATAATTGATTTTCCCATAATAACGCCTATTGATTTTTTAAACCGTTGGAACATGGTTCTATCTAAGGAGTCTAAAAAAATACCCAAGTTTGTAATTGGAGTAACCCATCACTTTCACCAATTTCTTATTAACACAAATCCTACGAGAGGGCAAGGTCAGAGCATAATATTGGTTAATTGCAATAAGCCACTAGATTTGGATAGAATTGCAGAAAAGCAATTAAAATTTGCAATAAAATGGATATGTGCAATAAAAACCGAAAACTACGTATCTCGCCTATGAACCCGCAAGAAAAACAATGAAAAATACAAATCCGATCGTAAAGTTGCATGCCGCACAAAGTGAAGTTTCTATTGCTTTGATATCGTATTATGATACGAATCACTCTTTAGAATCGTCTTTAAAAATCATAAGACAAACACCCACACACATGCACACATGATTAATAAATGAAAGTAAAGACAACACACAAATTTACCGAGGTTAACATGGCTACCACAATTTTCTTAAGGAATTCTAACTTGAATTCCCAGGAATAAGAATAACTCTCATCCACAATATGATCATTAACACTAACTCTCCATATTTTTGTAAAAACAAGTAGAGGCAATTATTAGGATTGGAGAGTAGTTACTTGAAATGCAAGTTGTCTTTCTATTAATAGTGGAGTCAATCAAGTCAATAACTTGGTTGATACTTTTCCATAATAATATGTGGATAAATGCACACCTACGGATAACTTATCTACATATTACATTACAATTAATATTACAAGTGCATCTTGATCACATACAATAATGTACAGGAATTTAATACACTAACAAAGAGCTCATATAAGTCCTCGAACAATCTAATCCATTATCAAATAAAATTACATGTTATTGTAGGCCCCTAATTTTGGTACGCAACTAGTTAGTTGCTAGGTGCTAGTGTTTTCGTGTTTATTGATAATTGATGAATTTTATGTTTTTATTGACATGTGTTGCTTATGTTGTTTGAGCTTCGACTTATTCCTTATCTTGTACCCTCAAACCCTATTCTCTCTTTATCCGTCTTTGCTCTTACCAATTTGACCATACATGTATAGAACCAACTCCTATCCATGTGGGCCCTTTTGCCTATTTTTTTAAATTCCCTAGATTTTTGTGCCTTTTTGTCAGCCTTTCTTGTATATTGTGTGTCACCATGCACCCCAATAGGGTCCAATTTTGAATTTCAAGAAATTTATAAATACATGGGTGCATGAGTGCATTTAAGATAATCAAGGATAGACATGTTGATCGTAAGAGTGATATTGAAGTTGTAAGAGTAAAATTTTTAGCACATCACCATGAAAAACAAAATTCAAGCATTTAAGAGAGCATACTAACATTTACTAGTTGGTTTGCATTCATTGAAAAATAAGAGTTGGAACATTTGTAAACATTGCATTGCCTAATGGCTTGCATCGAGTGTTTATCACTTAATTATTCAAGAAATGAAGGGCTTGATAATAGAGCGATAACATAGGCCCTTGTTAACACACTCCATTTTTAGTGGATCTTACAAAGTGTGAAGCCACGTTAGGGTTAAGAGGAAGGAGAAAAAAATCTTGTTGATCTATTGTGAAACCAATTTTGCTTTCGGCATGAGGTGTCATTTTTGTATTATATGAATATGAAATGGCCATTTCCTTATTTGCATGTAATTATGCATATCAATAGCGTACCTCATTTTTTTGGGTTCAATTTGTCTTGCTATTTGAACTTGCTTTGAACTTCTAATTACTAACAAGTGTCTCCAAATTTACAACAAATTAAGAATAATCCAAAAACCTTAACTTACTCTAATTTTTGAATTATCTTTAATTTCATATTTTCTATATATTTTAATGTTCTACATTTAAGTTTGTTTGTTGGTTTATGTCTGAATTCAACCCTAATACAATTACATATGGTTAATTTAATGCATTTGTTAATGTAGAACCATTTTCCAAACAAGATGGCACTTATAAGAAAAAAGAACAAATTGGTAGTTTTTGGCATACCAACTATTAAGATCAATGTCCAATTAAAGATCTCCCAATTTATCAAGATTTCTAAATGTAGGTGTTCTTTTAAAGAGAACGATGTGCCACAATGTGCAACGGTTGTCATGATCAAGCACAACCTAGGAAAAACAATTGAAGTCATTAAAAAAATTGATTGAAACGCACTTTTATATTGATATGATCAAGAAAAGTACATAGGGTTTCCAACCAAAAAGTCGGGTGGAGAAGTCACACCCCAAAATTCACAAACCAGGCACACACGTGCCACAAGAAAACAAAAGCAGATGAACAAAGAACAAGTCACAGAAGTGACAAATCACATAACACTAAGCAAAGCAACTAAAGCGAACATGGCGTAAGGAGGAGGAGGCGGCGGTGGAGATATGTACAAAGCATCGACCCATCTCGTAGCGAGAGAAGAGGGTCTCGGAGAAGACAATGGAGGATCCCACCCATCGCCCTGATCACGGGCTAGATCAGTCTGCCGAGTCGGCGAAATAGCAAGAGCCATGTGAGGAAATTTATCAAAGGGGACACTGCATGCAGAACCGAGAGAGGCTAGAGAGGAAGACGACCACCTAGAACCACCGCCCCTTTGTTGTGATCGGAGGGAGGAGCCCCGGCCCAACCATTGCCATCGTGAGAAAATGAGGACCTCTCCAACCATTGCTACCGAGCCGCTAGAAAACACCACCGCCCGCCGCCGAGGAGGGGAGGAACTACATTGAGCCCGGGCACACTATTGCTGACGAGCTCCTTAACCACGAGACCGAGGTCGAGGAGGAGGCGGGGTGCGTCGCCGCGACGAAGACAGATGAAGCGGCAGGGACGAAACCCCGCCGACAAAGCATGAGCACTACCCTGGGTGGGCGGAAGATCTTGGAGATGCTCCACTTCCAAGCGGACTTTCTCTGCCTGGACTTGGATCGAAGCAACACATGAGCAATAATTCCAGTTTTAACATAAATAGAAAACTCCAGAGCTAAGTGAAGTTTGATTAAAAATAGAGTCATTTCTAATCTTCCAGATTTCAAAAAGAATTTTGTACAAAAAAATTGCCAAAATTTGTTGAATTTTTGCAGCAACAAGGTTGAGTCCCCAACAAAACAATTTTCCAGGTGAAGGGTTCGAGGCAAAAAGGTTGGAAGAGGGAGTGAATCCACTTCTAGGCAGACTGAGCAAGTGGGCAAAACCAGAACAAATGCATGAGGGTTTTAGGACGCTAACACGCAGGACACAAAGGATTAGCAACCCCAAGATGTTGAAGATGTTTTCCAACCGGCAAACCCTGGTAAAGTAAGCACCAAAGGAAATGAGCCTTCTTTGGTTCTAAGAGAGCTTTCCAAATGTTTTTGAATCTGCGCTTCTACACTGTGTGGGGAGTTGAGCTTTCAGGTCGTGTTCAACTTCTCAAAAGGAATGTGCTGAGGCGCAAGCAGCTGGTAACCGAGGCGGGGTTTGTACCAACTAAAGGGAGTCGCAGTAGGCCAGTGCCAATCACGCCACCATTGAGTAGGGGGAGCAACACCAATTTTGTGAAGCATCTCATCAGGTATGGCATTTTGAATTTCCTAAATAGACTCTTTATCTCCATTGTTGAGAGAAAATTGAGCTTTAAGAAGGACCCAAGGCTTCCAAGAACGGGTGGCTTTACAAAAGAGATCCCCTACCAGTTTGATTCCATGTTTAAACAACCGAAGGCTTTTAATCCATGGGACCATAAAGCAAAGGGAACATTGTGAAAATTGACAACAGGAGACCACCACAGCGAGTGTGAGTTAATGGACAACCCGGTCCTGAAACCATCCCCCACCCAGCTTAGGTGGGGTTTGATCAATTCCCAAGCCTTCCAAATACTCTTCATAACAAATGATCCTCTAATTTTGACTGGAACAGGGAGAGCAATAGACTTTGCGCAGCACTCCAGATTTTCCAATATTGTTTGTCAAACGGAGCCCTTTGACAAATGCAAAGGTTGAAGCAAAATTTTCCAAGCCTCGTGACCCTCTATACCCCGATAATCCACTTGACACTGAGAGCAATGCCTTGTAGTCGAATATCAATGAGACCTAAACCACCTGCTTCTTTAGGAGAACAACAGATGTCCCAAGCCACTCTATGGAAGCCCTTGTGACTAGTAGTGTTAGCCCATAAGAAATCTCTAAGTAGTTTTTCCAGCTTAGCATACACAACTTTAGAGGGTGCCCAACATGAAGAATAGTAGACATGAGTAGCAACAAGCACCTTAGAGCAAATGGAACTTGTCAGCCAGAGAAAGGGGCTTGGTAATCCAATAAGCAATTTTTTTCTCGACTCGTTGGACAACATAAGACCACAAAGTAGTAGGAGTAGCCTGAAAAGCAAAGGGAATGCCCAGAACTTGAATTGAACCCCCTGGTTGAATCCACTGCCAAGCATAACCTGCAAGCCAAGGAGGCATAGGATCCATAGATTGTCTGTAACATTGAGTCTTAGCCCATTGAATGGAGGACCCTAAAGCCAAACAAAAGATATCTAGACACTGCAAAGTGTTGTTAACAGATTCTTCATTTTCAGCCAATGTTAAGAAAGAGTCATCAACAAAATGGCCATTAATAAGCTACAGATCAGAGTTAGGAAGAGAAATGCCCTTAACCAACCCTTGTGAAGCAAACTTGGCAAGAAGATAACTGAACCCCTCCACAACAAGCACATAAAGCGTTCGAGCTAAGGGACAGCCTTGTCGAATGGATCTATGCAGCTCAAACATGTCAGAGTGAACTCCATTAATGGTAAGCCTGGCATTAGCATCCTGGAAAAGCATATTGACAGACCGAATGAACCTGGGGCCAAACCAAGAGCTTGTCGCATTCAAAGTAATGAAAGGCCATTCAATCCTATCATAAGCTTTTTCAAAGTCAATTTTGATAAAGAGAGCCTTTTGATTAGATACACAAGCCCATTCCATACCTTCCCAAACTGCAATGATGTTATCCAGAATGAACCTGCTCTTGATGAAACCAGTATGTTCAGCGCACAATAAGAGGCAAAAGATTACAAATCCGGAGGGCTAAGGCTTTGGCAATGATCTTGTATGAAACATTCAACAGAGTAATTGGCCGCCAACTGGTGATGAGTTCAAGATCTCCAGCCTTGGGGATAAACTTGATATTGCCCTGATTTATCAAAGCCCCAAGAGAATTGTTGGCCATCGCTTCACAATAAACATGATGAAGGTCAGGACCAACAAGTATCCCATAACACTTGATAAAACTCGCATGGAAAGCCATCAATACCAGGAGCTTTGTCGATTTTCATTTGCATGACAACTTCCTTAAGGTCATCAACAGAAAGCGGGCGATCACAGGAAATTCTCTGAGTCTCAAAAAGCTTGCAAGGAACAACCTGGAGGCATTGAAACAAAGCAGCATCCCTCTCAGGAGTGTAAGGTTGCACAACAAAAACCCCATGATAGTGTTGCACAAAAGCCTACAGGACATCTAGGAGGTTAGTGAGACGACCAAAGGCTCCCTTGATCGCCAGATTGAACTAGAGGCATGGCGGGGATGGAGGAAAGCAAAGAATTCTTTGGTAACTCGGTCTCCTATCTTAAGCCAATGCAACCGAACTCTAATTTGTGCTCCACGGGCTTGATACATTTCTTCCATCCCGAGTTTGTGTCACCTTTGTGCCACCTCAGACTGAAGGCGGGTGTTGAAGGGCAAGCACTCCAAGGCTTTGAAACACCTGACATATTTGCGGGAAGAGGCCTTATACGCCCGTCTTCTAAATAGAAGAGTTGTTTCCCAAACAAACGAAGAAAGGACGTAACTCTGGTAATGGCATCTTGCCACCAAATAATCTATCTGTTTGAACCAAAAGGACGTTCAACCAGTGGTCCAATTGCGAACGATGTGCTCCATAGTTCGTCGATGCTTTAGGGGAGCAGTGTTAAGATAGAATTGAGAATTTCGGGGTTTGGAAGGAGCCAAATGCCACGCAATTTCAAAAAAAAAAGGTTGATGATCTGAGAGCAGAGTCCCTTCCCAAATAGAGATCCACTGAAGTGGAAGAAAAAGAAAACACCTTTTGTTTCGGAAGGAAGGCCCGATCAAGCCGTTTGAGAACTCTGTCATCACCTTGCCGAAGGTTGGACCAGGTGAACTAGGGAGCATCAAAGGCATGCCGAAAATAGTGATTAGGATCAGAAATGCCAAGTTTGTTACGCTTATAAAACCATGTTTTGCGTTCCCTCACACCATCACATAAGAAGACGCCCAACTTTATCATCAACAGACTCCACCATGTTGAAATCCCCACACAAAATCCAGTGTGCATCAAGCAGCTCATCAGCAAGCCACCGCCAAAGTAAAGACCGCTCAACAACATCATTGGAAGCATAAATGTTAGCAATGCCAAAATTTTTACACTGAGGAAAAATCTAAATGCTTACAGTTGCAAAATTAATTTTATTTTACGATTGAATGACCAATGGTGTGAGAGAACATCCCAAAAGATCCTTTCTTTTCCTTCTTTTGGTTTTCCCTAATATTCATTTTTTTGTGATCATTTTGAGAATGCCTCCCGTCTTAAAATGTATACAATGAAGAAAGGCCAATATATAATGAATATATATATCAATCATTTATTTTTATACCAATCCTCTAACCTATATCCTATTAGCTATTCTACACGAAATAGACTAATAACGAAATAAACTGAGGTTGTTTACTTCATGGTTTGTCATTAAGGATCCTTTCTTTTTGTTCTTGTTCAGAACTAAACAAAGATTACAAACTTGTTCCAAATAAAGTAGCATATCCCACCAGTTCGGGTATTGTTCCACTATGGCACAATCTGTCTAGAATTGTTCAAACAGACCATAAAACTCGTTAAGCAGTACGATGTGCACATTGTGTGCACTTGCATTCTTAGGCAAGTTGGATTTAGCTTAACTTCAAAAAAAAAAACCTTTTAAGACATTCATGAAATTTACTTGAAAGACCCTACCAGAACTTAACCCAAATAAGCAACCATCTTGACATGTGCCCAAAGGAACTTGTATTGGCATTAACAGATACTTTAAAATTGAAGTAAGGCACCTGTATAGACATGAGAGATAATATGAAATCAAAATAATACCCTAGTCGAGTCCCTTTGTGTCGCCAATGCCAGAACTTATTATACGTACAAATATTTTAAATACATCTATTTGAAAAATGCCGATAAATATCATCTCAAAGTTTTTATCCTGGATTTTAGGCACACCACATTGATTAATAATTTCATTAGTCTCTTCATATTTCTCGCTAGCGATTAAAAAAACTTTTGAAAACAAAGGAGCCCCAATCTCTACCATGTGGTCAACATATTACTATTTTTGTATTGACTTCTCAAAGTAACACAAAATTTAAGTGGCGGTCAAAAGAACATCAAATATTATGTACAAATTACAAATGTCACGGTCACACCATTACATCCCAGCCCTTGCTACCATTGTAGAATGCCTATTGGCAAAATTACTCATTGGTAACAAGAAATATATTTTCCCGGTAAAATTCTGCTATTAGAGCCATCACAATCACATGCTGCAGTAGCAGCAATGATAAGCTATAACATTAAGAAGTTGAGCATTTTAAGTTACATAAATAGTAAAGTACAATACAAGTATGGTACAGTTGTTAGATTTTGGAAATAAACATTTAGAATTGTTGAGCCTTCCTTTCAATACTGGTCTTGAGGGGGAAATTAAGTTTACGTAGGGGCCATGAATATGCAACTTGAATCAAATAATAAGGAGTATCGAGGCATTTGGCAAAGAACATTCTTCTTTGATTCTGCAATTCCAAGCTGTCAAAAACGCATCTGAATGCCTTTGTTAAAACAAGATGAGCCCAAAGAATGTTTAGAGAAATGCACCTTTCAAACTTTTAAATTGTACTACTTCTGAAGTACTTCCTAAAAGGCTCCTCTTCCCCACAGTGTTGCGAGAAAACTCTGTAAACTTCAAGAAGTAATCTTGGAAATTTGCTCCTGAAATAGTTGTCGAATCCCTCAGGAATGGTACCAAGTAGTTCCTAGATTATCCATTTCACATCAATAATTATTCCTCAAGAAAGTAGTTTTTCAAAATTGCATCCAACTCTTTTTAACATAGCAAAAATGAGTACAACAAACCTGTATGTCTTTTGAAGCTCCCTGTAATGGTTTAACTTGTTCGAATGACACGAAGCAAATCGCGAACACTGTCAAACTTATAGCGACGATAACGACCAATATTTGAAAGGAAATGGCTCTCTAATTTACCATCCCATGTTCCACCAATAGCTAAAGATGCAACACTTTCCAATTCCTGCAAAAGCTCAGATTGTTTCTCCCGATCCTCTAGCTCTACTCTATCACTGACTTCCCGAAGAAATGAAAGGCGTTCTTCAGAGCTCCAAAAAAGGATGCTGCAGGACTTCCATTGCTCTGGGCCTGGAATGACAGGAATTGGATGTCATACACTAGAAATTGTAAGATTTAACTACAATAATAATTGTCGCTGACTCATTTGCAGTAGCAGCTTTATTGTTTTATCAAAATATACCAACATCGACTTCAACAAAATGTTTACCATGTTCTTCTCACCTTTGATCAGCATCACCATTCAATAGGCGAGTTACAAGGTCGACAGCTTCAGGCATATCCTCGATTGGGAAAAGATCAAACTGACCATTCAAAATGTTCCCATCACGTACATATTCTGTACCAAAAGGATGTTTACCTCCAGTAATGCAGAAGAAAAGAACACATCCTAGACTGAATAAATCTATTGCACGAGTTTGGCGACCATTAAGAAGCTGCTCAGGAGCTCTCCATCCTGAACTACCTATACCTGTCACAGTTTGAAATATCATATTCCATGTTACTTCTCAACACTAATCATTCAGATGTAACAAGTCAATGCTAAATGAGTTGATTAAGAAACCACATACACAAGTAAAAAAGAAATAAAAATGTCATGCAGAAGTAATTGCAAGCTGCAAAAGATGTGAATATCTCTGATGGGAGTTCATAGATGATGCTTCCGTGAAGTAAAATCAGATATATATCTTGCTTGGGCAGGAAGAGGAAGTCCTATGATGCACCGGTCTCCAAGATTTTACTCTTCCATGTACACAAGTCTCACCATCTTTGCATAAATAAAAATTGAAAAATGCACAAGCAAAATGATTACACAATCTGTGTTTTAAATTATAATTTTAATTATCATAGACTCCTAAACTTCAGAACAGTTTTCCACAACTGTTTATTTAGTTGCATCACATTTGCTGTGATTTTAGTCCAGTTCACAATATAAGTAAACTCCTTACCAGTGGCACGATGGCCCAGAGAAGATGCATCACCAGCAAGTCGCTTGCTTATTCCCATGTCAGAAAGTTTTGCACAAAGGACATTCCCATTGCTTATCAATACATTTTGAGGCTTGAGATCTCTATGTATAATTCCCAAGTCATGCAGATGTGAAAGCCCTGACACAAGATCCCTGCATTACAGAAACAAAGACACCACCACTATGTTTTGCTTGAAACCAGAAGATAATAAAAGATAATTCCTTGCAAGCAAATACATATAACAAAATAAGAGCAAAATATGCAAAACTCAGACTCGGCAGAAACTCGGCACCTGAAAATTTGACTCAAATCTCAATAAAACTCAACAAATTATAAATATATACAAATTCATAAAATAAACTTAAATAACATGCAGAAAACTGTTTAAAAACATCAGAAATGAATTTAGAAAACACATATTTTCTATTAGTTTTAGGCCAGAAAAGTACAATGCACATTATGATATCACAGAAGCTGAAATATAGTGGAAAAATCCTTCAAATCCAATTATGATCATATCACGGTAGCTGAAAAATTGTTTAAATATCCTTCAAATCCATACCAACGAAAAAAGTTGAAAATAAAAATTCTGCTGACTGGCAAGTTTTTCCCCAGATTTGCACGTTTTTCTCGGAATTTGCCAGGGCACTTTGGCTGGCGAATCTGGCGAGTACCCTACAAATTTTAAAACTGTGATGCCAAGACTAAATGCAATTCTGCAGCAGAACGAGTATGCCATACACATGGAAAAGTTTAAGAAGGCAAGCAATAGCAAAATGCAATGAATAAGAAAGTGTAACCCCATCTCCTAACCAAATTACTCAGAGAACCAATAGGAAAGGGAGCAAGCCAACAAGTCAGGTGGCAATTAGATGGCCATAGAAAACCTGCCTAAGATACTGACCTAAAGCACATGAAGATTGCAAGCACATCAAAGATATTTCAGCTAACCTCATCAGTTTCAACAGTTGTTGGGAAGGACGCCCATTGTCAGTCCACAACTTTATCTCCATTTTTGCACACATCTCAGATATTAGCTGAATCTTCTGAGTCTCTAGGGCATTTGGAGCTTCATTGTGTGCATGCATGTTATTGGACACATTTTCGGATAGAATCGTAACAAGATCACTTAGGCTGCAAACACAACGCTCCAAAGCAACATAGACAAAATCTGTATCTAATTCTATTCCATACCATCTAACAATGTTAGGATGTTGATCGGAAGCAATAAGATTTTGGATCTCTTTCGATGCTGCTTCATGATGTGCTCTTAAAAGACGTTTAACAGCAACATCTCTCCCATCGAAACGACCTTCCAATATTATTGTACCATTACTTCCATTATCAATAACCCTATCAGACACAAGCATTCTGCCAATCAATCGCCAACTGTCACAGTGAGGATCCTCTTTTCCATGTTTCAATGTTTTCAATGTTTCACTACCATTCTTTTGTAACATTGTCGGGCCAGTACTCGGTAAATCTTCATTTTTTATTTTATGCTGATTATTGGCAATACTGCTCTCATTTATTTTTCCAGTTTTATTGTTATTTATCTTACGTCCTTTTTTTTTTCTTACTGTTTCCAACTTGCTTCTCACTGACTGTCAATTTGTACCAATTTATTAAGTATTTCCCGCCACAACCACCAAACAAGAGACTAATCCAATGAAAATTAATATGAGGGTAAAAAAGCTGAAGTGTATGGCAAATGAGTAACCAGTATTTCCTGGTTCAAGTGCTTTAGCATATGGATCAACATCATAGACTCCATGCACAGACTGGTCTCCCAGATTTGTAATCTCTGCCAAACAGTTCATTTCCATTTCACAGATGTTGCTTTTCGATTCAATGAGAGACCTTTCTGTTTTCTCTTCATTGAATAATTCCATAGGCATGATCTGAACAGGAGGTAGTGAGAGTATGCTCTGCTCATCATAGTCCATTTCTGGCATGTAACTTTGAGGGAGTGCAAGTTCATTCTGATGACGAAGGGTCCCTAAAGATGGAAGTGGTTGATATACTTCGATCTTTATTTGATGTGTCAAAGCAATTGGCAAACTGCCAGTTACTTCTGATATTGGCCTAGACAAACCAACACTTACGGCACCAATTTCAGCAATGCTCACATTCCATTTAGGCCTTCCTGTGATTGTGTATGATGACAGATAATAATCTGTCCGTGTAATCAGGAGTGGATCAATAGCTAATATATCCACAGGCCCAGGCCCACTCATGTTACCACTAGTTTCATGTGAAACCACAGATTGATCACGGAAGAATATTTCTGTCGCATCTGGGGATGTTGGACCCCCAGAATTGTATCCATGGATGACTTTTCCAGTCTTGGCATCAAGAAGAAATGTTGTCATTGTTTTAGATCCTTGAATAAGAGATCCATCTGACAACATGTGGGGTGTACTGTTAACAAGTTCTGCTGGTGTCTTTGGAAGCGTCTGCATTTAAAAGGGAAGAAAAACAATCAAGACAGAAAGTTCTAGCTTATACATTTTTCCATATGCAATTTCAATTTTTATAAAAAGAAAATGTATCCATACCTTTGTCCCAGAGTCCTTATCATATACAATCAAGTTCCAGTCTTTTCCACAAAATAAAAATTGGTCGTCTTTTACATCTGAGTATCCCAACTCAGACTCTTCGTCAATAAGCTCAGTAGCATTGTTTCCATTTTTACCATATGCAAATGTTTGGTGATATGAAAGTGAGGAGCCAGATGAGAATGACCAGATAATATTGCGGGATTTGATATTCACAGCATATACAGTACCATCCCATGAAGCAATTAAGACATTTTCACTGGAGCTGAACACAAAGGAAGCACACAAAATATCATAAGCTATATTCTCCTTGAATAAAACCCGTTACAGGATTTTTACTTGTTTTTAAATCAAACCCATTAAACTAAATAAATTTGCAAAATAAAAATTATAAAATTGGTGCAAGAAATTGTGCTTTAGAAATAAAATTGATTTCCTGAGCCAAACAGATGCAAGGATTGAAAATTCCAAAATCCCATAGGTTTGAAGTTATAATTTTGATGATCGGATAAGAATGTCATTTCTTGTGAGGGTACATAAGTGCAATTTTAATCGTGATTTTGGCAAGTTTAAAACCCGGTCAAAATGGAATGGCATGAAGAAGAAAAAGAGGAAGTCGTCAACTAACACAGAAAACCTTTGATCTAAAACCTATAATAGAAAAACCAACAGTTAAGTATAGTTCAATATAATGGTCACTTATTCGGTGTCATGTCCCCTGCATCCCACCTGTTTTGGGGGCATGGGAACACCTTGTAAAGGTCCCCAAACGTCCCTAAGACAAGGGGAGGGGCAGGGAACACCCCTGGTATTCTCAGTAATTTAATTGCAACCCCTGCAAAATAGAATCAATTTAATTTCACTTTTGTACTCGACTATCTTATTAAGTTGGAATAAAAGGAAACGGGTATGCAACCTATCTTCCATACAGTTTCTCAGTCTTGAAAATATGTGCTGTATTTTAAAAAGCATGTCCTCTTGAAACATTTAGCTTGCCTCATCCATAACATGGTAATAATGACAGGATTATCATGATAAGGCAAGTAATTTGACAAATTATGCAACAGTCGTAGACATGCTGCTTTCTGAGCGGTCAGAACGTGGTACCTAAAAAAGGAAGCAAGCATGCCAGGAGAGATTTCCAGACTATGGATCACATTCTTATTCTCCACTGTCATAGAAGAGTGTTGAGAGTAGCTGCCATTTAAAATAAATTAATTTAGGTTTGATTTTGTTCAGTACTGGAGTAACAGATACATATGATTAAGTAGTTTAACTGTTACCCGTTACATGCATCTTTACTATTAAATAAGGGTTCCTCTCCCCAATTTTGTTATATTATCACTCATGTGAGCTTCCATTACTTTATGTTGGTTATTAACGTTACATTGGTAGGTTGTAGAGATTGTTTGCAGGTCCTGGGAAATATTTGACGAATTATAAACATTGACATGGTACCAGAACTAGAACTCCGGTAAAGAAAACATTTGAAGTTTACAAACAGAAGAATGACCACTTAACTGCACACTCGAAAAATTCACTGGTAAGATCTTCCACACCTAAAAATTGAAACAAAAATTACATTTAATAGAAAAGCGAGTATGGGAAGTAGTATATTACATGATTATAAGGCCTGCAGATACAGAAAGTGGACAATAAAAGATAATAGGGCTAAGCTTTTGATTGGGTTGCTACTATCAGATACGACACTTCCCCATTTCAATTTATCATTATCATCTACGAATAAGTGTGATAATTTAGCACAATAAGTTTTCTCAAAAACAAAGAATGCTAAACCGATGTTGAAGCAAAATATATTTGGATTAAAAATGTTTTGAGGCAATTAATAAGACTTATTGTATATCATTAATGAGCCGGCTTGCAGGAATTAATGCTAGAGTTGAAGATGATGAGGCCATAGCAATACCCTAAAAGTGTATGCTGCCAAAATTTGATAATATAGTGTTTACACTTGGAAAACTTTCTGATCAAACAGTAAACAGAATAGCTGCAACCCTACTTTGTAGAAGCAGGGAAAATGAAGAACGCAGACAGTCCACAATTGGCAACACAATATTTGTAAGTAGTTCCAAACGCAGAAACAAATGGATAGGATTTTTAGTGTACAGTATTATTATTGTGGAAAGAAGGGGCATGATGCATGGGATTGTTGAGAAGCAGCAGAACTATAAAAAAAAATGATAAACTTCACTTGGAAATGATCTCTAAATCTGAAGATGCTCTAAATCTGAAGATGCTCCTTTTGATGGCCTAGGTTGGGGTTACGAGAATCAATGTGCAGGTTTTGAAAGGTGAGCAAACTTGCTCTGCCACCATTATGGAATATTGTGATGAGACTTGCAAACTAGCTAGCTGTGAGATTTTGTTTTAGTATTTAAAGAGATGGTAGAGGAGAGCATAGAGAATTTCAAGTGGGGGAGACGGTGAGTGCAACTCTCATAGAAGACATTATTTATCTTGAATATTTCATTCTACACAACTTGCGAGAGAGGAATAAATTTTGACATAAACAAATCTGTAGATGTCAGCCTAAGGGGGAGCATTGAGTGTAGCTTGACATTTTTAATGGATTAATTCAAGTTTTATTTTGTCAAGTAATGCAATAATGCATACACATGAATAAGTAGTTTAATCATTACTCATTACATGTATATATTTTCTTTTCTTTTTTTCTTTAAGAAAAAAAAAACTCCCAATTTATATTATAGAGAAATCAAAGTATACATATTCTACTGTGCCAGGCATGAAAGCTATTAGTCCAAGCCTGGGCAACATACACAACAAAATACATATTAGCAATCATTAATGCCAATCAGAATCTAAAATCTTTCTCAAATCAGCTTGAAGCTTGGTCGACCACCACAACGGAGGACCATAACAGAATAAGTTGTGGTTGTCAAGAGCCCAATTGGCTAATGCATCCACCACTTTATTAATCTCTCTAGGAACATGGCTGAAGTGGACTTCTTGGAACTTCTCCTGCAGCCTGTGAATTTTCCCCAACTCTCTTGCTATTTGCCAATTTTTGCTTTCTTTGATGGAAATCATAAAACATAATATTTTTGTGTTGGTATTTCAAAAAATTTACATCCGCCCAAAACCTAGTCTGGAAATGGCAAAGGCAACGACAAAATTTGTAATCAGGATCAAATACTTTCATTTTAACAGCTCCAAAAAACTTTTGAAACAAGAGCTAAAAACAGCAAAGGACACTATAGACGTGATAGTATATAGACAATCAATGACAGGGTCTATAATGGGGGACGGATCTCGGAGACAGGGGGACCAAGGGCCTAGGTTTGGGGACGGTGGGGGGATGGCTGCACAAATATATATAGTACTTGAAACAACAGTTATAAACAAATGTATAAGGAACAACAAATGAAACTTTGAAATACTAAACACATTGCATTGAACAATGAAAATGTCAAATATCAATATATTAATATTTATATTCAAAATGATGATTACATTCAAAATTCAAATACAGTTGGCTAGTGGCTCAATGCCTCTAATGAGTCTAATCATCCCCAAAGTCTGTGCCAAACTCCTCATCACTCAAACTGCTAGACTCCTCAAGGTTGAGCAATGAAGACTTGGCACTTGCTCTAACTCTTGTTGTTACTTGTTGTTAGTGTTGTCCATCTTCCTAGTTAATGCTTTCACTCTTGTTTGCTCTCACTCTTGCTTGCTAATGCTATTGCTCTCACTCTTGCTTGCTAATGCTCTCACCCTCTCACTCTTGCTTGCTAATGCTTTCACTCTTGCTTTGAATTATATTTTGTGATTTGAAGTGAGGCTTTAAGTCTTATTATAGTTTTTATTGGAGTGCTTAGGGGGTGGTTGGGGCCCATTGAGTATTAGGGTTAGGGTTGGGGGCAAAATTTATAAAACAAAATAATATTTTGTTTTTTAACTTTTCGACAAATGTATGCCATCGGGGAAGGTTGGGAGTTTTGGGACAGGTCAATAGACGGAAGTCTCCGGGATGTCCTAGGGGCATTCCCAAGTCCCCAAAATCAGGGGACATCTCTGAAACGTACCCTCTCTCAGGGAAACGTTTTGGGGATGCCCCCTTTGGCTGGTGGAGGTGGGGAGATGACGGGGACATTTCCCAGCCATCCCCAAGTCTCGGAGATGTCACTTTGGGGGAGTGCGTGTCCCCATGGAATATTGCTACCACAACAAACAAAACATTTTTGCTATTACCAAAATATACCAAAATTGCTCTCATAGAAGCTGATTCTTTACAAACCAGAGTTTTTCAAGCATAGAAACAAACAGAAATTAGACATTTGCCCCTCCTTTGGGGCTTTGGAAAGACATTGATGGATACTCCAAATCTTGCTCTAGAGAGGCATCTATTATAGTTTGTAATTTAATTTTTGTTATTTATTATATAAAAGGGTAGATAGAAATAAATCAAAAAAGTAGATGGATAGCTGAAACAGATGTAAATGACAGATAAAAATGAATTATACTCAGAGATAAGACATCAGTTTGTATCAATTGGTATCAAATCCTAGATCAGGCCTCTAATCTCTTCAGTCTCTAATACTTAGTGTATCCAGTATAGATAAAGTGTTTCATCTCTGGTTTACTTCTGGTTTTGCAGCAGCCACCCTAGATCCAGTCCATTCTGTCACTCCCCCAATGTTTTATTCTCCACCCTTTGATATACTTCGTGTATATCTGCAACCCTGCCATCAAACCTTTTGCTGCTTCAATCTTCAGGAACTGAATCGGCAACCCTACAGCAGCCTACTGGGCCTTGTCGTCACTGCTGATCACTCACTGCATTGTTGGTATAAAAACAGATCTGCTCTCTGGATCAAATCCACACCTATCAGATCTACAATCTGCATTTGGTATCATATCTGTCTCCCTTTCCCTGTGTTTTCCTTTGCTTGTATTAATAGAACTCAAAAGAAGAATCGCACCTCTTCTTCTTAGAGTATGCTATAGACTTGCTCATTTTTATGAACATCTGGTCTATCAGAAATAGTCTTGAAGATTTGGCAAGCAATTGTACTGAGTTCAACAAAAGCAAAGCATGGATATCAGTGTTACGCAGGGATGCATCCCCCAGACTTCCCGGACATTTTGGGGATGGCGAGCCAAGGGGAAATGTCCCACCCACATTTCTTGTGTAGGGGCTTTCAAGGGGCCGTCTCAGGATATCCCTGAATATCAGGGTATGTTTCGGAAAAGTCCCCCTTTTATTGGGGGCATCCCGGGACATCTTTTGTTTTGTGTTTTTTTTTGCTCTTTAAAACTGACTTTTTGAAATAAAAAAATAAACTAAAGCTACTATTGTTATTTCAGATGGTGAATCTGATTTTTGGGTTGTTTCAAGGCGCTTATCTTGAATTTGTCACATAATTTCACCCATTGAAAGGTTTCACACGACTCGATCACCTTCTCCACAAATTTCCTGATGTCTAGTCATGGATGGCCTCAATCTAGCAGCACCATTGTGTTGGGCTTGAATAAACTTGAAAATGAAATAAATTTTTGAAGGATGAGGATCTATTGTACTCTTGTAGTAAAAGATTGTTTTTGGAAGCCACTCATATCTATTTGAAAAAAGTTTGTATGTATAAAATTATAAATCTAATTAAAATTCACTTTGGAAGCCCCAATCACTTAACAAACTTACAAAGCCTATATGAAGAGAAAGGTTGTGTAGATGATAAAAACAATGAGGCATAGATCAAAACCTACATTACTGAGTGCGCATGTATAGGCCATGGGTACAGGTATGGTACATCGGGGGTACGCCCAGAGTATGTCCGACATTACTCGAGAACGTCAGGGGTACGTCCTGGGACATACCGGGTGGACTCAAGTACTACCGACCATACTCGCATGGGCGCACCCATAGTAAAAATGACGATTTTTGCACTTTTTGTATTTTTGGATCAATAGATGGGATTGGGTTAACATACCCCAAGCACATAAATAATAAAACAATACATCCTATTGGATCTTTACTTAATTTATACCCCAAGAATATCAAGAATAGAAGCATCTATGTTAATATACATTTAAATACTCTAAAGCTATTTTACAAGTTGGCAACCAAATAGTAATGTATGCAAATAATCATATTAGTACCGACAATGCCTCCTTTACTAGAAAAGCTATTAAAATAAATTCAAGTTCCAAGACCAAGACCAAGGAAAATATTGTATATAAATAGTAGGAAGACAAGGATGTAGTGAAATTACTGTTTACTATGAACATCATTGGCACATGTATGATTAAAAACACAGAAATTCAATCAATACCTGATTCAACTGCGGTAAAACAAGAGCATTCACAAAAGTTCCTAAAACAATGGCTGAAACTGCTACAGTTGAGATGAGTTTGGTGTAGGATCAAAAAATGCAGTGGCAGCATCTCCACTAACTTATGCAGGAATAATAAGAGAAAACCCCAAAGGAATCTGAACTGACAGCTTCAGAGGGAGCTGGTAATAGCCAGAATTCCAGTCCAATTACGTGATTTGTTATAATTTATGATTATAATTAGACTATTAGTATGCTGATTTATCTTCATTTTTGTGTATACATTGTAACATTTGAAGTTTGAACAATGTACTTGTTCTAAGTTCAATCAATGAATATCATGACAAAATGCATTGAATTATCAATATGTTTTGTGGCTATTTCACTTATTTAAATATTTGTTTACTCTATGCATGTATAAGGGTGAAATTTTGCTTATTTGGCTATATTTTTAATAATTTTAATTATATATATATATTGTACGGCCGTATCCAAGTGCTGTACCGGCGTATCAGATCCCCATACCCGAACCATACCCTGTACTGTCTACCTAGATCAAAACATTTACCAATTAACCATAACCCAATTGCATTGTACTACAATGACATGACAAGGATCAAAAGTGACATATGAATACAGAAATTTTCGAGCACAAATGCAGATGCTGGACTGTCATGGACTACTGTTCGTAGAATTTTACAAATTTATTTGTCTATTTATAATTTTATATATTATTTTAACAGTCGTCCCCCACTGTCCTAGAAACCCCATCCCATTGTCCTAGAGTCTTAGGTAACTATGATGGATATTCCAAGGAGTTCATTCAACATCACACAAAAGCTTAACTTGGTGCAGTTGCTCACCTAAAAGCCTTGCAACAAACAAGAACAACAAACTTCAACTTCAACTCATGCAGAAAATGAACAGCATGTCCTTGTCACTGATCAACCCTCCTGCACAACCATACAACATCTCAATAAAGGTTCCGCCTAGTAGCTTGCCTTCATCTACATAGCCAATCTGCTTGAATTCATTTCCTATAGTCATCAAGGAAATGGATGATTCTCCTTCACTACCATCTCTAAGGGATGCTCGTCCTTCTTTCCACTAGGCATCATGCCCTCCACAGATGGTCAGCTACACAACCAATGGTGAAGATATTGTTTTCGCGACTATAACTATTCTACAACAGGTTCTCCTAGTGAGCAAGTCATTTTTTGCCGCCACCTCACCACCCTGCTACCCCCTCTAGTGGTTGCATCCATAGAGGGCCATCAACACGACATCCTACCTATTCCTCTCACTCCAATCCAATCTTCTTCCTTGGGCCAATTCACAATTCAGCAAACCGATGATGAACTCCATATTACTCATCCGATTCCATTGTTGAGAGCAGGTCCCGATCCTGAGAGAGTTTTCTCGCGGCTCCAAGATAAGCTCTTCACAACTTCATTGTAAGCATATTCTTCTTGTGTTGCATTGCTTCCCATATGTTTTGCTCTTAAACAGAGAGGACACCCGCCATTTTCATATTCCGCAACATCTATGCTTGAGTTTCACACCTTAGATCGGACCCTATCCCCAAAAAAAGAATATCTCCTCAATACACAGATCTTTCATGCAGATAATCAATTTTTGGAGCATGGAACTCCTTAGGATCCTTTTGGATCCATAGTAAATTTCATTCCCAGGTGTTCTAATCTTCTCATTCACCATTTAAATAATATCCAGTTTGGGGACTTCATCGTCATTGTTTATTGTTTGCATGAACTTCATACCCCACTAGATTCCATTTTCATCTGGCTCATCTTCAAAGATACAAGGTAATTCTAATTTAATTGGCGAAATTGGGGACAATTTCCTTTAAGTGGGGAAAAAATGGTGAGGCATTTATTATAGTTAGCAGTTTGATGATTGTTATTTATAATATAAAAGGGTAGATAAAAATAAATCAAAAAGTAGATGGACAAATGAATTTAAAAAGTTAGGCAGACAGCAAGAACAGCTGGATATGTTAGGTAGACAGCTAGAAGCCTAGAACAGCCGGATAGATTAGGTAGGCAGCTAGAAACATCAAACGTCATTGAAAATTTGTTAGCCTGTGTATAAGGCTCCTCCTATATAAGAGGACACTCAGATATATGTTCAAAAATAGAGACATGTCAATTCATATCATTTCCCTCCATAGCAACATGATCTCCTTCCTGAGGTATCCAAACAGAGACAGCAGCCCTTGGACAAAGACTATAAAGCAATGGGTTCCATTCACCCCCTCAGATGGAAGCTTTCTGGTTGTGCAACATGTATTTTATTGTTGGACCACTGGGCATTATGTTGCATAACCTCAGTAAGCCACCTCCTGTTTCTTTCAATGATGAGGAGTTGTTCAATGTCCTCGGTCCTGCTTTGAAGCTGCTTGAAATTGTAACCTAAAGTAGAGAAGACAATCTCTCCAATGGTGCATGCACTCTTCCAAGGCTTTGATACAAGCTTGTCACTGCTGAATGCAGTTCACCATGAGAGTGGTGCATTTTCCTTGAAAGAAATATCAACACCTTTTTCATCAATTATCTTACCACATTCTGAATGTTGGCAATAAGGGTGTTGAAAACTTTTAAGGCTAAATTTTCCTTATCCTCATCAGGAGCACTCTCATCGTTTGTGCAACATTTAGGTTGGTTATATGGTAGGAAGCCTATTTGAAATATGAGGGAGACAAAGGCAGAGGTGTGAATCCAAGGATTAGACACCGTAGGGGCTTGAAACCTCCGTGGGAGTAGTACTTTTAAATAGAATATCGAGACTTGGAATATTTATCTGCTGAAAACGAGAATGGAGACTGAGGCCATGGTGCTTTTAAATAGAACATCGAGACCTGAATATTTATCTGCTGAAAACGAGAATGGAGACTGAGGCCATGGTGCTTTTAAATCGAACATCTAGACCTGGAATATTCATCTGCTGAAAATGAGAATGGAGACTGAGGCCATGGTGCCCAACTCGAGAATGATTGTAAACATCAGAAGTAAAGAAAATCTGAATAGATTGTTGAAGCCTTGAACTAAAGGAGGGTTTGTCTAGGCCTTGGAATACTGAGAACAGACTGAGGAAGAACATTACCTGACTGATGTGAAAGATCTCCTGGGCATCATATGTTCAAAAGTTCGTCATCGATTTTCCACCTTAGAAGAGGAATTAGAGCTGGAAGCCATCTTATGATTGCCAAAGTTATGCATTGTCATTTGCTTCTTTTCAAACCTCTTATGCTTCTTTCTTCACACATAAACTTGCAGAGGCTTGCGAGGAGCATCCAAACAATTGCATTTACTAGATACATTGTTCCATTTATAGTTTTTTCTGAGTTTGGGACTCTTGTAGTTTTTCATTGCTATAATAGTAGTTCCCAAGGCAAGGAACTATGGATGAATCATGAAAGGACCTCAAGAAATGATTTTAGCTCTCGCAAGAGTTTCTTTGCAATCTTGATCCTAGCCACACCATCAAAATGAATGTCTCTTGGTGCCAATGATGTAGCCTGAATGGGAGAGAGAGTTTGAAGCATACTTACCTAAGACTTTGGGACGGCGGGACATAGGGACGATTTTTGGGACGGTAAATAAACTCCAAATTTTGGGGACGGCACAGGACGACGGCTACTAAAACAATAAAATTATATATATATATATATATAACATGAATAAACTAAGACTTAAAGCTAAAAGCCTGAAGATTGAAACAAGTAATCCAATTATTCATCACATAAGCCAAAATGCTATATTTAATATTCATATTTCAATGTTTCATATCGAGTCATTGACATTAACATAGAAATTAGAATCGAGATACATTGATACTAGATAGCAATACAATGATACATCAACAATATGACAATGAAAAACAAGTCTTCATTAATCAGCATGAGAAGAGTACATATGTTATTATGTCATAAGTACATAACCAAAATGGCAGCTCAAAAAGAGTCCTCTGGGGAATACTTGTGTAATTAGAGTAATTTCTAATGCTCTTTAGACAGTTGTATCCTATCATGTTCGATTCCTACCTTTTTCAGGAGGGTCAAAATATAATGGTTGTTCCCTCTATTCATACAAGAAGAGTATGAAGATGGAAATGAGTTGGGCAGGCTAAATTGTGATCATAGTTTTCATTTTGCCTGTATCAAGCAATGGCTGCTTCAGAAGAATCAATGTCCAATTTGTAAAGCTCTAGCCACTTCATAAACGGAGCAGCTGTTGACTACCATTGGCTTGTTATTATCAAGGGTAAAATGTTGATATTAGTATGTGACATGTCCAATAAAAATGCAAATTCAGTCAATTTCACCCATTAATTGGGTAGACGATTTAGAAATTCATAGTCTTGGTAGTTACCCATATGAGTTTGTAAATTTATTTATTTATTATGTTGATAGTGGTTAGGCCATAGGGTACGTTCCTCAACCGTCCCGAGGACGTCCCTCAACTGTCCTGGGGACATCACGGTGTCCCCAAAATGATGACGCACACAAGACATCCCAGGTACGTCACCCTGAATTTTTCTTGGGACAGAAAACGGGGGAACATTTCATCCCGTCCCCATCCCCAAGTTCCCAGGATGCCACGAACGGCTTGGGGATGGGGGGTGTGCGTCCTACGTAACACTGATCTGGAGTGGCTTTACACAAAGGGCTTCCAAACTCTTCCTCATACATGGTTGTTTGATATGAATCTCATAGACTAATCGGTCATCCAAGCCTTTATGCACCTGAGTCCAATTGCCGTAAATGGTAGACTTGCTTTTCGATCCGGGTTTTGGTGCTCCGTTATTAAAAATAGCAATTTAAATTGAAACCCACTTACTAGTATTTGTGTCTGGTATATGTTATTAGAGATGTCGAGGAGTGATCAATCCATCTGCAGCATGTCAGATTTATTGGCATCATCAACTGTGTGGTCGGGTGAGGTAGTCAAGATTCCCATCCTTTGCACAGAGCCTTATGAGACACTAAAGAATTCATAAAGTGCATGTGTATTTTAAGTCCAGATGTGTCTTCTATGTTAGAGAAGGATTGAAACTATCCACATCCATGCTCTATCCTTATGGATCCCTCCTATGTTTGGATGGTAAAAGCTCATTTTTAATGGGGCAGCAAAACAAAATCTAGGGGCAACAAGAATTCGGGATATAATAAGGACAATCATAAGTCAGACAAACAATCAAGCAGGACTCCTGGCCATGAAAAACAGACTGCAAATAGCCTTTTCCAAAGAAGTGGCATCTCAATGTAGAAGGGGATTCCATGTTTATAATCACCTTGGTAAACGAATGAATCTCAACAAAATCTGGCAAAACATTTCTCCGCCAATGAGACCCTCAAACCAATTGGAAAATGTAGACCCTCCATCATATCAGGTAATGCTGAATAATATCATGTGGCTTTTACTATTTAATAAGAACTACCCAAAGGAGATATATCTTTATGACTTAAGTAAAAAGTATCACATGTGAACAAGTAACTTTTACTATTGAATAAGAATTATCCAAAGGAAGATATGTGGGTGTCTCCCCCAAGTTTTGTTTTACTCCTCTCTCAACAAAGCTGTCAATATTTTAAGTTTGTTGTATTTATGTTACATTGGTAAGTTGAAGCAATAGTTCGCAGGTCCTCAGGAATACTTGAAGCATTATAAAAGTTGACAAGGAGGCTTATTGGCAATATTATATAGTCTTTTCTTGCTTCATGGGCTTTAGAAAGCCTTTGAATCTATGCCCAAGAATTCTTAGGATGCTATTTGTTTCTTAAAGCTCTTAATTAGTGCCACCACAAGTTTCTATGACACAATAGTTATTACTCACAGACTTTGACCATGTTAGAAGTACAATTGAAGTCAAACAGCACCGTTTGAGATTTACTTAGATTAGTTTGAAATTTTTCTTAGAGATAACATTTGTGTTGATAGTTACACATCTTGATTGTTGTGTTGCTTTTAGTTGACAATGTAGTCTGCCTAACTTATTCTCTTAAGGATTGTAGAGAGGATTTGATGTTCTTGCGAACTTCTCAAAGACTCAACAACTTGAAATTAATCTTAGTAAGACAATTTTTCTACGAAGGTGTGCATCATGATTGCTTTCACCTACTTGGTTTTGGCTTACATGTCAAGCACTCGATGCATGCCTCTTAGTCATGATTTTGTAAATATGGCTCTCTCTATGTTGAAGGGACGATAATTTCAACTACATTTCTAGGATATCCGTTCAAATATATGCCTCTTTGACACAATCATTAAACCCACTATTCTACATGGATTAGAGATATGAGTAGCGCAATTAAAGGCAGCTGACTGAGCATGTGCTGGGAGGGTGCATGCTGTTATGTTCCAACATATGACTCATTGTAAACAGCAATCCCTCATTGGACAACAATGATGTCGGTGCTCCAAGAATGGCCAACCATTTTTACTTCTTGGGTTTTATTCAAAGATTGACTCCCTCTTTTAAATACTCCTTACATTCCTCTACTCATCTTATTTTTCAAGGGGGAGATTAAAAGAGTTGGAAAAAGGACATGTATCAATAACATATTCATCATTAAGATCACCCTTCCCTAGACAATCTATCAGCATTAGCATGGCTTTAAGGTTGAGCATTTCTTGCAGGTTGTTGATGTAAGAATAATTTGTGTTGACAAATCAGTGGTCATAGGGCATTAAGATCCCCCTTCGTCAATTCTTGGCAATTACATGTTGAGATAAGTCGCCATATTTTGATAATTGATAGGATTAGGATCTACCATCTTTTCTATCTAGGATGCAGACACAGAGGAGCACTTTATTTTTAGGTGTCTTATCTATAAAATGTGAGGGAGATGCCATTATTATTACAAGTTCCAGGAAGGGTCCCTCACCATCCAGCCTAGAGACGTTTGGCTATTTACCTTTGAGAAGTAATTAGTTTTAAATATTAAGCCCACAAAGGGGCCTGAAGAACCGAAAGATTGATACTTCCTTCTTTAAGCCTATTTCAGTCACTAGGGCCAACTGGTAGCTATAGTTACTATCATAGATGATGATAGATCCATTAGACGACATCCCCTCTAACAAATGATCGTGAAGCCACGTCAGAAATCTGCTTCTCACACCTAGAACCTCAGTCACCGCATTCGGCAAATTTCTACCTGAAAATTTGAAATTCACCAAATTTCTAATCGAATAAAAGATTTGCCCTAATTCGCATATAAATTTGTACAGTGCAAATCATGAATGTCAAGGGCGAATATAGTAAAAAAATCATATTTAAAATTTATTTACTTTCATTTTAGGGTTTTTCGGAGGTCATCCCGTCAGTATTAAAGCACTGTTTTTCAGTTCACTGTATCACTCGCGAATGTGCCTTTTTCACTCATGATTTTGCCTTTTTCCGCTCACAAATTCAGTTTCCTGTTTCAGTTTGACTCTGTCGCAAAGCTCCATGGTTCCATGCAGCGATGAGTCACAGCAGCCAGCCAAAACATGACAGCATGTCATGTGACTTTGTTGGCACATTATGCATCTCCCAAGTTCCCAACAACTGCATGCCTGTGTATGTGTATCCTGCTGGCCCGCTGGGAAGGAAAGGCACGTGACATTATGTGTGTGACATGTCCCAACATCTATGAGTGTGAGGCCAGTTTTTATTATCAAGCTTGCTGGAGAGTTCAAATTAAAACACAGTAGAATATGTCACTTAAGAATGGTGATCTAGTTGGGACTTGAGAATACATATTGCTTTCCCAATGAAAAATCCTACAGATCTTGTTTAGTTTAAAATTTATAGCAATACATAAATCCCAGATATTACAGTAATACAATATGAATTTATAATTTATAATGTTTAGTTTTAAAAAATTAATTATATCACTTTATAATTAATCATGAGTGGCATTTATAATTATATCATTTTATAATTGTTTAGTGATGTAAGTGCATTTATTTTTCAATTTTAGAGAAAAAATAAACATGTGTATTTGTCTTAGTCGAATTTAATCACGAATTTTATCTCAAATTTTTTAACAATGAATTTCTTATGAATTTGAATGTGGTGACTTAGCCTAAACTGAGGGTTAACTACAATCTGCACAATATGTACCACATGGGCGAGTAAAGAGTGCTCAATTATCCTGCTTATTAAATTATTGAGATTATTTCCATAGCTTATCATTTTCAAAACATATATCTTGAAACTATTGGGCCTTATCCTCTTTATGTCTGGAAAATAATCGACCTTAGATTTACAAGAGCTACAAAGAGGGGCCCCTTTCTTCCACCAAATATTTTTCAACCAAGCTCTCTTATCCCAGGCCATTCCCTAGCCTATTCAAGCTCGATCTTGGCTCTTTCGTGATGGTCAGCGAGGATGGTAGCCTTTCCTCTGCTCCTAACTTTGATGTAGGCTAGATACTTGTTCAATGACTTCCTTCTCTTGGCCCTCTTAGCAGTTGCTTTTGACAAGGGCCTTTCTTGTTGCAGTTTGTATATATCATCAAATTCCAAGCCCGTGTAACTTTCTCTCCAATATGAGATCCTATTTCAAAAGTTCAAACACATGAATGGGGATGCATACAAAAATATTAAGAACAAGACTCGTGCTCAAGTATATTTATGCCCATAGACAACCATGGAATGAACTCTCTGCTCAACAAAATCAAGGCATACTACAAAATGTATAAAATATCCAAAATTATTAATATTTTGAATTTTTTAACGTGCAGTTTTTGTAAAGGTTCACTAAATGCCTACCCAATTTTAGTTTTAGCGAATTGACTGATTTTACTAGTGAGTTAAGTCAACCTTCTAAAAACTACAATTTTCTCTAAGTTCTGTTTCTTATGATAATATTTACTTGGGTATTGCATAAGTAGCCAACGTAAAGTTTATGTACCTAATTTTTGTAAGAGTGTTTTTTTCTTTTCCCTCGTATAAGGCTTCTTTCACATGTCTTTGTATGCTTGAACTAGTGCATTCTTCCCTTTGCTTTGCATGCTTTGTGGAATCTTCTACTTGCCAATTGCATGCTTTGTGTATGCTTCCACTTGTGCTTTATATGCTTCCTTGAATCTTTTGCGTGAAATTTCCATGATTATTGAATCCTCCTCTCTTGTGTGTGAATGTCTTATGTGCAATTCTATGTAATACGAGTTCTTGTTTTCATTGTAGTCGTCTTAGATTTCATGTGTTGAGAATTATTTGAGGATTTGGGTACCAATGATATTCATCTTATTTTGTGTGTACTATTTGTGTGTTTTATCTTTTATTGAGTATTTCTTCCATGTTATAATATTGTACTTAAATTCTAGATTGCTGCCATGAACATGACATAACTCTTAACCAACCAAAACTAGCTAATGTGTCTTCTACACACCATACAACTTTGATTACTATATGAGTCAAATTAACAATCCATACACTCAAAATCTTTCTAAAAACAAGGGCGGGGTTGCAACAAGAATCACATAGGTCCAAAACATTCCAATCTTACTTGCAAGTGTTATACCCTCAAACACCAAAAACTTGCATGTTCACCGATTTGATGGAAGTGATCTGTAATGTGCTTCACAGATTTTGCATATGTGACTTGACCAATTTTCTTCTGGCACTGGAAGATTACATTCCAGCATTCTTCTAAACAGTTTGTTCTCAAAGCCCTGGCATGGAATCATCTATACAAATTCTATTTGTGTTTCTTTCAATTCGACGCCCAATTGGGTAGGGAAAACCCTCTTTCCAGGTACGCAAATCTGAGATGATGATGCGTTTTCTGTTCACACAACTGGATTAATTTGTAATCCCCTCATAAGCAAGATAGCGTGCTTTTGGAAGATGGTGCATATGCCCTGCTGGAGAATTTCTCTGCAGCTGAGCTCAAACTCAAGCATCCTAACAAGCACTTGGGTTCCTGAAAATTGAAAACTGGAAGAAAACATATTTCTGAACAGAAACCCTCAAACACTAAATATTCGAACTCTAGCTGCTGGAAAAAAACTGAAACAACTGAAACTTTTGAAACTAAACTATTGGGAACAACTTATAACCCTAGATCAGGTGAAATAAAATCAGAATTGAGAACTGAAATCTAAAATTATTGAATTTGCAATTCACCCAAAAATAGCTGCTGAAAAAACTCCTTCTTAGTTTTTGGAAATGACAAACTAAGAGATGCTAAAAATACTTCAAACTGCTGAAACTGGAAATACAAACCAAGCAATAGTATCATCAAACATAGATGAGGTAATACATAAAACAGAATAGGAACTTTCTTAAGGCGGCATGGACACCAAGTCAGCCCTAAATACCTAAGTCACAAGGTTCGTGTTCGTGTTCATGTTCGACCACAATAAAATTCGAAAGAAATTCGCCAAGGATAAAAATCGCCTAAAAAAATTCGTCATTAAGTTCGAAAAATATAATTTAATAATAAAATATATTTTAATAATTGATAATTTTAATCTAAAATAAAAACTTAATCTAATTAAAATACTTAATTTTTTAATCTAATTAAAATACTATAAATTAAAACAAAATTTAATATCTAAAATATTCATTAACTAAATACCTAAAATATTCATTAACTAAAACGCCTAAAATATTCATTTAAAAGTTAAAACCTAAAAGCAATACTTAGAAAGTTAAAAGTTAATACTAAACAAAATAATAATAAAAACTTAAGTAACTTTAAATCGTATATGCTATTGCTTTATAACAAATTAAATAACCTAAAACTTAAAATATAATGTTTTATTAAAAAAACGTAAAACCTAAAACTTAAAATATAATTTTGTATTTAATAAACATAAAACCTAAAACTTAAAACATAATATTTTATTAAAGAAACGGGAAACCTATACGAATGAAACCTAAACTATAATAGTGTCTGTCGGGTACGCAGTTGAAGAAATATGAGACAAGCACAGCTGCACGTTTCTGTCGAAGGTGTATTGAAATCCAATGAAAAATGTGTGCGAGTGCCATCATGTCGTCTGTGTAAAGTTGTGTTTCCCTTCTCACGTCATCCTGGTCTTCCCCGCCAGCTTTGTTCGATTTTGAAGGCTCGTCCAGTTCATATTTTGAAACGTATAAGTGGCTAGGGCACAAAAAAATGTGGGTTTTTCGTTTCTACCTTTGTCTGAGGAAATTTTTAACGATTTCTAGATAAAAATAAGGGAAAATGCATTCCGTATGAATTTATTGATGATTTTGAACGAATTTTGATTGTTTTAATGAAATTCGCCGAATTCTGAACTTTCCCATTGAAATTCGGTGAATCCTGTGACTTAGTTAAATACAAATTACATAGGCCCAAAACATAGTATTCAGACTTGTGCACAGGAATATCTTTCCTCCAAGCATACCTAAAGGCCTATTTGTGATTGCTTACCCCATCATGAGCTGTTCACTACATACATGTGGGATAAGTACTTTTCTACATATACCCACCCAAATCCTAAGAAGCACCTTAAATAAAAAAGCACCTAGACACATTGACCAAAAAGAGGGTTGGTGCACCCACATCCCATAAAGTGCCTAAATACAAAAAGGTGGTCTGGCCCTCTATTACAGATATCTTAAATATATCTATCCATCTGAAAATGCCGAGAGGTATTAGCTCAAGGGCTTATCTTGGATTTTTCACATACCATGTTGATTAATAACTGCATTATCTTCTCCATGAATTTACCATTGAATGGACATCAAATTCAAGGTTGAAATTGCCCCATAACAGTCAAATGGACATCAAATTTAAGGTTGAAATTGCCCCATAACGGTCAAATGGACATCAAATTTAAGGTCAGGCATTAATTGTTCACAACTCACAGAAATTATAGTCCACTGCCACCAGCCCTGCTTGCTATTGTAGGACACCTCTTGGCATAATTATTATTGGCATAGAATGAAAAAGGTTCTTAATAGTCTCTCCCTTGAGTTGATTTACACCCAAAACAATAGGAATGTTGGAAGAAGTATTTTCAAATTTTCAAATCTTGTTGAAAAGCCTCCTCGATCAAATGATCAAAGTCAAAGAACAATAATTGAGTAGATTCCATTCGAAAAAGTGTTCAATATAGAAAAATATTGACATCCACATAGACGAAAAGAGCAATTGCTCCAACTTCTCCCATGTATATAGGAGAGTACTACAATATCATCCTCTGCAAAAATGTATCCTAACGCTTCTTCAATTGTACCAGTTATATATGCTGAAGTAGAACATGGTGTGATTTTTCTTAAAATGGTGGAAGACCAATTGTCAAACCTTGTAACCAATAGCTGCAAGTTTGTTGGTGCTTCAGCAAGTTTAATCTGTGGAGGATAATGGAGAGCACTAGCTTGTCCACTTTAGTAAATTGGGCAATCGATTCTAGTGTCTCTATTATTATTTACAGAGAATCTATTATCAACAAGTTTTCTTCCCAGTCTAAAACAGGCCATTCAGCTTAGAGATAAACCTTAGATACAGGTTCAACCCAAGGAGCTGTTGCAAATGTGGTCGAAATGTCACTCAAGCATGGAGCCATAAATTCAAAGGTGAATAGAACAGCTGTTTTTTATCCGTTTCTACATGTGGAGATGCTATTAGAATAGGGACATGCCAGGCATTTGTTTAAAGGTTGCTCTATCCTTAGCCTTAATGGCTTCTTTGAAAACAACACATGCAAGAGGACAAATACCACAATGATCAAGCCAGCTTTGAAGTGCATCTTTATTGGTAGCCTCAAGTACATAAATACCATCAATATGTTCTAGATCTTCCTTCACAACTTTGTGCATTGAACTACTTCTATCCTTACTCATGGCCACCTCAGCAAATTCCTCAAGTGTAAAGAATCACTTCTTAGGATCTTAATCATAAAGCTCGACATATTTTCACAATAAAGGTCTTCATGAGCTTCTTTATTATATATTTCCATAAACCCAGATATTGATCAATGAGGGCTACTAGATCTGCAATTTCTTTGACAAAATCTGCCACTACTAGGGCATTTCCCATGAGACCAAAAAAGTGGTCCTGATGACACTGTTGAGAAGTCCATAGTTACCAGGTCCAGAAATCCGGATCTGTTTGGGAGGGGAAAAATCCGAAAAATCCGGAATTCTTGAAAAAGTTTGGAAAAATCCATCCAAATATATATGATTTAAATTTTATAAATATGAAAATGTGACAAATACAAAGAAAAACTTTAGTAATGTAATGTAAAATGGTATATTTTTTAACATATAAGATTGACAGTTGACTCTTTTTCCCAGAAAACTACAGAAAAATTTTAAAAATAAAAAACAAACAAATTCCTAAATTAGGGCCGACCTGGACTGAATTTATCCAGGTCGGCTGAAAAATCCGGATCTGGCCGGATTTTGTGCAGATCCGGCTGGATTTGGTAACTATGTTGAGAAACTAGCTGCAGTCAGCTGTTGTTGCAAAGCCTATGTACAAACCATAAGTCTGAAAATGGGAAAAGTAGTAATTCTGGACTTTTTTCTACCATGAACCCTAGGTCTGAAACTTCAAAATCTAAATTTAAAAGTAAAATAAAATATTTCTGAATCTGTCATAGCATCTACCAACTAGTGCAGATATCTTAAATACATCTATCTGAAAAATACCGTCTGATATCAATCTCAAAGCCCTTATCTTGGATTTTTCACATACCATAATTATTAATAACTTCATTACCTTCTTCACAAATTTCCCTCTGACTAGTGACAAATGGTATCAATCTAGATACACCAATATCATAATATGTGAGGCTCGAAAAAATATTTCCAGCAAAAAGGGGGCTCCAAGCTCCACCATACAGCTAAGATACTACAATATTTTGATTTACTCCTCCAAGAAAAAGGAAAAACTTCTTAGTGAAGGTCAAATGAAAGTCAAATTAAGGTTGGAATTAAAAGTGAACATACTCACGGAGATTACAGCCCACCTCTACCCCCGGCCGCTATTGTAGAACGCTTCTCAACATAATAGAGGATGATACCGTGTAATTGAAATAACTAGAAATTTGCAAAAAAATAAGAACAGAAACTGATTTTTTTAAATTGGAAAGAGAAGTGAACTTCAATATTACTGGCAAGTACATAAACCAGTACATAACAGAAAAATGAATTTCATGAAATAATTAATCAGTATCTTAACCCCTCACCTGCATTTTCCTCTTGGTTGCGCGGACCGATTCCCCAACATCCCCCTCCTTCCTCTAAGTTTCATGCATCTATTTATTGAAAATTGATTCTACTCTGTTATTTAGGAACTATCTTCAAAACTCTCTCCTTGATGATGGGCCCAGCACAGAGACCCAAAACATCAGAAAATTCAAGCACTAAGCAATTGTACCAAGAAGACTCTCATGAAGCACTAAGCACTATTCTCATTATTCTGTCGTTTCAACTTCTATTTTAGATAGAATATCATTCTAAGCTTCCATTCTTCACACATGCACTGGTTCCTCAGAAAATCCAAGAAATTTCACTTCAGAACTTGACAGCTTGCTTCACCCCATTAATATTTATTGCCTTGAAGAAAACTTCTGAGAGAGAGCCGACCTTCCAATCCAACTAAACGGTACTTGCCTCCCAGACCCACAAGAATACATACACTGACATCGTTAGTGCAATAACTCAAATAAGGTATATTTGAATTTCTCTATGGTGAGATGGACAATTTCTTAAACCTCAAAGTCCTCTAACTTAATTTTTCCATCTATTTCAGTTTCAATTTATCATTTCCTTTCCCACTTCTCATTTCTTGTAATTTGATTGAAATGTTGGACCTTGTACAACTAGTATAGATATCTTAAATACATCTATCTAAAATACACCGAGAGATATCAATCCCGAGGTACATATCTAACTATGCAAGTGTAGTATAAGTACACAAAAAAATAACAATTAAAAATAAATATAATATAATAAGTATATTATAATAAATGTATCTATATGAAATACATCAATGGATATCAATTTCAAGGTTCTTAGGTTGATTTTTTACATACCTCTTTAGTCAACTTCATTAAATTCTCTATCAATTTTCCATTGATTTGTGGAAAATGGAATCATTTAACTATGTGATTGTGTTGGTCTCAAAAATATCTATTCAAGAAAAAAAGACCCAAACATTACTACATGACCAAGATATTACTATTTTTTTTGACTTCTCCAAGGAAAAAGAAACAAAATTATTTAAGTGACAGTCCAATAGAAGTCAAATTTATGAATGAACTGTCACATGACGGTCAAATGAACGTCAAATTTAATGTCGAAAATAAAATTGAACAACGCACTCCATTACAGCCTTGCTTGCCATTGTAGAACACCTCTCGATATAACAAACTATTTTACCATGAATCTATGAAAATAAATGAAATCCCACTCGGTAATTAGCCTTTTTATTGTTTGTGGAGGTCCAGTCAGTTGGATGAATTTGAGGCAACCTCTATACATAAAGCTGGAGAGGCTTTCTTAATTCTATGGTAGCACAGTATTTAATAGAAAGCTTTGTTATGCTGCATCCAGATTATTAACACAATCTACATCAAATAAAACTGAAACTCCGTAAGAAGATGAATTTATAAAAGAGAAGTGATGACGGATTTGCCCAGGGAAAAAGGAGAAACCAGTAGAAGGTCGGAAAGAGGAAGATCAAAGATGGAATCAAGAGACAATGAGTGAACCACACCTAGGAGAAATAGAATGAGGATAGAAAACTCTAGGAAATCCATGAGAAAGGCAGACAAGCACAACAGAAAGGGGACCTGTACAAAAATTAGATAAATACCAAGGAATGGGAGACTCCAGAAAAAAATATGGAAAGCAAGGAAAATGAGAATAAACTAGCAGATTAGGGAAATACGATCAAAGGATTCAAAATGGCCAAAGAAGCCCAGATACAATTGATCGAGGATGCATAGATAGAACCTACAGTAAGATTTCTAGCAAGCAAATCATTCACTGGAAAATTCATAGGTTATTGGCCTGTTGTAGAGAGTTTTGCTTATTAATAGAGCAAAAGTGGGGAAGAGGTATAGAAACAAGGTTACTTACAAAAAGATTCTTCCTAGCCATCTTTTAGTTCGAAGGGTAGAGATAGGGCTTGCCAAGGGGTCCTCGGTTTATGAAGAGTGCAGGATAATACTTACTAGCCTATTTGATCTAGGTAAGAAAATGATAAAAAAATCACCTATCCGGATTAGATTGTTTGGATTGCCATCAGAATTGTGGAATGATTCGATTTTTGAAAATATTGGAAAATCTTGTTGGAGAGTATGCTAGCATACTTGATGTCACTGAAAAAAATCTTTAGCAATATTATGCAGAGATTTGTGTTGAAATAAATCTTTCAAACTAAGTTGCCGAAATGTTTTTGATACGGGAGCGGAAGCGGGTATCCGATACGTGAAACGGCAAATTTCTTTTTGACCCCGAGATGCGGCGTAGGATACGGCAATACAAAAACTATATAAAAATTAAAAAATATATAAATTTCAGCCTTCTAAATAGGAATTTAATTATTAACCACATATTATGCATATGAAAGACAAGATAAAAGACAAGTTATAAGCTAAATAAGTGAATAACCACAACAAACAAGCTAGGATACCGATAAAACTTAGAAACTTAAAAGCTTAAAAGTTAAATTAAAATTTAAAATACTTAAATCGAACACAATGTGAATGTCATGAATCTCATGATATATTAAATTCAATCATAGATCAATATTCAAAGTTCAAACTATCTTTCATTGTCAATATTCATCATATTCCTCTTCATCAAGAGGATCAAGACCAACTACATCATCATCATTATGTGGTTCATTAGAACCACATGGGCTCGAACCACTCGCACTAGGGCCACTGCCAGTTGCACCCCCTTGTGCATGTAGGTCTCGTGGTGCCAGTGCCACAGAACTCCCCTCATCATCATATGCTCCATGGTGGGAAATGGAAGCATCCAAGTCAACTATCTCTGGATCAATGTCCCAATGTCTTGTTGACCCTTCCTTGTACTCGGTTGCTTGTGGGATAAAAGGCGCAAGTTGGAATGTATGTATACCAAATCTTCAGCCTTTTAGCCCTCAACCTGTTGCGTTTCTGTGAGTGGATGAAACTATATGTACTCCAGTTGCGCAGAGGAAGATGAACTTGCAACCTATTAAGGCAACCCAAACTTCAAAGTCAATGCAAAGTTCAACTTCAAACTTAAACACTCAAACTTAAATTTTAAAAAACTAAAAGAAAAGAGAATAAAAAAATTTAAAAGTTACTTGTGCCAAGACCTTGATTGCAAGAGGTTGCAAGTAAACCGATGAAGTACCATGGAGGTACCACCACATATGAGCATCCATCTTGTATTTGCTCCGAAGAGCGAGAAGGCTATGACCCATTTCTGCTATGAAATTGCCAAACTCTACCATAACCTAGTCTTGGGCCTCAGGATCAGGGAAGAGCCTAGCCAATGTCGCCATATATCCCTCACTGACTTCCGCATCCCTGTATGGTGCTACCCTCCCTGGCAAGGAAAGGATCTCTGTGCTATAAAATCTAGGAGTCAATGCAAAAGCCAGTAGATGTAATGGGGTGGTCATTTTGTTTCGCCGCTCAATGAGGATTGACTTCACTTGTTTGAAAAATATTTCCTCGGGATCTTGTTCTTTTGCATTTGTGACGGCTTTTATCTTCTCAATCATTGAGTCGATGTCATTATATATCTCTCCTAGACATGGCTGATCCGTGTCAGTAAACCGGATCATGCTCATAATGGGCTCCGTAAAACTTAACAAATAATCCACTCTATCCCACCAAGGGTCCTCTAAGATCAGGTTCTTCACTTTTTGAGCCCGTTGAGTGTTTGATTGTCTCCATATTGACCAAACATTGGATGTTACCATCCTCATGAGTGCCTCTCACACCTTCACTAGTCGTCTCAAGACGATTGTGTGTGATGCAAACCGAGTCTCAACAACCTAATAAGAATGACGAATAAAAATTAAAAAAAAATTGAAAGCTAAAAGAATGCTAAAAAACTTATATTTAAATTTTAAATTAAAAAGAAAAAAAAAAACTTTTCCTTACCTTCAATAGCTCCAACTGCGAGAATGATCTAAAAATGCCCTGTGACATGTGGTGGTTGGTGACAAACATTTGGATCTCTTCAACTTCTGCATACACTTGTTGGATCCACTCTATTTTGTTTGCCATGTTCTTTAGCATTAAACTCAATGAATGCACGGCACACGGTGTCCAAAAAATATGCCCATACCGTGCCTCAACTAGCATCCCCGCAGCTTTACAATTTTTGGCGTTGTCCGTTATGACTTGGACAACATTTTCAGGCCCCACTGCCTCAATAGACTCAAAGAGAATGTTGGCTATAAATTGGGCATCCTTCACTTGCCCCTCACAATCAACCGCTTTCAAAAACATTGCCCCCTTAGGTCATACTGTAATCACATTAATTAAAGAGCGCTTTCTTGTATCTTTCCATCCATCAAAACAATGGACACACCTGTTTTGGTCCATGAGTCCCTAATTGGTTGCAAGGAGGTTTCCACATTTTTTTGTTTATCCAAAAGGGTGGTGTGGATCTTCTCATATCCTAGTGATTTATACCCTTTTGGTGCCTCATTGATGGCTTTCACCATCTCATGCCAATAAGGTGATCTCACAACATTAAAAGAAAGCCCATTAGCATATACACACCTTGCAATGTGTTCATCTGCAATTTCCCTGCTCTCATTCTGAAAGGCCTTTTCCAATGGCCCTTTTGTCTTGTTTTTCTTTCGTGCAAGGGAAACATCCTCATCCGTGGAGATAGGAGCCACAAATGGATGTGGCATGGCCACAATTGGGGATCCACTAGGTGATGGAGCAACTGGAGGCCTCACTGAACGAGATGAACCTCCTCTTTTGGCCAATGGATGACCCACTCTCATAGCCACATTTGCCTCTGCATCTTCCTACTCTTTGATATATGCCAAAACTTTTGCTTTTGGCACCCCAACATTATTCTTCCCCTTGCATACTCTTATACCATTACCCGTTATGGCACACAAGTGGCTTTTCACCCTACTATAAGAGCCTTTGAATAGTCCATCACAATCATTGCATTTCCATTCAAAACAACCACCACCTGCAATTTGTTGAAGTATTGTTACGTGCCTCCATAACGGTGAATTTGGGTCAAAGTCCTTGGCCAAAGATTGCCCAGAAGAAGCAGAACTTGTTGCCATTGTAGAAATACCTACAAGGTTCAAAAAAAAATAAGCAAAGAAAACAATGGCATGCAATTGCATTGTGATTGAACAATGAAAATTAAAAAAGTTAAATAGAAAGAGCAAAAAAAGATGAACATAAGCAAAAAAATCAAAATGTAATGTGTGCAAGATTAAATAACAAAAAAAAAAAAAAACAAGGTTAGAAATTAAAAAAAAACTTACCTTCACTTAGTAAACCACAAATCCTTCACAAATCTTCCTCCTTTACAGCTCCTGACGCTCCTCAAACCCTAGACAAGCACAATGCAATTTTGGAGAGCCAAAGGTAAGTTTCTTTGCTTTATGTTTTGTTTTTGAGTTGTTCTTTTGTTTTATTGCTTAGAGTTATGTTTTAGGGTGTAAATTAGATTAATATTTAATTTTTTTAAGTAGTGGTGCTTTTAAAACATGGAAATAATTAAAAAAAAAAATTAAAAACTCATTTTTTTGAAGTGGGAGCGGGCAGGAGTGGCGGCAGGCCCATGGAAAGCGGTCGAGTACAAAGATGACCATACCCGGCCGTTTCCACTGACCTAACGCCGCTCCCCGCCCACTCCCGTGCCGCCTCGCTCCCACGAGCTCCCACACCCGTATTGGCTACTTAGCTTTCAAAACATCTTCCAACATCAATTAAACTTTTACATACATGGAAACCTCGATGAAGGAACTAATTATGGAGTTTCTTTTAAGGTGCAATATTTACAGTTTGCCAAAAATCTAAGCTAATATAGCATTCACTAGTAATAAGTCAAAATAATCATATGCCCAAGTGGTAAGCTCTCAACAATGGAAGCCTTGGGAAGGGACACTCAACAACAATTGGGAAGAAAATAGTTTCCAAAGAAACGGAAATGTAAGGTCCCCTTTTCGTAATTAATTAATTTTGGATACCCGAAGCCTATTTTTATTATTTTCCATAGGTGAGGGGAAATTAAAAGAGGAAAATAAATTAATTTAAGTGGTCCAAGGGTATTTTTATGTTTTATAAGGATACTTGAATTATATTTTAATCCAAAAAAGCAGAAATAAAATAAAATAATGATAGAAGGATGAACTTCCATTATTGGGCGCCAAAGTTAGGTTACTAATTAAATAAAGAATGGGGCGCGAAAGATAGAGTGGACTACATGAGCATCAAGATCCTATTTTTAGGATGGCGGGAGGATAAAACAGTTTTATATTATGTATTCCTATTTTTAGGATGGGGCGCCCATATGGGAGGAAGAATAAAGTAATTTTTTTATTTGTTGTTGAGCATGCATGAAATTCTAAAAGGGGGGGCGCCAACTTTGGAGAGGCCTTGGAAGTTATAAAGGCAGGTTTGGAGTTTATTGTTACATCTTGGAAATGTATCAAATACTTCATTATCTGCAAGTAGCTTCTGCTTCTATATCAGCAATAGAGGATAAAATTCCTCATTTGCATACAGATTTGAGAATGGAATCCCTCACATCTGAGCTTGGAAATTTCATTCGGGGTTCGTAGTGGTCATTCAAAGCATGTGTGTTCATCCAGTGCAGCTAGGGCACACTTTTCAGGCTTAATTCTACATCCAAAACAACAAGTACAACTAGGGCTTCAATATCTAGGGGCAGATTTCAGTCAAATCAGTTTGCATGCTCTTCTCTTCCATCTATCTTTCCATTTAGACCATCGATTGTGAGAAAATAATTGTATTTAGAGATACTCGGTATTTCTTTTATCAGAGCTGATTGAAATCAATAAATAAAAGAATGCTTTGGCACCTTGAGACTCGTTGTTTGTTAATTTAAATATCAAATTGTCACTATTGTCATAAAAGGCAATTTCTATACAAATGTCCTAAGGTTTTGACAAAAATATCCAGATTTATCTAAAGTATTTTTAGGGATATTACAGTGGTATCAAAGCGAATTTCCTCCTAGCTTGTGGAAGGGAATTAAAAAAAAGAGAGGAAAAAAATATAAAAAAATTGCAACTTTGAACTTCATGCAGGTAGTGACAAAGAAGTCAAGTACCAACAAAGGGGGAAAAGAAAGCTACAAAAAACAGCCAGAAGTCATGGGTAACAGAGACCCAGACGATGTACGTTTCGATAGGCTTGTGCAGGGACAAGAACGGTTAGCTGATATGATGGGTCAATTGATCCAGCTATGCAGAACACGAATGTGCAAAGGGCTCCAAACGGTGAGGGAAGCTCTTCAAGAGTGAACCATAACCAACACACTCAGAGGAAAATCACTAATTTTATTGCCAAGCCCTTCAAGCCTAATTTCCTTCGTAGGGAGGAAGCAATTCCAGAGGTAGAAACTCATCATCTATAGCAGATGATATTGTTGCCAACTATGAGGAGTACAAGGTACTTCCAGGTGAGATTAGAGAGGCCATATCACTCACCAATTTTATAAATTTGAAGAAAAGCAGGAGTGGACCAAGAGTTGATCCTAGACCACAAGCTAATCAGAGAGACCTGCAACAAGCATTAGGGAAGTTGTCACTCCCTACTTTTGATGGCTCTGGTAAGAGTACAACTCGTGCATGGATACAAAAGTTGGATACCTTCTTATCACTCAGCCAATGATGGAAGAGGAAGCCATCAAATTTGCAACCCTTCATCTGGAAGGTATAGCACATGAGTGGTGGTACCATGGGCTAATCACACAAGGACACAATCTCATCCACTCATATGGCGATTTCAATGACAGGTTGATAGAGATTTGATAGAGTGGATCTAGAAATTCATTTCCGGGAATTAGCTCAACTCAAACAACTACATTCAATAAGTGACTATGTAGCTGAATTTCAGAAGCTTTTTGTGATGGTACCTGATGTGACAAAGAGGAGATTAGTTGTTTTGTTCATGGAAGGGTTAATTGAATCTCTTAGGGGTTTAGTGAAAGCTTTCAGCCCTACCTCTCTACAAGGAGCCATCAAAAAGGCTTTGGATTTGGAAATAACAGCCCCTAAAGGGAAATTTCTGCCTATAGGACAGCAAAGAACTACATTTTTTGAGCAGCAAAAAACAACACCTTTGGGGCAGCTAAGGATAATACCTTCCAAGCAGCCAAAAACATTTGTTGTGGGGCAGCCAGGGGCAGCACCTGTTGAGTAGATATGGACAAAGAGGGATGAGACACAAAATGAACTAAAGCGGAAGAAAATGTGCTTCACTTGCAACCTTGCAGGGTATCCATGGGGTCCAAGTCATAGGTGGTCTTCCAAAGGGACATGTGCATTACATAGAAGTGATATCGAATGAAGATTTAGAAGAAGAACCAGAGGTTGTAGGAAGCACTCTTGCCACATTTACAGGGATACTATAGTATCAACCATTTAGGGTTAGTGGAGTCCTTGGGCAAAACATTATAGTGTTGATTGATAGTGGGGCAACCCACAATTTTATAGATGAAGGATTGGTGAATAGGAGAGGTTTGGAGACAAATGATGTAACAGGTTTCAAAGTGTCATTGTAGCTGATGGTTTTACCATACCTTGCTAGAAAAAGGTTGAACAACTTAGCTTCACATTGGATGACCATCAAATGAGTGATGATTTTTATGTTGTTGGTTTGAAAGAGACTAACATGGTGCTAGGAGTGCAATGGTTGCATTCGTTGGGGAATTCATCCAAAACTTTTATAATATGGAGTTGACGCTTAAGTTAGATGGGAAGGAGGTGGTAATCCATGGGATCACATACTGAGTACCAACATCAGTTTCAGCCAGCAGAATGGAGGGTATTACTGTTGCTAGCACTCTTTCCAGATCCCAGTTGATGCATGATTCCACTACTCTGGACTCTCTTATTGAGGTTATTGAAAGAGCTTCACCTAGTGCATGGTTTCCTAATCATATCAGAGAGGTGCAGCAGAAGCCAACAACTTCAAGGTTTGGGAATTGCAAATTCCCAAGATGGATTTGGGATCCCGGTATTTGCAGGGCAGTTCAGAATGAGAGAATTGGAATGGCATTGCTTGAGGGCAAGCAATTCTGGGAAGGGCGGACTGTAATGTCCCCTTTTCAGAATTAATTAATTGGATACCCAAAGCCTATTTTTATTATTTTCCATAGGCTAAGAGGAAATTAAAAGAGGAAAACAAATTAATTTAAGTGGTCCAAAGGGTATTTTTATATTTTATTTGGAAAAAGGACACTTGAATTATATTTTAATCCAAAAAAAGCAGAAATAGAATAAAATAATAATAGAAGGATGAACTTCTATTATTGGACGCCAAAGTTAGGTTACTAATTAAATAAAGAATGGGGTGCGAGTGGGCTGCATGAGCATCAAGATCCTATTTTTAGGATGACGAGAGGATAAAACAATTTTATATTATTTATTCCTATTTTTAGGATGGGGCGCCCATATGGGAGGAAGAATAAAGTAATTTTTTATTTGTTATTGAGCATGCATGTAATTCTAAAACGGGAGCGCCAACTTGGAGAGGCCTTAGAAGTTATAAAGGTAGATTTGGGGTTTATTGTTACATCTTGGAAATTTATCTACTTCATTGTCTGCAAGTAGCTTCTGTTTTTGCATCAGCAATAGAGGAAAAAATCCCTCATTTGCATACAGATTTGAGGATGGAATCCCTCACATCTGAGCTTGGCAATTCCATTCAGGGGTTGCAGTGGTCATTCAAGGTACAGGTGTTCATCCAATGCAGCTAGGGCACACTTTTCAAGCTTAATTCTACATCCAGAACAACAAGTACAGCTAGGGCTTCAGTATCTGGGGGCAGATTTCAGTCAAATCAGTTTGCATGCTCTTCTCTTCCATCTATCTTTCCATTTAGACCATCGATTGTGAGAAAATAATTGTATTCAGACATTCTGGTATTTCTTTTATTGTAGCTGATTGAAATCAATAAATAAAAGTCTATTTTGGCACCTTGAGGCTCGCTGTTTTTTAATTTAAAAATCAGATTGTCGCTGCTGTCATAAAAGGCAATTTTTATACTAATGTCCTAGGGTTTTGACAGAAATATCCAGATTTATCTAAAGTATTTTTCAGGGATATTACAGGAAAGGCAGAGAAACAGATGAAAGAACAGCAGAAAGAAATGGATTCTTAATCAATTATTAAAAGAAGTTAAAAAAATATTTTGAAACGAATCACAATTGTTTTGCCACTTAGGAGGATATTTTTGCAAATTTCATAAGGAACTAAGACAAATGCCTCGGCTATTATTTAGAAAGGCAAAAGAGTGAGACCATGCTAGAGGAATCAATTAATGAAACACAATTTTATAGATAAAATAAGTGTGAATTGAAAACAAAGGACCAAGAGGAAGAAGTTAATGAGATTTATGATACCGAAAAAAATTGAAGAAAGGAAAAACCGGCTTCAGAAATATCAGAATATGTCAGAAACAGACCTCATAAGAGAAAGAAATAGAGATGGGATGGAGAAAGAAAAGGAGATTTTGACACCTCAGTCACAAAAGATTAAAGAAAATTAAAATAAAAGAAGGAAAATGGACAAGTGGTTTTAGAAACCCAAGGAGGAAATTAGTGATAAGGAACCACAATCCCTAGAAAATAGTGAAGAAAAAGTTGAACAAAGACAACCCAAAATCAGTAAACAGGACGTGGAGAAGAGATGGAGCCAGATGAGGCAAACATTGGAATCTTAAGAGCAAAAATCAGGTTCAAAGCACACGAGCAAAAAAATCATTACCAGATTTAGGGAGTAAAGGTAGGAAAAGGAAAGAAAATGCCAAAAAGAAATATGGAGGCACAGTAAGAAACCATCAAGGAAAGTCAGAAGAAAGTGAAAGAGTACTACAGCAGGGGTGAAACTCCCTTACAGCGGCCATGAAAATCATGTGTTTGAATAACATGGGCCTCTATGTTCCTCATAAAGGTGAAACCGGACATTATGCATGTTTAGGAAACTAAGATTGATGTGGAAGAATTGATCAAACTTTAAAACGTTAGGATGACGGGTAAGTGAGATAGCAGGTCATGCAGCAAAAGGAACAAGTTTTCCCACACTATGGAATCTTAACAATATTAAAGGGGTCTAACGGAATCCATGTAAACAGTTCCAGACTATAATCATTAGGGATTTGATTGGACACTTACAATTTGTATTATGATATTTATATGAACTAATGGAAGACAGTGAGTAGAAAAAGTGTTGGGAAGAAGTCAGAGGCATCTGACAAAAGTATAAAGATACAAACTCGATAGTTGCCAAAGATTTTAATGCAATTCTATATCCAAGGAAAAAGAAAGGTGCAAACAGCCCTCCAGGAACAACTATGACAGCTTTCAATTATTTTAAAAAGAATGGTGTCTTTGGGATGTGGAACCCAAAGAAGGCAATTTATTTGCAACAACAGAAGACAAGGGGACCAATTTATAGCATTAAGGTTGGATAGGTTTCTAAATGTTGGTACTGAGCAATAACATGGATTCAAAATTCAAGTGTTCTCCTGAAATCAAGATCAGATCGTCGCCCAATATTTCTAAGCATTCAAAATGATAAAAATCCAGCAAGCATCCCTTTTAAGTTCAAAATGATGTGCACCCAAGACACAAAATTTGAAGATAAGTTAAAATAATAATGGAGATGAGATGTAAGGGGATCAAAACGGTATAAATTGACAAAGAAACTGAAGTATGCCAAGAAGAAGGCTAGAGGAAAATTCCATAATGGTTGTATTGAGAAATAAAATGGATTCAAAATTCAAATATTCTCATGAAATCAAGATTAGATCATTGGCTGATATTTCTAAGCATTCGAAACAATAAAAATCCAGCAGGCATCCCTTTTAAGTTCAAAGTGATGTGCACCTTAGATCAAAATTTGAAGAGAAGCTAAAATAATGGAGACAAGATGTAAGGGGATCAAACGGTATAAATTGGCATAGAAACTGAAGTATGCAAATAAGACGGCTTGAGAATGGAACAAAACGACTTTTGGCAATCCCATTAAAAAGAAAGAGCTTAATAGCAAAATGTAAGTACTTCAAAGACACATGAGGACGGGCTGAATGAGGCATTGCAGCAAAAAGAGCATAAATATGGATAAGCTCGAAAGAGTATTAAGAATGGAAGAAACTTTTTTGGTTTGAAAACGCACTTTCTATTAATAATTTAATAGTACATAAAGATACAACACTAATCATACAAAAAACAGGTGGGATGGAATCACACTCAGAATGTGATAAAATCGAGCTATACAGGCCTCAAGAAAACAAAATCACATCAGATCAAAGTTTGAAATGATTAAATACAATTACTAAAATGCTTTTCAATTAAAAAAAGCTTTCAAAGCAAGGATCAGCAGCAGCACAAACACTAAGGCACAGAGCATTAGGCAGCAGCAATGAAGTCAAAAATAAAATGGTTAAAAGAAGGTAGACAAAAACACAAAAACTCCATCCATCAACAATAGCTACAACAAACAGAATAAAATACATAGGTGAAGACTCCAAAAAGAAGATCATAGAAAACAATCAGGAAATCAGAAAAAGCTGAGAAATATTTCAAAACCCTATTAATTGACTAGGGAAATCAGAAAAGGCGCTGAAAGAAATGTCGACAACTATTCCAACAATTCTGGCAGAAGAGTATAGGAATTTAATGATGCAACAAGTGGGATCTAGAAAAAGTTAGAAAAGCAGTGGCAGGTGGCAGGTTTAGGTGCCGAAAAAGTCCCAAGTCTAGATGAATATCAAGCCGAAATCTTCCATAAAGTTTTGCATATTGTGAGCTCAAAGGTAACAAAAGTAAAAAAAAATCTGGAAGGAAAATATCAGTTACGAAAGAATGGAATAATATTTTCCTAACCTTGATCCCGAAAAGAAGGATACGGATTTATTTAATGCCTTCAGACAAAACTCTGTGACTCAATTCATAAAGAATTCGCAACAGTAATGTCAAATCGAATTACACGTGATCATTATTAAAGTAGAACAAGGAGGCTTTGTGGCAAGAAGTTAGCTATTAGATGGCATCTGATTAGCTGATGAAACTATTAATTCAGTCACGAAAATAGAAAGGTAAGAATGATGATAACACAAGATATGAATAGAACTTACGACTGAGCAAACTGAATTTTATTTATCAAAATACTAAAGAAGTTTGGCTTTGCATGTGATTTTGTGACATGGATTGGGAGTTGTATAAGTACTCCTAAATTCTCAGCCCTTCTTAATAAATTTCCTGATAGATATTTTCATGCATCAAAGGATTTAAGGTACGAGTTCCGTTCTCTCCCTACTTATTTATTAGTGGTTGAAGGTCTAGGAAGAAAAATAAAGAAGGAACGGGAAGATAGAAGAAAAAAATATCTAAGCATAGCTGTTTAGTGGATCCAGTATCTGATTTTCAATTTGTGGATGATACTATGACAGCAAGGGCTGCAACTACTTGGCAAGCCGAAACATTTGAGAAAAACTTACATATTTATCAAAATGCTACAAGACATAAAATTAGCAAGGAAAAGTGAGAATTTTTTTCTTTTGTATACCAAGGGAACTACAAGAAAGAAATTGTTGAGTTGTGGAGCTTGAAAGTTTGGAACTACCAAGTATCTATCTACGGATTCCTATAAAGATGGGAAAATGAACATGGAACACTGGAAGCCTGGAAGGGAGTGGTTTACCTTAGCAGAAAGAATTAATTAATTAAAAGCACGTCTACAAGCACTTCCAACATACATAAATTCTTTATTCCAAGCGCCAAGTAAAAAGTTGAAGCTGCCACAAGATTACAGAAAAAAATCTTGTGGAACGAGACAAAGGATTAAAGAAAAACACCCCTAGTAGCCTGAAAAAGATATGCCAAACGAAGTGGAATTGAGGTTTGGGTTTAAAACTATGAAGGTCATAAATTTAGCTTTTGCAGAAAATATGGTATGGAGTCATAATGAAAATGACAGCCTTTGGAGCAAGGTGATTGGAAGTATTCAGATAGACAATAACCTGAAAGGCTATTAACTATTATGTTATTAACTTTAGAGTCTCTTCAACAGGGTTCTCAGGCATGGAAAACTTTGAGATGGTGTACCCTATTAATTAGAGAGAACTTGAGATGGAATGTAAGGCAGGGTGACAACGCTTGCTTTGGGGGCGATGCCTAGACATGATCGGCTCCATTGGCTCAAAATCAGGAGCTTGCTGATCTAGATGTTTATGCAGAAAGTTCTTGGGTGACAAAGTTACAAACTATCTAAGAGTTCTTGGGGTGACAAAGTTACATACTATCTAATATGTTTAGAACGAAGAAGAAAATGGAAGCATTTGAAATGGCCCCATTATCTTGATAGAGATAAAACTGCAGTTCTGAAATATATTTTAAAAGATAACCCCCTTCAGATTTACAAGGAGTGCTCAACTTACATGGGACAAGGTCAAATCGGGAGACATTTCGGCTAAAGAGACATATGAAAATTGTTTCAAAAAGGAAGGGTAAGGAAGGCGATTTCTAACCAAGAATAGGTAGCCCAAGCATATGAAAGATCCCTGGATGGATCCTTCTTGTACTCTACTGATTTTTAATCAAGCAAAAACAGCAAATACAGTTTTATGTGTATTTATGACAATATCCCTAGTACAGATCTGGAAAGTGCGACTAGGTTCTAGGAGAGATATCAATGTAAATCACACCCAATAAAATTACTTCTGATTTCTAATGACTGCCCAGATATTTGGGGGCTGAAATACACAGAAAACTGAACTTATAACAATCCAAAATGCCCAGAAAATCAGATCTGAAGTCTGTTATTATTCAGATTGAAAATCTTCAAAAATACACTTCAGAAAATGATAAAAAGTACAGCGATCAGTTCACAATATGATGGCAAACATTTAACAAATGTTTTTGGATAAAAATACCTCCGAATTTGCTGTTAAACTGCTTATACTGGGACGACCCAACTGCTGGTTGAAAATCACTGAAAGACACCTGTAAATCTCCTCATAAACATGGCTGAACTGAACTTGGAAATCTGATGAATACTGCTGGGAATTTTGAGTGAAATCCCCTCTCAATCCCCTGGGGTTTTCGTCCGCAAGAGATAAATTCACAAGGGTTTTCGTCCTTGGAATTTTTGATAAAAGCTCAGAGCTCTTAGCAATGCAAAAGATGATAATAAAAATCTGGATACTCCCATACAAGTCGACTTGTTTATTTAAAGGGAGATCAGCCCAACTACCACCTTCAAATCGGCCAATCAAATTGTTTCATTCCCCTATGCTGGTCGCATTTTCCTTTTTGGGCTGATTGGCACATTCTCCCAAAAATGATTCCCAAGGCAAGTCGCATTTTCTCCTTTCTAATACAATTACTTTTAATTGTATTTTGACATTTTAATTTATTATTAACTTTATCATTTATTATATGTGCTTTTCATAATATTATTATTTTTTAGAAACAATAGCACCATATAATAAAAATAATAAAGTTATGTCACCCTTAAAAACTCCCCTTTGGCCGTCGGGTAGACATAAAGGGCCAAAGGTCTTTGATTTGGAAAAGGGGACATTACAGCATAGACTTCTTAAGAAAAATACCTTTTCATGCTTACAATTTCAGGTAAGGCATTGACATATAATTCTCTAACCCATAGAGTATCTCATGGCCGTTCAAGATGCCCTTTATGCAAGACCAGCTCAAAAGGTGGGGATCGTTGATTTTTGCATTGTATGATGACATGGGAGATTTGGAGAGGATTCTTGAATAAAATGGAAGTAGGCTGATCAGATTAAGAAAGAAGATATTGGTGTGGCCAGGAAGCCTTTAGAATGGGACTTTAAAGGTCATATAGATTATAAGTCCAACCATTGTGATTTGGAATCCGTGGCTGGAAAGAAGCTCCAGAGTTTTCAGGAGAAAGACAATCCATTGTGGAAAATATGGGGAAGATAGAGGCTTCAATATCAGCATTGGTTAATATCATGCATGAGGAAATTCTAAAAATATGGAGGCTGATTAAGATACCCCAATAATGAGTTTGGTGGGATCTATAGAGATGATGATATATAGCCTATATTAAAGTTTTCAGTCTACTTGAAACTGGATACAAATAATAAGGTAAAAGCAATGGCTCTCTTAGAAGGAATAGGTATGGCGAAAACTTCACATGGAAGGGAACTCAATGCCAATTATTGAAGCAGTAAAAAGAACCGGTGTCGTGACTGGCAAATAAACGTGATATAATTCAGGAAATAAAGATAGAAAAGAGGAACTTTGAGATCTCATACCTACATATCAGGAGGACACGAAATACAGTAGAAGATCTAACAGCCAATTAGTGGGTGGAAAATTTAAACAAAATGGTTTATAGTCATCCTTTTCCCTCCATGGAAATACGTCTAATCTCAGAAGACTGTACCAAATCAGAAGAGCTTGCTCGTCATTATAAATTGTAAAACACGTGATCAAAAAGAGGAAAGACTTCTATACCTTTTTTGTGACTGAAACAAACAGAAGAGAATGCAAAAGACAAGAGTGTGATGGATAAATAGTGAAGGCCACTAGATTTTGTTTTTGCTAACTTTCTTGTTGTGGGAATCAGCTTGGAGTTGAAGAATGGAGACTTTCCCATGGGCAAAAAAGTAGATGCTTAAATTTGATTTTTGAAATTCGTGTCAAACTTTTATTTTCCCAGTTTGGTTAGTTAACACCCATTGGGAATTGGCATCTTGCCAACAACTTTTGGTGGTCTATGGACACTGAACCCTGGATAACTTTAGCTAAAAAAATAGTTTTGAACCTCTACAAACTATGAAAAGCTTCCAAAAGAGCTTCCCTTTCTGAGGCCAGCAAAGTTAAACTAATTAACATGTTGAAGATTGATAATATACATCAGGTCCAAATGTGATCTTTTACGGTAATGAGATATATTCAGCAAGGGCAGTAAGCAGATTGAAAGCACAAGACAGCTATGAACTGCCCCACAAAGAAGATTTCATTGCTTGCATACTGTTCACTCAAAGGCCAACAAGCATACTGTTCACTCAAAGGCCAACAAGCCTTTAGTGATAACCCTTTCCAAAATACACCCATCTTCAAATATGTCCAGCAGCAATACATCATTAGCTACTTGATGCTAATTCATACTCAAAATGGTACCTATTTACTGCCTATATAGGTGCACTGAGCACTCCCAAGTTTTGAGCTACATACTGTTTGTCAGTCCTATTGGCCATTTTTATCACTTGTAGACATCAACACTAAATTAAATTATGCAAAGTCCTCTCTTTTCACTGAGGAAACACATAAAGATAAAGGTGATTATGTTGTTTAGGTCACAGCCAAGCTAGACGGCAATTTGGTATATGAGATCCTTTGGTAGAAGCCCACAAGAGGACTTATTTTTGTTTGCCTTATATATTGCTCAAATTTTGTAACCTGAGTTTTCAAACTCGTGAACAAGCTTGGGAGTAAGCCCAAGCTTGCCAATCCACACGCTCGATATGAATTAAAACTAAATTGCCAATACATTTGGGATACAGGGACAGATTTGAAGAATCCAATTTGCCAATACGGCAATTTTTTTGCCTCGGGTACAGCTTGGATATGGCCATACAAACAAATATATAAGTTATATTCTAAAAAATAGAAATTAACCACATAGTATGTATATAAAAAACAAAATAACCACAAAACACTACTGCAAGTTTATATGAGAGTTAAGTATACAATGAGAGGTACGCGACATAACAGTTTTGCTTTTGGATTTTGTACTGTCTAATGTTATATTTTTACATTTTAGGGTTTACATTGTGTTTTTTTTTCCTAGATGGTCACTTTTTGTTTTAATGTTGAAAAAAAAACGATTTTAATAAAACACTGATTCCTGTTCCGACACATCCTAGACACGTCTTGGACAGTCCAGATATGCCCTAGATGAATCCAAACGTATCCTAGACATATCTGCAGAGAGATTATATCCGCACCGGTAACGGATACAGATCATAGATGTGTCAGGGCCTATAGGGGGCGTATCAGTATCCTAGAATTAAAACAAAAATTAGAGAAAAATGAGGGCATATCATTTGATATTGTTACTACAGTTGGTTTCAAAATGTTCTAGCCCACAGGCCAAGGGACAGTGGTGAGGTGGAGGAATTGTGGTAATGAAGAACCAAGTTTAAGCGTCAGTAATTTTGCAAGCTCACCTGATATAATTCAACACACCCTGACGGGGTTGCTGAATTGAAAAAACCCTGATGTACCAATTAATCCAACACACTCAGACAAGGTTGCTGAATTGAAACCTAACCTGGGGAGTGGGGGCAGGGTGGAATAAAAATCCTCTTTTAGTTTTTTCCTTTTCTGGATTCACTAGAATTGAAATCCTAATTTTCCTATAAAAAAGAAGGAAGGTTTGTTTGTTTTTTCTTTTCTGAAATCTTTATGTCAAATATTTTCTTATTCTATGCCCATTATCAAGGTTCACATGTAAATTTAAAAGATCCTAAAAACAAAATTTATTAAAAAAACAGTTTTCGTCTTTTAGAATCCATGTATCATTCTTTTAGTATCTGAGACGTTTTAATCCTTCTTCAGGGTGTAAATTGGAAATTTTAAAAACTTTTGAATAATGATGCTAAACTCGTACACATAAAACCAAAAGGCTTCTGAAATCCCTCTCTAGTTACAATTAACCAAAAAAAAGGAAAATTTAGCAGCGTGCTGCAACTGAAAACTAGAGCACCGCATAAAATTCATAATCTACAGAGAAATTCTTACAAGGGTTTGGAAGGGCGCAGAAAAGCTGCATCGGCAGGCAGATCTTCATTTATACTGAGCTTTTTTCCATGGTCAACTATGACAGGCAAATCTTTTGAGGGTTCCGCATATCTACTCTCATTGACATCTGAAATTTCGACATCATCTGGTTCTTCGCTTTTTACGGTGTTTGCATAGCCACTAACTGTGACCAAAATTACAAGGAAAAGGCACACCCGAAAACAAAAATGCGAAACCATTTCTTCTGCACAATCATAGAAAAAATTTGCCACGAGAAATATTTTCATTAAATTTCTTCAGACTGGGTAGAAAAAGCCGAGAAAGAATACAGCAGGTCTACGAGCATCACGCCACTTTCCATGGTAATCAGGCTTAATTTTCATTTACTTTTTTATTTAGGGGCATTTAATCTAATTTAAGTAGATGTGGGGTATGTCATGTGGCTAATGATTCGTTATGCCATGAGTCATATTGGTTGACTCACAGCAACCTATAGTGGGTAAATTGGGCGTAAATTATGTTACGATTTTTATTGATTTCACATTTTAGGTTTATGGAATATATTAGCAATCGTACGTGAAGTGTACAATAAAAATGTAAAACGGGGTGGAGTAAAGAATTGAAAATTGAGGAAGTGAAAAAGAGGGAGAGGATGAGGGGCGATTGAAAAGAGGTTTGAGGGAGGGGAAGGGCAGCGTGTTCCACTATATTGTCTATATGTTGAGTGCATAATTCACGTGAGTGTGAATTACATTTAAAGGGGACAAACCAAAAATGGGGAAAACCCAAAATGTTCCATGTTTGATACCCAACCACAAAGTGAAAATTAAATACATGCATGTTCTCGCACCTTTTATATGGCTTAAATTGTAAGACCCAAATAAAATATGTTATCTATGTTACACTTTATAAAATCGTGACTGTAATTTGTGCTTAAAGGTCCCAAAATAAAAAACGGAAAAAACCAATAGGTTTCATGTTCAAAGCCCATTCAAAATTCTTGCTTCTTGGAGCACTTTGTACTTCCACTTTACAATTCTAAGCTCGAGCATATGCAAGGAAATAGGCAACATTTAAACAATCATCGATAATTGTCCTTTATCTGTGTTCCACTTTATCGTCACTTTGTATTCCCCCTTTACATATCTAAGCTTGAATAGCTGCAAGGAATTAGGCTAGGTGTAGGGTAATAGGTGATGTGCAAAAAATCATCAATAATTATCCATTGTGTTTTCCACTTTATTGTATTGATCCTACTTACACTATTCACATGAGTTCAATTTTATGCTGAAAGAGGCCAAAATAAAAAATGGGAAAATCCAATAGGTTTAAAGGTCAAGACCAAACCACAAATGATGTCAAGGTTTTGAATTTGATAGTGCTTGATTTGTAATATAAGACGAAGACATCAATGGAAATTTAGAAATAAAAAAGTGAAAATCAAATATTGGCATGTACAGCAAAATTTGAGTCAAAGTGTAACACCCAAGTAATATCCACTATTTATGTTCCACTTTATCGACTTGATCTCACTTGTATTTTGTGAGTGTAATTTTCCCTTAAAAAGGACATTAAACTATATATAAAAACTCTATTATATACTATATAATATAAACTATACTATAAAGTATATATTATAAACTATATATTAAAATCCTATTTTACAAAGAGCTTAATTCCATTGTTTGATTTATTACGAACATTAGTTTCTTTTCGAAAGAGTATAATCAACCACGAGAGGGGCCTATAAAGTCTAGGCTCACTCTAACATTTTTACAACCAAATTTCTCCTACGATTCTCAATTCCGATCAAGGGAACATAACTATCATGTAGCTTTCATGCTCGCACATGGCCGACCCCAATTAATTGGAGGGTGTTGATAGCCAAGGCTACGTATTAAATGGCCGAGATCATTGCACGTTCATACAAGTGTTAGAGGCAAACAATGTTTGTAGTTGTGTAAACGCCTTCGGTGTAAATATATTATAATAAATGTATCTATATCAAATACGTCAATAAATATCAATTTCAAGGTTTTAGGTTATATTTTTACATACCTCTTTAATCAATAACTTCATTAAACTCTCTATCAATTTCACATTGATTCGAGGCAAAAGGAATCATTTAACTACGCGATTGTGTCGTTCTCAAAAATATATATTCAAGAAAAAAATACCTAAACATAACTACGTGGACAAGATATTATAATTATTTTATTGACACGCGGCATTACCCTCCGTATCATGTGAAGAAGATGATTGAGCTCGGATTCAAGGAGTACATTTGGCCAAACATGTGGATCGTCGGTGGGTAGATTGAGAATGCATAGTATAGCGAGAGAGAATATGCTAGATTGTGGTCACGGAGGAATTTTAGGACAAGTGTAGCAGGGGCAAAGGTCGATTCGCGTGCATTTAATGTTGCCTCTTGCAGTTGAACCACCTCTTCTTCCTCTTCCTCTTGAATAATTTTGATTTCTATCATTTCCTTTCCCTTGGTTTCTTCTAATGATGTCTTTTTCTTGTACCTTCACTCTTTGTGTAAATCCAATCTTTTAATCTTGTGCAAGTTTCATTTTGTGTGAGGCTTATTAAGAAACTAAAAAGAAATGTTGTAGTTGTGAATGATCTGAAAGACATGTATGTAAAATCATTTTTTCATTCAATTAGTTAAATAAATTGCAAGTTTGAGATTGTCAACATTATAAAATAGGGAAAGTCTGAATTTGAAGAGATTAATCAATAGATAAAGAACAATATGAAAGATTGCATTAGTACTTATTGGAGAGGGACTAATAACACAAGAAATAAACAATATGCATAATAATAAATAAGGGCTTACACTTGCATAAATGCGCTTGCAAATAATAGGAAAATTGTTAGGTTTATCTTTACGCCGGAAGGCGTGTTCTCTGGTAGAAGACATCCTCCCCTCTGACACCGACAGATAAACCGACGACTGTGATCGTTTGGTTGATGAAGTATGGTTATGCATCAACCTTATATGTGGCAGGGAAAAAGGAAGGCATGTCAGTGACGGCTCTATTTAGCGCAATTCCCCTTGCGTACTGTTAATGTGGTTTTGGATGGTATTTCAGGTCCATGTGTTGCCGAGAGAAATGCTTGGAAGATCGGATTGGCAATGTGGCTGCTAAAATGGTTGCCTCTGCGGGTGGTGGATTTTCTACTACTTTTACTGGCCTAGGTGATGTTGGGTGATACGAGCATACACTGCCTCAGGAGGCCTGCCATGGGTTCGTTGGAGCTCAAGAACAAATGCGGTAAAACGCTTGTACTCGACGTTGGAACTCTAGCGTGAATAAGAGAAGGGAAGATCAAGGTATAAATAAATAATGGTCAGCCGTAGGTATTGCTTTGATTTTTTGTTTTTTACAGCAGCTATAAAAAGTAGTAAAATGGAATTTAATGGGTGTTGTAAATTGTCAACAGGTGTTCCTCCCAATAGAAAGGTTTACGTCTAGCGGAGCAAAATTTGTGGACGGGAAAGTGAAAGATTTCGATTATGTGATTCTTGCAACTGGATACAAAAGCAATGTTCCCTCTTGGCTTAAGGTAAAGAAAAACCCTTGTTGGCGGGATTCGAAATGGTGTTGCTCATTTTATTCTAAATATGATCTCTGTTTTTTTAAATTGTTGCGGAATGTGACTTTTTCTCAGAAGACAGGTTCCCGCAGACGCCCTTTCCCAACGGATGGAAGGGAAAAAACGAGTTGTACACGGTGGGGTTCACAAGAAAAGGATTTCTGGGCGTATCAATGGACGCCACACGGATCGCAGAGGACATTGGCAGGCGCTGGAAAGCAAAAGAAAAGCAATTTGAAGGCCCTGCTCTGCTCAAGTGAAAGAAAAAAGGCTTGCGCAGGGATTTTTTTGCGATTTCAGAAGCGGTCGAACGGATTCCATGTACATTGAGCAGCACGGCGAGCAACAAAGTGGGTCGAAACACAAAAGGAAAGAATTGTTGTAGATTTGTACAATGCTTTAGAACGAAAAGAGAGAAAAGCGACGCCTAAGCCAAAGCCAAAGCCTGCTAATTTTGGAAGCCCGCTAAAAAGAGGAGTCAATACTATATAAGCGACAACATGTTTTTGTAGAAGCAGAAGAGAGGAGATCTTGTGCCCCCAATACATTGCCAATTTTTGCATAGGCTTTTTGTTGCCTTGCCGCAGAAAAAAACAAATACAATAAACCCAAACCCCAACCCCCTTTTTGTTTTACTGTGTTTTGATTGGGGATGAGAGTTACAAGTGGGACGAAAATTTCAACACTTCCTATTAATTAATTAATGCATTTTTACGTTGCTTTCCTCAAATCAAATTAAGGGTTCTATGTAGGTAATATTTACATTAAGTAATGAGTCTTCTCTATGTTTTAGAGAAAAATTATATGTATCCCTTCAGAAATAATAAGGATTCAAGTTGTATCCTCAAGAGAGACCTTCAACTTTCGGCTTTTGCCTAACCATCAAAACATACGGTAGTGGCACATCGGCGTCGAGCATGACAATTGGAGCATATAATTTAGCGAGTAAAATTAATCGGAAGCATATATCTATATCATCTCGTGATGATTAACAAGAGTACCTCTTTAAATTCATCGACGTGGAAATAGCTTAGCCATTACCGCAGGGAAATGTGTGCCACGTGTACGGTGAAGACGTGTCCGTACTTCATCAACCAACTGATCATGATCATCCATGTTTGTCGCTTGTCGGAGGGAGGGTGATCGTATGGTTGATGAAGTATGACTATGCATCAACCGTACACGTGGCGATGAAAAAGAAGGAATGTTACCGAGAGCTCTGTTTAGAGTAGTTCCCCCTTGTGTATTGTTAACATGGGTTTTAGCGTGGTTAACGTGGGTTTCAGCGTGGTTAATGTGGGTCTTAGTGTGGTAAACGCCTTTATTGATATATACATAGTGGTAAACACCTTGGGGTCTAAAATAAAGTGTGTATTATTATGCAAGGAAAATGGCAAGATTGAACCATTGTTTAGGATGCGTCGGTCTCCATGTTTTGATATGGGTTTTGAACAACGCCTCCTTTGGGTTGGTCGGTTTGTTTGACACGGGTCCATTTTTGCATTCAACTTTTATTTTGTTGTTAAATACGCTAAGGGCATTGGATATAGATATTCCTTATATTGATAACATAGCGCTAAGATCGAGGTATCCCTTCAGAAATAATAATGATTTAAGTTTAATTTTTCGAAGCTTTTTGTCAAAGCATCGTCTTCCTCATTTAGGGTTTTGTTTGAAAAACATTTCTCCATGGATTTCCTTAGTGGCAATGAGTACATCACCTAATTGCATTGTGAATGCATTGATGGTTTGCATGGACGCTTTGAGCTTCCCCTCGGCTCCCATGCCCAGAAATCTCATGCTTTTCCAGACGGCAGAAGGGGCGATGAACCTACAAAAAAATATTAATTTAGGGAAAGAGAATAAAGAATGAGCAACAAAGTAAATTACCTGAGCATTGTCGCATCCAAGGCATGTTTAATGGCAAGCTCTAGGTGTATGAATTATGAACATCCAAAACCTCCTCGAACCCGAGCACACACATTTTGTGGAAAGAGAAGAGAAGAAGATGTTTGAGGTGGAGCGGCGAGGCGATCAAGAGGAGTTGGCGGCAATGAAAGCAGATGTGTCATTAACACAATGATTGAGGGTGTGAATGATGTGGGTTTTAACGGCACGAGAGTGTCACACGAAGCTCTTGATTTTAGAGAGCATTCCTAGTTTAGCCCCTCTATGTTTTGAAGCCATCACCCGAAGCACGTGGAATATGGATTTGTAATACATGCCTTTTGGATGGTCACGAACATGGTTTTCAAAACGTACTCATATTGTTGGGATCAATGGTGACCTCAAAGAACAAGTTTTCCATCCATGGAGGCCTAAACTATAGCGTGTGATGCAAAAAAGAGGGCGAGCAAAAGGGAGATAAGAAGCGTTAGCATTATGCAAAGAAGAAAAACAAACCAGAAAAAAAGATATCGTGTATTTTCCCAAAGAGCTACAAGTACTTTTAGTAATTGATGGTGATATGGACAACCACAACCTTCAATTGTTGAAAGCCCTTTACTCTCCCATTTCTAGATCCATTACTCGGAACAGGGCATAATGTCGAGGGTGGGCTAATTATGAATCGCTTGCGATCCATAGTTTTCCTCTCACGTCTACCAAAAAGTCATGCTTTACACAAATTTGTGGGTTCAAACATGTCCTATAAATGGTGCTACTGGCTCTATCGTTGACATCGTTTACGATAATTCATTATGTCCACTTGGTTAGCCTTCATTTGTCATTCACAAATTCAATTGATACATGATGCCTTGTTGTTAGCTCCAATTTCCTTCTCCGCTCACCAATATCACCTTGTGTGCGATTCTTAGTAATATATATCATTAATATATTGGGCATGTCAATCAACAATGACGTTGGACCATCGTAGAAGGTAAAGGGAATTGTTGGAATAGTCTAATCGAGGCTCGAGACATGTGTAGGGAAAATGGATATGGGCAATGCAAATTATTGAATGTTTGTGATGTTTAATTGTTGCATTCTCTGCTTTTAGCATTGCTTTCATTTTTGTGGCTAAGCATTATATCTTATGGATAAGGAGACAAATCTACTGTGTCTTGCAATTACAACTTGTGATGAGTGGGTATGGCACCATTTGGTCTAATCAATGGTCAGAGACATGTATTAGCTTGAGTGTTATTACTAGTAATTGCACATGAGTTGCAACAACACCGGTGAAGTAAGATTGTAAACTTATTATGGAGGGAATTGAGTGTGACAATGATATTTGATATTTTATAATTAATCTGTGGATATAAAAGTTTGGGGTACTATAATAATGTATGGTGATGATGACAACATTAAGTAATGGAGTATGGAAAAGTGGGAAGCAATTTTTGTGTGTTTTAGTAGTGTATTGTGCAGAAGCAATATTGAACAACATAATACAATAGGAGTTGAGTTGGCCAAACAAATCAAAAGCATATGTTGGGTTTTTTGTTGGTTTAAAAAAAGATGGAGGCATCTAATTTGCAAAACAAGTGTATAGTATTAAAAGCAATGTATTCAAAGGAGTGGTTGAGATAACATTTGAAATGTTGGCACAAGTAGTAGTCACAATTGATGCTAGAGATTCCACAATAGTTTTAAAAGCAAAGCTAAAAGTAAATTATCCCTGCCAATAAACATTATAAATACTACTAAAGAAGTTTGTAGAAAAAAAAACATAAATATCCCAATGTTGCAACCAAAGAGCAGAGAATGCAAAATTGTACCTATAATGCTATAATGCCATAATAAATCTATGTCAATAAACTACTTTACTTTCTTCTTCTCTGATTTTAAAGATCTTTGTTCTCAATGCTTATTGAGTAGTCGTAGAACCTTGGTGATGTAACTATTCCGTTTGGGTGGCAAAATGCTCATTTCCATCTTTATGCAGGCCCCGTTCTCAGACATATCCGTTTTACATTTTATTCCACTCTAATATCTTGGCTCCGGCTTTAAAAACTTCAACTCCCTACTAAGAATAGATAACGTGAATATTTCACTCTAGAACCATAACAAAGCATGTGTGCATCATGCCATATATTCATGTAGTTAAAATAGCCTAACCATATTACGAAGGATTAAATGTGTGGTGGTATGACAATGAAATGGAAGAGAATCTTTAAAACAATGATTTATTTTATGTGGTTGTCTGTCTGTCTCACACAAATTTCGAACACAGTATCATAACACCGATCGGTTTTAGGCTTGAAACTGTAGATCTTAAACTTAGCGTAGGCTGCCATACGAAATTTATCACCATCATTATATGTTGCTTCTTCATCTAAAGGGAAGCCAAGACAAACTAACCCATAAAATGGTGCATTGTTGCATAGGAAGAAACTCCCATGATTGCTAAATGAGAAGTTGAAGATTTGAAAGCTTACCAAGAGTAGCAGGACTGGACCAGACAGATTGTTATTATATAACAAAAGCTTGGACAAACTTGATAGTTGACCCAATTCTGGAAGAATGAAACCAGAGATGTTATTGGAACTTAGGTCTAAAACTGTAAGCAGGCTACAATTGAATAGAGATGATGGGATCACACCACTGAAATAGTTATTTGAGAGATCGAGATGCTGAAGGCGGGTGCAGTTACCCAAATAAGGAGGAACATGTGCAACTCGGTCGTAAGTTCACCATGTAACAATTGAGGACAGTCTGACCCCTCATTTTGCATCTTTCTTTTTTAGGATTTGATGTTTATTTGAGGGTTTTTGCAGGTTCATATTTCATTGCAAGTTTCTGGCAACCTCGGCGATCTTGGTGAAACCTCGAGTGATCAAAGGTGACAAAAGTCAAACAACTCAGTAACACCTCAAAGGAGGTTCCCGAGTATATCCATGAGACACAGGCACCCATAAACAGAGTCTAGAGGCACTGTAGGCGCCCCTGTCCCTCTCTAGGTGCCCTAGTCCAGCTTATTCTTCCATATCTACATTTTTCTAAGCTCTAAGTACGATGGTGGTGCTTCGTATTTTCAAGTTTTCTAACTCTATGCATCTTCCAAATCTCTGCGAAACAACTAAATCATTCTACATCTTCTTTGCATTTAGGGTTTTCACTTTATTGCTTAGTTTTCTTCGCTTGAATTATGTACTTAATTGTATATTCATTTACTACAATCTTGCATTTATATTAGGCTTATATTTTACATTTTAGCTTAATCACCAACCCCTTAGGGGTTCCTTTATATCTTTTGATAACAAGATAACACTATAACTATAAAACATAGAATGTACTAAGCATAATAGTGTGATGTGGTGTGCCTTCAAGTTACGCGACCTACCGTTTTGTTCCTTGAAACCCTTTAACAATGTTAGGAGTGAATTTTCTCTTGTTAAGACATGGATCTATGACCTTTGTATGCTTGGGAACAAAGGAAGCTAGACTCTTTGACCTGGTTGAGTTCTTTAGACATATAGTAGGGAGTTCTCTAATTGATATGAAACTAATTTTAGTAGATTTAGGAGACCATTGCATGCTTTTGGAATGGTATTGGAAATAAGAGCTTGTAGGAGTATCAAGTGAGTTATAAAGTGACATTAACTTGTTTATATAGCATTTCTTATGTTAAATATTCTAATAAGGACAACCCTAGGAAGATGAAATTATCCTATAAACATATTCACATCGAAAACAAAGTCAAAAAGTGCAAAGGAACTAGATTGTACAAGTTATCAAGAATCAAATCCCACATCCCAATCAAAATGTATGGTGTTTCCCAAGAGGATTGTGATGTGAAACAAAAAGTTGTGGCATGATTAACAAGCATAAGTCACTACTTTCATTTAATTATATTCCCAAATTTACTAAAAAAATAGAGTGTAAAGATGATCAAGTCACATGAAAGCTATAGAGATATAACAATTGGATTACTTAATGTGAGCATTTTTCTTAGTAAGGGAGTATAGCCAAAGCTAGAATTATAAAATGACAATTTACCAAAAATTAGTGGCTACATTTTACCCCTTTGAGTGTATAATTGAAAATTTCATACTTAATATAAAAATACCTAAGTGTGCACACACACACTTTGTCTTTGGTCAACATTGGTTCTCTAATGTGTTGGTGTTGACATGTTTCATGATGAAACCTACAAGACAAGGTGTAATTAATTGTAAGCACAAAATCTATACACTTGGGTAAATTTCTAGGCCCTAAAGCATAATAATGTATATATTATTCCTAAGTAAGACAATTAGTGGTTGACAACTTCTTTTGGGCCTTTTTATTTATCTCTTACACTTTTATTGGCCTTACATATCTTATAGGTTTGTCAGTACTTGATTGATTTATCTTTTGTGGCCTCGAGCACACTACCACCTAGTTAGGATAGAAGCGGTCAAGCACTCATGTCCCTCCTACCCTTCTTTATCTTCTTCTTACTCCTTTGGGTCTTTTTTACCTCTTGGCCACCTTTTAAAACTTTGGGTTGGCCTTTTAGTTGTCAAGTGCGAAATTCAAACAAGGGAGTCATATATATATACTTAGTTATTTATCTCAAATAAGGGGCTAAACACTATAGCATTATTTATCATCACCTAAGCTTGCACAAAAGGCACAATAGCATTTTAAAGGAATTCATCTAGCACATCCATACAAGGGATAAGGGTTGCATCAATCTACATATACAACATAGGAGGGGAAGTTCATTTTATTCCATAACACGCATTTGCATACTTGGAGTAATCTAGATCTACCCCGCTATCATATTGAAATTTTCACAAGGGCAATCTAGGGCATCATTACGCACACATACACACAAAACTACATGGATTATAAGATAAAGGGCAATGTTTGGTTGTAATTTCACTCTTTGGGTGATCATCGGGGTCAATTCGACTCCACATTCTACATCTTTTTTATTAGATTTGATGTGGTTTGTGGACATGTGCAGGTAGACATTTGTTTTACATGTTACAGGGTGCACTCGAATGCTAACAACAAAGTCGGAGTGACAAAACGAATATTGGAGCGAAGACCTTCCGACCTAGAAAAATTCAGAACTTGAGCATCTAAGTGGACACAGCGCCTAAATCAATCATTAGCGCCCAGGGTGCTACTGTCCTCTTATGGGTGTTTTCGTCCTTCATATTTTTGTACTTCTAATTCTTCATTGAGCCTTTACGACATTATTTCTAGCCTATTCCAAAGAACTGGCCTCAGGTCCATATCATCTCAGATTGCATATAATCAGCTAAGTCACATTCCCCTCTCACTTGTTTGGGGTTTTACATCATTGAATGCTTATTACTTGTCCATTATTATCAGTATATTATCATCTATATACATTGGTTATAGTAAAACTACTCTAAAATAAAGGTTTAATTTAATTTAGAGTAAATCATTTAATGAATCCAAACTCTTGATTGAATACTCGAGATCCTTATTTTGCATATTCTATTGGTTTTTTTCTTCTCCCTTGTCTATTGTTTATCATACCTTTGATCTGCATAGGTCTTCCTAGGGTTTCATCCTTGGTCTTATCTTTCTAGGGCTCTTATTTCACACATTACCTTTTCATTCATGGCCCCTAAGGTTCCTCAAGTCTCTCCTATCAATTACTTCAAATGTACCCACCTTGCAAAGATGTTCTCCAAAATCCCTAGACACTATGTACCTCCCTCGCAATACACCACCTTCATAAGTAAGTACCATTTTCAATCGTCTCTCCAACCCCCTATCAGTCTTGATACCACAACCAATCAATCCATCTTCAAGTCAATTCAAGCTTTACACCATTTATTTCAAGATAAATTTCAAGCTATGGAAACCACGATCACATCCCTCACAACTGAAATCCAACATCTCAAGGATGCTTCTCATGCCCATGCTAGTTCTTCTTCTACATCTCATCCTGATCCCATGTCTACTACATGTGCTCATACAAGTAAGGTCAAAGTCTTACCACAACAAGCACCTCTCCAGTTCGATCGGAATGCTAGACAACATGATATGTTATTTGTGTTACTCGATAATCAATTAATTACTTTCTTACCTAATCATTACCACCCTCCTCATCAAGTTATTCAATACAAAAGTAGACCATATTGTAATTACCATGGGATTAATAGACATTATGATGAAAATTGCTATGCTTTAGAATAAAAATTCAATATATGGAGCATAAGGATTTCATTTCATTTGCTACATATCATTCTTCTCCACACTCATCTCCAATTACTAAACCCCAATGGGTTCCCAAATATGATCCCTTTATGTCTAGTGAGCATCACGCCATAATTACTAATGTTCCTTCTCCGGTAATTCAAGAGCCACCTATCCAACCCAAAGATCATACCACCTTTAGAAGTACCTACCCCATTACCTCCTCCTATTGTGTCATTTGTAGTGTTACCAATCCCAAATATGCAACCACCATTAAAAGAAGAGCAACCAATTCTTTTGCCACAAGCTGAGATCACTCACCAATCTCCTCAAATTAAACATATAATTCCTCTTTTCGATCAAGATAATGCTTATGTCGATGATTGGGACACATTTCAACATCCGCCACCATGGCATGGTATCTCTTGCATCATCACATAGATCTTCATCAATCACACTCTTGGGGCATCAAACTTCCCCCATAGTCACATGTTCTAAATTAGTAGTTGCTTATCCATACTACTTACATACACTCATACACATTACTTTTGTTTTGCACTTCTAGTCAATCTTTCTAGCAACACTTGTTCTTATCTACACTATGAGTACACATTGCTCCATATATCTATGCTTATGGCTTCCATTTCTACTCCCATGCCACTCCCTCGCATACTTTTCTCCTCATTCTTACTTATGGATCCTTCTATTCATGATACACATACTATACACTATACATACTCTAGTTATTCTTGCTCACAATGATCACATATATTTGCCAACAGCTCTTGATATACACACTTGGGGACATCACACTTCCCCCATCACTATTTGATGTCTATATTTTCTACTCTTAGCTCCTTTGCTACACTTCACGCTCCATGCTTCACGATAAATCTTTCTTAGCTTACAATCTCAAACACATGCAACACATACTTCATTACCCTATGATGCACTCTTGTTCTATCATTCATGCCTTACTTGTTGAGGGTGTAATTCCTATATGAACCTCACTTATCACATCTTGGCCACTCTCTCTTGCTCCGTGCTTCATGACTATCTCTCTAAGCATCACCACATCTCTAGTTCACATACTTTATCTTCACTACCTACTGACGCACTCTAGTTCCACGGTTTATACTTGATTATTAAGGGTTCAATTCTTAAATGAACCTCACATCATTTACTTTTCCTATATGTTACGCACCGTGTGCTTGACATTCTCACATCTTTGGTACACACACTATACCGTCATTTCCCAATGATGCACTCTTGTTCTAAGGTTCATACTTGACTATTGAGGGAGCATTCCTAAATGAACCTCATCTCACGCACATCCACGGGGGGCAACGTGGCTCCCCCTCATCTTCACATCTTGCATATCACAACACACCATCACACTCACACAACATTTGCATATCTTGGTTGCATTTACTCTTGTTAGCTTATACTATTTACATGTTGCACTTTGTTTCCTATGTTAGTTGGATTCTTAGTATGTCATTATCTTTTTATATACACACATGTGCTTTCACATGGTATTTTCTAGATTCTCACATGATGCCTAATGCTCGACACCACTCTTTACTAGTCCCGTCGAGGCTCCCGGGGCATATACATTTACTACTATCATATTCTACAACTCACAGGTCCTATTGTTACACTATTTACTACTTCTTGGCACTATCACTTTATTTTTCATTGATATATACATGATTTTACATACTACTTATCTTCCTAATACGTTAACGGGTGCTTCATGCATAACATTTTCCTTCAGGATCAATACAAACATGGTTATCTATCACCTTTCGCTTGTTATTGTTTATTATCATTTGATATTGTTTGTGGGATATGCCCTATGTTTTTCTTGATCACTATTTACTTTTGGCCACTTCGACCCTAATTGTCTTGTGACATTGTGAGCGATGTCCCATATATGAAACTTGATTTTTGTGGTCCCTTTTGTCTTCCTAGTTTCTTATTATATTATCTTCTATTACATGCTAGTTATTCTATGCCAACACATATTTACGGCCTACATTGTTTGCATGTGCCTTGGTTTCTACCATGCACATTCCATACCCCCTGTAGGTATCCAATACATGATATGCATATCATTTTTAGGTCATCTCCTTTTGACCGCATTTTCCTATATTCGCACATGCACCCCAAATGAGGGGGAAATTTATTGGGTGAACAAATGACCCTTACAACAGCTCAGATCTCTAGAAAAAATCAACAAAATATAGAATTAACACATGCACACGATTCTGATTGGTCCAAAATCAAACTTGGATCCAAAACATAAAGTAGACACTAGCGTTCGGTACTAGAAAATAGTGGTGGGCACTTGTGTCCCCTTGGGTGCTTGTGTCACGGGGGTAAAAATAGTCGGTTTATTAGTTTGACACGGTTTCCAAAAGTAGTTTGTAGTATAGTTCTCCAAGATCGAGGCACTTGCCTTTAGTTCTGTAATTCAATCAATCAAAGTTACTGATTCACTTACAAAAGGGTAAAACCATTACAAATCAGGGACATGTCATCTGCAATGGCGCTTATTTGGGAAGCGTTATGGAAGGAGAGGAAAAATAGACCTCTCTCCCCAACACTCTTCTCTTAGTGTGAGATCGCACAAAAACTCACTCTTGGTGTGAGATCGCCCAAAAAAACTTGCACTTAGCGTGAGTTCTCCCAAAAAACTCGCTCTTGGCATGAGATCACCCAAAAACTTCACCATCGAAAAAAAATCATTCAAATCCAACAACATCTACAAAGCATAACATGCCAATTTTTTATCTCATGCTCTTTTACACATCGGTGTACTCTTTCCTTTACATATTTTTACTACTCGCTTATACATACACTACTATAATTTTTCACATACGGGACTTTGACTACTTTATCACTCTTATTTTTCAGTCCATCCTTATATGCAACAAGAAGAAAATCACATCGGTAAATAAACAAGCTCCAACAACACGCAACTACACAAACACTTCACCCCTGTGGTCTACCTCCTCCTAGTTTACACACTTCACACTACGATAATTTCATGCTTGATTGTCCACTCGGCATGCTATTGATAACACTCTTTTCTACAGGATTTTAAGGTACACATATTATATCTACTTTATGTTATCGAGTATTCACTCAACATAATAAAGTAGGGAAAATGTAGACATAAAATCTATGCACTTGGGTACATTGTTAGGTCCTAAAGCATACTAATGTACACATGATTCCTAAGTAAGAAAACTAGCGGTTGGCAACTTCTTTTGGGCCTTTTTATCTTTTGCACTTTTATCGGCCTTATATATAAATGTGACTCTATCGACACTTGATTGATTTATCTTTTATGGCCTCAGACACTAGCACTTAGTTAGGACAAAAGCGCCTAAGCTCTCTTGTCCCTCTTGATCACTCATGCCCTTCATTATCTTGTTCTTACTCCTTTGGGTATTGTTGGTCATCAAAATCAAACCCGTGTCTCGGATCTAGAGGAACTGAGTCATTTGTGACAACAATGGAATTGTCCCAAGTTGTGGGACCTTGCGCACTCAAGACAGATCTCTGGAAAAGGTTGGTTCCGCTTATCTAATTCTATTACTACTGCTACTCCTAGTCTTTGAAAGGGAAAAACTAAACTAACAATGCCAAGGGACCAGGGATAGAAGGATAACATGAAAGGAAACCTACACTAAGAGGTGATAGCACCTAGAAAAGAGGGATGGACACTATCTCATTACGAGTGAAAATGAAGGGAAATGCATGGAAGAAGGCTAGGCACGTGTAAAGACAACTTAAAATGTATTTACTCGATTAGTTTCATGGCACATAACCAAATAAGGAGTTGAAAGGGACCTAGAATTGCACAACTGAGCACGCAATGCAAAAGAAAAGGTAAGAAGAAGGAATGTAAACATGTTAGGATAGAGAATAGTCACAAAAAGTTGCTTCTATTTCTCCCAGAAATGCATAGAGCTGTTATAATGGTGAAAGAGGCCAATATCCACATGCAAGTGCGATCTAGAGCTCTATGACTCAAAGTACGTGCAGAAAATATGAAGTCCTAACAAAATGCGTAAGGATCCAAAATGTCCAACGTTAATAATGAGCCCAACTTTTACATATATAGATGAATCCATGGAAGAAGAAGAGAAGAAGGGGGAAAACCTAAATTTGAAATACAACCATGAATAAGAAGCATTTAATGCTTGTAAATCCTCCTGAAAATCTATCAAATACGTTTCCCCAAGTCTGTTTGGCATGTTGGACAAGAAAGGAGGGAGGATCATATCAAATTGGGTGGTTGAAGCAATCGGGTGGCTGCTCATTAATACCCAGAAAGACATTTTCCCATTTCTCACTTACCAGATTTGCCAAGAATTTGAATTTGAATGTTTAACACTATAGCCCATGTCAACAGCTATTGATTGAGACTAAGGCGCACAATGATCAGAGCTTTGTAGAAAAAGATATGGTTGTTAGAAGATTTCAGAGTTGTTGGGGCACGTTAGAAACGTGGCGTGCTTAGATTGATCGAAGAAATTGGCCAACCATTCATTTAATTTGTCACTTATACCACATGTCATTCATTGGTGGTTGTCATGATTGATTGCCCTGTTAGCGCACTTTGGTGGTCGCGTGTGGCACACTCAAGCGTGTTAAAGGATGACATGGCACGAAAGGTGTGGAGGAGGGGCGTAAAGATAATGTGCATGGAAGAATGAGGCGCGGGAAGGAGGGAGAAGGAAAGCTCACAAGAGGAAGATGAAACAAAGAGGAAAAGGAATAGGAAGAAGGGGAAAGTGCACAAGGCGAGTGAGGATAAGAAAGGGATGCATGAGGAAATGTAACCAAGGGAATGTGCCAAGTGAACTTGAGCGCACACAACCTTGCAATGGAGAATTCAGAGCCAGAAGGTGTATGTAAGTTACCTAAATAACTAGGAGAGTTATTTGGATAACAGTATATTTTACCTCTTGGCTACCTTTTAAAACTTTGGGTTGACCTTTCAGTTGTCAATTACGAAATTCAAACAAGGGAATCAAATATATACTTAGTTATTACTCTCAAATATGAGGCAAAGAACTATAAGCATTATCTATCATCACCTAATATTTCATAAAAGGCATAAGAGCATTTTAAAAGTATTCATCTAAAGCACATCCATACATGGGACAAAGGTTGCATCAATCTATATACACAACATAGGAGGGGAAGTTCATTTTATTTTATCACATACATTTGCATACTTGGAGCAATCTAGATCTAACCCACTATCATAGTGCAATTTGCACGAGAGCAACATATGGCATTATTATACACACATACACATAGAACTACATGGATTATGAGATGTAGTGCAATGCTCGGTCATAATTTCACTCTTCAAGTGATTGTTGGGGTCACTCCAATTCCACATTCTACATATTTTTATTAGAGTTGATGTGGTTTGTGGACATATGTAGGTAGAAATTTGTTTTGCAGGTTACAAGTGTGATCAGAACCCTGAAAACGAATTCAAAGTGATAAAATGAATATTGGAGCGAAGACCTTCTGACCCATAAAAATTGAGCAGGAGCATTTAAGTGGACACTAGCGCCATATCGAACACTAGCGCTAAGGGTGCTATTGTCCTCTTGTGGGAATTTTTGTCCTTCATATTTATGTACTTTTGAATCTTCATCGAACTTTTACGACATTGTTTCAGCCTATTCCAATAGTTACTCAATCCAGATCATCTCCAGTTGCACATAATTAAGTAAGTCACCTTCCCTTATCACTTGTTTAGGGTTTTACATCATTGAATGCTTATTGTGTGTCCATTCTTGTATATCATCATTTGTATATCATCGATTCTACAATAAAGTTATTTTGAAATAAATGTTTAATTCAATTTAGATTAAATCATTAATATCTATGGTAGAAATTGCATTGTAATTGAAACATAGGTATCACTTGTAACTTTGAACTTGCATAAAGTAACTAAAGGAGATGCAAAATGTGGGAGGAATACACCTATTCATTTTTTAAAGGGAGAATCTCCCATTCTTTTTTTGCTTTGGAGACTTGGAATCACTACTGAGATGTCAGAGGATTGGGGGTGATCAGTCCCCATTTATGTTAAAGGGAAGACTAGAGTGTTGAGTGCAACCCAACAATAAAGAGAGAAGAGAAACCTAGGTTCCCCTTTGAAAATTTGTAAAAGAGAAATGACAACCTACAAAGAACTTAACCAATTTGATACCTTCCACATTTAATAATTTAGTAAGAGAAGAGGAAAGACAACATATGAAGAACTTAGCCACTTTGATACCATCTACAAGACCCATAGACCACATAATTGCATATGGATCTAGGTCTAATTTTATAATATCAGAACTATTGAATAAGATAAAAACACAAAATAAATAGTCATTGTTGTTCCCCTATAAGGTGTTGTACTATTGAAACTAAAAGTATAGATTTTGAAAGAAGGCCCATGCCTTTAATCCATATTCTTACAATCGAGTATAAATGGTGTAGAGGAGAAGGAATGAAGTACTCATGCCCCCTGTATCATGATTTGAAATGAGAAATTTTTATACGAGACAATATAAAATTTAACATGTAGGTAGCTAATAGATTCTATTAAAATAATTTTTTTAAAGAATATGCCTCTTATTCGGGAAGGTTTGTCTTGGTGAGGACCATACCATGGTCTTACCTATACTATACGATTTTGACCCATTTTAGATACTTCCACTTTTTAGTATTCGTGCCTATTTATGAGGATCTAAGCCTTGTTAAAAATTATTCATGTATTATGTAATATGTTTGTACATGTAGAAAATATCCATTGAATGCCCCCTCTTCGAGGTGTGTGTGATAAAGCATTTCATCGCGTGAATGAAAATAATATATGTTTATCCATGCATGATAAGTTTGATAATTTACATAGGATCACATTAAAGATTGGAATGGTGGCCAACGTTGAGAAAATGTACTGAAAATGGGTTACACATGGCGAAACTATGACACACAGAGAAAACAACATACAACTCGTAACAAACAAGAATACATGTATAGAAGTAAAAATAAGAGAGTATAAAGTGTCATAATCTAGACTAATAATAGGATAAAATATAATAGTAGTGATCAAACATGTCATAAAATAGAGTAGTAATAACATAATAATATAGAAAAGAGTGTAGAGACAAGTAGTTGTTAGTATAGAGATGTAAAACATAATCACATGGAGGCGTAAGGCAGTAAACACGGGACACCCACAATGTCATAAGATAATCGTAACATGAGACCATATGGACCAAATTAATAGAAAAATTTCATACACACAAGATGCATAAAGGCACAAATATGGGACACCTACAATGTCACAAGACAACCAAAGCATTCGGGCCATATAGAGAAAACAATCATATAACTATAATCAAACAAGACAATAGCCATCCATAAGCAAGGATTCAAACTATTCTCGTAATCAATCGAGGAAGTAACCCATATAAGCAAGTATTGATAATAGTATATCAAACAAGTATAGAAATAATGATAGTAAACTAGAGATAGGAAGATAGGTTAGTGTTGTACTAGACACATGTGTTAGTATTCTTAGCTCAAAAGATAATAGTAAGTACTATGTATATAATCAAACACAATGAGAAAGATGTAAAGTAAATGTAAGGAAACAAAATCACTTATATAATGTGGGGAATTCCCCCAAAGAGCAATGTAAGAAAAAAAGACGACACCTATCATCATGTGTCATTTTTTGCTTGTCTTAAATCAAGCTCAATATACCTTGTGAATGCATGTGTGTAATGAGTAGATATATGATTATATTTTTGAATTTCTATTGTGGATCGGCCTCCTGCTTCGATGGTGGATCTGTCTAGTTTGGCGCTTGACCCCCTCCCGACTCTACCGACATCTCTACCAACTCCTGGAAGGACGTTATTATTGGCTCATCGAAACCTATGGAACTTGGAAAACTCCAACCTCAGAGCATTGATGGGACTTTATCTCTTCAAATCCCTACCTCGATCACCGTAGTGATACAAGCCTCTAGGGAACTGTCACTGATAGGAAATCTTATGGGTCTTAGACCGCCTTTGGAGGAGATACGCAAATGGATACGTATTAAACAACCCCCTATGGTCCTGTAGATATTGCTACTCTTTCCAATGGGTTCATGTTGTTCACTTTCTCTCATAAAGAAGACTTTGCTTGGGCTCTTTTGGGTGGACCTTGGTTTTTGGAAGGAGAGGCTTCTATATCCATCATTGGACACCTAGGTTCAATGCTAAGACTGAAACAATGACTCAGGATTTGGTCTGGGTTCGTCTTCCCGACCTCCCCTTAGAGTTTTGGCACTCTGCAGTCATTGAAGGCATCGCCAGCTCCATTGGTACTCTAATAGTTGTTGATCAAGCTACCAAGGTGGGCTCCAGATTCATTCACGCTAGATTTTGTGTCAATGCTGACATAAGCTCGCCTCTGTCATCCTCTATTGATCTTCACTCTGAGCTAGGAACTTGGGTTCAACCCATTGAATATGAATATATTCCTCAAGCTTGCTCCAACTATAAAAGCATTGGACATCGGGCTATGGCTTGCCCAACCAAGCCAGCCCAATCTTCCAAAGAAAGAGCTCGGTCACCATTGAACAAAGGAAAGTACATTCCCAAAAAATCTAATGTTGTTAGTACTTCTAATCCTTTTGATGTTCTTTCGGAGGATATTGTTCTCCCTTCTGCTTCAGCCTCACTTCCCTTTCCTTCCTCATCTCCTTTGGTGGCTCGACTATCTCCGCCTTGAGCCCCCTCTTGTTTCCTTTTCCCTATTGGTGGTTTCCTCCTTACCGCATGTTTCCTCTATCTCTCTTCCCTCCGCCTCCTCCCCTTCTTATTCCGCTCCTTCACTCTTGTCTTATTCTTCTCCTTCTCCCTCTACTTCATCTCTCGGATTCCTCCCCTCCTTTGATCTTCCTCTCACCTTTCCTCTTTTTGGCTCCTCCCTTCTACCTCCTCTCCTCCTTCCTCCCCTTCTCTTTGCAACTTTTTGGAGCTGTCCTTCACCATGTTCCTTCTATTCGGTCTCATTGGAACTCCCACCGCTCGTTCCCCTCTACGTGAGAATTCCATCATCTCTCCTTTTGCTTCGTTATCTCGCTGATAGTAGTCCCGCTAAGAATACCAGAAACAACACTAAGGAAAAGATTGATGTGGGAACTAAGAAAACCAAAGGGAGACTCACAAATCAAGAAAAGCTTTGAGGAAGCATTTCTCAATATAGCTCAAGGAACACAGGGACTCCTTGCCATCCCAAGTGGAGGTAAGCCAAAACAAAGAAATGAAGATTTTCTCTTGGAATGTTTGGGGACTGAATGCTCCCGAAAAAAGAATCCTTAAGGATTTTAGACTCAAACATTTTCTAGATATTTTGATGCTTTAAGAAACTAAATTGAAAGAGGAGAATATGCTTAATAAGATTTGGCCCAATGCCTCTATGGTTTCCCAGAGAGTTATTGGTAATGTTGGAGGTTTATGCACTTTTTGGAATCGAAGATTCTCTTTGGGGAATGTATCATCAAATCCCCCCATTTCTTAGGAATGTTCTTCCAAGAAATTGGGTCTAATTTGGGTTGGATTGTTGTTAATATATATGCGCCTAACACTGAGTCTAGAGAGAAAACTTTGGGCTTGACTTGTTGGATTTTCATTATACCTACAAGCATCTTCCTTGGTTGATAGCAGGAGATTTTAATACTCCTTTATATCTTTCTGAGAAGCAAGGTGGAACCAAGTGTCAACACTTCTAACATGGAAGCTCTTACTGACTTTATCAGAATGGGGGAATTTTTTGATATTGATCTGCATGGAGCCAATTTTACTTGGTCTAACAGAAGGCTGGGAAACAATCACATTCAATGTAAATTGGATGATTCCTTGTTTCTATGGATTGGATGGCTCACTATAATGATTTCTATTTGCAAGCTTTGCCTAAGATAGCCTCTGATCATTTCCCTTTGCTTCTTACCGCCTCACAAGCTCAAAACTCAAAAATCCTCCCTTTCGTTTTTGAGTGGCTTGGTTGCAAAATCATCAATTAGAAGCTCTTATCAAGGACTGGTGGTAGATGGATATTCATGGCATGACTATGTACAGTTTGCTAAGAAGCTTAGCTATGTCAAGAATAAGCTGAAGAATTGGAAAACTCAAGTTTTTGGGGTTATCCATAGAAGAAAGGATTTGTTATCTCTAAATCTTGCTGCTATTTCAGAGGAGATTGATTCGAAAGGAAGATCCCCTCAGCTTCATCATCAAGAACTTTCCTGCTTAGTGACTATCACAACACTTTGGTTGAGGAAGAAATCTATTGGCGTCAAAGATCACGAGCCACCTAGCTTCAATGGGAGATCAAAACATGAAATTATTCCATATGACTACTATGAAACACAAGAGTAGGGACAAAATAAAATATTTAGTCATGGTGGATGACACCTACATTAACAAAGATGATGCAGTTGTTGCTGAACTTATCAACTACTATGCTAACCTTTTACATGAGGGCCCTCCCGAATGAAGAGGATTGTCAGGAAATGCTCAGTCATATTCCTAATTTAATTAATGATGATATGAATGTCAAACTCACCCATCCCTTCTCTATTGATGAAATAAGGAAAGTTGTCTTTGATATGAAGGGTGATAAATCCTGGCCCTGATGGATTCCCTGCGGATTTTTTTCAATCTTTCTGGCACATCATTGAATCTGACCTACATGCAGTTATTCTTGAGTTTCAACAAAAAGACCTTTTGTTAAAGGAATGGAATAATACCTTTATTGCCCTTGCACCTAAGTCAATGGGATCTAAATTGATCACTAATTATAGGCCCATTAGCCTGTGCAACACCTCTTATAAGATTATTACAAAAATGCTTGCCTCTAGGCTCAAACCAATTATGGCGAGTTTAATTTGGAACAACAAAATGGGTTCATTGGAGGTAGGTTGATCCAAGGAGGCATCATTACTGTTCATGAGGCGATGCACTCGATTCACTCAAAAAAATTGCTAGTATGATCCTTAAACTTGACATGCAAAAGGCGTTTGATAGAGTTAGCTGGCCTTTCTTACTTTGGGTCCTTAAGAAATTTGGTTTTGGGAAAAACAAAGATCTTGGATTTACGATTGTATTTCAACACCTAAATTATCCATTCTCATTAATGGTATCCCTCAAGGATATTTTAACTCAAGTCGGGAATCAGGAAAGGGGATCCTTTATCCCCTTCTTGTTTATTCTTATGACAATACTCTCAGTAAAGCTTTGGAAGCAACTAAAGGTGAAGGCAACATCAAAGGTATCACTACCACTTCTAGGGTCCCAACTTCCACTCACAACAATTCGTTGATGACACCCTTCTACTGGGTTTAGCTTCAATCCAAGAGGAAAAAGTTTTGAAACGTATTTTGGATTGTTATCAATCGGCTTCAGGTCAAAAGATAAACTTTGGGAAGAGTAGCATTGCTTTCATTAATACCCCAACTAGAAGACAAAAATATTTCTGACATCTTTGGCTGTAGGATTATGGATCTCCCCTCTTCATACCTTGGTCTTCCACTCTTTTTGGGAAGACAAACTAAATGCCTCTGGAATTCTGTTATAGACAGATTCAAAAAGAAACTAGTGGGCTGGAAAGGCTCCCTCCTCAGTCAGGTAGGTAAGTTGCAACTAGTTAAGGCCACATTGCAAAATTTGTCGATCTACTTTATGTCCTTACTAAAAATGTCTGCCTCTGTGGCTACCGCTATTGAAAAATCTAGAAAAATTTCCTTTGGTCAGATTTGAAGAAAGAAAGAGAATTCACTTAGTTTCTTGGAAAGTGGTTTGTAAACCTACAACTTTAGGGGGATTGGGTTTGTGCAAAATTGCTGATATGAATGCTGTCATGCTCACCAAATTAGGTTGGGAAATTGCTAACAATGGAAGAGCCTCTTGGACTCAGATGATGATCTCTAAATATCTTTCTTCGGTTGAGGACTTCTATGATGAAAACACCCCAAATGGCTCGGCTATTTGGAATTCCATTAAGAGCACCAGAATCTTGATTCAGGTAGGCACTAGATGGAAAATTGGAAATGGTCACACGGTCGCCTTCTAGAATGACAAATGGATGGGAGACAAGGCGTTATCTGATGACCCCTTATGGGATCCTATAAGAGCTAGACTTATTAGAACCTGTGGTCCTTATGTTGCAAATTATGTCGATAGATCATCATTGCACCCAAGTTGGTCTATACCTATTTGGGAAGGCGCTAGCTGTCTTTAGATGCAATTGATAGAAAAGTTGAAGCTCTTACTAGTGCAACATTTTTACCCGCTTCTTCTGTGGAGGATGCTAGAATATGGCCTCTTTTGGTTTTGGGCTCCTTTTCTGTCAAGGTTGCCTACCTCTCCCTTCCACACAACCCAAAGGGCCCTACATTACATCAGATCTAGATGCCTCAGGTGATCCCTAAATTGGGATTTTTCACTTGGCTCACTCCTAGAGACGCATTCCTATCGGGAGAAAACCTAAAAAGGAGGGGATACTCATTACCCGCATGTGCGTGCTTTGCCTTAATGCTCTTGAATCTTCAGCCCATTTACTCTTTCATTGTAATTACTCCTTCTCTATTTGGAGTCTTTTGTTTAATATTTTTGGAGTGTCTTGGGTTTTTCCTAAAACAATCCCAGAAGTTATCGATCAATGGATTCCCTTCTTTCATCATCAAATTGTCAATCTTGCCTAGAAATTACTTCTCCCACACACCCTATGGAACATATGGAAAGAATGAAATAGGAAAATATTTAAGGATCAACAAAGTACCCCAATAGGTCTTCACTTTGGTAACAACTGGTCTTCAAGAAAATCTGAATTGTAGCATTTGGAAACAACACAAGTGTAAAATTATTCTCAGCATGGAAAGACAATGGTTACAACAACTCATGGTTCCCCTCCAGCCTCCCAACTCTGTTGCTCTTAGGGCTACTACTACCTAGACCCCTCCCCTACTGGATGGCTTAAAGTTAATACAGACGGGGCTGCAAAAGGTAATCTGGGCCTCTCTGGTGGGGGCGCTGCTATTAGGGATGAATTGGGACAACCGATGGCAACTTCTGCCTCCTTTTTTATTTGGGCACTAACCATAGAGTTGAAGCTTTGGCTATTTTAAAGGGTCTTGAACTGGCTACTAATTTTGGCAAGATTAACATAATTATGGAAAGTGACTCACTAAACTTGATTAATCTTCTAAATAACAAGGGTGTCACCAACTGGACTATCAGAACATCATATCGGACATAAGACTCCTCCAATCTCAATTTAGCAATGTTCAATATCAACATGTTTTCAGGGAAGGAAACAAAGTGGCCGATCTGCTTGCTAATCTTGGAGTCTCACAGCAGAATCAACAACAATGGATAGGAATCTTCCTAAATTAATTCTAAAAGTAGTTAAGGATGACTATCATAAACATTGCTAAGTTTTGCATGTATAAGGTTGGCACCTCTTATCATGATTACTTGGGATTTCATTTCCTTTAGCCGTATGCTTTCCTCCTCACCACGATGATGATCACATTTATGATGATTGGAAAGTTTATTTTATTGATTACCTTCATCGCACGTGGGAAGCCGAGCAAGCGAAATTTGAATCATTAATGCAGATTTTCAAAAATAATTGCAAGTAGTATTTTCTCTCATGGGCACGTGTCAATAGAGGTTTGGGTTTGTTTATTTATACCCGCATTAAAACTTCATTTCATACCATTTGTTCTAGTTGTTATCTTTGTTTCTCGATTCTGGAAAATATGGGGGTGCTCTGGTTCAACTTGAGCCCGCAAATTGCGATGATCTCAAACAAGATTTCTGGAAGATCCTGGTGGAAAAAGGGGTGGTGAATTTCATTGAAAGAATCTCAGGGCACTCTGTGGTGGTTTCTAGCAGTGTTCTGTCCTCCTGGAAGTAGGGCAATGTTTGTGTGGGAAAACGAAGTTTGAAATTATGGTGGAGAGCATTTCCGAAGCGACTAGGCTTCCCAACGAAGGGGATATTTATTTTAAGAGGTCTCTAAAAGTTGAAATGGTGGATTTTTTGGCTAAAAGGAAAGAGAAAGTCTTCATTTATAAGTCGGGATATGAAAGAACCTCTCTGAAGGAGCCCTAGGATCACGTAACTGAATAGATTATGAGGTACATTACTTTGGAGGGCAGATACAAACTAGTTTACGGGCCCCAACTCTTCATCTTGGCTCACTTTCGTAATGGGGGTAAGGTTAATCTTGCCAACTTCCTTTATCAGTCTTTGGTTTTATCCATACAAAAGGAAAGAGTAGGTGAAGGTAATTTACTTCACCAAGGTCTTATTTATCTTCTCTTTAAGCATGTTGCATAATGCCCGTTCCCTAAATTTCTTTCCCACTATCATTGACTCGGCTCACCACCACCCCCTCCTTTGTCTCCCCCTCCCTATCACTCGATGCCTCTCGTCATTTGCTGAATCTCTCATTTTCCTCCAACCCTGATGTGGAAATTACTAGTCATCATGATGCTACCTCTTCTCCCCTACTCGCTCTCTCCACCCCAACTCTTGAATTTTGCCACCTCGGTGTCGCTTCCCATTCCTCTCTTTCATCCCCGCTTTTGTCTCTAGGAGTTCTATTCCTCCTGGTTTGGATGCTTCAGATACTGTTAAAGATGACCCAATTCCTGAGATTTTCTCGGAATGACTACTGCCTACCCTGAATCCCTGAATAACTCTGACTCTAGAGGAAAATTGGATGTTTCTAAGGAGATGGAAGAGGATTCTGGTTTTGAAGCTGAGGAAGCTGCTATGGAAGAAGAAGACTATGCAGAGGAGGATGTCACTAAGGAAATTGTTGTAGGTGTTGCCAAAAAGAAGTCGAGGAATGTGTAGAGGATGTTGTTGAGGATGTGCCCACCTAGGGAAGTTGATTTGGAACCCAATGATGATGCCGACAAACGCGGAAGCTTCCATGGAACTGATTCATGGCATTCTTGGTAACATTACCACTATTTTTAATGTCATTAGAACTGGAAAATCACTACGGATGCCACCTGGCTCCATCTTCAAAATAGTTGTAAGGATCTGTTAAATGTTGTTGAAACTTTTGTTAGCAAAACTGAGGACTCTACTGTGAAGGATGGTATTAATGAACTTAAAAATAATATACCTATATAGCCCAAGGTGTGGGCTTTTTGCAAACTTTTTGGATTATGGTTTACTTTTTGTCGTTAGGCTAGCTACTATTATGTCATATCAAATTATATCTGGTTGGTAAGGGCCTTTTGTAACAAGGATGTGGGTCCTATCAAAACCCTCACTTTTACCATAATCCAAAAAATGAGTAGATATATGATTTAACCTAAATTATTGGTTAATATCTCTCTAGGGGTAGTCAACCAATGGTAGATTATCCTAATTAATAAATTTCAAGGATAATTGTAGCAATATCAAGAATAATCATTAAGTAATGATAAATAATGATAAACAATTATATATAATAATAGATAAAACACTTGTAATAAGAGAGAGAATATGACTTGGCCGATATATCCTATTTTGTGTATTATTTGGGTTAGTTTGATGACTAAGACAAACCGGAAATTGATAGAGCCTCGTTGTTGAAACTATGTCCCAAACTATTACACAAACCAAAGAGTATGGCATCGGCCAAAGCATACAAATGTTATGGCCCTTCATGTACGCCCTTGTCCCTCTATGGTTTCTACTTCTGCAACTTCATGTGTTTGATTATTGATTCATATTTCACTCCTATCTAGAATTTGGCCCTTCGATACCTTACAATGCTTGTTGTTTAAATAATTTGATCTTCAAAACCCAAGATAGCCAAGAAGTCTTGCAAAACAAACATTAGGTGGGTGTGGGTACCCATGTGCATCACCGATGTCACCACTACTTTCAAGAGGGATCAAACCATATATTGTTCTCACCTGAAGACGTGATTTATATAATGTATGCAACCAAATGGATAGTCACGATCTTGAAACAATATGATTGACTTGCACCTTTTCCCGGCTTGATTTCTAGTGATGATATATTCCTTGTATTTGTAGATATAAGTGGATGATTTCCCTATAAAGAGTATGTAGAGTATATGGAGTTCAAGTGAGTCTTAGAATGGCCTTGATTATGCTTGCTCCTAGTGTATGCTTATGAGGATTTTGGGTGTTAAGTATGTATGATCTCCTCTTTGATAATGGATAAAATAACTAGCTTTTATATGTCTTTCGGATCTGGAAACCTTGAATAAGGTCGATTAGGAATGACCCAAAGGAATTTGAATTAGAAAAAGTGTCATTCGAGAAGGTGGGACCAAAGTGGATGGGAAGGGTCATCGCATACGAATGTTATGGACCATTCTAGGTGCTTTGGTCCAAGATGCATGTGCAAATGCTTTGGAAATTAGGATTATATTGTGTGAGGGTTTAGCTTGATTCTATAGACTAATATGATCGTTGTGTGAATAAATGCGGTGTGTGTGAAAACAAGAATGAATGGGATATATTTAGGGATAACTCAATCAACCAAATTAGATAAGTGTGGACTAGTGCAAAGGCATTGTACAATTTATGTTGTTGTAAGACATGAATTACCAAAATGAGTATCTAAATTCCCCCCTTTAAGTATGGAATTGAAAATTGTATGCTTAAAGGAAAAGTCACATGAGTGTGTAGATACACTTTGTCTTCGCTCGAAGAACCTTGTGATTGTGATAGGACTTTGTCTTTGTTCCAATTGTGTTTATTTTTCCAGGATGCATACCTATAGAGAAAAGATTGTATTCAATGTCCATAGTATAGGAAGTCAATTTTTTTTTTTGATTGGTAAACGCTTTTGACCGGAGCTATGAACCGGTGGGGAGAGGGACCCCAACCCTACAAACAAGAAGAAGAAGAAGGAGAAGGTGAAAGTCGGAAGGAGAGGAGGAAGAGGAGAGCAAAAACTGAAAGAGAAGGAGAACGCAGAGACAGGAGAGCGAACGCGCAACGATGGGAAGAGGGCTACACCAGTTAGCCCGAAGAATGACGGCCCGCGAGGAGGCCGCTTGCAACAAGAAATGAAGGCATGGAGAGCACGATCCTTGAGGGCATTCAACTGATCAACGGCTGAGTGAAGAGGAAAGAGAGCCGCTTCGATATCCACTACCGGAAGAAAACGCTGGTCCAGTGAAGGATGGAAGTTCTGCGCAAAAGTGACAAGGTCCCTGTACTGCCCGCTAAGCCAACGAATATCCCGCCCAGAGCCGATGGCCAACTCGTCAACTTCTTCCACCCACAGCAAAGGGTCTGGAAGTGAGAAATCAACAAGCGATCATGAAGGCCGACGCTGTGAACAGCGTAAATTTGGTCCGAGGCGACCAGTTCCACGTCCGAAGTGTTGGAGTGAAGCAGCATGCAGAAAGAAACGAAGGCGGAAGCGATGTCGGAATCGGTCCGGGGGCGACGAGCATTGAAGCGGTAGGAGTCACCGAGGATGGCTTCAATGGCTTCGGCCTCGGCAGATGAAGAATATTTGAAAACCATGGCTAAACGTCACCTGTCAATGGCGGAAACATCTGCCAGTTCACGGAACTGCCCCCGAAGGGCCACAAAGGGGAAACCAACGAATGACATGGCGCCGAGAAGAAGTCGAAATGGCCGAGAGAGAGACAGACCTGGAGGTCGGCAAAAAGAGACAGGAACATAAGAAAGAGAAGAAGAAACAGTCCCGTGAGGAAAACTGACAAGAGGCACTCGGAAGTGACGGAAAGGCCAGAGCTTCGAGTGGGAGAGCGGCAGGGAAGGGAAGGATGCCGCCGAGAAAGGGGGGAGAAGACCATACACAGGGAACCGCCTGAGTGCGGTGGAGGCGCTGACGAGTTAGTCGCGAGTGTTCCTCCGATCATGGGAGAGAAAATGAGAAAGGCCAGGCCACACGTGTGCATCGTTGGAGGATACGATAGCAGAGGGATTGTCAATAGCATAGTTGGCCAGGAAGTCCGCAGCCTGATTTGCTTCCCGAAAATTGTGAGAAATGTTCCAGGAGTGGAATTTACCGAGCCAAAAATGGATAGGAGGAATAAAGAGGTTCAATTTCCACGACTGAGAGGCACCACTGGAAACAACAAAAATAAGGATTTGAGAATCCCCTTCAATACATAAATCTGAGCAACCAAGAAGAACCGCCATCTTAACCCCTTCCAGAAGAGCCTGAGCTTCAGCGATGTTACAAGTGCCGTCTTTTAGAGGGAAGGAGCCCGCTTGGATGAGGAGACCTTGATCGTCTCTGAGAATGCAGCCAGCCCCAGATAAACCCGGATTGCCTCTGGAGGCTCCATCAAAGTTTAGTTTCCAGAGCCCCTTAGGAGGGGGACGCCATCTAGTATTCTTCCTCAGTAACATCTTTTCAATTTGTGAGAGCCCTTTGCAAATAATAGACCCAGGATTGGGAATTTTTATTAGTGACCACTGATGAAGAATAGCGAAATCCTTGGAGGAAAAAGAGGGAAAAGAAGGACACTTAGCACTTATACATTCTGAAATGGCCACCTCGAGCTTGGAAAGGAAGGAAGGGAGCTCCACCGCTTGCTCTCTGAAAAGACGAAGGTTACGTTCCCACCATATATGCCAGAGCAAGAAATAAGGACTGACATGCCAGATAGAGCTGAGCAAGCAATTATGGGAAAAAGACGGCCAGGAGGAAAGATTATCATCAATTCTGTTACAGGGGACCCAGGAGAGATTAAACTTATTAAGGAGCCATTCCCAGCACTTGGAGGTGAAGGGACAAAAGAGGAAGAGATGATCCAGTCTTCCTCCGCCGCACCGCAAAGAAGACATTTAGAGGGGCCCGAGAAGCCCCACGCACGCCTTTTAGCCTGGGTGAGAACCTTTCTATTCGAGACAAGCCAACCGAAGAAAGCAATTTTCGGGTAATATGAGGATGCCAGCAACCAAAAGAACTCGGAGAACCCTTGCCGATTATGAAACGAGAATGTTGTATCCTGATTTAACAGAGTAAGAGCCAGATCTATCGCCAACCCATAATAAACAATCATCACTGTTTAGGTACGTAGCATGACGATCCTCTATAGAATTGGAAAGGTGGACAGCTTCTTGGGCAGAGGCGCCGATAGACATTATATCTTTCCAACACCAAGTGGGCGAGCCGTTGGGGTGTTGGTTACCGTAGTTAGAAACAAGAGAGCCCCATAACAGTTTGGAGGAGTTCATGATACCATTAAGAGAGGGAAGCAGATTGAGGGGAGGGAAACCATTCCAGCTTTCATCCCAAAAAGACACTAACCGACCATTATTTAACTTCCAAGAGACCTTCTCAGCGATGAGATTTTTGGAATTACACAGGAAATTCCATATATGGGAGCCCTTCGGCAACTCGGAGCTGGAAAGAAATAGCTCATGCCGGTGCCCATCCATATATTTATGAGCGAGGACCTGGAAGGCTAGTCTGCTGTTTTCAGAGATGAAGTTCCACACCAGTTTAGCACCGAGGGCCATATTCTTGAATGGCAATATCCAAGATACCCAAGCCTCCCAACTTCTTAGGAAGCTTGACCAGATCCCAGTTAGCAAGATGGAATTTGCGTTCAGTGCTAAGTCCTTGCCAAAGAAAAGTGCGGGCCACTTTTTCAATTTTAAGCAGTACAGATTTAGGAATCTGTAAAATGGAAAGCATGTAAATAGGAATGGAGAGGAGCACCGAGTTGATGAGAAGCACACGGCCAGCAAGGGATAGCCATTTGCCTTTCCAAGAAAGAAGTTTGGCAGAAATGGAATTTAAAAGCCCGTTCCAGAGGAGAGCCTTGCCCTTTCCATGAAAAAGAGGGATTCCCAGATAGGTGTGTGGAAGTTTTCCCAAAGAGAAGCCAAGAATCTCTTTAATTCTTCCCTGAAGCCTGGGGGCCACGTTAAAGAAAAAAATAACAGATTTATGAAAGTTTAAGACTTGGCCCGCAGCTAAAGAGTAAGAATCAGAATAGATGAAAGGCACCTGGCTTCGGAACAGTCCCTTGACCGAAGAGAAAGGTGTCGTCTGCGAATTGCTGATGTGAAAGAGGAGGGAGATTGGAGGTGATGTGGAGACCTTTCAGAGAACCTTCAAGAATCGCGGCCTTGATGCTGCGACTAAGAGCTTCCGCCACAAGGGTGAAGAGGAAGGAAGAAAGCGGGTCACCTTGACGAATACCTCTGCTACTCTGAAAGAAGCCTTCCGCAGAACCATTAACAAGAACCGAAAAGCAAGGGGAGGCAATACAATTAAAGATCCATTTGCAGAAGTGAGCGCCAAAACCCATAGCTTGCAAAGATTTGATGAGGAACCTCCAGTTAACGCGGTCGTAGGCTTTGCTGAAATCCAATTTTAACAACATTCCGGCTCTGGAAGAATTATGAAGAGAGTGAATTAGTTCATGAGAGATAATAATACCTTGATAATAGACCTTCCAGGAATGAACCCACTCTGTTCCCGAGCAACCAATTTATGCATCAAGGGGCAGAGCCTATTGGCAATTGCTTTAGAGATAATTTTATACGTTGTATTACACAGAAATTGGCCTGAAGTCATCCAACTTCTCAGCTGGGGATTTTTTGGGGAACAAGCATATGAAAGTGTGATTAAGGTTCCCAAGAATCTTCCCCGAAACCCTGGATTCCTCGACCGCCACCAAACTGAGGGACCAACGATTTCAAAAATCCTGGAAGAAAGAGGCAGGAAAACCGTCGGGCCAGGGGCTTTATCTCGCTTCATAGAGAACACAATTTTCCGAACCTCCTCCAAGGAGAAGGGTGAGAGAAGCAGAGCATTTTCAACATCCGAAATAGAGGGGGGATCTGTGAAAGGAGAAGAGACTGAGTGCCAAGGGGGGAAGCCGTATCATTCAGGAGCTTGCAAAAGAAATCCACCATTTCGATTTGATCTGAGCTTGCGAAGTAGCTATGGTGGAGTCTTCGAGTTTGAGAGAAGATATATAATTGAAGTTTCTTCTGGCTCTGACCGAAGCAAAGAAAAATTTGGTGTTCTTATCACCATCCAGAACCAGGCTTCCCTGGATTTTTGACGCCAAAAAGTTTCCTCTTTTAGAAGGAGATCCCCCAATTCCTTGAGAAGATGTTTTTCATTCAGGTGATCCTCCTGTGACATCCCATGCAACAGAATACTCTCATTGAGAGAGCGAAGATCCTTCTCTACACGGATTTTTTCATGAAAAATATTTTTGAACTTCGAATGATTCCAGCATTGTAAGTTAGCTTTAAGCAAAGAGTTAACTTTTTGGAGAGTTGGAACATCTTGGTCCCTTTGACAGCAAAAGAGTCCCACCAGCCCTTGACCAGTGACCTGAGTGAAGGGTCCTGAAGCCACATGTTCTCGAATTTGAAGGGGGCGCGACGCGGTGGGAGGTCGAAATCGAGAACCACGGAAATAGGAAAATGATCAGAGCCAGAAAGAGGGAGAACCGAGCTTTTAAAAGGAAATTTTGCTGCACCAATGCTCGGAGACCAGGAAGCGGTCAAGACGCACTGCAAGGGAACTGAACCCGGATCTCCTGTTGTTCCAAGTGAACCAAGCCTTGCAAGGCTCTAAATCAATCAAGTGAGTAGAGGAAACGAAAGAGGAGAAATCAACCTGCGAGCGAGGATGCCACTGAAGACCACCATGCTTATCACGATCAGAAAGGGTAGCATTGAAGTCACTGCGATGATGATTTTAACAATGTAAACGAAGAAAAAGTCGACTAAGGCTACTCCAGAGAACCCTTTTACTGATGGGAGAAGAGGGACCATAAATATTGCAGAGGAAAAAGAAATCCTCCGAGTGTTTAATCGAGACTTTACACCAAATGAAATTAAGGTCGATAACAAGGGGTTCAATCATGCAACTGCTATTTTTCCAGAGAATGCCCAAACCGCCCGAGGCCCCAATGGAGTTCGAGAAGCAACCTTCCCAACCTTTCCATTTTCTGAACCAACTGCTCATTCAACCATCACCGACATTTTAGTTTCCTGAATCAAACAAATATCCACACCCTCATCCAAGGCGTAACGTCTTAACAGACGTTGTTTGTTAGGGGCGTTAAGACCCCTAACATTCCAGGAGAAGAGGATCATGATTGCTTCAGAGAGGACTCGCCTCTCCTACTGGAAGACGGGAAGAAAGAACGAAGCTGAAGTTGCTTCCCGTGGGCAACTTCGTTGAGAGAAAGCTTACTTTTGTTAGGGCGGCCAAGAATGCTTTTTGGACCGAAATCCACGCTGAGAAGAGGTGGAGTGGGAAGAAGCGGTCCCAACGACTGCGTGGGAGGGGAATGAAACTCGGCAGAAGCATTGGGTTCAGCAGGGGGTCTGCATCGTTTGACAGAAGCAAATCCTCTTTATCCATGATCCATTTCTCGAGGGAGGTTGAGCTACCTCCCATACCAATGGAGATACCCTCGTGGAACAGAGATAGGATCCGAGAGGAGTCCTTTACAACAGCCGTCGTTTCTTTGACGAGGGAGAGCGTATCAGGAGCCAAAGCAAGAGGTTCAAGGATAGGAGGGGGAGCGAGGGGGACGAGGGGCGGAGGTGACGAAGGAGGAACACGGGGGGAAGAAGGAGGGGAGGGAACAGGGGAGGTGTGGGAAACTTTCCGCCATCGTGACGCCTGGGGGGGATTTTTACAAAACTTGCGGGAATGACCGGGCTTCAAGCATTTGAAACAGAGATTAGAAATACCTTCATAAACAACCTTCTGTTTCCAAGTACCCGAAGGGGAATTGATAAGAATAACTTCCTTTGGTTTAAGAGCGGGAATAACAGAAATGCAAACTCTGGCAAAGGAAGAAAGAGTACCATTCAAAGTAACAGGATCAATGCGAATGACCCGCCCCAAACTAGAGCAAATTTTTGTAAGAATGGGTGCCGACCAAAATTCACTGGGCAGGGAGTAAAGTCTGATCCACACTTGAAGACCATCCTCATCCGCTTTGTGACAATCAAAATGAGGTTCCCAATCGCGGATCGCAAGACCAGAATCGGAAAGGAGAAAATTTTTTCTTTCCATAGTGTCGTTTTTCTGAGCAGCGCTACGAAAAAGCACAAGGAAAAAACCCTTTTCCAGGGAACGAATACTCAGGCCGCTGCCCCACTGAGTTTCGCACCAATTTCTGATGCCCGGAAATGAGAGTCGTCTCCCAATAAACTTAGCAAAAATAGCCCTCGAATATAAACATTTCGTATGCGCAGCGAAAGCAGCATCCTCGATCAGGGACACGGAGGGAATGTCGTCCTGCAGAGGAAGCGAGTCACTATCCGAGGGGGGCGAATCAGATTCAGGCCCACGGGGACCCAGTCGTTTAAGCATAGATTCGACAAGCCCTGGCCCGCCAGGTGCACCATTGCAGCACCCCAGAGGGGCGAGACCAGGGGACCGTTGCAGGAACGAAAATTCAAAAATTATGACCGTTCTCTATAGGAAATCAAATTTTAACATGAAAAAAATTGAACTTTATGTGAAAGTAGCAATATGTTAATATTGAAAAGAAAATAAAAAGGAAGTGTAAACCTAATTATTTTGCAAGAAAGAAGGAGAGAATAGTCCCACTATCATTTCCATTGAGACTTTTGAACTTCATATTAGATTTAGTTAGAAGGACTTGGAGGTGATCAATCCCCAAGTTGAATGTGCCAAGGAGAAATAGGAATAAGTGCAAATGCACCCCACATGGCGAAGAGAATTATATGGGGAGCATTTTAGTTACTCGGATCCCTCCACAAATATATGAGAAAAGAGAAGTGTAACCTACAAGGATACCGGTCACATCGATACTTCCCAACACCTAAAAGTAAGTGCCACTTGTAGATGAACATGAATCTAATTGATTTACAAATGATAACACACTCTTGTACTAGGGAAATGTCAACTCGCACGTACCCTACTTTCACGCCAACATAGTATGACTCGTACCATGAATTTTATAATAAAAGCTGATTAAATAGCTTGTAGATGTTACTAAGAAATTTTACCAACTAGGAAATTTATGAATCTATCCCCAGAACAAAAGTGTATGGAATGGGACATAATGTCCATATGTTATTCTCCCTTTTTACGATTTGGTCTCTCTATATTTCTGACACAAGTTTCTTTCTAAGTCATTTTTAAACCTTTGTAATGTCTAATTTTGTACATGTTATTTTGTTTTATGATTTCTAATTTTGTGCACATGTGTTGTAGGCTTATTACGTAAAGGGAAAATGGGTGTGTGCATGGTGTATACAATGTAACATACATAATAGTATAGTGGAAGATTTAGAAAAGTGTTAGTGATAAGCAATAGAAAAACAACACAATATATGTAAGTGAAAGCATGTAAAGACACACAAGTACAACAGTCATGGAAAATAATATGCTGCATACATGGGACACCACTCAAGATATCACAAGACAATCGAGGCAATCAAATCCAATAAGCAACAAACAAATAATATAGGGAATTTCCCGCAAACAAGTGAAAACATAGATGAAACATGTAAAAAAGTAATATAATGAAAATGGTTCTTATTTGAAAGTGATATGCAAAACAAATACTACACATGAAGCACCCATTATCATGTTAGAGTAATAAATAATATGACATGATGTATGTATTGAGTAAATGAGCTAAGAGAAAGTAAAGTGGCAAATATTTGAACAATAACACATATATGCGAGAAAGTGTGATGTGAATTCCCCTAGTTGGTGCGAGAATAATTAGTAAAGAGCAGTGTTAAGTATCTTGCATCGTGTAACCATCTGTGTGTAGACTATATACAAATCAATGTACCATGTGAATGCACATGTGTATAGAAAAATGATATAACATATTATGTATCAAGCTAATATGATAAGTAAAGTGCAACATGAAAAGTATAAGCATGCAATAGAAATAACCAAACAAGAGCAATGCAATTGTTTTTGAATGTTTGTATATATGTGAATGTTTTTGGATTTTTAACATATTTGAATGTTTTTGGATTTTTAGCATATTTGAATGTTTTTTTATTTTAAGCCCCTTGAGGGAATAGATGAAAACATATTCTCTGAAGATAAGGAAGGGTGGTCCAAGAGTGCCCTGTGGGGAATTATTTAGATTTTTAGTGTATATGTAGGATTTATAGACTTTGTAACCGAGAGGTGGGAAAGTAAGGTTGGACCCTTATGTGTGTGTGTAAAGTGAGGTTCAGGTGTGTAGATGATCCCTCAATAGTCAAGTTGGACCTATAAATAGAGTGTGTCATCGGGGAATGAGAGTGGAAAGTGGATGGCCTCAAGTGTGAGTAACATAGGAACTAGCCATTGAGTATGTTAGGAGATGGCCCGCTGTCTTCTATTGTGAAGGAAGGAAACATGTGATTATGAATCAAGTAATGAGTGTCATGTGAGATTTGACTATATGAGTGTGTGTTTAGGGAGGTTGTGTCATAAAAAATGTGCTACGTAGAGGTGAAACAAACCTATTGGAAGATTGAGATATGTAATGTGTACGATAAACCCGATGATGTGATGACTTAGTAATATGTGGCAAAATGAGACCTATAGATACATTGAGGATGGGTGATAAGAGTTGAAGTTTTAGGAGACACATACAAGCTAGGAGCTAGTGGTGAAAGTGTGGGGCTATTACTAGGAGTGTGTGACAAAGTGATAGTTGGTGGACTAGGAGTAATGTAAATCAGTAGCAAGAGGTACACTAGTTATATGGACCTATGAAGCCCGAGAGTTAACATGTAATGGAGTCCGAGGTGGGATACCTTGAATAGTGATGAATTGATACTCATGTATGAACTTGACACATAGGTGTACAATAGTTATTAACTAAAATTAACTAACAAGGATTAAGTTAAAGATAGTTAATCTAATCTAGGAGGACATAAAAGTTGTAAATAACTATGCTAAGACAATATGTAAAGTAACTAAATAACTGAAGTAATGTAATGAAAACCCTAATATGCAAGAAGGAGGTAAGGAAAGAACTCAGCTGATAACTAGTGATTGTTGCAGAGTGTCACAGAGGTGACTGGAGAAAACAAGAGTAGGAATGACTATGCAGAGGTCCCGAAAAGGCTAGATCTAGAGGATATGAGTGGACTAGGGTGCCCGAAAGAGGACTGGGGCACCCACGGGTGCTCTAAGTAAGCAAAATAGGCACCCTGGTATGTGAAAAACCCTACAAATGGTCCTCACAGGGTCAAAAGGTGGTATAAAACCCTCATTGTGTGTCACATCTACTTCACTTCCATGTGCTCGATGTCTCCAATAACTCAAGATTAAGGGAAGACCTATAAGAATACCAAAAGAAGTATCAAACCCTAAAAATTAAGATGCAAATGAATGGGTCGATTGATCTCAAGCGCCACAATATTGGGCTTATTACTCGAGCACCGCATTAAATTTTAGACCCAAATGTAGTTCTGGTGAGTGTGTGCATGTTGTGCCCTAGGTGCTCTTGTGTCAGTCACACTTTGTGAAGTATCAAGCAATAACTAAATGTAGAAAATTTAATAGCATGTGTGCATGGAATATAATAGAATCCCCCTATGAAGTGTGATGCAGACTTCCTAGCTTATGCCTTGATGATGGAGCTATGTGGATGAAAATGCAATAGATGGATGTAACTCTAGATGAATGATAGTAGTAGATGATGTTAGGTCCCTCATTATGGTCTCATAACTTTATATTTATAGGGTTCTCTTGATCTAATTTCGTAATTAACCCCGACATGGCTGACTAGGAAAAAGATAAGAAGAAGAAACAACTAGAAAGAGCCCAAAAAGTGGCAGGAAAGTAGAAAAAGGACTGGGGCACCCCTCATGGGACCAAGGCACCGATGGGTGCCCTAGTACTATTATGAGTGCCTCAGAAAAGGCTAAAATGATGGGAAAATTCAAACAGACTGGGCACGTAGATAAAATGTGCTGGAAATGACGAAATAAAAGTAAAATAAGATGGCCAAAAGATGGGGTTAATTAGTACTTTCTTTACTCAAGAACCTTCTAAATAGTATTATGAGACCAAGATAGATAAATGTCTAAAGTGCATAATTTTGTGACTACATTTTTCCCCCACTTTATGTTGGTGAGTTGAAATATCGGTAACATAAAGTAGATAGAAGTGTGTACTTGATGTCCATGAAGAGTGTAGTAGAAATGCACCAAAGGACTAGACAAAAATGTGGAATAAAAGAAATAAGGAGAAGAGCTTAAACTAAAGATAAAAATACACAAATAAAAAGTGATGAGAGTGAGCCTAGGGTGGAACGCATGTGAAATTGTTGCGGTGTGTAGTATACCTACATGGTTAGTAAAGCATGTCTTTGTCGTGGAATGTTGTTGTTGACGCTTATTGTTGTTGTTGCCCCCAATTTGATTGTTTATTTCTCATACAACCGGACATGCAAGGAGAAAATGATCAAGTAGTCAAATATGTATGTATGTAAGTGTAAAAATGCTATGTAAAATACGCATGTATATGAAAGTGTAAAATACGCAAATGTAAAGTATGCGAAAAGAAAAGTGTAAATGGAACATGTGCACCTGATCCATGTCGAGAGAAAGAGTGTAGAAGGATATCTGTACTACGATTTTTTTGGGTGATCTCATGCCACCTTGGCTGAAGAAGTATAGGGAGGAAATGCTCTGTGTCCTCTAAGCTCTAACTGCTTCTGCTGAAATGTGTGTGAAGAGATCTCTGTAATGTCTTGGTTTTTAGGGTGATCTGATGCCACTGACTGAAGTAGTGTAGAGAGGAACACCCAATGTAACCCCAAGCCTGTAATTGCTTCCCAGAAATGCTAAGGACACCATATACTATAAATGTCATTGTGTATGGGGTTCGTAGACTGGTATGAACCCACTCACTATAGAAAATTGAACCATGTCGGTGTAAAATCTCTTTGTTAGTATGTAAAAAGAAACCCCGAAGTGCATGTGATATAAGTGATAGGAGAATGTAACCCCAAAAGAGGACCAACCACATTATGAATTGTGTACCCTAGAAAGTGCTTTGTAGAAACTAAGGCACACACAAATAAGAAGGCTATCCAAAGACAAGTGTAAAAAATCAATGCATTCTTATATAGAAGATGTGTAATCTACATGAACAATGTAGTAAATGAAAACACGCAAGAAAGCAAGTAAGTTACACAAAGTGGGCTGCAAACATGGGACAACACTCATGATATCACAAGACACACAAGGCCATAATGGCCAAAACAATGAGGAAGTGTGCACACAAACATAGGGCAAAACCCACATATAATGGAAAATAATAGCAGACAAGTACAAACAGAAAAACACGTAGTCATTGAAATACATATAATTAAAAATAAGTATTGCACATGGAACACCCATTAATAGGTTAGATAAATAACCAATATGTCAAAGTGTGAATAACCAAGTAATGTAAAGTGCTAAGTAAATTTCAAATGAAATAATAACACCTAAAAGAGATGAATGTGGATGCACCCGGTGACTAGTATAGGAAGGGTAGAAGAAAAACATCCATGCCACGTATAAGATTCGTGTATCTGTGATCACACTAAGTAAAGTCATGAACACAAATGTTTGGATGGTATAGATAATGTTATATAAGAAACCATTCTAACATGTGTAGTAAAGTGATCATGTAAAACACTAGTAAACAAGAGTAAATGCTCTAAGACAATGCAGTATGTTGTGGGTGGATGGAATGGAATGCAAGAGGGAATGATAGGATCCGCGTGACCCCGTGTTGATGGAAGTGTATGCAACGTGGTTCATTTTTTCCCCCTCAGCAATCAAGAATTAACCGTAAATGAGAGTGCATCATCGGGAAATGGTTGAGTAGTGGTGCTTGTGTCTAACGAGTGCGGTGAATGTGTATAGTGATGAAGTGCGGCATACAGAAAGGATGTGTGTGAACCCTATAATCGAAGCATATATCACAATTTGAGGAATAGATGAGTGATGATTTAGCCTAAGCGTATATCACTATAACATAAATGCACAAGTGATGATTTAGCCACTGAGTGGATATCATTATATGATGAAGGAACAAGTGATGATTTATCCCTAAACATATATCACTATGAGATGAATGGAACAAAAGATTATTTAGCCCTAAGATTATATCACTATATAATGATTGGTAAGGAGTGGTGATGTAACCTAAGGTGTATACCACTACAAGATGATATAATAGAGGTGGTGATCTAGCCTAAAGTGTATACCACTACTAGATAAAAAGAGTGAGTGACGATCTAGCCTAAAGCGTATGTCACTAGCCTAGGAATGTCATATGATGAAATGTTGCATGGTGAATGTAAGGTCCATTTGATTTGTAAACCCTTTCCAATCGAGTATGGACCGGGAACTAAAAAGTGCATCATAGGGTGGTGGTGAGTGTAGCACGTAAAGAATACACGACCATGTGGTGAGTAGGGTTTGTAAATGTGCGGTGTGTAAAATGCGATGCTAAAGGTAAACAATATGTAATGTATAATACATGATGTAACATGTGTAGTAATGTAGAATGTAGGGATGAAATGTAAAGCTAGACTCATATGTAATGTAACCTAGCATAGTATGTATAATGTGTATGAGGTAGGTATGTGCAATGTGCAATGTATGATTGGACAATGTATGTATGTAGTTTAATAATGTATGTAATGTGTAGAATGACTAGGATATATGATACATAGAATGACCTAGGTATGATGCAAGATGCATGTAGAATAATAGTAGAATGTAGACTAAGTGTAGTATGTATTGGTGTATAACACACGATGTGTGATGAAATGTAATGTATAATGTCTATAGTGCAATGTGTGGGGTTCAATGTAATGGTAATCCCTCAACAATCAAGTGTGAACCGAAGCACAAGAGTGCATCATCGAGTAACAACGGTGCTAAAATGTGTGATGAAAGATGAAAATGCAAAGATTATAGATATGGTGATGACATAAGGTGGGGGAAATTAGGTGTTATGCCCCCCAAGTATATAGAAATGAATAAACTAACCAATGATAGTGAAAGACGAAGGTCCTCCACCCGATGTTTGTGAGGATGAAAGCGTAGGACTATGATCTAATAGTGGTGGTATAGTAGAAAAATGCTTTAGATTTGGTGAATGAAGCCTATACACATGGGATGGATGAATTTACGATGAAGACAAAGGTGTAGTAAGATCTACATGAGACATAGCATGAAAGTGAAGAAGAAATATATGGAATAAATTGAGGTGATGATCAACGCCGAGTGCGTCACCGTCTAGGATAGGCTTATGCTTTGATGTGTAGGACTAACGGAATGATTTGATGCATATGGTACTCGAGTAGATGAAACTAGGAGTAGACTGCGCTTTGAGTAACATAGAATGAGACATGTTAGAAGGGTTAGATGACACACAAGAAATTGTATGGGGAGATGATGACAATGGAGGAGATGGAGGAACATCGTTAATAGAAATGACTTACATTTTGTGAATGAATTTTAGTGCAAGTTATTCATAAATATGATAGATTGAGAGTGACGAATCCAATTAAGGCCTAAAAGCAAGTCACATCCCTCAATTGTGTTTCCAACAAGGAAAGGGACAAGCATAGTAAGAGGTCTAACTATTACGTGTAGTTTGACAACACCAAAGGTTTTATGGAAAAGGTACTTGGTTTTTGCGATGGAGGATAATTGATAGCCTTAAGGAGGGCCATAGAACATGCACTAATGGGCCATGATGGGTCAACCTTAGTATTTTTGATAGAGGTCGAGCCGATAGATGCATGGATGTGTAAATGATTAGATGTAAATGTAGTATGATAATCGGTGTTGGAAAAAGAAATGACTGGTGGCGAAGCTTCAGTGTTAGCAACTAAGAAATCGAGAGCTCCTGATTTTGGAGGTGATACCGCATGATACGCATGATTAGCAGAAGATTCTGTGGTCTTTTTGTCACGTTGTTGAGATTCATTATTAAAGAGTTTGAGTTTACCCTTGTTGTTGGTTGAGGCAGAGCTAGTAGACTCTGGGAATTCAAGTTTATTATTATCAATTAGATCTTGGATAATTGTTTAGAGTTTTAGGCATCTATTTGTAGAATGTCCCACACAATGATGATAATCACAACAGAAGTTTTCATTGTAGTTCCTACCTTTGGGTCATGATGGGTCTAACTCAAGTGGTGTAGGAAGGGTAATAAGGTTGTTGTTGAGAAGTTGATTTAATATAAGATGTGGAGCCATTGGAAGGTTGTTAAACATACATCTAGATGGTTGTGAGTGCACTTCTTTAGAGGGAGTAACTACATTAACGGTGATTTTAGTGTCAGTTGGCTTAGATGTAGATGGTTTGAATGGTGCCTTACTTTGAAAACAAGTGGAGTGAAGTGTTTCATGATACTTAAGCTTTCCTATGGATAAAATTTTAGACTCATGAAGTTTAAGAGTATGACAAAGTTGATCAAATGAAGGAGAGGTCTCAAAGAGAACGCTCTCTTGGAGAGGTGGTAAAAGACTCTGGATAAACAAGTCTTGAAGCTCAGAGTCCGTAAGCACATTTTTCATTTTAGCGAGATTGTTCTTATACCTTAAAACATAGTTAGCTAAGTGTTCATTGGATCCCTATTTTAAGTTGCACGAGCTGAGCGTAAGAAATCTTAGAGCCGATATTGATGGAGAAATGTGTAAGAAAGGCATCGGCTAGATGCATAAATGAAGTGACTGAGTGAATAGGTAAGTCATAGAACCAACACATCACATAATCATGGAGACTACGAGGAAATATTTTAGCTAAGAGAATATGATCGTTGACAAAATCTAGACAAGCTATATGAAAGGCTCTAAGATGCTCTTGTGGGTCACCATGCCCATTGAAAATGAGAAGCTAAGGGTAATAAAACTAGAAGGAAGTGAGTAAGTAGAGATGACCAGTGAAAATAGAGTATGTAATAACAAGGTAAAATCTAAAGGTGGAGAGGTGTGTGAAGTGGCATGTTACAACTTACAAATTTGAGCTTGAAGATCGTGATAAAGAGAAGTTAAGTCTAGATTTCCAACAAATGAGACTTGCATTTCACGAGAAAATAAGGGTGGCATAAAATGATTGGTAGGATTAGGAAGAGAAACCAGAATAGTAGAGATAGGTGTAAGAGTGGAAGTAGGTGGTTTAGTGGTAACAACGGTTGTTATATCCACGAAGTATTGAGTTCCGCCAAATTATTAGCTTGTTCACGAGCCACATGCAAAAGTAAGTCTAGATCCTAAGGGTGAGCAACAAGGTGATCATTGATGGCCTTAAGGCGAGCTTCAGTGAATTCCTCATGGGAGTGACCCATGGTAAAGGAAAATAAACCATAGAAAATTAAAGAGAGGAGACTAGAAGCATATATGATCGGATTGGGTTCACCAAAATGATTAACTAAAATTAACTAACAAGGAGTAAGTTGGGGATAGTTAATCTAATCTAGGAGGACATAAAAGTTGTAAATAACTATACTGAGACAATAGGTAAGGTAACTAAATAATTGAAGTAATGTAATGAAAACCATAATATGTAAAGAGGTAAGGAAATAACTCGGTTGATAGCGATGACTATTGCATAATGTCGTAGAGGCGACTTGAGAAAAACAGGAGCAGAGGAACGACTATGCAAAATTCCTAAAAAGGTTAGATTTCAAGGATTTGAGTTGATTGGGGCACCTAGAAGAGGACCGGGGTGCCCACGAGCACTCTGGTAAGCAAAATAGGTGTCCCTGGTCCATGGAAAAGTTACGAACTTGTTTTTACAAGGTCGAAAGGTCATCTAAAACCCTTGATGTGTGTCGCATCTAATTCGTTTCCCTATGCTTGATGTCTCCAATAACTCAAGATGAAGGGAATACCTGTAAGAATACTAAAAGAAGTATCAAACCCTAAAAAACAAGATTTAAATGAATGGGTCAAACTGACCTCAACTACCACAACAATGGGCTTACTACTCTGAACGTTGCACTACATTTCAGACCCAAATGTAGTGCAGGTGCGTGTGTGCATGTCGTGCCCTAGGCACTCTTGTTCTAGTTTTACTTTTTGAAGTAGCGAGTAATAAATAAATGTAGAAAATGTAATAGCATGTGTGCATGGAATAGAATAGAATCCCTCCCACTATGAAGTGTGAGGTAAATTTCCTAGCTTGTGCCTTGATGATGAAGCTATGTGGATGCAAATGCAATAGATGGATGCAAATCTAGATGAGTGATAGTATGAGATGATGTTAGGTCCCTCATTATGGTCTCATAACTTTATATTTATAGTTTTTCTTTATATGATTTCATAATTAACCCGACATGGCCGACTAGGAGGAAAAGATAAGAAGAAGAAATGACTAGAAGGACCCCAAAAAAAGTGGAGGAAAGTAGAAAAAGGACTGGGGTGCCCCTGATGGGACCAAGGCACCTATGGGTGCCCCAATACTACCATGGGTGCCTTAGAAAAGGCTAAAATGATGAGAAAACGCCAAAATAGACTAGGCATGTAGATAAAAATGTGCGAAATGATGAAATAAAAGTAAAATAAGGTAGACAAAAGATGGGGTTAATTAGTACTTTCTTTACTCAAAACCTTATAAATAGTAGTATGAGACCAGGATAAAGAAATGTCTAAAGTGCATAATTTTGTGACTACAAATATATGAGATGGCCCTAGTATATTTAATCCAAGGAATACCTAAAACCATGTCACAATGCTTAGTTTGAGATCTACATGGAATGACAGGAAAATAGTGAGATGCCTAACCAAGGATAATTTTAGTGGAAATATTCATAATATGGCGAAAATTTCATTTTAGGAAAATTTGAAAAAGTGAATTTTTCGCAGCTGGTCGGTGTCTGTTCGCCTAAAATTTACAATATATATTTTTAGGGGTCAGCTTTACATTTGAAAACATATCCTATAAAAACCTAGGTGATTCGTCGGGTAGTATACTACTAACTAACTACTAGTTGAGGTATCGACATATCAAGTACTATGAACTTGTGTACTCTAAGCACCAGTGCAGTGTAGATCTATTTTGAAGTTTGCAGTCAAAGCTACAAGTGATATTTATTAACGCGCAATAAGGATATTTCACTGGTGTGCGAAAAGAAGATTTCAGCGACGCGTAAAAGGATATTCCATTGACGCGTGACAAGGAGATTTCAGCGACGCGGTGACAAGGAGATTTCATTAACGTGTGACAAGGATATTTCATTGACGCAGCGACAAGGAGATTTCATTAATGCGTGACAAGGATATTTCATTAACGTGTGACAAGGAGATTTCACTGATGCGCGATAAGGATATTTCACTAACACGTGACAAGGAGATTTCATTGACGCATGATAAGGAGATTTCACCGGCCGCACGACAAGGGTTTCATTGTCAGCGCACAAAAGTGCTACTAGTGATGCATGACAAGTACTCTTGTTGACAAATGACACAATATTTCTCTAACCCGCAACAAGGATATTCTATTGATGGGAGATTTAAATTGTGTATTCATCACGCAACAACAAGGTTACTGTCGTATGACAACAAGTTTACTGTCGTGCGACAACAACCTTACTATCGCATGACAATAAGGTCTCTGTCACGCGACAACAAGGTTGTTGTCGCATGAAAATAACCTTGTTGTCGCGCGACAGAGACCTTATTGTTGTGCAACAACAAGGTTGTTATCACATGACAACAACCTTGTTGTCGCATGTCTTGAAAATGAAAGCTTCTTTTGGGTGAAAATGTTGCACACAAACCCCAGAAAATTTATCATTTTCGCGAAAGTGGTTCTGGGCATATTTGCTAAGGATTTTCCACCTTCGATTTCCCAGAGGTCTCTTAAAATGAACCCTGGGCCCAACTATGATGGGAAGATTTATGTGCCCACAGTAAAGTAAGAGGCATATACTTAATTTGAGATAATGAGAAACCAATAACACACTAGAGATGAAGTGAGCATACTTTATACTTGAAAGTAAGATTGATCATGACATTATATAGAGATTGATTGTCGATGGATGTATGCAATGTCAAGGCTAAAAGATGTGAAAGATGCATGGAGATCCACATTACTAAAAGCAATGGTTAGTGATATAGTAGTATAAGTACCAACAAGAAACTACTATAACGGATTATTGGGAGGCTATGGAGGTGGAACTACGAGGTAAACATGATTAACGGTAAATCGCTTCTTGGATGACATGTTTAATATTAAAGCATTAATCAATAAATTTTCCATTGCATCGGTGATAATCACAATATGTTTTTTCATCAAAGTTTTTCCTTGAGGATGACTAGAATCTAATTTAAGAGGTGGAGGAAGAGAGATAAGGTTACTATCAAGGAGTTATTGCAACACCGCTCGAGGTGGGATTGACAATTTAGTAAAATGTTGTTGTGGATGTTGGGTTTGGAGATTTTTGGTTGGGACACTACATTAACAATGGCTTTAGCCTCAGCTTGGGGCTCAATAGGCTTACTCTTTAAAGTAGTTTTACCTTGGAATTTAGTATGAGGTTGATTAGAAGCTTGATCACCATATTCAATTTTTCCCATAGAGAGTATCTTGCCCTCATGATCTGTGAGGATATGACCTGATTGATCAAAAGAATGAAAGGTGTTGAAGATAAACGACTCTTGGATAGGAGGAAAAAGGATTTGTAGAAATAGATATTATAATTCAGAATCAACTAGGATATTGTTCATTTAGTATTATTAGTCTTATAATGTAGAACATAGTCACTAAGGTGCTCATTAGGGCCTTGTTTCATTTTATCCATTTGTGCATAAGATATTTTAGTTCCAATATTAATAAAAAACGTGTTAAAAAATGATTTGATAGAGGAGTAAAGGATCATACAACACGAATAGGTAAATCATAAAACCATTGTAATGCATAGTCTTGTAAGCTTCAGGAAATTTTTTTGTTACAAATGTATCGTCAAAAACATCATCCAAGTAAACAACATGAAATGATCTAATATGCTCTTATGGATCTTCTTTACCAATGAAAAGAGGAAGCTTAAGTGAAATAATACCAGAGGGAAGAGGATAACAAACAACCTCAAGTGTAAGAGGACTATGTAGAAGAAGTGAAGAATTTGTAGAAGAAGAATTGATGGTGGTACCTTGTTGTAATTGAAGAACTTGGGCTTGTAGATCACACACCAAGGATTCTAAGGAATGGAGTCTTTGGAAGAAGAACTAAGTTGAATATGAGAGATGAGAGGAGAATAAAAATGAGTGGTAAACATAGGAATGGAAACATTAAGACTATATGCCCTTATGGAGATTTGGGTAGACGAAACAAGAACAAAATATGTAGGTATTGTGGAGGTGACAAGAGTAGAAAGCAGGAACAATAGAACCTTGAAGCCATTGTGATTCCTCACGAGTGGCATACAAGAAGAGATCTAAATTTTGAGGGTTGGCAATGAGGTATTCATTTAGATCATTTGAATTCTCAATAATAAATGTCTCTAGGAGGAGCTTTAGCCATGATGAGGGTTTTCTATAAACCCTAGAAGAAGATGGTTCCGATGCACAATATATAATATTGCGAGTCCACCAAACGATTTAACCTAAATTGGTTAATATCTTTCTAAGGGATATTCAATTGATGGTAGATTATCCTGATCAATTAGTTTCCAAGGCTAATTGTAGTAATATTAGGAATAACCATTAAGAAATGAAAAGCAATGATAGATAACAATAAATAAAACACTTACAATGAGAGAGAGAATATGACTTATGTGATATCATACTTTGTGTGATGAGATGGGTTGGTCGATGGTTTGAGATAGGTGGGAAATGACCCGACAAAGCCTCTTTGTTAACATTGTGTGCCGAACCATTACATGGAACAAAGCGGATTGCACGTGCCAAAACATACGGATGTTATGGCCCTTCATGCACCCTTTTCCCTTTGTAGTTTTTGCTCTTGCAACTTCTTGTGTTTGATCATTTCTTACTTTTTTGCTCTGTCTAGAATTTGGGTCTTTGATACCTTACGGTGCTTGTTGTGTAAGTGATTTGATCTTTAAAATCCTAGATAGCCAAGAATTCCTATAAAATAAACATTAGGTGGGTTTTGGGCACCCATGTGCATTGCCGACGTCACCACTACATTGAAGAGGGCTCAAACCATATGTCATTCTCTCTTATTATGTGATCTCTAAAATGTATGTAACCAAATGGATAGTCATTATCTTGCAACAATATGGTTATACTTACACATTTTCTTTAGCTTGACTTAGAGTGATGATATATTCCTTGTATTTGTAGATCTGAGTGGATGACTTCCCTAGAAAGAGTATGCAGAGTATATGGAGCTCAAGCGAGTCTTGGATTGGCCTTGCTTGGGCTTTCTCTTAATGTATGATGATGAGGATTTTTGTGTGTTAAGTATGTATGATCTCCTTTTTGATAATGGATGAAATAACTAACTTATATATGTGTTCGGATATGGAAACCTTGAATAAGGCCAAATAAGAATGACCTAAAGGAATTTGAACTATAAAAGTGTCGTTAGAGAAGGTGGGATCACGGCGGATGGGAAGGGCCTTAACGTTATAGACACTATGGCCCATTACGGGAACTTTGGTCAAGATGCACGTGCAAATGCTTTGAAAATTGAGATTGTATTGTCTGAGGGTTTAACCTGATTCTATGGACTAATACAACCATTATGTGAATAAATGAGTTGTGTGTGCAAACAAGAATGAATGGAATATAGCTAGGGATAACATGATTGACTAAATTATGTAAGTGTGGACTAGTGCAAAGGTATAAAATGAGTGTCTATCAAACCAACATGACAAAAAACATGCATAAAGTAACAAGCTACCCAATCAAACCATAAACATGTCTCGGTTTTGTATTTTGGTACATATTTGCATGTTTTTTTACTATGTTATTATTTTAATGTTTTTGAATTGAAATATAAATAAATATGTACAAGAAAGGGGATGACACAAGAGCATATATGTTGTCAAGGAGATCATTTGTGTCAGTGTTAAGTTTAATAAGATCTAAGGGGTAAGTCCCATAAGAGGATTGATATTCGTGTTAGTATCCACATTCTTGGATTAGGTGTCGGTTATTGTCCATGAACATCGGTATGCGAGTAAATGTATCAAAACAGAGCCATTTTTTTGAGTTAGCTAGATTAAGTGTGTGTGAACCTTTAAATAATGAGGATTCTTGTGGACATATGGTGATAATACCAACAAATTTTAGCATAGTAATGTTAGCAATAAGATCCACGATAGTGATTAGTGTCATGTCAAAATACATAGTGATTGTCACAAAATGGTTTACTTGGTTTTCAAGAGATTTTTCTAGTAGACCAATGCCACAAATATAGTAAAGTAAGTAGCTCAATATTCAATAAGATATATAGTAACTCCTATGGGGTGTGAATATGTGATGGAATGGTGATTAAACTAATATCAATATAATATCGAGTGTATTAATAACATGTACTAATGTGTCGAGCCAACTATAATAGATGTGTCATGACAAACCAATGTATTGGGGATAAAAGTTTCAAATATATAATATTTAAGTTGATAATGTTCAAGACTAGTAGAAACAAAAATAAAATGGAACATTGGTGTAGAGAGTGAAGATGGGGAAAATATGAAGAAGAGGAGTCAAATATAAATCCGACGGAGGAAGCAAATTGGAAAAATCCTTTGGAAAATTTTGGGTGACAACATCAATGGGAGAGGAATATTTGTTGGACTCATATTTGAGAGCTGAAGGTGGGTGGAAGCAATAATGAACATCCAAGTGAAGGTTTTTGGTGTTATGGAGGGATGATATATGGTTATAGAACATTGGTGACAATGAATATGGACTTGTCGGAGGATTTTTCTCGACTTCAAGAGGGAGGGTAAGAAAGGTGATCTAAGAGAGCACATATCTTATGGATCTAGAGGAAGTACAAAAGGCGTTACAATTATTTTTTAAAAATTCAAAGAAAAGATACTAGTATGATTGATTCTAGTTTTATTAGGGATTTAGTGGTGAGGAAATCCTGTCGGGATCCCCTATTATCCTCTAGTAAGAGTTAACAATTATTAGGAGATACTTATAAAATTATTATGGATTGAGATGATTCTCAAGAATTTGTGGAAGGTGATGATGTTAGGAAATCAAATGGTAGTGCCCACATTTACATTAGGAAAATTACCATAATAATTAGTAATTCAATATTTACCTTTGGTGATTATATTGTTATATAGTTATAATAATACTATTTGTTGTTGTATTCCCATATGTTTATTGTTTCTCATGACCGTCAAGGACCGCGTTATTTGATCCTATTTACTAGGAGATTTCTTTACTATCTCTATAGCTATAAAATAGCCAATGTATGTGATATAGAATGGAATATTATTAGAAGATTATAATATTATTATCTTGTGTATTTGTTGTGTAAAATTTGAACCAGATTGGCATTTGGTATTAGATCTAGTAAGCTAAGAACAATGGAGTTTTAAATTTATCTAAGGTGAAGCTCAATCATCCACATGCCCTAAATAATGAAATTCAATTGAAGAAGCAACCAATTATGTATGGAAAGTTTTGTTTTGATAGTTTTTAGAAGGATTAAATTTCCATTGGAGGAAGTGGTGTTCAAGAGTTTTTCTCATATTTTTCAGCACCATTAAAACTTATGCACATATTTGACATGTTATTTATTTCTTTGAGATTAGACTGATGATTGTGCGATCGAGGAATTTGATGTGTTGTGCAACACTTGTGGAGCAACGTTTTTTTAATTCATAGATTTTATCAACAAGCTATTCTTTCAAGATATGGAGGATTGATTTTCTATTAGTTTTCTTCCTATACGATGAAAAATTCATTTTCCACTTCTTCTTCAGATGAAGGAATCATCCAAAATTTGGAGTGGGGAATCTTGGAATAAAACCCAGAATTTCAAGACTGCTTTCATTACAATCGACACCCATAATGCACTTACTAAAAATAGCACATGTCCATGACAAGGAATGAATAAAAATAGTAAGTGGTCAAATAAGGTGAATTCTTGACATCCGTAGTCCTCTAGATAGGAAAGAAACATCAAGGAGTGAAAACGGGGAAAATTGCCAAAAAACTTGAGTCTAAATTTAGGACTGTTATTAATAGAAATTTTCCAATTTTAGTCCGAGAAATTTGTGGCAACTCTAATTTTGCTTATATTGTTGCTTTTTGATGTTATCACAAGTTTGGGAATTTATATCTTTTTCTGAAAAAGAAATAAGTCACTCTGATCAAGGTCATCCATGAAGGGAACATCGTGACACGTGAGACATCGAGAGCTTCATTCAAGTCCAAGTCTCCAAGTGGACGATCATCGTGAGCTGATTGTGAGAAGATCACTATGAGTAAATATGGAGGCCAACTCAAGAAATGCTTATCTCAAAGCTGTGTTGCTAAACACTTGATCCATGCTTGATAAGAATCTCACATTTTGCAAGTCAGAGGAGGCAGAGTTTGTAGTGTTTCAATGCAGTGTGAAGGCCTGTTTCAGTAAGTAAGGGACTGATCTAAAAATGGTTTTCACCCACAGGTCCAGATTATAAAAAAAAATCAGATTATTTAATTTTTGATTTTAAAAATTGATCAAGAGTGTTTAAGGAGTTACTTTTTGGTGTTTTGAAACCCCAATTTTCCAATTTTCTCTTTAACGATCAATTTATCATTTAATCAACTTTTTCGTGATTTAATGGAAATATTACAAAACCATCCAAATTGATCACAAGATGATTTTAGAATGCATTCAAATTTATTGTTTAATCTGAAATTGATTATGCATTCACTTAATTTTTTTGTTGTGGATGAAGGATTCTTGAATTTTCACTTAATCCAATTTTCTAGTCAATTGCTTGTTTTAATCAATTTATTCAATTCCTTATATTGATTTTTTTAATCGATCAAAAGCTTCAAAACTAAAATAAAACACTCCACAAATTTGATAATGGAGTTCACCTAGTTGGGCTACGTCTCTGGATTCACTTAATCGTGAATTGATCTATTTATTATTAATAGAAGTATAATTTTTACCTTCAATATTGACCAATAGAGCACTTCCACTTGCAAATGGGATGACTCAAATTTAGAACTCTATAAATTACCGAAACTCATCCTAAAATCCATCGGTGGCCCTGTAACTTCTCCACAACAAGATTTTTGCAATTGTGTCGTAAAAACACCTACACTTAGAAAAATATAGCACTTCATAAAGAATCGATGTCATGGTTGTGTTTGTATCTTAATTTTGAACACTTCTCCTTTTTACACCAAAGCCTAATTCAGACTCTAAGTGCTTCAATTTTTCATTTTTCTATAAACTACCTCTAAGCTATCTCCCACAATCCCGACAAATCCACATTAACTAGAATTTAGCTTGATTTTATAACTCGTCGAGCCCATGTGGCTCGGACGGTGAGCTGATATTTTCTTACCGCACATCCCGGGGTCAAACCTCACTCCCTTCATATTTGCGATGGATTTGGGTTGTTGTGGGGATTAATCCACATTTCTCATGGAGAGGGGTTGTTTGGCCTTTAAGTATAGGCACACCAACCCATGTCCGCATGGCTTCGCCACATATTGGATTTGTTTTTGCCACAAAATGATATGGGCTATGGATAGCCGATCGAGTTATTGACTAGTTTTTCACCGTGTATACGTGTGGTCTTTGGTTTATTCGTCAACAACATGCCCAAGGTTGGGCCGGCGATTAAGTTGATTCGCCACATATATGTGGTTGCATGAGTATATATGGGTTGTGCGCTATATTTAAACAACCCAAGTTTTATCCATCTGAGCTATTAAAAGATATCACCAAACAATGCAAAGATAAGGTCCTGCGTGGAATTTTGAGTGGATTCGCCGATATTTATGTGGATCAACCGAGTTGATAGAGTCGATTTGGATATGTAACCCCTCCAAACCATATAAGGAACTAAGACCGATTAATGTGGAAATAATAAGGTCAACTCAGTGGGGAGTTTACCACCCCACCGAGCTGGTAAGTAGCTCCGGTAAGGTCTCCTTAATACAATGCAAATAATAATAAAAAACCTGCATTACAATTCAAATACATGCAACAATATAATCCCACATGTAAGATATATAAACATATAATGGAAAATATATACAATTGTTCATCAATGGTGATATGATTCGGAGGCCAAGGCACCCCTCCGTAAAAAGAGTGTGTCAAACCTAGCTGAGGGCCCCTAGCCAACAAATAGTAGGCCCCAAAATTTTGTAATCGTGTGTCGAAAACCAGAGGCCTAAAACACACATTTTTTTCTCTTCACAACATTTATGCCACTTTTTTCATTATGATTTGTCCACATCAGCAGATCTGCGCATTGTCTATGAATTTTTCCTATTGGCCAAAAATTTCAACAAACAATATCTCACACATACAAGCTCCATTTTTTGAGTTCTTCATATCGACGTGAAAGATCTCGAGATGCTCTATTGCCGTCTGATGGTTATGGGATATTTTTGGAAACATCTGCACTCAAAATATCCTCTAGATCACTCCTCCCCAATAAGACCATTTTGTCCTCAAAAGGGAATCTCACCTAGCTGAACTGTTAATAGATTCTCTGTATATCACAAACATGTAGAACCCAGATTTATAACATAGTAAGATTTTAAAAACTACAATATGCATCAAATAGCCATTAAAAGTAATATAACCCATAGCCAATACTACAACTGATATGACAACCAAAATTCCATACTCATTTGTTGTACACTGATCCTGCACCACTGTCAAATATGCAAAATGTAACCTGCATTCACAGTTTTTAGTGCAAAAATTGTACATACTATTTGTAACCATGTTTGATAGTTACAAATATTAAAGCCTAAAAAAAAGACTTATAACATGTGTAAAAATCATGCATGGCTACAAAGAATTTGTATAATTGTTACACATATAAACAATGCCTACATGATACATTTGCACAACTAAACAACAACACTTTGAATACATGCTTTCCAGAAATAGACATCTAATCAAATAATCATGCCTCGTAAGAAACAATTGTACATGCTTCATTAAAAAAATTTTTTCCAAAAACCATCGACAAGAGAAATTACCCAAGTATTATAAACTTGTCACCTAGATTTTCCCTTCAAGTTACTTCATCAAAATCAAAACAAAATACATACATGGGAATTATTTCCTTTTCAAAATCAACAGGAATCCCAAAAATTATTTGAATAATTTGCAATCTAATCAACAATTATTGATATGCTAAACATATAGTGAGGAATTGCTTACCCACCATTTTAATTACATTTTTTTGTTTAGGTGGTTGGTTCACTTTAGTGGTTACTGAACCATTGTAGGGGTCATTTTTAACTCTGTTTGTTTTACATAGGTTTCCTTCTTAACAAATTTCAACTTTTGTCTAGGATGAAGTTGCCAACACTTATCAATTTCATGACATTTCTTTTACAATGATTACAAAATATCTTATCCACATTTTTAGGAAAATTACCTAAACTACTTTTCTCTTATCCATTTTTAGGTTAGTGATTTCTCTCAATATTTTCCAATAAATATTTACGTTTCCTACAATTGGCTACACAATGGTTAGACAACCCAAAAAATCTATATGGATAAATATACCACATTTTTACGTATATCATCAACAAATTTCACAAATTGAAATAATGGATAAATATTTTTACCATTTTCTTTACTCTTATGGTAAATAAGAGGTGGAGGAATCTCTATACCTCTTCGTAATGATATCTTACTAGATCCTTCTTCGATGATGAATCACCATATGCTAATGGGAATCCTCTCGTTCTTTAGAGAAGCTTGTCTTCTTTTACGGTTGTTGAGCCTTCTCCAACTTCCATTTTCCCTGCATTAGCATACCCCAATCCTACAAAATGAGGTCATTCTTCAACATGTATGGGGTTAGATATGCCTTGATTATCCTTACTAAGGACAATTCCATTAAATCCCATTTTATTTAACAGTTTAGATCTTATTCCCTTTGTGTTATTTTCAAAATCACCCAGAGCATTACTTGAATCCAATTCTATATGGGAAGAGGAATTATATGGTGCAATACTTACAATGCATTCTTATGTCATAGTGGATGTTTCAAAGTAATGGTTGATACCTCTTTCTTGGGTACAACAAGTTGCAATACCATCAAGAGACCATCCTTGGATTCAAGCTCTTTTTCAATTTCCAATCTATTCCTCAAGGAGATCAACTGACATCTCAGAAATGCATTCTCATCCTGAATCTGTTGGTTGAATGATTCAAGCTCATCAAGCTTTTCCTTTTTGACATCTTTCCCATGGTTTCATGCACACCTATACTTCCAAAATATGCACACTTCAAATGGAAAGATCAAGCCCAAAATGCAAAACCAAACTGAAATCAAATTTAATTGAAGCCAATAATGAGCTAAACCAACTCTAATACCAAAAATGATCCAAAACGGTTTTCACCCACGGGTCCCGTTATAATTTTTTTTCAAATTCTTTAATTTCTGGTATTAAAAATTGATCAAGAGTGTTTAAGGATTTACTTTTGGGTGTTTTGAAACCCCAATTTTCTTTTTAACGATCAATTTATCATTTAATCAACTTTCTGTGATTTAATGGAAATATTATAAAACCATCAAAATTGATCACAAGATGATTTTAGAATGCATTCAAATTGATTGTTTAATCCGAAATTGATTATGCATTCACTTAATTTGTCTATTGTGGATGAAGGATTCTCGAATTTTCACTTAATCCAATTTTTTCAGTTAATTACTTGTTTTAATGAATTTATTCAATTCCCTAGACTAATTTTTTTATCTAATCAAAAGCTTCAAAAAACTGAAATAAAACACTCCACAAATTTGATAACGGAGTTCACCCAGTTGGGCTACGTCTTGAATTCACTTAATCATGAATCAATCTATTTATTATCAATAGAAGTATAATTTTTACCTTCAATATTGACCAATAGATCACTTTGTCACCTACAAATGGGCTGATTCAAATTTGTAGACCTCTACAAATTACCGGAAACTCATCCTCAAATCCATCGGTGGCTCTGTAATTTCTCCACGGTGTGATATCTATGCAATTGTGTCCAAAAAACACCTACACCTAGAAAACTATAGCACTTCATGAAGAAATGATTACATGGTTGTGTTTGTATTTGAATTATGAAAACTTTTCCTTTTTACACCGAAGCCTAACTTGGACTCTAAGTGCTTCAAATTTTTAGTTTTATGTAAGCTACTCTAAGATCCTCTCCCACGATCTTAACAACAATCCACATTAACTAGAAGTGATCAAGTTTTATAACTCACCGAGCCCATGTGACTCGGCGACGAGTGATAGTTTTTAACCCATACGTCCTGGGGTTGAACCCCACTCCCTTCATCTTCGTTGATGGATTTGGGTTGTTGTGGGGATTAATCCCACATATCCCATAGAGAGGGGTTGTTTAGCCTTTAAGCATAGGCACACCAACCTATGTCCTCATGGCTTCGCCACATTATTGTATTTTTTTTGCTACAAAATGATTCGGGATATGGATAGCCCATCGAGTTGTTGACTAGTTTATTCGGCGTGTTTGTGTGGCGCCGTGTATTATTCGTCAACATGCCCAAGGTGGGGTGAGCGGTTAAGTTTATTTGCCACGTATATTTTCGCTTGCAGTATATATGGGATGTGCACTATATTTAAAGCGCCCAAGGTTTATCCATCCGAGATGTTAAGGATATCGTCGAACAATGTAGAGATAAGGTCCTATGTCGAAGTTTGAGTGGATTCCACGAGGTAGTTATGTGGACCGATCAAGTTGATAAGGATGAGATGGATATGTAACCCCTCCATGCCATATAAGGAACTAAGCTTGATTAATGTGGAGATAATAAGGCTGACTTTGTGGGGAGTTGACCACCCCATAGAAGTGAAATCGGTAAGTATCTCGGATGAGTCGTCCTTAATATAATGTAAGGCACAATTAAAACCCTTCATTACAATTCAAATACCTATGTAACAATATAATCCCACATGCATGAGGTATAAACATATAATGGCAAATATATTAAATTGCTCATCAATGGTGACATGAGTTGGAGGCCAAGGCACCCTATATGTAAAAGAGTGTCAAACACTCGGGTGAGGACCCCAACCAAAAATAGCGGAGGCCCACCATTTTATAATCATGTGTCAAAGACCAGAGGCCTAAAACACACATTTTTGCTCTTCACATCATTTATACCACTTGTCGCATTCGACTCGTCCACATCAAGAGACATGTGTGTCGTGTCCCCTAAATTTTGCTTGTTGGCCAAAAATTTCAACGGACCATATCTCACACATAAAAGCTCTTTTTTCGAGTTCTTTATAAAGACGTGAAAAGCTCTTGAGATGCTATATACCTTTGAAATGGTTTGGGGAGATTTTGAAACATCTACACTCAAAATATATCAGGAAAAATCATCCCAATAAGACCATTTTGTCCTAAAAAGGAAACTCACCTATTTGAACTATTAATAGATTCTTTATATATCAAAAAAATGTAGAAACCAATTTATAGCATGGTAATATTTTGAAAATTGCAATATATATCAAATAACCATTAAAAGTAAAATAACCCATGGCTAATATTAAGTGATATGATAACCAAAATGTCATACTCATCTATTGTACACTAATCTCGTACCACTTGTCAAATATGCAAATTGTAACCTGCATTCACAATTTTTAGTGCAAAAATTATACATACTATTTGTAACCATGTTTGACAATTACAAATATTAAATCCTAAAAATAAAGACTTATAACATGTGCAAAAATCATGCATGCGGAGCAAGGAGTTTGTATAATTGTTACACACACAAATAATGCCTACATGAGACATTTACACAATTGAACAAAAACAATTTGAATACATGTTTTCTAGAAATAGGCATATGATCAACCGACCATGCCCTGTAAGAAACAATTGTATGTGTTTCTGTTAAAAATGAAGTTTTCAAAAAACCATCAACAAGAGAAATTACCCAAGTATGATAAACATGTCACCTGGAGTTTCCCTTTAGGTTACTTCATCAAAATAAAATTAAAATACATACATGGGAATTATTTCCTTTTTCACAAAGCAATAGGAATCCCAAAATGCTTTGAATAATTTACAAGCTAATCAACAATTACCACTATGCAAACATATAATTGAGGAATTGCTTACCCACCATTTTAATTACAATTTCCTATTTAGGTGGTTGATTCACTTCAGTGTTTACTTGAACCAATGTAGGGGCCATTTTTAAATCTATTGGTTTTACATAGTTTTCCTTAAAAAAATTCAAATTTTGTCCAGGATGAAGTTGCCAACACTTATCAATTTCATGACCTTTCTTTTTACAATGATCACAAAATCTCTTGTCCACATTTTTAGGAAACTTACCTAAACTACTTTTCTCTTAGCCATGTTTAGGAGAGTGATCTCTCTCAATATTTTCCAATAAAGATTTATGTTTCCTACAATTGGCTACACAATGGTTAGACAACCCACAAAACGTGCATGGATAGCTATACCACATTTTTACGTATATCATTGCTGAATTTCTCAAATTGAATTAATGGATCAAGATTTTTACCATTTCCTTTATGCTTATGGTAAACAAGAGGTGGAGGAATCTCTATACCTCTTCTTGGTGATCTCTTACTAGATCCTTCTTCTGATGATGAATCACCAAATGCTAATGGGGAAGCCTCTTTCTTTGTCAGAATCATGCCTTCTTTTAGTGGTTATGGAGCATTCTCCAACTTCCATTTTCCTTTCATGATCATATCCCAATCCTACAAAAGAGGTCATTCTTCAACTTTGTATGGGGTTAGATATGCCTTGATTATCCTTACTAAGGCCAATTCCATTAAATCCCATTGTATTTAACAATTTAGATCTTATGCACCTTATGTGCTTTTCAAAATCACCGAGAACATTACGTCAATCGATTACGTATGGGAAGAAGAATCGGATGGTGCAATACTTATAATGCATTCTTCTATCATAGTGGATAATACATCTTTCTTGGGTCCACCAAGTTCTGATACCATGAAGAGCTCATCCTTGGATTCCAACTCTTTTTTCAATTTGTCAATCTATTCCTCAAGAGGAGACCAAGTGACATCTCGGGAAGACATTCTAATCCTGAATTTGATGGTTGAATGATTCAATCTCATCAAGCTTTGCCTTGTTTGACATCTTACCCATGGTTTCTTGCACACATATACTTTTAAACTTTGCACACTTCAAATGGAAAGATCAAGCCTAAAATGCAAAACCAAACTGAAAGTAAATTCAACTGAAGCAAATATTGAGCTAAACCGACTCGATACCAAAACTTGATTCGAAAACGGTTTTCACCCCCTAGGTCTCGTTATAATTTTTTATTTTGGATTCTTTAATTTTTTATTTTAAAAATTTATCAAGAGTGTTTAAGGAGTTAATTTTGGGTGTTTTGAAACCCAAATTTTCCAATTTTCTCTTTAACAATCAATTTATTATTTAATCAACTTTTTGTGATTTAATGGAAATATTACAAAACCATCAAAATTGATCACAAGATGATTTTAACATGCATTCAAATTGATTTTTTAATCCGAAATTGATTATGCATTCACTTAATTTATCGGTTGTGGATGAAGGACTATCATATTTTCACTTAATCCAATTTTCAGTTAATTACTTGTTTTAATCAATTTATTCAATTCCTTAGATTGATTTTTTTATCGATCAAAAGATTCAAAAAAAATGAAATAAAACACTCTAAAAATTTAATAATGGAGTTCACCCAGTTGGGCTACGTCTCTGGATTCACTTAATCGTGAATCGATCTATTTATTATCAATAGAATTACAATTTTTACCTTCAATATTGACAAATAGATCACTCTCACCTACAAATGGGCTGATTTAGATTTGCAGAACTCTACAAATTACCGAAACTCATCCTCATATATATACGTGGCCGTCTGACTTCTCCACAATGTGATCTCCGTGTAATTGTGCCGAAAAACACCTACACTGGAAAAATATTGCACTTCATGAAGAATTGATGATAAATTATTATTTGTATTTGAATTCTTAACACTTTTCCTTTTACACAAAAGCCCAATTCAAAATCTAAGTGCTTCAAATTTTTAGTTTTTGTAAAGCTGCGTGTAATTTGTCTCCCTGATTACAGAAATAGTCCTCGTTATCTAGAAGTGAGAGAATTTTATAACTCACCGAGTGCATGTGGCTTGAAAATGAGCTGATAGGTTTTTACCCATATGTCCTAGGGTCAAACCCCACTCCCTTCATCTTTGCCAATGGATTTCGGTTGTTGTGTGGATTAATCCCACATATCCATAGAGAGGGTTGTTTGGCCTTTAAGTATAGGCACGTCATCCCATGTCCTCACGGCTTCGGCCATGTATTGGATTTTTGTTTAGCCACAAAATGATATGGGCTATGGATACCTAGTCAATTTGTTGATTTGGTTTATTCACCATGTCTGTGTGGCCCTATGTATACATCATCATGTCCAAGGTTTGGCCAAGTGGTTCAATTGATTCACTACGTATTTGTGGCGCACAAGTATATATGAGATGTGCACTATATTTAAACCGCCCAAGGTTTATCCAATCGATTTGTTAAGGATATCACCGAGCAATCCAAAGATAAGGTCTGCGTGGAAGTTTGAGTGGATTCTACAGGTAGTTATGTGGACCAGACTGAGTTTATAAGGCCGAGATGGATATATAACCCCTCCACACCATATAAGGAACTAATCCCGATTAATGTGGAGATAATAAGGTCAACTCGGTGGGAGTTTACCACCCCACCGTGTTGTCCTTAATACAATGCAATGCAAAATTAAAACCCTACATTACAATTCAAATACCTACAACAATATAATCCCAACATGCAAGAGATATAAACATATAATGGAAAATATATACAATTTCTCATCAATGGTGATATGAGTCGGAGGCCAAGGCACCCCTCCATAAAAAGAGTGTGTTGAACCTAGTTAGGGGCTGACCGAGAAAATAGTAGGGCCCACCATTTAGCAATCTTGTTTCGAAGACCGGATGCCTAAAAACACATTTTTGCTCTTCACAGAATTTATGCCACTTGTCGCATTCGATTCGTCCACACTAGCAAACATGCATGTTGTCTCCAAATTTTGCATGTTGTCAGAAAATTTCAATGGACCATATCTCACACATACAAGCTCCATTTTTTGAGTTCTTCATATCGAAGGAAATATCTCAAGAGGCTCTATAGCTCTGTAATGGCTTAGGAGATTTTGGAAACATCTACACTTATAATATCCTCTGGATCGGGGACAAACATTAAGAGGTTTATGCTTCACGGGGCATCACTAATGACAACGGTGAAAGCCCTAAGGAGCAATAGAGTGATCCTCATTATCAACTTTGTGAGACTAAAAAGAGATTATAATAAGTAATTCCCTAATCTATCTTAGACTCACATTAGGAAAGTCTCACAATAGTGTTCCCAAACACTCATTCGACAAAGTATGAAGTGTTTGAACAACTTGTAGAAGGAGGAGATTTTGATCACCATGCCTCAAATCAACAAGTTCTTCATCAGTAATAGATCAATCAATCCCTTTCCTTTCTCGCTTCTCTCTCTCTCTCTACATATTCTAATTTTTAATTGAGAGTGTAGTTTTGTCTATTTTTTCCTATTGAGTTAAGTAAACAAAATATTTGTAAAATGTAACAGTGCTCTCTCAAATTATAAGAGAGGTACTTAATCATCTCTTAAGGGAAATTGAAAAGTCACAAGTGATGGGACATGAAGTGTTATGTGGGAGTAGATGAGAAGAAAGTTTACTGATGTTATAAATTGGAATGAATTCTCCATTCAAAGGATCTTGAAAAGTTAGTTTTTGTAGTAATTGTGGATTGTTGTAAGTAGTTGAGCTTAGTATCACCACTACACAATAAATAAAAGATACATTTATTCCATTTCCTTTGCTCATAATCCTCTTTTATCTCTTTATTACGTAACTGCAAGCATAATGATTTTGAATAACCGAGGAAGGAACTTGGTGTCCTTGATTGGTGAATCTAAAGAAATATTTTTCTATAGTTTGTTAGCCTTGCTAATTACTCACATTATTAATGAGAGAAAATTTTAAGGAACCCCCTAAAAAAATTATAGAAATCATGGCGAATATACTGTAACTTGATTTTGTGATTTTGACGAAAATACCTATAATCGAGTTTTGTGGTTTTGGCGAATATCCCTTTAAATTCTTTCATTTTTCGGTGAAAATGGTAAAAATATTAAAAATAGTTGGAAATTGAATGGCGAATCTCTGTTGGCAAAATTTATACTAAATATTGTATCACATATATTAAAATATATTGGGCCCAATATAAAAATCTACGAAAAACTATATAAAATAAAATGGACCCGAAATATTATGCAAAAGCAATACATTAGGACCTTAAATTACATTGGGAGAAGAAAGGAGTAGAAAGCCCAAAATGTCTAAATACACTTGAATCTTGAGTTAAATGGTATCTAAATACACATGGCATTATTTGGTTGGTTTTTGTGAAAGTGATTATTTGTTGGTGTGAAGACTATATTACTACCTTCGGCAATATAAAAATAATAATATATATAATGTAAACTATATTGTGTGGCATGGGAAAAAGCGGGGTGATAGTTTTTAATTTATTGAAAACTTTAAATAATTTAAGAAAGAAATAGTCTAATTTAAGAAATCAATAATGAAAACACTATATATATATATATATATATATATATATATATATATATATATATATATATATATATATATATATATATATATATATTTGTTTGATGTTTAAACTCTTTTTAGGAGCTCTAAACCGAAGGGTTAAAGGACCCACCCTTACAACAATACAACAAACAAAAACCGAATACACATGGCCACAGAACCAAAAAAAGCTAGAAAAGAGTATTAATCCTCATTCGAAATAACTTTCACCTCTTGAAACGCCCAACCGTTGCCACTAGAAATGTCACCTTCCATCTGCTTGGCCTTACCTAGCAGAAGAAAAAGGCCTCACTGGCATTATCCCAAAACTCATTGAGGTGGTCAATGGTTGAGTTGATAGGTGAGCAAGCATCAGTGAGATCTAAAGGAGGCAATCTGCTAGGGTCCGAACCACCATGCCAGAACAAAATGTGAAAAACCTCTGCATAGAGTAACAACTCCCTATACCGCTTGCTGAGCCAATATTCCCTGCACTCGGTGTCGTTTTCTTGAGCATCACCTACTCCACCCAGAGCATAGGGTATGGGACATGACACCTATCCATTTCTTTGTACAAACCAACTTGATGGACATGGTAAATAAAGAAATCCGTAACAGCCATGACATTCACTTTGACCGGATGGAGCAAGAGGCAATTAGAAACAAATGCCACAATGAGTTTATAGTTCACTCTAGCCTGTGAGAGTCCTGAATATAGGAATCTCCTATCACATGCTCAATGGCCTTGGCCTCGAGCACATAATCGTAACGAAACACCTCTTGAAGCCACCTGGGAAATGGCTGAAGTAAAGGCCATTTCCCTTCTCTCCCCACACAAAGCAATGAAAGGAAACCCCAATCAAACCATTTGCTTGCCACCCACAAACACAAACAAACAAAGGTAGGAGAGAGGAATATGACCAACCACCAATAATAAAGGCCCAAAGTGTGGCATGTGACACCATTAATTCTTCAAGCTTTGTGTCCGCCACCTATCATAAATGATAATATCTTCCAAGCTGTGCTAATCTTCTATATTATTAGAAATTAATTCAACTCCGGGCCATCAATTGCCTCATTTTCAATAGTGCTTACTTTACAAAACTTGAGGGAAAACAAGGGCTCTTTGAGTCTGACGATGCCCTTCTCAGAAATTCCATTGCAAAAAGTATGTCGAAAAGTAGTAAGAAAACAACTTCTTCAACAACTTCAAGAATTCCATCCAACAAATGTCATAAATCGAAGTGTTGAGAAGAAGTGCAAGCCAAATTATACATCATTGTGCTCTCATCAACTAAATTTTGGTGAGGCTAGGCCTGTAAGATCGAAAGCCAAATTAGATGTCAGTGCACTCTCATCAACTTAATTTTGGTGAGGTTTTCAAATGGGGATGACCATAAACAACATGCACAAACGTGCGGGCCCTACATTCTGCACCAATTTATAAAGGCTTTTTGTTTATTAATTATATGATTGGTCCATTTTGTAGGCCCCACCACATCTTTACGTCTTTAGATAAGGATTTCCATAAAATGAGGCACTGTGCGAAAACACCAAATAATGGAAAATGGTAACTGAATGTAAGGCTCGGTAGTTATGTGCGATGATTGCGTTGATTAGTTGAGCAAGAGCTATTGGATTTGGTTGATAAGATAAATAAAGAGCTCCATTGTTTGTATTGTGTGACACAATTGTTAAATAATTAAATATTTGATGTTTTCTATGTATATGCTATATAGCATAAATATATTTTCAATAGATTTCGAATATGAATGCTTAGTTTTATAGGTTGAGGAAATTGGTTTATTTGGAAATTGGGAGATAGGTGTTAGATTTTGAACTTGCATGTTTAATTTTTTAGGGGAAAAAAAGAGAGTTTACAAAATTCCTAAGAGACGTAACATTTTTATCTAAAAGGTGGTGTTTTAAATATGTAAGCTTGTGAAAAAAAAATTTCAAGTTTAATTTTTCTTTAATGAATAGTTTTGTTAATTCGTATAATTTATAAATCTAGATTTTGAAACTTCTCTCTAATTATTAGGAAATTAATCTTCTTTTGTTTAACCCTAAGTAGGGTGTCAACATCTAAACCTAAAAAATATGGGGTTTGTATTTGGGATGCATATTCCACTTAGCTCAATTCTTATCAAATGCCATCCTTCTATACAATATCAAAGACATCACTCCAAATTTATATTTATGTTTTCTAGCCAGGAAAATGTAAGTGTAGTGCAATGTGTCTATACCGTATATGTTAGTACTTGATGAATTCTATAAAAATTCTGAATTTATTTGTAATACTTGTAATGATCACTACAACACTAGGGTACTTATGTATGTGTAGAAAATTCAAGTTCACTCACTCTGACAAAAGGGGTATTTAGAGACATTAATTAGAGGCAAAACTATATTTTTATTTCTAAATACCATCCTCAAATCTTACCCCTTATAAAATTTTATATTGAATAAATATATCTTCTCCCAAGATCAAGGTGACTTATACTATGATGTTAATAACGCTATTAATGATTATAGGATCTTTCAATTGCAATTGATCTTCGACACCTTACATAGATACTTGAATGTTGAATGGCTAGCAAATCTTCACTAATTTACTTCTTTCAATTACTCCTCTTATATGCATATCGGCCTCTCACTGGCTTTATGGATGCTTTTACTAGTCTATATTATTAGAAATTAATTCAACTCCCGGGCCATCAATTTCCTCGTTAGCTAGATGATTGGTCCAATTCCAATGTCCATGACCAACAAATTAACAATGAACAATTAATCTTGGACCCAAAATTATAATTCATCCTACCTAAATCAGGAGATTCACATCCGTCGAGGCACGACAAAAATAAATCCACAGAATTCTTCCATGTGGCATGGGAAAAAGTGGGGGTTTATTATTTAAAATGTTTCAATGCCCCCAAAAATTTCAATGGCCAAGTCATTAAATGCAAACACCTGTCACCGTGGACCCAAAACTTTATTATTGAATCGGTTCATTTTGCGGGCTTGGAGTTCGGGAATGCCTTTGCCTTGAGGAGGCCTGGAATCCTGCCATGTGGCCATCTGATAAGTGACAACTATCATCCATTGAATGGAATTTGATTAATGACTAGATTTGACATCTACAAAGTACAGTGAAATACCTAATCATTTATAGTGATGTTGACAATTGAAATTATGTTTCTGGAAGGCATACTACAATAGAAGGAAAAATAGATTCATAGAAGTTGCGGACCATGTAAGACTCAAAATTTTCATATTTCTAAGTAAGTGTCATCCTGCATTTGAGTCTTGATTATTTAAATATTATCTTTTTATAAGTAGCACTGTATAAGCCTTTGCTTTCAAATATTTCAATATAAGGGTTGATAAATTAGGGTTGAGGGTTTACAGAATCCAAAATTCCAAGCATGTCTACTTCCACAGGATCCCAAAGTAAAAGTAAAACCCAAATCCCATACGCTAAACTACTTAAAAGTAAATTGTATGCAGTTTCTTGATGAATATCATGATATTTATGATCCTGTAATTGGCACAAGAGATTTACAACTTAGATACACATCTGAGATGAAGATGAGGGAAAATAGAATTTCAAACCAATCAGGTAGACATAAAGCTTTCGGTTGGATAACATGGGCGTCTAGATTGGGACGCATGATGTTCCACGAGGTTTTCGCCTTACTGAATTTGTCGATGTATGTGCCCAAAATTACAAGGAGACAAAAAAAGAAATTGTTACAAAGGGAAATAAACAAAACTTATTGTACATTATGGAGGTAAATCTTGACGGTGTGTTGGGGTTTGAAAGCAAACATTTAGGAACCGTCCATAAAAACCTAGAAAAAATTGCTAGTGATTATCATGCCAAAAATTGAAAAGAAAGAGATGTGTTTTTATGAAACTTAACATTTGATGCAAAGGTACCAAAAGGGAAGGCTTCGTATCCAATTAACATATTTAAATCATGGGTCAAAGATACCATTTGTATGTTAGTATTTTTCCTTGGCCGATAGTGATGAGGCAGTGGGCGAAACCCTCCTGGAAATGGTATAAAATATCCATTTCATTAATCCACCTTGTCAATACAGATTTGTTGGGTACATTGTAGAATCTATGCATAAACAATTATTAACAATCAAAGAAGGCTCGACACTAAGACATTTAGGTTCACTACCTACTTGTGCTATTTAATTTTATGGCAGTTTGCTGAATGGTTTGAAAAAAATAAACTTGCAATTAAGGTCCAACTAGAAGTTGTGCGTCCATTAACTGAGTGGGCCCCCAAGATAAGGATGTATGATAATAGAGGGGACTACAGATCAATTTGTAGATTATTTTTGGGCTCTAGTGTATGAAGCATTTACAAAAATTACAATGCCTAGATTGCTGTGAAATGTAGAGATTGCATTCAATTGGGATCATAAATACTAGTTAGCAGACTAGTACTTCACGGAGGATTATATTGTGCTAAGGTTTTATGGATCAAGAGTACAACCTTACAAATTGCCAATACATGTGACAGAGAGTTTTTCCTTGGAATATATATGACAAATGGAAAGCACAAATAATCTTTATTTTGTTTCTCAAGTAAAATAAGAGCATATTTCCTTCCTTACCATTCTCACATGGAGGGTTCAAATTTGAAAGAAAATAATTCTATGTGGCACATGAAATCTTATAGATTTTTAAGTTTGATGTTGACTCTCCTTTGGGTGTATGACCCATGTGAGGTGATTAAAGCAAGGGTAGTGGGAACATGAACTCTGCCACTAAAATTCAACATGAAAGCAAACCCTTGCTAGAAAAATTGAAAAACAAGAACTCTTGGGATGAAGTACAAATAACAATGAATGAAATTGTTGTTGAGCAAGGAATTAGTTCTCAAGAGTTGTCAAAACAAATTTTTGGATTGCTTGAGCCTCCACAAAAAGGTAGAGGATTTTCAATCTGCAAAACTTGATAAAAATTCCTCTAAAATCATGCCAAAGGCATTACAACAAGAATTGAAAGATAGAAATTGGACAAGGTCAAAAATTATTGCCTTTTGGTCTATGAGGCAGGACCTAGGCCATCCAAAATCTGTAGAAGACTATGATTCTATTCCAGAAGATGCAGATTTCAACAAATTGTGGAATAAAGAGCATCCTCGAGAGGAAAGTAGTGATGATGACACTACCTCTGAGGAATTACATAGTCCCCTAGCAGTAGCACATATAAACCAAGTCTCGATGAAGGTTTGAAAGAAAGATATACATTGCAGGAGTAGTTATTGTTGAAAATTTGGGTTTTACTAGTGGTGGTTTAGGTTCAAGAGGACAAGGTGTTTTGCTTCCACTAGAGGTACAATCTAGAAAAAATTTTGACAGTCAAGCCTTGCGGCTTCCCCTTGAAGAAAGGACCACTACATAATACAACATCTACTGATGTTAATCTAGTTCAATTTACTCCAAAGTCAAATGCTCGGTTCAACCACACATTGAAAATCCTTGAGGAGAATTTGGCCATGAATCTGTTACTATTGCTAAGGTTAACGGTTCTAGTGATGATGGTAGTAGTCAACAGAGTGTTGGAAACTTAAAGAGGGAAATAGACACAGTTGAAGTTCTTAGGATTTTGTCCTACTGAGGAAGTGAGAAGAGGCGAAGAAGACGAGGCGGACACGCAGTGTACAATTACTCTTGGCTCAAGGAAACTATTTATAGAAGGTGGTGCCACTGCCACCCCTAAACAAATTGCCATTCCATAAGGAAATTCTCCCCAAACTTCAATTACTCCTTCTCCATTCAAGGTGGAATAGTTCACTCCTACGAACACCTCAGGTTTTGATTACCAAGCTAAGTTTTCCAATAAATCAGAAAGAGATAAAATAAACAAGAAGCAAATTCTACAGGCTACTAGAACTTTAGATCCAGCCACAATGAGGGTATTGCCTACATATAACCTAGACACAGATACCCTGGAATACATGTATATTGTGCCCAAAGTTGTAAAACTAGAGAATGAAATTCTTCCCATTGACTACGATGTGACCTCCCTTCAAATGGATCTTAAGGCAATGAAACCTTCTGACAAAATTAATGTATCAAAAAGGAGCAATAATGTGGTTTATGTTGGTGCCCATTTTAATCCTTTGTTATATTGCCATTTTCCCCTTTGGTTTGCATGCTCTAAAACGTTTTTCTTCGAATTTGGTGGTCTGCAAACTTTGTTCTCTAGATTGAATGCTTTCAAAAGCTCACAAACTTATTATTTTGCCCCATTTTGAAAGAAAAATACATGTATGCCTTACTTTGTGCCCTAAATTTCCAAATCCACGGGCCTTTGTCATTTTCCTTCTTTCCCGGCCTTTGGAGCTTGAATTTTCTCATTTTGTACTTATTTTCCCTAAAAAATCCTTCCCCATGGTTGAAAATTGCTTAAAATCACTTCCCATATGTTTTTTGACCAAAAACTCCTTCACCCACGAAGAAAAATTGATTTTGGAGGTCGCGGGAAAATTCTATGTTTTTTACGGTCGTCACGGGTGTCCTTTGCCGTCAATTTAAGCTCAAGTCATCCCTCATATGTGGCCGCTTCTGGTTGGACAAGGATCGGCGGGTCTGTTTGAAAAACTTAGCATTTTTTGGCTTTGGGCAAAAAAATTGAAATTTCCCCTGCAACTCCGCAGGAGGACACGTGTCACATTCTCATGCGAAGGCGGAGTGGGAGGTTGGCGGAGGACTTAGGCATTTTTGCCTTTTTGGCGAAAAGGGAGAAAGGTTGAAGAAGGGGCCATGGGTCCACAATGGAGCAAGGGTGGACACATGAAAACACAGAGGAGAGAGCGGGTCGGCGGGCTAGCGGAGAAAAGGGAATTTGTCCCTTTTTGTAAAAGGAGTTAAAATGGAAGTTTGAAGCGTGGGTCCACCAAACGAACCATAGGGAGACACGTGGCGGGCAGAGCGGGTCGGCGGGCCGGTGGAGGCAAAGGGATTTTTTCCCTTTTTGCAAAAAGACTTAGAATGAAAATTTGAAGCGTGGCTCTGAAAAGCTAGAAGGAGACACGTGGCAAGGAAGAAATCGGAGGTGTGGGCCCACGGAAGAAAAATGGAGAATTTTCCCTCGGCGAAAAGGGGGTAAAACATGAAATAAGCCTGCGGATTTTTAGCGATAGAGAGGTGGACACGTGTCAAGGACAAAGGCGGAGGTGCGGGCCCACGGGAAAAAAGTGAAAATTTTCCAAATTCCAAAAAAGGGTGAAAATGTGCAGAATTGAAGTGCGATTTCAATGGGACCCACCATATGCCACATGTCAGCACCAAATTTCAAGGGCGGAGGGTGGAGAAAAAAGTCAAATTTTTCCATTTTTCCAAAAATGTTAAAAAGTCAAAAAGTGATCCCAAATTCATTCCCAATCACATTTTGACACGTGGAGGGCTTAGATTGAAGGGATAAAGGAAAATCAATAGTAACTATACATTCTTCAATTTGGCCGCCATTTTTGCTCCAAGAAGTGTGAAAATGTGAATTTTGCATCAATTTTGATTGAATTTTTGGCGAATTCATGTTGTTTGTGCCTGCAAGGACCAATGCAAGTGGTTTTGGGGATCAATTTGTAGATTTGAGGTGTTTTTGAAATAATTTTTGCCCCAGCCCGTGTAAAACGTGAAATATCAAATTAAAAAGTTGTAGAGTAAAAATTTGAAAGGGCTAAGGATGAAATAATGAAATGAAAGGGGTCTGCATGCTTGGAGAATGAAAAATGTGCCTCCATAATGGATAATGATGAAGGATTTGTAATGATTCACCTTTTTTGAAACACCTGGCAACTTTTGTTGCAAATTTGTTAAATGTCCCTATCTGCGAATCATGTTGGAATTTTGTAACAAACTTGATGCTGGGCATATTCTTTTCTTGGGAAAGAAGGATCAAATGTAATAGAATGTTATATAATGCATGTTTTTTGACATGCAAAAGGTTAGAGAAACTTAGAATTTCATGGGAAAATCTGGGAAAAAGCCCATTCTCTTGAGAACCATTTCTAATTCCTTTATGCATCGATTTGTTTCATGTTGAGTTGGTTTCGATTGTAAAGCCATCGACAACCTATGAGATTGTTCTTATAACATTCCCCTGTTGATAAATTTGGTCATTATGGATTATTTTGTGTTGTCTCTTGGAAAAATTTGCATGCACTTATGTTTCAGAATGTTTTCAATTTGTGTTTCTTGCTCCTATTGCAGTCTTGTGTTTAAAATCTCTCTTGATCATACATGGTCTCATTTCTTGTTGATAGTTTAGTGGCATTTGCAATCTCACATTCAAAAGAGCTTTCATCTGATAAAGAGATAAATAGATTTAAAATCACTTTACCTTCCTTGAATTTAGAGATTGTTTGTAAACCTTTGGGTGCACCTTAGGTCATGGTAAAATAGAGATTTCTGGATGCTTTGTTGGTTCATCTGCTTCAAGATTTTGTGGCAGGTTGTCAAAGATTGTGTGGAAGAGTGCAAATCTGGGCCTCCATTTGGTGCACATATCCTAGTTGAAGGAGTACCTTAACCCCTTTGAAGCATTCTGTTGTTTAGGTCTTACAAATTCCTTGCAAAGGTCCTCAAAGAATTTGGAAAATTCTGGTTAGTCTTGTCTAATATCTCCCACCAAAAATTCATTCAAAATAACTAATCCTACCCCACACTACCCCTGCATTGCATTGTGTGTCAACAAAAGAATCTAATCCATCTACAAAAATGCACAAAGCAAATCAGGAACATATAATGTCTTCAGTAACCCTTGCCTTGCATTGAAAATATCTCCATAATTTGGGAGTGACAACTTGTGAAAGTTAGATTTAGAGTGTTGATCATATTTTCCCAAGGCCCTTTCCATACTATTTACACAAATTGAAGGATATCTTCATCTCTTTCACCATTTTAGGGTTACAAAATAGGTCCTCTTACCTTGGTTGAAAGGCACAACCTAAAACAGTTAGGACAAGATCAAGTCCTATTTGAGTGTTATCCATCTCTCCACAAATCTGAGTGCAGTTAGATCACATCCCTAGCTACAAAATGACACACATCATGATCTATCTGACTTCAAGCTTCATGCCATATCTTTGATGCTACTCAAACTGAAAAGGAGAACAAATTTGGGTACCAACAGTTTACACATCATTACTAAAGGCATAGTGGGAGAACAATAAGTTGAATAATAAGATTCAAAATTTAGAGGAGACCTAGAAAATGAGAAAGCAAAAGGAAAAACAACAGTTAATAAGACAAGTGAGTTGGAGAGGAAGATAAAATCATCTACCTCTATGATTGTAGTTGTTTTGAATGAACAGACATAGGTAGAACTAGAAGATGCAAAGAAAAAGTTACAGGAAACAATGAGTAAGAATAATAGATTACAAAAAACATTGGGAGAATTGAAAGAGGTTATGAAGGAAGAGAAAGAAAAGGTCAAAAAATGGGAACAAAGCCTAGATGCTGAGAAAAACAAAATGAAATATTGCAACAGGAATTTGCAAAAGAAAAAAAGGAAATAGAGTCTTCCAACATCAAACTATCTAGATTTCAATAGAGCCTAGATGATGAGAAAAAACAAAATGAAATATTGCAATAGGAATTGGTGAAAGCAAAAAAGGAAATAGATTCTTCCAACATCAAACTATCTAGATTTCATAAAAAGGCATTGATTAATATGACAAATAATGTTTGGGGGCAAATAAACCAAAAAATTGATGATTTGATTAGATTGTTTGAATTCATGATTGATCTACAGAGAATCTTTGATAAGCTCCACGAATACGTAATAGGTAACAAAAAAGTGTTGGCTTTAAGAGAGGATACAACAAAGAAAATTTTGGAATCTATCTACAAATTCAGTGACACAGAACTAGCATCCAGAGGAATTCAAAACTGGTTTAATGCCTTAATAAAGGTATCATCTATCATTTGGAAGTGTGTGATGTTGGGAAAAGCACAAGAATTGTTGAATAAGTGTCAAAGAATGTTACAGGAGCTGCATGGAAAGGTACATGAGTTCACAAATCTTGGTTTTCCAATTCCTTTTGACAATACATGCCAATTCATTAAGAAGGATGCATTCCAGAAGAAGATGAAAGAAAAAATGACTCAAGAGAAGGACCGAATTCCTGAGAAGCTAGATGAGAAATTTATTTTTGACTCTGTTAAACCATTGATAACCTTGTCAGTAAGTTTTCATTCAATAGTAAAGGAAAGCTCCACTATCAGTTATGAATTGCTAACAAAGTTACATGTCAGTCACTCTGATTTACAACAAATTGCAATTCCAACAGATGAAGAGTGGAGCATGTTATAGAAGATGATATAATTTTTAAAGTTGTCGAGCACCGATTCCATGTTTAAGTGGAAGTTTGGTTTTGTTGTTTATATTATTTGGGAGGAAATCATGGTCATGGATAAAAATAGCAAATTGTCTTATTAATAAACTAAAGTTATGTCTATGTTTATTATATTAATAGACATGTGATATTTAGGTTTCTTGTGGTTGAAGTAAACTTTTACAAAGAGGTGCACAAGTTAAATATATATGTGCATGGATTTACTCTTTAGTGTATTTAGATCCATTTTGAAAATTGTTCCATTTGTTGCAATGACAATCTTCAATTTTTTTCATACAAGGCATGTCTCAAGAAAGTTGAATGAGGAATAGTGTTATTTTTAAATTTTCACTTGAGAATGACTCAAGCGAAGCCACTTATTCTATCTTAGAATTAAGCACCACATGACTCTTATATGCCTAAAGTATATAATAATGTAAATGCATTGTCATTAAATAGCCAACCACCACATTGTATGGTTTCTATAAAAGAGATAAACAACATTGTATGTGAAATATATTAAATACTCATTAAAACATGACTTTGTAATGTTTTTTGAGTCAAAATGGAAATGGAATCAATATGATTATCTTTAGGCACATGTTTGGGGTGAGTGTTAATCCTTGTTTGATATTAAGAACAACTGTCTTGAATATTTGAATATATTTTTATTATTATTGGCAAATAGTTTTTTGAAAGGGACTATACCCTTGAGTACAAAAGATGGCCTAGGAGCCAGAATAGGAATGAGAACCAGAGAGAAAAGGATCAGAATCCAAATGTGACAATGAAGCTCAAAGTAGCCAAAAAATAGCTACCCAAACAAGACAAAACAACAAAAATACTGCAAAAAAGCAGTAGAGAGACCACAAAAAATAGCATAAAAACATACAAGAACAACTAAAGCATCTACAACTACTTTTTGGCAGCTTTGTCTATGCTGGTCTTGATATTCTTCTAGGAATGGAACATACCCAAAGTTGTCATGTGGGCAGCATCAGTATTATCCAGCTGCTCAATGGTCCTTTTGCTTTCCTTATCATTACCCCAAAGTGTTCTTAGGAACTCCGCCGAGGTTGGAGAAACATTTGACATATTGCTTAATGAACTCCTCGGTGCCCTAAAGATGGCCATGTTGTAATCATGTCGAGTTTTGGCCTTCCTAAACGGGAGTCTAAGGAGTTCGACTTCTTGTAGATATCATTAATCAGCATTTGCTATCAATATCCACCACCTCCTCCTTTTTCCTCTTACCTTTCTGTTTTGCCAAGTTCTTAACCTCATCCTTCAACAGTTTCATATCAGCCTCTAAGGCTTCCAGCCTTTTTGAAGAGCTTTCCATATGCACATCCCGGGGACTAGCACTGCTAATATTCAGGAGGTCATGTGCAATTTCAATTTCATGAGGACCCTTCTCCACAGCAAGAGTCTCAAGGTTAAGCTTTCTAGAAGCCCTGGTAACTAGTCTGTTTGAGGTGGAGGTGAAGTGGGGGGCGGGAGCAGCAGTAGGGGGAATGGAAGAAGAGGCTCGAGATGACCCGGCGGGGGTGACAGTAGTGGTGGCGGGGGTAGAGAATGGAGAAACAGGGCTGGCAGCAGCAGAACCCAGCAGAGGGGGAACCGAGCTAGGAGAGGATGGGAGACCAGGATACTTAAGAAGACAACATTTATGTAGCAGCAAAATAAGCCCCTGGTGTAAAGGAACTGCCCGGGTATGCTTCTGAAACTCCAAAATGGAGCGCTCAAGAGAGTTTAGCAAGTAATGGGGAAAACAAACCAAGTGATTCCTACGGAAGTGGTTAAGAAAGATAAGGTGCTTAGCAGAACAGTGACAAACCTTCCTTCCGATGGGATATCCACATTAATTAATTAATGTGGATATGAACATCTATATCATGGGATATCCACCAATGGAAGCTTCCAACTTGATGGACCTGGATCATCTCTATCATTTGATTCACTAGATCTTTGATACTAACTCTCTCTTTCTTGACAATCAACTATTACAATAGGGTCATTTGTTGTATTTGTGCCATTGTTTTCAGCCCCTTTCCTTTCAGTAATCGACTTCCATCGCAGAGCCCTCTCATAGGGAAATTTATCCACTTCGTACCATGATGTATAAATTCTCAAAAAAATATCCAAATTTTTGTCAAGCTTGTTTCACAATTTTGACTTTATAAAGGCCAAGGCACTGAAAATCATCTTACCTTCAATGAACCCAAAATCATTGTTTGACATAGATCAACCAATGAGAAAAACTCAAACACAGTTTCTTTGTAAAATATTACTCACCCTAAATTTTTTCCATAGATGGGTTATTTCTCCACACTTTAAGGGATTTTCCAAATCTTTGAATTGTTGAATCATTATAGTGGAGAATTCATGAGATTGAGCACTCAAAATTTCCTTGCTTAAAATATCTACAATATTCATTCCATTGATAAAAACATGCTTACAAAAATGTTGAATCAATGTAGTCAACCTCTTGAAGTTGTCTTCCTGCATATGTCTTTCATTTTAGAGAGGATTCCAAAAGGTCGGATTTACTATAGCCATTATTTCAAGTAAAACATCCCTTCTAAATCACTCCCTTATTTATTCTAGTAGGGACATTGTAATTTTTCTTAATCTCACCCTTGTTGATGATACAATGTTATCAAATAGTATCCTATGACTTTTACCTCCTCAACCTTACCGGATACTAATTTAAACATGTACATCGGTATCTCATATCCATGTACAAAAGCACATACTTCCCCAAACAAGTTGATCTTTATAAAGATACTTACATTTACAATCTTTATCAAATCATTCCAACCATCAAATGTTGGACCTGTAAAATCAGTTTCATCGGGATACAAATATTCTATTATCATACAAACTTGTTTCCTCAAACTAGAAAAATCAACAATATAGATGGTACTTTCCTATGCTTGTTTAATTAAACAATGCATTTCTTCCAACATGGGAAGGAGACCACACAACATCAACAATGACTCTATATCAGTCAAATGATGTATCAAATCTCGGAGCCTTGTCCACTTCCATGTGATTTTGCCACATCACTCCTAATAAGGATTGATACTCTTCGTACACCCTACGAACCGGTTGGTACAATGAGATCCACCTGGTGTCGGCATATTTTAACAATTTGTGTCCATTTGTTAGTCCTTCTACAAATATTTGGAATTCCATAACCTTTTAGGACTACAACAAAAATAAGCACACACCTCTCGAACAAGGTATTTAACTTTTTCAACAGGTTTAAATTTGCCAACTATTCTGTAAGCTAGGTTCATTATATGAGCCATACAACGAATGAAAATCATATAAAGGCAATGATATGTTTGGAGTCTTACACACATGCCATTACAAGGACCTTGCATTACAAATGCCCCATCTTCCCCGACACATACCAACTTTTATGCAATTGGAGTATCATCCATGTCACCGATCTCCTTCAAACTTTTTATCACCAACTCACAAATGTTTTCAGCATTGGATTTCTCTCTCATCTTGTGAATGATGAGTAAGTGAGGAGTGTCTCACAAAATTTTTGACAGTAAAAACATGCATACAGACCTAAATTATATTATCTCTTTGTTGTAACCTCATCAATAGACAAAGATATGTATCATGCAGTCTTCAGTTTCTCTTTTAAGTATTTTTTCTCAAACATAGCTAGACATTTTTCCCAATCCCAACCACTACTTTCTGACCAGTGAGAATGAGGAAAGTGTGGGACCCCAAGGAAAGATAACATCTTATTTTGTTAAAGAAAATATGTTATACGATGACCTTTTTTCAAAATGTGAAAAACAATGCTAGCTGAACTGTTTTACCCAAAATATTGTTTTGAATGATCTTGTTGAATTGAGAGGTAATTGTCCCTCCATCCGCTACAACTATTATTTCATTTATCTTGTGCTCTTCAAATTATTTTCCATACCTAATATGTAAATAATAATCTGCAGTTTTCCATCTGGCAACATTCTTCTCAACGCCATCTACAATTATCTTTTCATAGATCTTTCCTACATGCTTCTCAATAGTATCAACTTAAGTTGCATTGTCTTGTCCCTACCCAAGTATCCAGCAATATATTGTACATTTGCATTCTTTGGGAGGTTCAAATTTATTCTCATTTTCAACAAGTTCAATAAATGGAAACTTAGAAACCCACTCTAACTTGAAACTCCTTCCCAAGTCCCATTTTCTTTCCTTTCTCTTTCTTCCAGAAATAGGTGTCCACTGAGTATTTCCTTGGTGGAATTTATACTTCGTTGACTGCCACTGCCATAATTTTCACCTTCAATATTCACTTGGGCACTGACAAGTGATGCAGTGTCATCTTCATTCAATTGGGTAGGTGGTACAATGTCAAACTCAACATCATTCAATGGAATGTCTTCAAGGGGAGGCATTTCATTATTGTTTTCATTGACAACATCAAGCAAATAAAAAATGAACACATTCTCATTCTGAGTTTCATTTTGAATGTAATCATTATCCCTTGATTGTGATGGTCCTGTTGGAGAAGGATGGGTTTCCTTAGATGGTTTCTCAAAATAAGATGTTATTTTTTGAATGCTAGTACCACTACCAGGAGGGGTTGGAATAACATTTTTGCCTAAGGTTGAGCTTCCCTTTTTAGGTGCCATTTTTCTAAATCAATGAATCCTATAGAATTGAAAGAAAAAAATATACAACATGTTAGACTAAATGATATTGATATGTGCACAGACATCTCAACATGAGAAATATGTATAAAGAAAAATAATGTTGTGTCACTTAACATGTACTACTTTTTGCAAGAGTGTTACATTAGTATAATAAGAATTAGAGCATACATCAAGAAAATGAAGATGTATCAGAGGTTTGAGAAGAGAACAAACAATTTAAAATTTTAAAAGATTTGTTGAGCAACCAAAGACACTCTAATGATAAGAAGTCTATGTTGTAGCTAATCAAACATGAAATAGGTAATCTCGGGGTTTGTGCTTAGTTTTTTTATTATTGGTAAATAGTTTTTTGAAAGGGACTATACCCTTTTACAACAGTGCTCAAAAGCAAAATTTAACCCCAGAAAGCCCAACAAAAGAAAACAGCCAAGAACCAGCAAAAACAAATCAGTTGCTTCAAAAACAGCTAAAAACAACAACTTAACAGAACACAACTTCACAATCAGTATGCAGTTGGCCATTTGCCCAGATGTAACAATAATAGCACTAACAACGACCAGAATCAAACCTTGTCTAGAGTGGTGGGGGTTTAGATTTGACATTTCCCTTCTTCTTCCAATCCACCACTGTCCATTCAGGATTTCCTGCATCCAATGCAAACGAAGCATCTGTAATGGATTTGATGTGGATGTGACCCATAGGAAGGGGGGCCAAAACTTCCTTAAACACTGAATCAACAATCTGCGGAGCATAGTCTGTAGGTAGTTTCTCTATGTTGGCCTGTGAATCAGCCATTACGGGTGAGTCAACTTGCAAGGGGGCACTAGAATCCTCAGCCGGATCTGAGTCAATTGTGAGATGTTCAGGAAGTGAATCCTTCCACCAAGCAGTTTTGGTCTTTCGTTTGGAATGTTCACAATCATTTGTAACATGACCAGTTTGGAAGCAACGCCGACATCTGAAGGCAAGTCTCTCATAGTCAATCCTCTGTACCCAGAGCCTTTCTCCAATCTGAAGATTGATTTCTGCTGGTAAGGGTTTGGAGGTATCAATATCAACCAGGATACGAGCAAACATAGTATGTGTTTGAATGGAGGTCTTACCATCAACTGCCACACATGATCCAAGAGTATCGCCTATAGTAATGAGATAAGATCTGTTCCAAAGTTGTAACGGAAGTCCTGGTAAACGAACCCAAATCGGGTAGGTATCAAAAGAATCCTTTAACGGGTCAAAGGACAGATACCATGGTTTGGACATCAGCCCATGTTCCCCCCAAACCCAATGTTGGCTAAAAATTAAATCCCTATCAGCAGGGGTTTCAAAGACCGCAATGAAGTAAGCTTTAGCACAGGGATAAAGCTCAATCTTACCTTGTATTTTTTCTCTCCATCTCTGGGCTATCCATTCATGGAGCTGAGAAAGCTTAGGCCAAAATTTATGGAATCTGCATATGAGACCCAGCTGGGAGAGATTTTCCTCCTCCTTAAGAATTTTTATAAGTAGATCCTCCCGATTTTCAATGTCGGGACCTCCTAGGAGGGTTTCAAGAGCTCATTTCTGGTACTCTCCTTTTGTTTGGAGACCGTTGAAGCATAAGAAGTGGACTTATCTCCACCAGAGGTTCATGTGTGACTGATTTTTGAAGTGAGTTGGATCTATCCATGCTCTTGAAAGAAGATCCGTCATTTTTAAATGATTCATTATCATTGTTGAGATTTGTAGGAGAGACCGAGCCAACTTTACCTGTCTCAATGGAGAGACCCTCTGCTTTTTGACAGGTCGGAGAAACTCTATCCTGGATTTTCTTTGAAGGGGGGTCTTGATTTGCATCAAAATCCATGTCAATCCAAGAGATTGGTGTTGTATTTTCCATGCCAATTTTACAGGTGCCACCATCAGTTTTGCACGCAAGGGACAGGTTCCCAAATCCGCCGCCAAGGAGAAGGGCATCCTGTTTAGATTTGTTGTTCGTGTCTCAATATTCCTGTTTTCTGGCTGATCCAAGCACAGTGGAGAGCTCGCAGACCTACACGAACACGCATGTGACCATGGCTGCGCGGTTAGGCAGGCGGCGGTAGGGTGTTGGTTCTATTGGGTAGGCGCGTTTGTGCTCGAGTTTGAAATCAAAGTATAGTATGTATTTGCTCATGAAGGACTCTAAGTTCATTGATTCATCAAGGTATGATATGTCTTTAGTTGATTAATGAAGGAGTCTTGATGATCGAGCCCTGTCATAATGTATAGAGGTTTGTCTTGTTGTATAGAGGTTCTAAATATTGTCATCAAGCCAAATAAGGTATGCATCTGCTCATGAAGAAATTATTGATTCATTAGAGGTATGAGGTCTGTCATAATCCAATTACCAAGAGTGTTCATCATTTCAAAGGAGTTGAGACAAAATATATGGTCTTCCAACTATGAATCGTTGTGGTATGAGACTGTGAATTCAAGGTTGAGAATGTATGTAGGGTTCTTTGGCTTGACAATGAAATGTCAATGTGTCAAAGCTAGACTAAAGTATCATTATTCTTGAGAGAATCTTGAATGCTTTGATCTGATGTTTCACATATGATACAATCATGATAAGGGTATTATTTGTATATTGTCGTGTTCCTACTTGGAAAATGAGTTCAAGAAACTTGAAGGATGCAGGAATTAAAAATATCCCCGGATGTTGATGTTTTTCCTTTATATTAAATATTATAGACATGTTGTTGAAATTTAAAATTTACACTTCAAAAAAATGTTGAAATTTAAAATTACACTTCAATACTAAAAGACATTAAAATATTATAAATTTTCATTAGAAGGGCTAACTAAAAAAATCACTTGTCATGTAAATTGTATGTTGGCTACTAATTTACTTTTTATATTTTGTTAAATTTATTTTAATAAATAAAAATTAAATAATAATTAGAGCAAAAAAATGCATGCTTGCTAGCTTTCTATTTTCTATATTAAAAAAATTGCATTTCATTCACACAAATTATGCAAAAAATCACTAGGAAAAAGGATAAATCTCTAGAAAATAAGAAATTACCTTACTCTTTCTATTTTCAAAAGAGTGATATTCTCTTTTAGCTTTTGCTTGCTTGTAAATCATGTTTGGAATTTGGTAGTTTATTCTCAATACCCTTATTTATTTTATAAACTAGTCATTTAAATATTACTTGTTTTTATAAATGTTTGATTACCAAATGCACAACCTTATGCATGAGTGAAAATTTGTACAAGAAACAAGTGAATTCAAGTCCTAGCGAGTTTTTTTGCTCAAAATATTATCAATGTAAATGTATTGTACAAGACATTGTTTGATAAAAATATTATCTATGCCACGCGTCGCCATTTCGTCAGTCTCCCAAGGAAATGCCCCTGGCGAACATATAACTCTTTGGATGTACCACATTTTATCTATCCTTCAGTCTCATGCTATGGGACGAGGAAATGTCAACTGACAATGAAAAATAGTCATGGTATTGGTCGTGGAATAAATGGAAAGTGAAACCATAGTGTGTGTGTGTGTGTGTGTGTGTGTGTGTGTGTGTGTGTGTGTGTGTGTGTGTGTGTGTGTGTGTGTGTGTGTGTGTGTGTGTGTGTGTGTGTGTTGCTTAAAGCACCCTAAACTTTACAAAGCAAATTACATGACTAAACAAGGAAATCTAACACCATTTCCATCCATCTAGCCAAGGTTCTAAGTCTAGGAATGTAACATTAAGATAGAAGCTTAAAATAATGCTTAACTAGTATGAAAACAATACAAAATCTAACTAAACATGCCTACTAATATGCTTGAATTACCTAACATGGGCCTAAATAGATCTAAGAGGGCAATCAAATGGTTATGGTTGCTATTCCAAACAAGGTGAAATGGCCTCTCCAAATGACTACTTGGTCATTTTAGATATCCATATACTAATCCCATTGAAGGCTTTAAGCAAGGATTGAACTTGGCTATATATCATATTTATTATATGAGATGCAAATCAAAGCATGGTGTAAAGTATAAAGGAATGAGGTGCACTCTTTTTATAGTTTTCCTTTTGGGAGAAACTTGTATTTTGGTGCATGTGGGACTAAAATCCCCAAATTAGATTAGAATTTCTAATCATGATTAGGCCTTACTAATCACAATTAGTGAATTACCAAGTGATTAAGAGGTGTGGATCCTTAATCAACTGCTTAGGGTCAACTAGGAGGCTAGGATAAGCTTTTGAAGCTTGTTGAGATGTTGTAGAGGTGAATGGGGTGATTTTGAGTGGTTGGAAGAGGGGTTTGAGTCAATATTAGGGTATATTGACCAAATCAAGGAAAAATAGGCTTAATTAGCCTATAATCGCTAATTTTTCATTTCGAAGAGGAATTTGGCTTGTGATTCATCATAAAGTGGCATCCTGAATGCGAAAGGGGTTAGTCAATCAACAACGTGGTGGTAATTGGATAAATTGGCAAGGAACATTAGTTAATTAGCAAAGAGTACTAATTATAATGAGAATTGGGAAGAATAGGAGTGGTTTGTGTGCATTTTGGCAATAAGATTGCAAAAGTGGAATTTAGGTGTCTACATTTTCCCAAGTTAGTGACTTCACTTCAAACATAGTAGACAAGCATAAAAAGGTGGATTTTGAAGAAAAATTAGCAAGATGAAGGATGCCCCCTCGAGTGTCGATGGGGTGATAGAAGAAGTCAATCGACAATTGAAAATATGATTTGAAATGGATAGAAGAAAATAGGTCGAATCGGCGAAAACCCTTAGGTATTGAGAAGGAATAGGAATAGGGATAAATGTGGTTGTTTATTGCCCCAGATGAGTTTTTAGGAGAAAAATTAGTAATGGTAATAAATGATAATGGAGAAATATAGGACAAGCCCAATCTTTGCATCAACCTTTGATAAAGCAACTTTGTTTATATCATTTTTCCCCTAGGTCTACATCATCAAATTTTATTTAAAATAAACAAAAGTGTAAGATAACATGAAAAGAAAAATTACTAACAATTGTTTACTACTAAAAATACGTAACTCCATGCAACATACATTATGCAATGCAATATGAGAAAGTAAAATGACATTTAGCTCCATTGACATACACAATGCGATGCAATGCAATATAAGAAAGTAAACCAACCAACCTAACAAAGAAACTAGTACAATCACACGCACTCGAACAAATAACGTGTTACACAAATGTTTTGTTAACAAGCTCTGATTCCCAAATGTTTGTGTTGTAACGAAAAAGGGTTAAAAATGATGCCCAAGCAATAACACATGCGAGGGAAAAATGGAGGACACAAGTAGTCCTATGGAAAAACCTTCGTGCACTACGACACAGTCTTTGGCAACTCAGCATTGCGGGAGTACCAATGTAGTATGCAATCGAGCTTTTGTTAATGGAGGTAGATCACGATGATCCGTAATTTGTTTGAGACTAGAACAAGCAAGAACCATAGAAAGACGCTTTTGTAAGACATATTTCGATGTTCAAGGATGATGCAATTGACACAGGTTTTAGCTGCATATATGTTGTTTACCATTTTTTTGTAAAATTTTAAATTTTTACAATAATTTTTTTAATGAAATTTTTATTGTTAAATTTTTATTTTATTATTATTATTATTTTGAATTTTATAGAAGAAAATATTATAGAAGAAATAACGAAGTCGTAAGACAACATTAAAAGTGATCGCAAGGCAAAAAAATGCCCCTGGAGTAGTAAGAGGTCATTCGGGAAGCAAAAATATGCCCCAACATAGCAAAAACGTGTTGAAAATAATTATTTTTAAAAAATAATCATCGCGGCCAGTGTTAGAGGAATTTTAGAAGATATACGGCGGTCTTGAGGCACTTTGGGAGTGAGAAACACACCGCGGGAGGTAGAAATGAGCATATAAGCCACCGCGGCAAGTTATTTTACCACATTTGCTTATCCTTTGACTACTAAATTGAGCTCTGACCTACAGGAGGAAATGGCGAGGATAGTGAATCGAAGGCACCATGTGGACCTCGTGAGGGACTACCTGAGACTTCCAACGGATGGACCACAAGTACACAGTTCTCCCTTTTACCCTGACAGTTCAAATTTTTGAATTTTTAATAGAAAATATGCATTTTTAGGTTAAATTTAGGGCAAAACTAGGGGCACCTATGCTAGTTGTGTTTATGCATTTTTACTTTCCTTACCAACATGGGCGCCTAGGCACTTGTGATGGCTTCCTTTTTGGCTTTTATGAGATTTGTTTGCCAACATGGGCGCTTGAGCAAGCTGTGTTGAGCAATTTTTTTAATTTTTTTAGTTTTGTTTGACAAATAGGCGCTTGGGTGCCTATGTTGAGATTTTTTTGAGTTTTTGCATAGCACTCATATTCCCTCTTATTGTCGTCAATTAATTACAATACGCTAATTAATTAAGTCGCATATCTAGCTAACAACTTAATTAATGACCTTCCATTAATTATTCACCTCCTCTATCTAGATTAATTAATTATTATTAATTAATTAGTCTTCCCCTTCATTTAACTAGTAAATCAATATTTAATTGATTTAATCCCTTTCTAATAGCCTAAATCGTACTAATATTCCTCTAATTGGCTTCTATAAGCTCACATCTACCTATTAGTTAATCACATTTGATTAATTAAAGCACCCCCAACTCCCATGACTTGTTAAACATGTATTAAACCCTTCTAAAGTAAGGTTACCTTTAATAAAGCAACCTTATCCATTCCTAATCATGTTTTACCTTTATCCCACATTCATGAGGATGTGTTGAATCCTTTATCCTTTGGGCTATATAAAGATCCCTCCACCTACCTTTTTACTTACACCTAAACTCTTTGAGAAAGCAAATGCAAAGCATATAGCAAAATAGACTAAGAGCTTGCTTTTGTGTTCTCTTGAGAGTTCATCATCTTGAGGAGCTAAGCTTCCTATTCTAGCCTAAAGTGCTTAGGTCATATGGGAGGTGTCAAAAGGGTCTTGTAGCCCAATTTTGATAAGCCCCCATTCCTAGGTTCTTGGAGATATCAAGGACAACCAAATATTGATTGCCATGGAGCTTATTTAGGTCCATTTACTTGTTTGTTGGTAATCTAGAGAAGTAGAGATTTAAATACTATAGCATTGTTAATTCAAAGTTAATGCATTATGCTAGGTATTAATCTTGTTTATCTCTCATCTTTGATGGTGTTTAGATTTTTTCATTAGCTTTGTTATAGAACTATTTAGGTGTTAGTTCTCATTCATCTAACTTAGCTAAAAAGCACAAAACCATTGCACACATTTGGCACGCCCGGTGGGACACTTAGTCCCATGGCATTTTAGTTTAAATTTCATTGTTTTGGCTAACTTTTGATATGCACATGTAGTAATTAATTTCCATTTTTTGGAGTTTTTGCTCATTTAATATGTGTCACTTCATGTTTATAGCCTTAATTTTAATGGGTCATTGCCATTTTAAAATAACTTGTCAAAATTTAGAGTATTGTGAAGTTTTCTGCATTTTTTTCCGTACTTTGGTTGTAGGTCTAGCGCAGGCACAATTTTAGGAGCGCAGACATGATTTTGAGAGCACATGATTTTTGAGCACAGCATGATTTTAGGGCGCACACATCTCTCTCTTTGGTGTAGTTGTCTGTTGTTAAAATCTATCATTCTGTCTGCCGACCCCTGGCGCATGCACACTAACCCTGGCGCACATCCACCAAACCCACGCAAGTGTGCACTAACCTGTGCACACATGTCGTTTGTATTGTACCTTCACTGCATACTAAAACCTGTCAAGATCGGCACACACGCCCTAACCAGGCACACATGTGGTTTTAGTGGCGCAGGTATATTTTTCTAGTAATACGGTTATTCTGTCATCTGTTTTTCTCAGAGTAGCACATATGTTGTTTTCGTGGTGCATACACCTCTCGGGTGGCGTAGGCATTTAATTGATCTGAAAAATCCACAGAGTGGTGCAAGTGTTGTTTTAGTGGTGCATGAAGGCTCTTTTTTCGGGGCACACACATCTCTGGGTGGTAGTACACTGTGTGCCAAAAAATAGCCTTTGGTGGCGCATACGCCCTAACCCGCATGCATGAGCATGTGAAAAAGGGGCGCAGGCGTCCTTTTACATTTTTGGATTTAAAGAGTTGATGTGCTAACTTTCTTGCAGGTTTATCTAATCACATATTTGTCTTTGTAGGCTATTTTTACATGTTGGTATTTGATTAGGTAGTATTTTACATTGTTTACTAACGAGATTGAGATCGCGTATGCTCTTCCCTCGCGTCCCTTGGGGTGATCTTGGGAATCAGAAATGATTCTTAAAACCTTTTCCGCTTTAAGATTGTTAAGAGTATTTTAGTTAGAATTGGTCAATTTGGCATTTGTTGAATTAAAGTGTTGTTCCATTTGGTTATCTTTTGAGATTTGTGAAGACATCACGTATGCTCTTCTCTTGCGTCCTTGGATGATCTAGAGAATCAGAAATGGTGCCTTCTCTTTTGATGGAAAACTACTAATCATCGTCATACATGACCAAAACCAAAAACACTTGTCAAAGAATGAAGAAATGAAACAAAAGTCAGAAAACTTCTAATACACATGTTTCTTGCAGGTTGCCAAATGTTGTTCAAGCAAACCACATCTAATTAAAAAAGATAAAAAGAACAACATATTCAAAACACTATGTATTACAGGTTTTAAAAAGGGTACATCCCTCTCCTCAACTAGAACATAACCCCTTTGGCATAACACCTTAAGCTACAACAATGGGGGTGGTTCTAGGAACCCCAAAGTAGTCCACGCAAGAGGGAACCTTGTGGATGAAACGGGAAGTGCTCCGCACTACCTACTTGACTAGTGATTCCTTTGTGAGATAGCATTACCGGTTGTCCGTGTGGTGACCCCAGTGATAGTACACGTAGATGCACTAGTTTCCTACTATTCTTGAAGGGGGTAAAGTAAAGCCGAGATACTCCCAAACTAGTCAGTGTGACTTTTTGGGTAAATCGCGCTCGCTCGTGGAAACTTTGTAACACCTAGGATGAGAGAACCACCTAGGAGAATATACTTTGGCCAGGAGCCCACTTTGACCATTCTAAAACAAGTGTTGAGTTGTGAACCATATTGAGAAACATGTGACGCATTACTTTCACCTAGTTTTTACTTGCCTTAGGGTGAGGCAAAACTCTGCTGAAGTGAGGCTAGCATTTTTCGTCATTTTTTTAAATTTATTTCCTTCACATTCTTTTGACACTTTTTTGATCAAAAGAGGTGTGATTACCTTTGTGTTACCATTCGACTGTTTCTCTCACTTTTATGTCCATTTACACCCATCCATGTTTGTGGCTAGGTTAGTTAAACGTCTAAAGTGAGCGGAGGTGTTTTCACGTCATTGGTAGCCATTGTGATCTTGATACCCACGTCAAGGTCGTCATTGTAGTTAGGCATGGTTCATCACCGTGAACTTCCTTAGAAGAGTTAGCTTGTTTGTCTCATATCATTACAATTTCGATATTTACGTCTTGTTTCTTGTAAACTCGACATAAATACCTATATTGTATGGTTACACTGCACACATTTTTAACTATTCCTAGCTATACTTTGAGCTTTTGGTTCGGTTCTATTATTACCTCGATTTCAAAGAGTGCTAGATGTTACCATTTGTGCGTGTTATATCAATAACACCTCGATATCAATACTTCACTTTCTCACAAAGTGGGTTAACATATCTTGGTGATATTGTTGTGTCATTCACAAATCGTAATTGGCACTTTTTAAGATATAGGTCTTAATCAGATTTGAGCTCGCTCATCGTATATCTTGATTGGGAGATCACATTTGACTTCTTGTATTTACTTACGTTTTGTTCATTTCCTTGAACTTGGCATAAGTGAAAACATCTTGTTGATCATCTCGCGACGTAAATTACTTTGAAACGTAGTCTAGGAGATACTTCATTCAAAGGTTTTAATACCAAACGCTTGTATCATTGGTGATTTTATCACTCTATCACATTGGTATTCTCACACTGTTAATTTACTCTTAATACATACATCTTGCATTTCACTTAGGGGTAGTCATTAAACTTTGGACACATTTACAACTTACCCTAGTGAAACCTTCACGAAAAACATGGCTCCCAAACGCATCTAGGGTTAAAGAAACAAACATATGAGGAACAACAGTGCAAGCTTGGGAAACCTCTAACAGATAAGGGTCAAACCCATTCATTGGACATGATCTAGGACCACTATTTTCTATAGAAAAGGAAATAGAAGAAATGGTCGACCATAGTGGAAATGAATTAGAGTCACCACGTGTGGACTTTGATTTTGACCCTACTCTACTAGATGAGTTTCTTCTTAGAAACAAAGACATAGAGTGTTGGCACGGGTTGTCGAATTAGGGGCCAAATTTCCCATCGAGAATGAACCAATACTACAAAAAATGACACTACTGAGGAAGAACGCCCCTTATCAATATGGAAGATATTTTAACAGGCGGGCATGCTTCCACTTCTTACGTAGAAAATGATAAAGTGGTAGGGCATAAAATACCCCTCATCAAAGTGCCATGAAGAAACAAATAGAACTTGAGACAGAGGAAGAACCTCCACAGTATGAAGAGGAGGAACCTTTAGAAGAAGAGGCTATAAACCAAGCCATGATTCAACAAAAATCAGTAACCTAAGCCGGAAACTAGCTTTGCTTACTTCCCATGTATAGAAAGATGCAAACAAGAACATTCAAAAGTTGAGGCCTAAGGTTAAGATCAACGAACTCCATCGGGAAAAACAAGGAGAAGAAGACATAGGGTATCATCATGTTTACATCCCCGCTTCTCCCACTAAAGAACAATTGCTTGCACAGAAGTGCAGTCTATGAAAGTGACGCTGAGCTTACAAGAGAGCAATATAGGGAGCATCAGAAATATCAATATGAAGAACTATGCCCCTATCCTTTTGACAAGACAATGACCCTTCAACCCTTTCCAAAGAAATTTGATATGCCAAAGTTTGACAAATACAAAGGAAAGGGAGACCCAAGGGATCATGTTAAAGATTTTTACATGGCATGTCAAGAGGTGTCTTATAGTGATAATTACCTCATCATAATTTTTCCCAAGAGTCTTGAGGTCAAGCATTGGAATGGTTTACACACTTACCACGAGGATCAATTTTCACCTGGCCAGAATTGGTAGAAAGATTTGTGCGTCACTTCTCATATAACATAGAGAGTGATGTCACCATGGCAGACTTGTGCGGTGCCAAACAATGCCCAAATGAGACCTTCGCTAGCTTCCTCCAATGATGGAGAGGGATAGCCAGTCGCTTCCCTTGTGCTTTCCCTAAAAAGTAGCTGGTCAGTATCTTCGTTCCCAATCTCAACCCAGATATCACCTTCCACCTCCAAATGCATTGTGTCCATACTTTTGAGGAGGTTATCGAGAAAGGGATTCAGATAGAAAAGGCTCTCATTGCCAAAGGCACCCTTAAAAACCAATCTAAAGACAACCAAAGTGTCAAACCCATGGAAAAGCTGAAGATTTTCAACAAAAACAAAAATGTGGTGGGAGATGGAATCACTAATTCCAAACACGTTCAAATGGTCCAAACTAGTCAACCTTTTAAACTGACCAAGGGCCCAATTCAACCACCACCAAAATGAAGAACATTCACCTCTCTCAATGAACCATTGTCAGTCATACTAAAATAGTTGGATGTGGCCCACATGATGACCTATCCTACAACACAACCATTTGATGACAACGCTCCTAAACCTTCATGGTATAAGGAGCATGAATATTGTGAAATGCATCGTTAAAGGTCATAAGATAGACAAATGTCTGTGACTTCGCCACTATATTCAAGACCTCATTGAAAATGGGAGATAGAGGTGGATAACCCTGGCAAAACACAAACACCTAATGAGAAAATGGGGATTTATAAAGAACCATTCCCAAGCATGATAAGTCAGAAAAGACAAAGCTAGATCAGGGAGAGTCATCCCAAACCTATAAAGCCCATGAATTACTTGTATACCAAGAGAGATAACAATCATTACGATTCACTTATCGGATGTATTTTCTCTCCTTGACCATGTCAATACTATCCGGATTAAGGGAAAGGACTATGCGTTATGGTAACAAGGCGTGCCCACCTCGTGATTCTAGAACCCTCTCCATTGACCCCGCATATTGGTAAATATAACCTTTTAGAACAACTTGAGAAGATGTCTGCTAAGATTTTGATCTTAGATCTTCTCAAGATATCCAATGTGCATAAGGACATTCTGTATCAAACTCTTCAAGGGTTGGGAGTGCCTTTAGAAGTCGATCCTGCACACCTTCAAGCTGCGGTGGCAAAATATTGCACCAAGTGAGCATCTCACTTTCAACCATAGGGAGATCCCTACCGAGAATCCTACACATAATCTTCCCTTATACATTGAGGTAGTTGTCACCCATAGGAAAATCAAATGGGTGCTTGTGGACAACGGATCGGGATTGAACATCTGCACGCTTAAGTTGGTCAAACAATTGGGACATACAGAAGAAGATCTTGAGTCCCATATTATCACTATCACCGCATACGACAAATGTAGAAAGGGAATCAATAGGTACCATCACACTACCTATGGAAGTAGGCCCCACTTGTCATCAGATGAAGTTTCACGTCCTAGACTTGGAACTTCCATATAATATGCTTCTAGGCTAACCATGGATTCATGCCATGCAAGCCGTGCCATCAACGTTTCATCAATGCATCAAGTTGAAGCATGAGGGACATATGATAACAATACTAGGAGATTCAGAGCCCTTTTCTCATTGTAGAGCTCTCAATAGCTTTACACGAAAGGGTACATATGCATGTCCCTCCACAGATATAGCGGTTCCTCTTCAGTCTGAGGCTATGGAATCCACGTGGATTCAGATTCACTTAGTTCTTTGCACTCATGGGGCATCTACTTCAACATCTCCATTTGATTCATGGGAGATGAAAATCCTGGAATATGGCTATGGGGAGTATAATGTACAACAAGTGCTTTTGGTGTCAGATCTCTCTTTATCACCCAAGACTAGAGGTCGACCCAACTACCGCTTTAGGAGACCTAGAGAAGAACACACTATTGGGTCATTCCCTACTGGGAGGCTTGTTAGCTGAGGAGAAATTACTTGATCCACCTACTACTTGGGTCCCTGAGGACACTTAGCCATCCTGTTATCAAACCCCAGAATATGAAAAATCTAGCAAAATGATGTACTCCATGGGCTACAAAGGCCTAGGATGTGGGAGGAATGAACAAGGACAAAGAGAACCAGTCCCTCTTCCACATTTCAAAATAGAAAGATACGGCATCGGGATTCATCCTTATGGAGTGCACCCCAACGATCAAGATGTGACTTGTTCTAAGCATGAGGATAGTTCCGATTACCTAGACAAAGTGATACAAATTCCCATTGTAGCCAATATGAGGATCTGGCCTCCACGAACCTTTTCATGAATAACGTTGTCCTGACCATAACCCCCACTGAACCAACCCTTGACCTTGTATACCCTTCCCTTGTTGAATGGGACCAACAATGTCACGTGCCACTAGATTTATTCGAGAATGACGAGGCTATTGCGGAGTTCATGGGCATAAGGGATACAATCCCCATTAGAGATCACAAGAAAGGTTTCTTTATCGACTTAGACACCTGCGCCTACTTTGGCGAGGAGGCTGAACTTTGTGGTCAAGAAAAATTTAAAGAAAAGTGAGGGAAAAGTTCTAAAGAAAAGCCTCGGAAAAAATTGAAGTCCAAGTCACACAGTGAAAACCTCTTTGAGGCACTGGCTGACAAACAAATAAGAAAATCAAAGGACAAACAAAGTGACCACGCCAAGGATGAAAATCTCGTGGAGACATCCTTGGATGAAGATCTCAACCTTCCTCCTGATCCTACGCGTATGGAGGATTTATCAAAATTGTTAGTCAAAGAAACCATTGATGTCAACATTGGTACCGAAGAAGATCCCAAGATAGTAAAATTGGGGGCATCACTCTCAGCTAGAGAACAAAAGACATTCACTATGTTGTTGCGAGAGTTCATTGATGTGTTTGCATGGTCTTACAAAGACATGCCCGGCCTAGATCCAACTTTGGTCATGCACAACCTAGTCGTGCACGCAGACGCCAAGCCTATCAAATAGAAACTCCAAAAGATGCATCCAAGAGTGGCCTTGTTGGTTAAGGAAGAGTTGGAAAGGTTGCTTACAGCAGGATTCATCAGACCAATTGACTATTCTGAATGGATATCGAACATTGTTCTGTCCAGAAGAAACCTATCGATATCTCGAATCTATACGGATTTTAGGGACATCAATAAGGCTTTCCCTAAAGATGATTTTCCATTACCCAACATTGACATGATTGTGGACTCAACAACAGGATACGAAATGCTATCACTCATGGATGGCTTTTCGGGTTATAATCAGATTAAAATCACTGAGGAGGACCAACACAAAACAACTTTCACAACTCCTTGGGGCACCTTCTGCTATCAGGTGATGCCATTTGGCCTTAAGAATGGGAGCAACTTATCAGTGGCCATGACAGTAATCTTTCATGATATGATTCATGACATCATGGAAGACTACATAGATGACATCCGGGAAAGTCCAAAACAAGAGAGGATCATCCTATCATTTTGCGGCGTATCTTTGAATGCCTGTGTGAATAAAGTCAAGATGAATCCAAAGAAGTGTGTCTTCGGTGTGCTATCAGGGAAACTATTGGGCTTCATTGTGTCAAGACAAGGTATTGAGGTAGACCCTGCTAAAGTGTCTGCCATCACTGAAATGCCTCCACCTGAGAATATCAAGCAACTACGTAGCTTACAGGGGAAAATTCAAGCCATTTGCCACTTTATCTCCCAACTTGCAGATAAATGTCACTCATTCACTCATTTTCTTAAGAAGGACATCACTTTCATCTAGGGACCCGAGCAACAAAGCAATCCTTTGCTTTGCTTAAACAGTACCTGGCTAATCCACCTATCCTCATGCCTCCCACTCCGGGAGAACCACTTTTTCTCTATATTTCCGCTACACAATATGCTATTGGTGTGTTGCTCACCCAATATGACCTTAGCCATAAAGAGAAAGTGGTGTACTATCTGAGTCACACCCTCATCACCTATGAACTTAATTATCCTCATATTGAAAAGGCTTGCTTGGCCATTGTTTTACCTTTCAGAAACTTCACCATTACCTATTGAATACTAAGACCAAGCTCATATCCAAGGTCAACCCACTCAAGTATTTGTTGTCCAAACCTACCCTCATAGGTAGAATGGCTAATTGGATCATTCTACTCAAGTGAGTTTGATATAGAATTTGTCCATCAAAAATAGTTAAAGGACAAGTACTTGTAGACCAGCTAGCGGAATCACCTTTGCAAAGCACGGAACCTTTGATTCTAGAACTACCAGATGCATCTTTGCTCTACATTGAAGAATCTATCATATGGTAGATACATTTTGATGGATCATTTACGTTTCATGGTTCGGGTGCAGGAGTAGTCCTTATTACTCCTTCGGGTGATCCTATATCATAGGCTTTCCACTGGCCTTCCCTTGCACGAACAACATTATAGAATATGAAGCACTCATTGTAGGGATGAAGCTAGCCATCAAGTGGAATATTCATCATGTTAAGGTTGTAGGTGATTCATAGTTAATCATTAAACAAGTAAATGATGAATATAAGGTTAAGGATGACAAACTCATACCTTACAAAAAGTTAGTGGAAACTCTAAAGGAGTATTTTGTGCGCATTACCTTTGAGAAAATCCCAAGAGCACAAAACAGATCAGTGGATGCTATGGAAACGGTAGGATCTATGCTTTGTATTCCACCAGGGAACAATGATATGCCATTCTTCGTAGAAAATATATGCCTACCCGCGTATGACATGCCAAAATCTTTCCTAGCTTGTGAGGTTGTTGGTCCCCATTCTCCGTGGTACAAACCCATTTTCACCTATCTTAAGGACAACACATTCCCTCCTAATATCTCCCACTCTAAAAAGCAAAGCCTAATTCACTAGATAGCCCATTACACCCTTTTAGGAGGTACACTTTATCATCATGGCTATGATGGGAATCTATTACGTTGTCTGGATGTGACGGAGTCAATCCAGGAAATCAAGGAAGTACACGAAGGAGTATGTAGAGCACATACAAACGGAATGGTCTTGGCTAAGAAATTGTTGAGAGTAGGTTACTATTGGCCTACCATGGAAACTGATTATTGCAATTACGTTAGAAAATGTGTGCTTTGCCAAAAGTATGGAAATTTTATCCATGCTCCATCACAGCCATTGCAACCAATCACTACCCCATGGCCATTCTCCAAGTGGGGACTCGATTTAATAGGGAAACTTACTCCTACCTCATCTGATGGTCATACACATATCATCACAGCCACAGAATATTTTACAAAATGGGTAGAGGCCATCCCTTTAACCTATGTCACAGGAGCACAAATTTCTAAATTCATCATGAATCACATTATTTTCTAGTATGGCATTCCTGCAGCCATTGTTACAGATAATGGGAAGTCATTTAAGAAAAAAACTGTGAAAGGTCTTTGCCAACAGTTCAAATCAGATTAAAATGGTCCACACCATATTACCCTCAGGGTAATGGACAAGTTGAGGCGACAAACAAGACTTTGGTCAGGATAATGGAGAAGATGGTCAGCAAAACAGGTCAAAACTGGCACCTACAAATTCATCCAGCCCTTTGGGCTTACCGAACATCCATTCGCACTCCTACAGGTGCGACACCATATTCCCTAGTGTTCGGGACAGAATCTATCATCCCTTTAGAAATTGAACTTCCATCCCTGAGAATTTCTCTTGAGACTATCTGGATAAAGATGAAGATTATCGAGTGGCAAGGTTGGCTGAGTTAGAACTACTAGATGAGAGGTGCATTTCATGCTCTTAATCACCTGAAAGTATATCAACACAGAGTCTCCAGAAACTATAACAAGAGAATCATCCCTCGTCAGTTTGAGGTTGGTGATTTAGTCATGAAGGAGAACCAGTTCAACACCAGAGCAGAGTGAGAAAAGAAAGGGAAGTTCGAACCACATTGGTTAGGACCCTATGTCATAGTTGCCAAGTATGGCATAGGGGCATACAAGTTGGCTCACCCCAATGGTGATGAGCTCGGGAGCCCATGAACGCCATGCATCTTAAGAGGTTCTATGCTGAACATGGCGCAAGGAAGTCATAAAATAAAAAAAACAAAAAAATAAAAAACATCAGAAAAAGAAAAAGAGAAAATAGGTCGTCCACTAGTGAAAACCACGCAATTGTGGCACTTTGGGCAAGTCCTTGGGTGAAAACCAGTTTCGGCGCCTTGGGAGGATTCATTGTTCACAAGCATTCTGTATTAGAAGGGTAGTTGTCTTTGGCCTAGACCAAGTTCTACTGTCATGATTCCTTGTGCACATCATCTTGTCCAACCTTGATCCGGCTTTGTCTTCTTTTATTCATCTGTGAGGGGCATGGTCTTTCGTTATTTCCCATCTTATGCTAGGGGCAACTCAATGACTTCACCTTCCTGTTCATAAATGTGTGGCTTCTACCCTTGTATATTCCCCATCTAATGCACTGGGGGCATCCACGCTTTCTTGGTCACCTACACATAGCTTCGGAGAACCACATTTGAAAAAAAACAATAGAAAAAAAAAAAAATAATAGAAAATTGTTTCGAGAAAAACACAAAAACAATAGAAAATTGTTTCAAGAAAAACACAAAAACAATAGAAAATTGTTTCCACAAAACCTAAACAATAGAAAATCGGTGCATGAAAACATATCTTACAAAAACATTTACTTGCATTGTCTTGTTTCCTTGCTTTGCTTGTTGCTTGTATAGTGTTTTGCGTGCTTGCTTTTGAGTTGTTTGTTGCTTGGGTGTACTTTGTCATAGTTCATCTTTTCTTGCTTAGATTAGATTCATTCTTGCTTATGCATATTGTGGTGTGTCTCGACATGCTAGTGAACCTTGGGAAATCATGATGTAATGTGTTAATTCATTATGTTCTTTCTTGAGCATTTGGTTGTGTTTGTTACTTGTTAATAAGACATGGTGAATCATGGTGTATTGCATTAATTCTTAGTGTTCTTTGTTAGCATTTGATTTGTGTTTCTTGCATGTGCTCTATTTTGTTATCACTCACATCACATTACCATCACTATCATCACATCTAGCATCATCTATACATCATATATAAACAAAAATGCTAAGTTTTACATCATGCATGTATGCTAAGCTAATCATCACATATCATATCATCAATGGGGGCAAGAGGGGTTGCGCATAATCAAAAATCTATCCCCCCCGCACCAATATCATCATATCATCCCATCCATATACATCAAAATAACACATGAGAAATACATTTGATATCATCTAAGGATCTATCATCTAACATCCACAGAACATGTATACATCAAAACATCAAAATCAGATACATACAAAGTACAAAATCAGATAATGCATCCATAAGTGTTGAATCAAAACATACAGCATGCAATGAGAATCAATGTATGCCCACTCGTGTCACAACGCATCCATAAGTGCTGAATTAAACAAACGCAACATGCAATGAGAATCAACATATAGTAATTTCTGAAAAGGGGTATTTCACATCATAGAATTATGCCCACTCATGTCACATGCATCAATACAAAGACAATAAAATAACATCATAACAACATCCATAAGTGTGGAATCAAAAAAAATAACATGCATCGAATCCAATGCAGGCAACAAGCCCGCTCAAGATACTAAACACGATTCATGTCCTGTCATCAATTGGCTCCCCATAAATTTAAAGACAATGCAAAAACCATCTATATACATGTATCAAAAAACAAATATATACATCATCTCATAACCATGTGTATCTGAGCCAAAAAAATGAGTCCTCATATATATATACATGTGTGTCAAATATACATCTGTATCAAAAATGGATACATACAAATCTGTGCTCTATATCAAAAATGCCTTCAGCTGAGGCATACAACAAGGATATATCAAAAATGTCTGTATACATATATACAATGTCCTGATCAGTGCTCAATACAAATACATTGGCGATACACAATGCCATCAAAAAGGGGCATGTATCTGAAAGAATCAAGCCTTCATCATGAGGCATCATAAAAAATACATGTCTACAATCACTGTACATCAAAATCAGCCTTCATAAGAGGCATACATACAAAATAATCTATACAATACAAAAGTGGCTATCAACCATAGCTCTCGCCCTCACCGGGGCTCCCAGTCTGTCCTCTGGATGTTGGAACTCTGAAGGCTAGGTTGGCCTTTGGTCTCGCTAGTTGCTCTAGAAGGGGTTGTTTGACTGATCTAGTGGAATGACTAGACCTCCATGAACGAGATCCTGATGCACTTGATCTTGATAACTGTGGCAATGCCACTCTCTACTCTGGTGGCACCACTCTGTAGTATGCGTCTTGTAAAAAGTGCCTCACCACCAAGCTTGGTGGCATCACGAATCAGATCTGCATCTCCTGAGGCGAGTGCTTTGCCTAAAGGGCAATGTCTCGCTCACCTATAACCCAACCCAGTCTGCCTCGGCCTGTCTAGAGGCGGTAGCCTCTCGATCCCTCTCTATGGTCATCGCCTGTAGCTCGGCGTGGGCTTGGTCCCTCTGTGCTACTACTGCCTGATAACAAGTATGCATGTGGTCTCTCTATACCATGACCATGCACATGTGGATTGGGACTAATGTAAGAGACTCGAAGATCTGTGCCCCTGTGCAGATTGTCTCTCGGATCTAGCTCCGCCATGTTGCTTTGTCATCTCCTGACCCGGCCGAGCCCGAGCCTGATCCCGCCCTGAAAGTAATGTAACAATATGGGCTCGCCTCATCCCACTTCTCTCGTGCCAGCCACACACCACCTCGAGCCTCATCTCTCTCTGCTCTAGCCGTGTCTCTCTCGGCTATGAGCTATTGCACCTATGCCTATGTTGTGGTCTGTGCCACTAGATGTGGGGCTATATGTGCCTCAAGGACTGGTCCCTGTGGTGCTCTGGAAGATTGGCCCTACTCAAAAATCCTACCTCGGGGTGGAGGCATGGCTGCCTGTACTGGGCCCTATGGCCTCGGTCCCTGTGTCTGTGTGGCACCCTGTCCATCATGTGGGATCCCATCAAAAGGATCCTCGGGGTTTGGCCCCAATGCTACTGCTCTGGCCCTGTGCTCTGACCCGTGCCATACCTCCACAAGCGGGTGAATGCCTGCTACCCAAGCTACCTATGGAAGAAGTAAGTCAGGGTAATATCTTGTAGCATACCATGCTTTGCGCATAATCATTGTGGTCCCTGGATATGTAATCTGTCGTAATGGGTCCCATGCCTGGGGGACCACTTGTAAGAAACTGGCCCTGGCTCGGGCTGCTACAATCTGAGGCCCCATAGTCTGCCTCTCAAGCATCCTGTGAGCATGCCAGATATCTGGCTGAGGGACACCCTATACTCGGCCTAGGCTGCCATTGGCACCTATCAACCCGATACAACTCCATGATGTAGCTATGGCTGCCAATAAGAAAGTGCTCCACCAAGCACACGCTAAGCTCTGTGGCATCCTCTGGCCACTGGAAGTGTCTATATGGACGCCAAATGATGTCTATCATTGCTAACTCATCGAACTCCCGCCTATATCTGAATAGGCTGCCAAGGTGACCACAGATGTCTCTACCAATGCTATCCAAGCCATGTATGATGGCTCCTCGGGATCTCGAACTTGGAATGGGCCCACAGGGCATCCAATAGCTATATGATCCCATGACCATATCTGTAGTAATGATGTCGGCCCCACGGTCTTCTGACCATGGTATGTGATAAGATGCAAATCCCAGTATAAGTGGGCCAGTATACACTGCCCCCAATAATACCTCTCACCACTGTAAATACCATGAACTAGTGGTAGCAATCCTCTCAGGAACGAAGTCCCTGTCTTATCAGTGAGTAGGAACCCACTGATAAGCGCCATGATATAGAGCGTCCCCGATGCAATGTCGGGTCCGAGATGCACTCGTGTAGGGCTACAGTCATCCCATCATGTGGGATGTCATCAACATCAAATAAAGCCGCACTTTGCTGCTACGATCGCCTTGCATAACATTTATACTTGATCAATGTACCCATCATGGGCACGCGTAGAATCCACCACACATCCTCTATGGTCACGGTCATCTTACCTGTGGGCAACCTAAAGCAATGGCTCTCGTTATGCCACCACTCGCATTGCTAACGCAATCAGGAGGTCGTGATCTAGTACAATCGATGGCATCCGAGCCACGGGGCCTAGCCCCACTGCCTCCAGTAATATAGCCATCTCTCGGCGGTCATGATGCGATGCATACGCGCCCTCTAACATTTCGGCAATCTGGGAGTGATGCTCCGCGTGGCCCTCGCCACACATCTTAGTAGTCGTGTAATGCAAAAAATAGCTTGCCACTCGTTAGTTTCTAACATTTCCTCTAAAAATCTATCTCTTTTTTAGGGTTAACCCAAAAATCCTAAAAATTCTTCTAAGTGTCACATTTTTGGACACTTTCCTGTCTTTTTTTGCCTGTCTATGGCACTTGCACACCCTTTTGGGTGTGTGCGCCACATTTCAGCACTGTGCACTTGCGCACATATGTTTTTCGGTGTATGTGCCCTCTTTAGACGCAGCATGCGTGCCCTTTTTGGCATGTGTGCCACTAATTTGGTATTTTGCGCATGCTTAAATGTGTTCCACTACTAAGGACTTGTGTGCGCTTTGACTATCCATGCCCCTGCCCATGCATTTTGGCGTGTCGCACCCCCTTTCCCAAATGTGTGCACGTGTGCGCACATGTGCTTAATATGTGCATGTGCGCGTGTGTGTGAATGCGATTTTTGACTACATGTGTGTGTGCATAGACTTGGCGTTTGCGCCATCCTTAAACGACACACTGTGCCCCAAAGTGGCGCATGTGCACCTAACCCACGCTTGCGCTGCATTTGCAAGCGCGCGTTTGTCTCACATTTTCTACGCCTAAATGCCCTAATTAATGCATTAATGACAAAATTTTAAAGCAAGGCTTGTTATGATACTCACAAATGGGGCCTCGTCAAGCGTGCCTCGGTACCCCTCGGATTGCGTCAGCACAAGACGCCTCAAATGGTCTCATGCGATCACCATCTCTCCCGAGTGTCAAATCCCCATGGTAAGTTTTCTAAACCCGAGCGGTTAAAATGAACTTATTGCAATGTTTTTATCCCCCTGGAAATATATTAACCCATTTTCACCGTTCGGAAGGTGGGAGGCCCGTTTCGATCACTTGTTTTCTCTCTCGTTCATTTGTTTGTGAAATAATTATTTTCTCTTCTTTTCACCGTATTCGGGCATTTTTGTCAATACCCCTTTCTTCTCCTGGACAATTTTATTGCTCCTGGTGATTTTGTTCTTCTTCACATTCTCGTAAATCATTATTTTTCACATAATTATTTTTTCTTCATTTTCCACTAAACAAGGACATTATTTGTAGTTTGTTTCTCCTTTCTTCCACCACCTAGGCACTTTTGCCCATAGGCCCTTTGTTTTCTTCTTCTCCTTTCTTCTACTACTGTTTACCACGGTTTTAAAAATAATAAAAATAATATATATATAAAAAAATCCAAAAACAGGCAAATTTTTTCTAAAAATTCCTAAAGGTAAAAAACCATATAAAATGGTAACTTGCTTATTACGGCTGAAACTTGTGTTCCGCATGCTATTTTCTCCATATCCCTGTTGGTTTGTCTCACATCTTCCCCGATTAATACGACTCACGGATCACCAAAGAGGATTCACAACCATTTACAAAGCTAGTTGCTTGCCTAAGCATACTACTGGGGCACTTTTAGTTGCTAATTATCGCTTTTCGCACAAATGCTTTTCATGGACCCCGTGTCCATTGTCATTCCACTTGCATGTATCCTTGCTTAGGGCATCATTTTAGTCTTCCTCTAAGTCACCTATCTAGCTAATAAATGACTACGATTAATGACCTTCCGTTAATTATTCACTTCCTCTATCTAGGTTAATTAATTATTATTAATTAATTAGTCTTCCCCTTCATTTAACTAGTAAATCAATATTTAATTGATTTAATCCCTTTCTAATAGCCTAAATCGTACTAATATTCCTCTAATTGGCTTCTATAAGCTCACATCTACCTATTAGTTAATCACATTTGATTAATTAAAGCACCCCCCAACTCCCATGACTTGCTAAACATGTATTAAACCCTTCTAAAGTAAGGTTACCTTTAATAAAGCAACCTTATCCATTCCTAATCATGTTTTACCTTTATCCCACATTCATGAGGATGTGTTGAATCCTTTATCCTTTGGGCTATATAAAGAGCCCTCCACCTACCTTTTACTTACACCTAAACTCTTTGAGAAAGCAAATGCAAAGCATATAGCAAAATAGACTAAGAGCTTGCTTTTGTGTTCTCTTGAGAGTTCATCATCTTAAGGAGCTAAGCTTCCTATTCTAGCCTAAAGTGCTTAGGTCATATGGGAGGTGTTAAAAGGGTCTTGTAGCCCAATTTTGATAGGCCTCCATTCCTAGGTACTTGGAGATATCAAGGACAACCAAATATTGATTGTCATGGAGCTTATTTAGGTCCATTTACTTGTTTGTGGGTAATCTAGAGAAGTAGAGATTTAAATACTATAGCATTGTTTATTCAAATTTGATGCATTATGCTAGGTATTAATCTTGTTTATCTCTCATCTTTGATGGTGTTTAGATTTTTCATTAGCTTTGTTATAGAATTATTTAGGTGTTACCTCTCACTCATCTAACTTAGCAAAAAAGCACAAAACCATTGCACACAATTTGCTAGCATGGGCGCACTGGGAGCAAGTTTTTGAATTTTTTGACATTTTTGCCAACATGGGCACTGAGCACTGTCTTTGAGAATGTTTTTGAAAATTTTGAGATTCTTTTTGCAAAGTGCGCTGAGCGCATGTGTTGAGCAAGTTTTGAAAATTTGTATTTTGTGAGCAAACATGGGCACTGAAAGTGCTTGTCTTGACCAGGCTTTTGATTTTTTTGGATTTTAGTGGGTATCATGGGCACCTGGGCACCTATGTTGACCCTATTTGTGATTTTTTTGAATTTTGTATTGCACCATGGGCACTTGGGCACCTGTGTTAGCATTGTTTTTATTCAACATGAGTGCGCATGCACCCATGTTGAGAGCATGACAATGGTGCACACACAAGTGGGACGCCTATGCATAAAAGGAAATTTAAAATTGCTTTTAGGTAAAAACTTAGTTTTTAGCAAACCCCGTGTAGAAGAAAAAGGTGAATTATAGAGAAATTCAATGATGGAATAGAAGAATAACACACTAAAATAGAATTTTTAGAATAAATTGCATGGTAGAATAGAAAGACAGATTACAACAATTGACTTAACTTGCTCTGCAGCTATATTTGGACGTGTTAAGGACATGAGAGTGGTATGCATGACTTTAGACTTTCAAGGCGACGCTTGAACATTCAGACCGGATTTTCCTAGAGATCACCTTGGAGGTGACAGGTTTATCCTATATAGCCTGCATGACCAATATCTCTTTTGATCATAGTATACTCACAACCTTAGCTGAGAGATGGTGCAGAGAGAGTCAGATTTTCAGACTTTCGAATGGTGAGATGAGCGTGACACTAGAGGATGTTTGGTGTTATATAGCCATGATATTTACATTGACGACATTCCTACCGAGGTATATGACATGATGCTATGGTTAGGAGATGTATGGTGCGGTCGATCCGTGGTTAGGACGGGTCCTCGTATACTTATTAGCTCTTGTTAGTGGCATGTTGTTGCCCGAAAAGACTGGTACCCGATTCTTCTTCGGGTCTTATTAGAGTGATCCACGACCTGCTTTAGGGTAGAGTCTACTACTGGGGTCAGTGTATATTGGCTCACTTATATTCTGATTTACATTTGATAGCCTATCATGGTTAGAGGACACTGGGCCCTGCTACTTTGTTACAGATCTAGGCTTGGGACCATATTGTCATTGGACATCCTTTAGGAACATTGAGAGCTCGGGTTCTTGGAGAGCCTTCTCTCATGGGTTAGGTTCCTGATGGAGATGATATTTGCAGCCACGGGGAGATTAAGATTACTTTAGAGAGCATTTGACAAGCTATATCCCCACATGATCACATGCGGCTATACGGGATATATCAAGTGGCCGGGATGCGATAGTTGGGACGAGATGTAGTAGACCACTTTATTATTGGGAATGAGACCCACGTCTTAGAGTGGTATAGGGTGGACTTGGTTAGCGGCGTACTTGGTCTCATCCAGGGATTCCTAGTGATGAGATGTGGTACATGTGCCACTACAGAGAGATTTTGATATGGGACCGTGGATTAGGTTGGATTGAGCCCTTGCGAGCTTTTCACAGGTAGTCTCACAACCTTGGGTACAACGCAGCACATAGATAGTACTACAGGTACTATGCAGCGTGGTATGATGCGGTAGTGCTAGTATTGCCACGTTGATTGTCTATTCCTTAGGAGATATTGGACGTAGCGGAGCATGATGATCAGATCAGATCCACCGATAGAGGCACAAGCACAGAGACAGTAGATAGTACCATACATGGGGGTACTAGTGCACCAGTGCAGGGAACTTTATCACCCCCTCACATGAGTCCATGACACAGTCCACCAGGAGGTGGAGGAGATGATGACATGATGAGGATATGGAGGAGGACTTTCTAGACATTTAGGATACACAAGATGCACATGCTATGCATGATATAGTGGATATGTAGGATATATCTGATACACATGATGTGCATGATACATAGTTATATCGAGATACATAGGTTATACTGATAACAAGGTGATTTCCTTACATCAGTAGCTTCAGTAGGTGATAACCTTATAGTTGCAGATGGTAGTTGAGAGAGATCAAGCCATTGCCAAGAGAGATCGGGCCCTTGCAGATGGGGATCAACTTGTGATAGAGAAAGACTAGGCTAGGAAAAAGTGATACCATGCCCTTATAGAGTGAGATCAAGTGATGGTAGATAGCCTAAACCAGGGTAGAGCAAGATCAGGATATAGTAGAGTGAGATCAATTATAGGTAGAGCATGACCAGCTAGTAGCAAAGCGAGATCAATTATAGGAAGAGTGGGACCAACTACAGGAAAGAGCGAGATCAGCTATAGCGAAGAGTAACGGGACCGAGTGATAACAGATAGCCTATAACTACAAGTAGAGTGACATCAGGATATAGTAGAGCGGTCATAGCTGCAGATAGAGCTAGCTAGCATTAGGGCAGAGCACGATACACTGTATCAGGAACACACATCCTGGGAATGTAACTGATGATTGGTCATAGTTCTATGTAGCAGGTGAGGCCACCTATTATAGGATGCAGTACTACGCGGTCATTCTGGCCGAGCGGAGAGTTCTTGAGTATAATCACATAGTAGGAAGTAGGTCACGATCTAGATCCCATAGACCATCTCGATCAAGTGTGAGTTGTAGAGGGTCCTTCGGGACAAGTGGCTTTATAGAAGCATGGGTCGATTCACTGGGCTAGTTCATCGTGATGTAGTTTAGTCCGATGCAACTCCTTCTACACGTTCAACACCTTGGATGCCCCCACCTAGCAAGTCTTCTTGGACTAGGAAGTCTCGGCGTGGGTGAGAGTCATGGTTGACTCTCTTATTGATGTACCAGATGTATTACTTTATTTTTGGTGTACCACCTCGTGATGAAGGCATACTTTTATATGGATGTATGTATATTTTTTTATCATGCCTCGTGATGAAGGCAATTTTTTGTATAGATGCCCATGATGACTTGTTATATCAGATGTATATGGACATTTATATTTTTGATGATATATGATGATAGATGGATTATTGATGTATCACATGTTGTATGAGATATCATGCTTAATCTATTTCTTTATGTTTGTATCACATGTTAGATTATGAGATAGCCTTAGCTGATATCATATTGTATGTTGATGAGATAATTTGAGTAAAACATGTTTATATTTTTGATATTGGTGTGGGGGGATAGATTTGTGATCATGCGCAACCCCTTGCCCCATTGGTGATACGGTATTTGATGATTAGCTTTTAGTATACATGTGTGATGTAGACTTAGTAATTTTTTTATATATGATGTATAGATGTGATGGATATATGTGATATGATGATGAAATGATAACACAATGTACAAGTAAAAATTAACAAGCACAAGTTTAAACAAATCTAATCAAAACAACACATTTATTTACAAGTATGCAATATAAAATGGACTTAATGCAATACACTATAGACTAAAGTGATATTCAATCTAAGTAAGCAAGTGAATCCAATTTAAAGCATACAATATGAAAAATGTAATGCAACTAAAACCATACAAACCAACAACTAAAAGTAAGCAAACCACTACTTTGTTTTTGTGGGACAATTTTGGGACATTTTTTTGTTGTTTTTGGTCTTTATTTCTAAGACAATTTTCTATTGTTTTGGAGTTTTCTACAAAACATTTTTGAATGTTTTGGTTTTTTCAAGGAACATATCTGTATGTTTTGGGATTTTCAAAAGTTATACGAATGTTTTTGACATTTTCTCAATAGTTTTCCAAAGTGAATATGCAAGGAAATGAAGAAACGTGGATGCCCCCAGCATTAGATGGGATGTACAAGCACAAAATGCCACGTGGTATATGCCAAAAGTGACACTATGAAGTTTCCCCAACGTGAGATGGGTTCATTCAATGTTAAATTCTCCACACTCAAAAGGTTAGATTAGCCGGATTAGGGAAAAGAAGGATAGGCTCACAAGGACTCAGATGAAGGTAAAGATCAACCTATAGGACAAAGTTTTCGTACTCCTAAACCTGAACTGCTTGTGAACAATGGACCCTCCTTAGCGTTGAAAATTGGTTTTCACCAAAGGACTTGTCCAAAGTGCCACCATTGTGTGGTTTTCACTATTGGATGTACCTATTTATTTATCTTTATCTTTTTCTATTTTTATACTTTTTTTTTTTACTTTTCTTGGTATTCTGTAGAGACCCCATACTTAAGCATAGAAGTGCTTAAGATGCATTATGTTCATGGGTTCTCGAAGCTCTTGGCCATCTGAATAGGCCAACTTATATGCACCTAAACCGAACTTGGCAACCACAATGTATGGTCCTAGCCAGTTGGGCTCAAATTTCCCTTTCTTTTCTCGATCTTTTGTTAGTGTTCTTTGATTATCTTTCAACACCATGTCTCCTACCTCAAACTGATGAGGTATGACCCTCTTATTGTAGCTTTTTGCTACACTCGATCGTGATACACTTTCAGGTGGTTGAGGGCAAAGGCATTTCTCATCCAATAGCTCCAACTCTGGCCTAGTCGGAGATACTCTATAGTCCTCCTCTTCATTCAAGTAATCCCTTAGCTCGATACACAAAGAAGGGATCTTGATCTCTAAAGGTAAGATGACTTCTGAACCGAATACTAAATAATATGGAGTTGCACTATGTAGGAGTGTGGATAGAAGTTTTGAATGCCCAGAGGGCAAGGGTGAATTTGCATATGCCAGTTACGGCCTGTGGTATTCACCATTTTCTCCATAATGTGAATTAAGGTTTTATTGGAAGCTTTGGCCTACCCATTACCTTGAGGGTAATAAGGGGTCGAAAACTTAAGGGAAATTTGAAATCAGTTTTAGAGTGCTTTCACATTTTTATTTTTGAATGACTTACCATTATCAAGTGATAATAGAAGAAGGGATACCATATCTGTAGATGATATGATTCATTATAAACTTAGAAATTTGGGGACCTTTTATATAGGTAAGAGGAACAACCTCTACCCATTTTGTAAAGTACTCAGTGGCCATTATAATGAACTTGTGGCCATCCGAGGAGATAGGATTAAGTTTTCCTATTAGATCGAGACCCCACTTTGAGAATGGCCAGGGTGTCATGATTGGTTGTAAGGATTGTGTCGTGCATGTATCAAATTGTCATACTTTTGACAATCCACGCATTTCTTCACATGTTGAAAACAATCATGCTCCATGGTAGGCCAATAATAGCCTACTCTGAGTATTTCTTTGCAAGGATGATCCCATTAGTATGAGCTCCACATATGCCCTCATGCACCTCCTTGATTGCTTGGATAGATTCATCATAATTTAAACAACGTAATAGATTCCGTTGTAGCCTCGATGGAAGAGGGTGCCCCAAGTAGGGTATAATGGGCTATACGCTGGATGAGGTTACACTTTTCAACATGGGAAATGTTTTAGTAGGGAAGGTTCCATCATGGAGATAGTTAAATATTTCAGTGTACCATGGTGAAAAGGGACCAACAACTTCACACACTAAACAAGAGTCTAGTATGTCATATGTCGTTGTTCTTAGATTTTCAACAAAGAATGGCATATCATTTTTTCTGGTGGAATGCTCAACATAGATCCTACCATAGCCATGACATATTTCACTCTATTTTAAGCTCTTGGTATTTTCTCAAATGTTATCTTCTCAAATAATTATTTCAAGGAATCGACCATTCTTTTATATGGAAGTAAACTTTTCATCTTTAACCTTATATTCATTTGTGACTGTTTGATAATAAGCATTGAATCACCAATGCATTTTACTTTGTCGATATCCCATTTGATGGCTAGCTTCATTCCTGCAATGAGAGCTTCATATTTTGCTATATTTTTGTGTAAGGGAATCCAAGTTGAAATCCTGTGGAATCAAGTCTCCCGTGGGAGTGATTAGCACAACTCGACACCTAAACCATGAAAGGTAAAAGAGCCATCAAAGTACAATTTCCAAACTGTAGATTCTTCGAGGTACATAATGGATGCATCTGGTAGTTCTAGACTCAAGGGTTCAAGTACCTGGTAGTAGAGCTTCTTCCAGTTGATCTGCTAACACCTATCCTTTTACTGAATTTTGATGAACGTATTCAATGTCAAACTCACTCAATAAGATGATCCAATTAGCCATCTTTCGGTTAATGTTGGTTTGGACAATAAATACTTTAAAGGGTCGACCTTTGAAATAAGCTTGATTTTATTGTTAAGCATATAGTGACGTAGCTTCTAGAAAGAAAACACCATGGCTAGGAAAGCTTTCTCGATTTGTGGATAATTTAGCTCATATGCTACCAATGTCCTGCTCAAATAGTATACAACCTTTTCTCTTTTCTTTTTATCATACTGGGCCAACAATGCCCCAATTACAAAATGTGTAGTAGAGATATAAAGTAACAAGGGTTCTCCTACCATGGGTGGCATGAGAACAAGGGGTTTGGCCAAGTATTATTTTAGCAAAGCAAACGCTTGTTGTTGTTCTAGTCCCCAGTTGAAATTAACATCTTTCTTAAGAAGATGTGTAAATGTATGACACTTGTCTGCTAGCTGTGAAATAAACCTTTGATGGCCTAAATTTTCCTTGTAAGCTACGTACACAATTGTCTGATATTCTTAGGGGAGGCATTTATGTGATAGTCGTGACCTTTGCAGGTCCACTTCTATTCCTCTCCGTGACACAATGAATCCTAGTAATTTCCTAGATAAACACATCAAGACACACTTCTTTGGGTTAAGTTGGACTTTGTAATCCCTTAGGTGTTGAAAGATACGCCACAAAATTTTTGGGTGTTCCTCGTGGGTTCTAGATTTAGCCAATATATCATCTACGTAATCTTCCATGATGTCACTTATCATATCGTGAAAGATTACAATCATCGCCCTTTGATATGTAGCACCTGCATTTTTAAGGCCGAAAGGCATGACTTGGTAACAAAACATCCCCCATGGGGTTGTGAAAGCCATCTTGTGTTGATCTTCTTCCACAATATTTATCTGATTATAACCTTGAGAAGCCATCCATGAGTGAAAGCATCTCATAACCTGTTGTAGAATCGACAATCATGTCGATGTTTGGAAGAGGAAAATCATCCTTAGGACAAGCTTTGTTTATATCCCTGAAATTAGTACACACTCTAATACCAACTGGCTTCTTTTGAACCGGGACCACATTAGAGATCCACTCTGAGTAGTCGATAGGCCGATGAAGCCTACTTCTAGTAACCTTTCTAGCTCTACCTTTACTAGTAAGGTGACGTGAGGATGCATCTTTTGGAGATTTTGTTTGATGGGCTTGGCATCTGGGTGTACCACAAGATTGTGTACCACTAGTGCAGGATCAAGTCCTGACATGTCACCAGTGTAAGACCAAGCGAAGATGTCTGCATACTCTCTTAAGAGTCATGTGAATGTTTTTTTATTTTGGCTGAGAGGGAAGCTCCCAACTTAACTATCTATGGCAGTTCCTCCATGCCGATATTAATATCTATTGTATCTTCCACTAATAAACTTTGATTCATCCCCCATGCGTGTAGGATCAAGAGGGAGATTGAGATCCTCCTCTATCAAAGGTGGTTCAGGAGCTCTTCATCTTGAAGTGGGTATATTATATTTTCCATAGGTTGTTCTTCTTGTTTGTCCACAAGTGCCTCAAAGAGGTTTTCACTATAGGACTTCCCCTTTTTATTTCCACAAGGATTTTCTTTGGAACTTTTTCCCTTGCTCACTTTTTTACTTAAATGCCCACACAACTCTACCTCCTCTCCAAAGTATGTGCATGCGTTAAGCTGAATGGAGAACCCCTTCTTGTGATCATTTCTTGGAATGTTGTCTCTGATTCCCAAGAACTCACCAATGGCCTCATCATTCTAAAACACGTCAATAGGTACATGTTGTTGTTGTTGATCCCAATTCATGAGTGATGGGTAAATGAGGGTTAATGGTTGAGTTATAGGGGATATGGTGGGTATAACAAGGGTTATAGTAAGGATAGCCATATTGGTGAATAGGTTTGTAGAGGCAAGGTCTTCGTAAAGACTACATCGGGAATCTGTTTCACTTTCATTTTCAGAAAACTATCCTCACTCTTAAGAGGCATATTCATCATCTGAAGAGTGAGACTCATATAAATGGATTCCTATACCTGACTTACCTACTATATGATGAGGTATTGCAAGAGCCTCTAATGGGCCTTGTTCTTGGCAGCACAACCCCATGTCCTTTATACCTCATGACAAGCATTATTCGATTAGGAATGGGATACTTAGGTGATTTATAGCATGTAGCCATGTCATCATCATCAAGATGGAACACAATGTCCATAAGAAACTTTTTCATCTTCTAGCAAGCCATCAAGGAGTAAAATTATTGAAAGGGAAAGTCTCTCTTGATCTCTGAACTTTGAAACATGACCTACCATGCGCTTGGGCTGATATAACCATTTTGAACCATTAGGGCCTATTGTAGATTATACTCTCCACAACCACTTGGTTTGACCTTCATCTCCCATGTAGAAAAAGGAGTTTCTGAGGTGGAAGCACCATTTTCATTGATAGACAAGGTATCTGGATCCACTCGTGAAGCGAGGGCCTCTGACTGAATAGGAATAACAATCTCTTGTAGATGGACACTCATAGATTGTAGGAAAAAATCCTGACAATGCTCTACAATGAGAAAATGGTTGGGGGTCCCCATGTATGGTAAGTGTTTGTCCCTCATATTGCAACTTTAAACATTGATGATATGTGATGGCATGACCTGCATGGCATGAATCCATGGGCGACCGAGAAAGATATTGTAAGGGAGTTCCAAGTCCAAGACATGGAACTTTGTATCATGTGTTATGGGACCCACTTCTAATGAGAAAGTGATCATTCCAGCTGATTTCATTCTTCATTGTCATACGCCTTAATGGTGATGACCTTTGTTTCTAGATCAACTTTTATGTAGCCTAGTTGGTGGACTAGTTTGAGAGTACATATGTTAAGACCTGATCCGCCATCCACAAGCACTCTCTTAACCTTCTTACATTTGATGATAACCTCAATATGCAAGGGTAGGTTATGTGAAGGATCTTCAACTAAGGATTTTGTAGTGTTGAAGGTTATATGTTCCAAAGGAACAAGTTATGCTACCATGGCTTGCAAATGTGTTGGGTCAACATCAATGGATACTCCTGATCCCTGTAAGGTTTTGTAAAGTATATCCTTATGGATGCTAGAGATCTTTAGAAGGTCTAAGATGGAAATCTTAGCCGTAGTTTTTTCTAGTTGATCTAACACATCATAGTGACTCTCTTGAGGAGGAGGGGGAGTAGGTTTCAGAATTTATAATGAGGCAGAGCCCACCATGTTGCCATAATGCACTCTCTTGTCTTGATTCTAATTATATTGATTTTCTCAATGAGGGGGTCAACACAACCTATCAAGGCATCGAAATGGTCTTTGTTTGACACACATAATTAGCATTCTTATTATGAGATGATTGTCCCTGATCCAAATTTTCTTTTCTTCATGATTGGGAAAAGGATTTTTGAAGATCCCTAATTTTTCATTTGGAGATATTTTACAGCTGCAATGAAATCTACTTCAATATCACCATTGTCGACTAGGTCTTGAATATAGTGTTTTAATCTTAAACACTTGTCCATTTTGTGACCTTTTACGCGGTGGAACTCACAAAATTCATTCTCCCTAAACCATGATGGTTTAGGTGTATCATCCCCATAGGGTTGTGTTTTAGGTATTTTACCATGTTTACGGCCTCTAACTATTTTAGTATAGATGATATGGATTCAGATAGAGGAGTAAAAGTGCGCATTTATATACTGTAGGTGGATTACCCTTTGCAAGTTTTAAAGGTGTGTGGTTCTGAATGGATTGCACCCGCTTAGAGTCTATTATCCCATCACTAACGACATGCTTGTTTTTATTCTAAACAAATTTTGGTTTATCGTTAGATTTAGAATCATTGTGTTCATGGGAGAAAGGTTTTAGAGTCCCCTAGCTAACAATGCCTTTTCAATTTGACTCCCTTTTTCTATTACCTCTTCAAATGTGTTACCACAATGCATTTGCAAGTGGAATGTAATGTCTGGATGGAGGTTGGGAACAAATATGCCTATCAACTACTTTTTGGGTAGGGAGCAAGGAATGACTAGCTAACCCTCTCCATCTTTGTAAAAACACAACGAAGTTTTCATTGTTTCGTTGTTTGGCATTGCAGAGATCTAACATGGTAATTCATTTTCTATATTAAAAGAGAAGTGTCATACAAAAACTCTCTGCTAGTTCTGGCCATGTTGATATGGATCCCTTAGGGATATGCACAAACCATTCTAGCGTTGCTCCTAAACTTCGTGGAAACAAGTGCATAAGATAATTGTCGTTGAATGCCACCTCTTGACATGCCATATAAAAGTATTTTATATGATCACGAGGGTCACCTTTTCCCTTATATTTATCAAATTTTGGAAAATCAAAATGTCTTGGGAAAGGTACCTATAACATGGCTTTGTCAAATGGGTAGGGACATAACTCATCGAACCGATATTTCTTGTTATTGTTACCGGTTTGGCCCTCTTGTAATGCTTGAAGGGAAGTTCTTCATTGTTGACCACTCTTGATTAAAAATGGATCTGTGGGTGGTGGTGTAGGTCTATACAAAGGGTTAAGCCTAGGTGTATGCCCACCCCTATTTTGTGAAAATCTTCATAAGGATCCTTTGTGTCTCTCATCGAGGAGTGTTTATTGGGAACTTGTGAAAATGAAGCTTTAGGTTTTGCCTTTGGTATAGCTTGTTTCACAACTTTTGGTTGTTCCTTTTGTATATGTGAAGCCAAACTTGCCAATTGGTGAGTGAGGGCTTGGACTGTTGTTCTAACGTAACCTCTTGAATGGGTATTTCATATGATCTTTGTTAGGAGGAGGTTGTGCATGATGAACATGTTCTTCATGGTCTTCACAATGAATTTTAATAGGAGGTAAATGATAGTCTCCATCATTTTCAAAAGGTACTTCCTCATTATTTTGTCATGCAAAAGTAGAGGCATGACTGGGTTAATATGTCATCTATATGGTGATGAGGATGTTCCACTTCCTTCTTCCCCTCGAACCATTGTGGAAATGAGAGAAGGGTCCACCGTGGGAGGTAACTTAGCTCCTAGTTCCATAACATGCATAAGAACCTCATGTTTGTTTTGAAAATGTAATCATCAAAATTGGTGGGAGGATGCTCTATATTCATATGAGGAGAATCTTCCTCTCCACCACTATGGTCAACCATGAGATTATCCTCTAAAAGAGGGTTGTCACCTCCAAATATATCGGTTCCTAATCTTTGGGATCCCATCCTCGTAGTAGGCATACTCGAGATAGGAAATACAATGTGAAGAATTTCCACTAAGGTTTACTAAAAAGGGACCTTAGTCAAATTTTTGCAATGTAATGACCTAAATTTTCCAAAACAAGGTGACTATAGAATAGCCACAAAATTGATAGGTCAAAACAAATGTGAACTGAACTAAAGAATAATGAACAAGCTACCCTAAGCAAGGTAATATATGACACAAGTTTTCCTTAGAATAATACAATGATGTACAATGCTCAAAATTTAGTTACACCAAATAGTTTATTCTCTAAGATTTCATCTAGATAGGTTTGAAACCAAATAGTGACAACACAATATCACCAGTTAGGTCAAGTTTGAAACAAACAAGGCCTAAATGATAAGAGAATGTTGATGCGATCTTCTAACAAGATATATTAAAACTAGTTTCTAAACACTAACAAAGTCTAAGTCTTGTAAAATGGATGATACAAATGTGAGCAAGCGTAATAATGCTATTTGGACACGTAATCAAGATTTACAAGAAAGCAAGATTTTAGTATCAAAATGGTTATAGTGATGCTAACAAAGTAACCTCAACACTCACAAAACTCAAGACAAAGTTAGGTGTAAAAACTACGTCTAAGTATATCAAGAAATTGTTATGCGTGTGAGCAACGTAACCTACAATATAGAGATTTAGGCCTAATTTCACAATGGAAACAAGACGTAAATATCTCAATTATATGGCTATAATGTGGGAAAGTAACAACTCAAAAGAAGACAAGGATGAAATCACCTAACTACGATGATAATAAGTCTCAAATATGGGTTTTGAGACAAGGGGGCCTACTAGATCATGAGTATGTACCATGCACACTTTCAACACTTGTTCACTCCAACATTGCAACCTAGTCATGCAAGTAGAATACAAAAGTGGTGGACACACGATATCTAGTGGTATCCGTATATGTTATTTCCTTTTGTCCAAAAATGGGCAACAAGAAAACAAGGGTGTAGACCAAGTGGTGTTGAAATAAACTTGGTGTTATTTTGGCAGAGTTTCGCCTTGTCTTAGGACAAGTGAAAAACTAGGACAAAATGACACTAAGTAGATTTCATGATGAAAATCATGTGGTTTCAACTTTAAGAGATTCTTTCCCTTGTTCAAAAAACAAGAGTTTGAATCTAACAAAGTTGTCACTTTGTGAGAGCTCTCAAGTATAACTAACTAAGACAAAAACAATGGCTCCAAGCCAACGGTAAGCTTCCTAGGTGGTTCTCTCTCTAGGTGTCACAAGATATCTAGAGGTGAGCTTGATTTACCAAGGTTTCCCAAGGAGTATCTCGGATTTACTTTACCCCCTTTAATATAATGAGCACCGAAGTGTGTTTCAGTTATACTTTCACTAGGGTCATATATGGATATTTGACTCTAATCTCACCAAGGCGTACTAGACAAGTCGGTAGTGTGGAGCACTTTCCTGTTTCATTCACAAGGTTCCCTCTTGTGTGAACTACTTTAGGGTTCCTAGGACCACCCCATTGTTGTAGCTTAAGGCTTATGCCAAAGGGGTTATGTCCTAGTTGAGTGGATGAGCCGTAGCTCTTAACCAAAACCTACAATACAATGTTTTGAATGGTGTGTTGGTGTATTTTTTATCTTTTGGATTAATGTGGTTTTTGTCGCACCACCTTTTGAAAACCTACAATCACACGTGAATGTTAGAAAAATTTTATTTAAGAGTCCTTCTTTCTTTGACTAGCATATTTAGGTCCTTCACACAAATGGTTAGTAGTTCAAAAAGGTTCACAATATCATAGAAAGATGATTAAGTGTTTTTTTCAAAGATCACACTAGGTGCAAAGAGAAGAGCATACACAACAAATAATCTAACTAAATAAAAATGCAAAGCTTGTAAATCAACTAACTACCATCAAAATTTGCAAAAACAAGGTTTATTCCCAATTAATCCAAGTGTTTTTTAATGAAAGACTAAAATTGATTTTGATTCCCAAGATCACACTAGGTGCAAGGGAAGAGCATACAAATTTTAGCCTTGATTTCTTTATTAAGTGAAAAATCTCTTAAACTAAAAGATCAAGCACATGCAAAAATGAAGGTTTATTCTCTTAAGCACAAAATGAATGATAATTGTTCCTACTTACTCCCAAGAAGTAAAAAGAATGGTTTAGAGGTGTTTTTGGTTCTCAAGATCACACTAGGTGCAAGAGAAGAGCATACACAACTCTATTCCAAACTCAATCAAAGTATGAAAACACAATCACTCCTCAAACCCTAACCCAATTTTACTCAAAAATTGCTCTAAAATTTATCAAAAAAACCTAAAATTTTTTAGGAATATTGCTCTAAAATTTAAATAAAATTTGACAAAAACAACATCATAAAAACCTCTTAAAAAATGATAGGAATCATAAAATTCAAGTTTTCACAAAATTTGGGAAAATTTTACCTTCATGCATAGGGACTTTTTCACTCATAACTAAAAATTCAGTGTATGCACTCACACTCATGCACAAAGGTGCTCACATCATGCACATGCACATTCCTCTCATAGGTGCTCAAACTATCTTCCGGAAACCATAAATTTTGCTCCCAACCTCGAAATGACTCCATTTTTTTGCATTGGAAAGGTATTGAAGTGAACTACACAATGCCAACATAAATTTGGAGTAAAAATTTACCAAGAATTTATGGTATTCATTTTTATAAAACTAGTCATTTTCTAACATATCTAAATTTTGAGCAAATGTTTTTTGAGAAGAAAAAGGTCCAATCTTTGGGATTTTGAAGGAATTTTGATAGGGATTTGCCTCCTTATATCCTGCAAAAAGCAAGAAAACACAACTTCTACCACTAATCTAGTTGAAACAACTTTTAAAAATGGAAATTGATCTAAAACTTTGAAAATTACTCTAAAACTTTGAAATTAATCTAAAAAGATTGAGAAACTAATCTAAAAAGCTTAAAAGTACACTAGAAAGCTTGAAAGTAAACTAGAAAACTTGAAATTAATCTAGGAAACTTGAAACTAATCTAAAACTTTGAAATGAAAAACTTTGAAACTAAGTTAAAAAGCTTTAAAATTGAATGCAATGGGGTATTGTCCCACCGGGCGTGCCAAATGAAAGCACCCTAAACTTTACAAAGAAAATTGCATGACTAAACAAGGAAAGCTAACACCATCCATCCATCTAGCCAAGGTTCTAAGTCTAGGAATGTAACATTAAGATAGAATCTTAAAAGAATGCTTAACTAGTATGAAAACAATACAAAATCTAACTAAACATGCCTACTAATATGCTTTGAATTACCTAACATGGGCCTAAATAGACCTAAGAGGGAAATCAAATGGTTATGGTTACTACTCCAAACAAGGTGAAATGGCCTCTCCAAATGACTACTTGGTCATTTTGGATATCCATCTACTAACCCTATGAAGGCTTTAGGCAAGGATTGAACTTGGCTATATATCATATTTATTATATGAGATGCAAATCAAAGCATGGTGTAAAGTATAAAGGAATGAGGTGAGTTGTTTTTATAGTTTTCCTTTTGGGAGAAACTTGTATTTTGGTGCATGTGGGACTAAAAGCCCCAAATTAGATTAGAATTGCTAATCATGATTAAGCTTTGCTAATCATGATTAGTGAATTACCAAGTGATTAAGAGGTGTGGAGCCTTAATCAACCACTTAGGGTTAACTATGAGGATAGGATAAGCTTTTGAAGCTTGCCGAGACATTGTGGAGGTGAATGGGGTGATTTTGAGTGGTTGGAAGAGGGTTTAAGCCAATACTAGGGTATATTGACCAAAACAAGGGAAAAATAGGCTTAATTAGCCTATAATCGCTAATTGTTTGTTTTGAAGAGGATTTTGACTTACGATTTGTCGTAAAGTGGCATCCTGAATGCGAAAGAGGTTTGGTGATCAATGAAATGCTTGTTAACCGACCAGAGTGGAAAGAAACTTTAGTTAATTAGTAAAGAACACTAATTATAACAGAATTGGTAAGAATGAGAGTGATTTACATGTGTTTTGGCAATAAGATTGCAAAAGCGGACTTTAGGTGTTTACATACACACACACACACACACACACACACACACACAAGTAGAAGAGATAACATTAACAAAAAGATTCAAAGAAGATACATTGATAAAGCAAGGAATATATAGAGTAGTAGCTCATGGAGATGTATGAAGTGATTTTAAATATATATATATATATATATATATATATATTACGTAGAATCTAGATGTATCTAAGATAGGAATACTAGTTATGATTCTCTGCAAGCGGAGGACTATTCTAGATGACATAAAAAATCATAGTGGTTATGAGGATGAGGATGTTTAGGCTTTGTAATAACTTACAAAGGTAGAATCACAGATAAAACAATGTGACATGACAAAAATAGGTCTCAAATAGACTGAGGACTCACTTATAGTAAGTGCTTCTAGGATGTAAATTGCAATGCACTAGTTGGTTCCTGACAAGACCTAGATTTATTTGAAATTTTGTGAGCAAATTTGTATGTGCCAATTCACTAAATCCCTTTCTACTACTTCGCAAATATGCAAATTGGAAAATCATAGGAGAACATCACCTCTATGTATATATCGGGAAAATTTCGGGAATGTTTTCTTGGCCAAATAAGGTTCTACAATTTCTTGGTGAAACATTAATGTTTTCAAATCCTACGCGTCGATTTCTTGGCAAAACATTAATGTTTTCAAATCTCGCACATTGATTTCTTGGCAAAACATTAATGTTTTCAAATCCCTATGCGTCAATTTCTTGGCGAAACATTAATGTTTTCAAATCCTTATGCGTCGATTTCTTAGCGATACATTAATGTTTTCAAATCCGGTGCGACGATCACACGGTGATTTAATATAAAAATATACATTGGGATTGGAAATTCCTTGGTGATTCAGATGGGACAAATTATTGTTTATGGGATTTTTGGTGAAACCTGGGAACTGTCATTGTTGTAATATTCGCAAAATCAAATTCCCGAAATTCTACTATTCACCAAACTACGAATATTCACCGCTAAATTTTTCCCTAATTGTTGATTTCTTCTAATTGAATATGGACCTAATCTAGTTATTGTGTGTGAACTCTGCTAGTGCCTACTCACAATAATAACCCTCTCTTTCCTAATAAATCTCCTTTATCCCTCATCGCAAAAAAATTCCTCCTTGTAACTCATACAAGCACTTTTCCACAAGTTCAATGAAGTGTTCTTGTGTGATCTCCAACCTATTTGGCCACCCCACAAAATTAGGATAGTTTAAATTCAATAATGGGAGCCTCCCATACCTAAAAAGGAGGGGCTTAGCCCCATGACCATTGGTGGAAAGACATAATTTGCAACACGAAAAATTATTTCTCTAACAATTTTTGGTGACTCTACTGGGGAGAGATCTGCCCTTGTGGACCCATAAAGATCTATGAAAATATAAAAATATAAAAATACCAAAAATACTATCTATTTCAAAATCTCTGTTCACAGTAATCCTTTTGAGTAATCGCCCATTTTTTCAGTTTCTTTCCTTTCTAAGTACTTGATAAAAATGACATATAGAAGGTATACCCGAGCTAATTGTGCAGGTGGTGTTATTGACCTTGCATTTGAGGAGAAACAAAGAGATGTTTTTAGATTTCCCATTGTACAGGTAATAAGACAAGTTACTAGAAATCTTCCTGAAGATCATACTAAGAACCAGTTACAAAACCACTAGTCTTCATTCCACATGAAGAAGAAAGAGATGAGGAAATGGCAACACAAACACCTGTACCATGGGGATAAACTACCGGTCCATTGGCTTTAGCTCCACCACTTCATGAACTTCCAAAAGGATCAAGAAAGAACTTTTGAAATTCTATGGAGATGGTAAGCAATGTCCCGACAATCATTTTGCAACCTTTATCACACCATGTGGCATCCTCGAGTGCAACATGAAGATAGTGCAATGCAATTTTTGTGGAAAAATTACAAGATGTTGTTGTAGAATGGTTCTACTACTTGCCATCACACTCAATTTCTAATTGGGATGATATAAAAATAAGTTTGAAAAAATATTCAAAACTACCGAATATACTCATGCCCTTCTTGCTCAACTTACTCAGATGAAGAAAGAACCACAAGAGTCCATGAGATATTTCATGGAAAAATTCAACAAGATGATCAACAAGATTCCCACCATTGCCTATCCTTCTGCAGATAATTTGAAAAGGTTCTTCATTCTACAGATAATTCAAGCAAGAGATTTGGAAAACGCTCAAGAAATTACCATTGAAGTGGAAGATCACCTTTTCTTGTCAAGAAAGATCAAGAACCATTCGATGAAGGATAATGGCCAAAGTTCCAAAGATGAGAGAGTAGATCCATTGTTGCAAAAGTTGGCCAATGATTTGACAATGTTGAAGAAGGAAATTTCCTAACATGCATCATACAAGAATCATAACATGAATCGATACAGAACACCCCGAAGGCTTACCTTGGAAGGTCCACTAGTCAACGTAATATGTGAGGCCAATGAAGATGAAGGAGAAGAAATTATTGAATTAAAATTTGAAGAAGGAGAGGAAGAATATGCTAGGATTAGGTACTTGTGTGATTAACTAAAATTGACTAATATGTAGTATGTGAGGATAGTTAATCTAAGCTATGAATAGATGTAAATAAACTAAATGAATGCAGTAAAGAAAGAAGTATATAAAGTGATCAAACAACTATACAAAATAAAATGCTAACCCTAATGTGCAAGAGAGAAGAGGAAAGAACTCAACTGAATAGAAGATGCTCGTGGGACTGTGTTGCAGAGCTGATTGGAGAATCTGGAAGTAGGAACGACCATGGATAATCTTTGAAAAGGATGGATCTTGAGTATCTAGCTAGACTGGAGCACCTAGAGAGGGACTGGGCACCTACGGGTGCTCTGGTCTACAAACTGGGTGCCTTGGTCTATGCAAAATCTCTAAAACTAAATCTTATAGGGTTGGGAGGTGGTCTGAAACCCTCGTTATGTGTCGCATCAGATTGTTTCCCCATACCGGATGTTACTGATATTCCAAGATGATAAGAAGACCTGCAAGAGACCAAGGAAAAGTATCAAAACCCTAAAAAAAATATGCAAATGAATGGGTCGAAATGACCTCGGTTGCCGCAACAATAGTGGGCTTCTATGACTAAGAGTTGCACTACATTTTAGACCCAAATGTAGTTTTGATGTGTGTGTGCATAATGTGCCCTAGGTGCTTTTGTGTTAGTCACACTTTGTGAAGTAGTGAGCAATAGATAAATGTAGAAAATGTAATAGTATGTGTGCATGGAATATAATAGAATCCCTCCCCTATGAAGTGTGTGATGTAGATGTCCTAGCCTTATGCCTTGTGATGGAGTTATGTGGATGCAAGTGATCTCCAATGCAATAGATGGATGATAGTAGTGAATGATGCTAGGTCCCTCATTATGGTCTCATAACTTTATATTTATAGGGTTATCTTGATCTAATTTCATAATTAACCCCGAAATGGCCGACCACCAAAAATATAAGAAGCTAAAATAGATAGTAAGAGCCTAAAAGATGGTAAGAAATTACAAAAGGGATCGTGGTGCCCTGTGGGACCAGGGTTCCCATGGACACCCCAATACTAATTTGGGTGCCCCGATTGAGGCTAAATAACGCAAGATGATAGAAGATGATTGGTTATGTGGATGTAAAAGGTCGATAATGACGAAATAAAGTAAAACAAGATGGCCAAAAGATGGGGGTTGATTAGTACTTTCTTCACTCAAGAACCTTCTAAATAGTAGTATGAAACCGAGATAAATAATGTCTAAAGTACATTATTTTGTGACTACACTGTGAATTCACACAGGAAGAAAAGATTGAAGAACCTACTGAGATAGCTACTCCTATGCCATATTCACTTGATCACAAAAGGAGAAAATAGGCTCTTCTTCTGCTACCCAAACCAAACAATTCAATCCTCAAAATGAAACTCTACGAAAAACACCAATGAAAGGAGGATCATTAGAGTTTGCTTCAAAAAGTCAATTGAGAAGAATCATGAAACTACTTCAACCCAAAATCCTTCTGCCTCTTCGGTTAAGTCTCATTTAACTTCCCTTAAAAAATTAGTTTATGTTGATCCTAAGAACATCCATGTCAAGGATTCCATAATCCTTGATGTTCCTACCACTTCCTCATCCTTTGATATCATGACCATTACAAAAATCTAAATTTCAAATTTATGAGTATGAGTACTTGAAAACCCATCCTAAGCAATTTGATAGGCTTTTTCAATATATCAAAGGAAGTAGTTATGTTTCATGTTCTAAAAATTCCACTACCAAAGAAATACCTCATGCCTCTCATTCCACTCCTTTGAATTGTCTCACTTCCACACCCTCCACCTATGGGAAGGTAGAACCTTTCTATATAGCCTTATTGGTCAATGGGTACAAACTAAATAATTACATCAGTGATTTCAAGTGATTTTGAAAATGTTATGCCGAGAAAAATTTGCTAAATATCTCGATCTCTCTCTCCTACCTCTAGCCACTACCTCTCCATGGAAATGAAAGAAGTACCTCTCATTGGACAGTCAAGGATGCTCAGGTAGCATTGGTGTATTTCCCTGAAAAGAAGATCACAATGAGAATACTTGTAGCAGACATGCCCGCCTCATATGGTATGTTGTTGGGCCAAAGCTTTTATTGAGATGTTGGTGGAGATATGCAATTGGATTGGTCACATGCCACCATTTAGGTCAACGGTAAAGTGAAGAAACTTTTTCCCATCAGAAAATGTAATACACCGTTCACCGATGACCCAACGATGGATGTGTTGTGTCAAAATTCAAAGTCACACAACTTTTTCATGGCTTTCGAGGAAGGTCTTGAGCTGCCCATGTTGGTGGATGAGTATCCAAGCATTGCAAAGCTCGTCAGAGAGCATAATGGTGACTTGATGAAATTAGAATTTGAGAGTATGTACTTCCCATGGGATGCGAGCATGGATGCAATTTCTCCACTAGATTTTGATGATGGTCATATGAGTCTTGAATTACAACAAAGCAACCTCGAAGTGATGAACAATATGAATCAAGAAGAAGGATTTATGCCCAATAACTTCTTGTCAGATGAGTTCAATGTTTTGAACCATGTTCTCAATGTTCTGCACGAGGCTCCGTTTAATGAGTGTGCTTATGAATAAGAAGAACTATTTTTCTCATTGGAAGAGGATGATAAGAGATACAAGAATGATAAGATGTTTTAGTCTCTTAAATCTGAACATATTCAAGGAGATGATGATTTCATCATAGAAATGGATTCCTTAGTTCTTGGTGGTCAAGATTAGGAAGATGATAGTATAAATATTTCAGCTCCAATTTTTGCTCATTCCCCTTTTATGAAAATGGAGACATCTTCAACAAAAATGGATAGATGAAATAGTGCTTGACCCCAAGATTGATTATTTTTGAAATGAAAATCTTCTCAACAAGAAATGTATGAATAAGATTAGGCTCCAATCTTTCAATGCCAACTCATCTCAAGAGAAGGATACTCTCAACATGAAGATGAATTTCGAGGTTCAAAATGGCTAAGTTGAACAAGGTGACAGTTTTCATTCTTCACATCCAATCTTGTGCTCATTTTATTTTCAAGATAATAAAACACTATGCAGATCACATCATAATGGGTGGCAAAAGTTAAGGTTGAACCCTTAAGCATGAAAGAAGATTACTTGGATCAAGTAACAAATAGAGAACATCAAGAGAACATCAAGAGACTAGTTATAATGATGAAGCTTCCAAAGCATATGCCGAGAATGAACTCATAAAGATAGTGGCCATGAAGCAGATGATAAATGAAGAACAAATGTCTATCAAATTACATAGGCCTTGGTATGAAAATGATAAGTCAAGTATGATCGAGGCTCATCTTCACAACAACGATGGAAAATCAACAAGTGGAATGAACTTGGGAATCAATGAGAAGATGGAAAGAATGTGTCAAAGAAACAAAGGAAATGAACTAAATAAGTGGATCATCAATTGCAATAAAAATCATGCTAGATTTCTCAAGAAGTTAAGGAAAGGTTCATATTTCAGTGAGCCTGTCAATGGATTTGCAGAAGAAAGGCATTCAGTGATACCCATATATGAGTAAGCACTCAGTCTGAATTAGTGCTTCAATGAAAGTGGGATGTCCCCACATATACATAGGTGATTTAGGATGTTTCCCTTTTGTTGTGTGTTTCCATTCTCATTTTGTGTTTACCTTTCTTGTTGTGTGTTTGTTCCCTTTATTTAGGATACATGAAATAGATTAATCTTATTTTCAGGATACTTTTGTTGTTATTGGCCCTGGTGAATACCAATTTAAAAAACCTCCTCCTTCCACTAATGCCATGATACCTTTCTAGGGGACCATCCATACATTGGACATCTTACCACCTACTACATCTCCCCAAACTCATTATGCATCACACCTTGATCCCTTCACATGCACTCTCTTCATACATGACTCTTATTGGCCTCATATTCCATTTGACCCTACTTGCTCTAAAATTGTTTGCATGCATGATGGCTTAGCATGCCTAGGATTCACACTTTCCGATCTCCTCCCCCCGCCTCACTCTCCTCACATGTATCATGGATGTGTATTTGTTATCACTACCTATGGTCTCCGCATCTTCCATTTATCATTCTTCCTTGCACATACTCCCTACTCCTCTCCACTCACACTTGGACAATCTTGGCTTGACTACATTGGTGGCATTTTGGATCCCAATCACACTGATATCTCATTTTCGATGCCTTTTGGTTGTGTTTCTATATGTAATGATTCATTCCTTGGCTATACTCAAAATCTAACTCATTGGTATGCACATGATTTTCCTCAACCTCCTTTTATTAATAAAGAATATGTTATGGGCATGTATAATTTACGCCGCACGTGCTCTTTATATGATCAACCCCACACCATTGTTTACTAAGTCTCTAATCCCAATCTAATCGGTTACGATCCCGACATTGATGATCTTCTAGATGAGTTCACTTGATCCTTCTCCAATTCAACACTTGGGGGCATCACGCTTTCTCCCCCACCCTCCATTCTTATTAGTTATCTCTAATACCTATTATTAGGCCTCATGCTCTTTACATCATGTCTAATCTTTGTAAACACTTCCACACCCTTTGATACACAAATTGTATCATCATTACTTGATGACGCAATCTCGTGATAAAGTTCACACTTTATTGTTGAGGGCATACTACATCCATGAACATCACATCATCTACACATTTCACACTTCACGGTACATATTTCTAGCATCTATTCTCACACAAAACATTTCCCGATGATGCACTTTTATTCTATGGTTCATTCCTTACTCCGAGGGGGAATTTATAAATGAACCTCATTTCATACACATTCACCTGGGGGAAAATTTGTGCCTCCCACCTTCACATCTTGCATACCATACCATACCATCACACCATCATAACATTTGTATATCTTGGTTGCGTTTACTCTTGTTTGCTTATACTACTTATATGTTGCACTTTCCTTACTATGCTTGATGATACTCAGTATGTCATTATCTTTATCATATACGCACGTGCATTCACTTGGTATTTGGAAGTGAATGTAAATCTCTTACATATCCTTACATGTTGCATGATGCTCGATACCGTATCCTTTGTCAATCCCACTAAGGCTCTTGGGGGCATCTACATTTACTACTCTCATCCTACACATACTAGAGGTTTTATTGTTACATTCTTTACTACTTTTCATTATAGTCACTTTACTTTTCACTGCTCTATTCACGCTCTAACATACTATTTATCTTTCTAACATGTTAACAGGTGCTTCATGTGTAGCATTTGTCTTGTAGTGTACATACAACCATGGCTATCTGATACATTTTTATTACTATTGTTTCATGCGGACTTTGTCCTGTGTCTTGCTTATTAATTGTATGCTTTTGGCCACTTCAGCCCTAATTTTCTTGTGACATTATGAGCGATGTCCCATGTATAAACCTGATTTTCACGGTCCATCTTGTTTGCACACTTGCTTTTTACATTGTTTTCTCTTGCATACTAGCTTTTACTACTAACATTTATCCTAGCCTACTTTGTTTACATGTTCCTTGGTTTCTACCAAGCACATTCCCTACCCCCTGTAGGTATCTTCACTTCATATATGCATATCAGATCAAGGTCATCTCCTTTGGGCCGCATCCTCCTACAGTTGTTGCATGCACCCCAAATGAGGGGGAAAATACATTGGGTGAACAAATCACCCCTACATAATGACACATGAGCACAATCACATAATGGTATAAAAACTGATTTAGACCTCAAACACAGTATAGACACTAACACCCAAAACCGCACACTAGTGCCTGGGAACTCCTATCCTCCCCTAGGTGCTAATGTCCTGGGGGCATAAACAATCATCTTCTCAACACAGAAAGTCTACAATAGTTTACAGAACACTCCTACAATAGCAGGCATTGGCCTTTGGTCATATAATACATTCTCTCTCCTACAATCAATACAATCGAACAATTCAAAACTAATTGGAACAAATCGGGACAAACATAACAAATTAGGATGCACCATCTCGTGGTGGTGCTAATTGGGAGAGTCATTGAAGGAGAGTAAAACTAGACTTCTCTCCCAACACTTGCTCTTTGGCGTGAGATCACCCAAAAACTCACACGTAGCATGAGATCACCCAAAAAACTCGCACTTGGTGTGAGATCGCCCAAAAAAATCACACTTAGCGTGAGATATCCCAAAACCTCACCTTCAACATTTAAATCAAAAATTTCAAGCAACATGACACTTTTCTATCTTTTACTCTCTTACATATCAGGTGCACACTTTCCTTTTTACACACTTTTACACTCTTTACATACACATGTTTCTTTGATCTATCATATAAATAAATTTGAATACTTTCTTTCTCTTCTTTTACAAGTTTGTCCTTACAAGAAGCATCTCACATAAGTTATAGAAGCACGCTACAACACACGCGCTTCACCCGTAGGGTCCACTTCCCTTTCTTAGTCTCCATGCTTCACTTTGCAATCACTCCACGCTCCACTTGTCTACTTGGCACACTATTCACCAAATTATCTATAGGACCATAAGGTACGTATCTTCTATCTACTTTATTTTATCGAATATTCACTTAACAACATAAAGTGGGGGCAAATGTAGATGCAAAATCATGCACTTGGGTACATTTCTAGGTCCTAAAAGCATGCTAGTATTTACATGATTCTTAAGCAAGAAAACTAGTGGTTGACAACTATCTTTGGCCTCTTTTCTTTATCTCTTACTTTCTCTTTGGTCTTCCACACCGTATAGCCCATTTGGAACTTAACTTATTTATCTTTTATGGCTTCAGACACCAACACCCAACCAAGACAGAAGTGCATAGGTGCTCCCTGTCCATCCTAGAACCCCCGACCCTTTCTCACCTTTACCTACTCTTTTTGGGCCTCTTTTATCTTTTGGACATTTTTAACTTATGATTCGGACTTCCAGTTTTCAATTATTAAATTCAAACAAGGGAATCATATAAATACATAGTTATGTTTCAAAAATGAAGGACCAAGCACTAAACATTACTATCATCACATAAGCTTGCATTCCAAAGGCACTAAAGAATTTCAAAGGCATCCATCTAGCATCCACTTAAGAGACAAGGGCTGCATACTTCTACATACAATGCATAGGAGGGGAAGTCTATTCTATTCTATCCACACGTGTTATACATTTCTACATTCTAGATCTATGGCTATCATTTGTGTAACTTGCACAAGGGAATCCTAGGGCATCATTCCTACACACACGCACAATAATTACATGGAGCCTAAGATGTAGTGCAGTGTTTGGTCGTAATTTCACTCTTCGGGTGACCATTGGGGTTAGTTCAACTCCCCATTCTGCATTTTAATTTTTAGGTTTGATGTGGTTTGTGGGTATGTGCAGGTGAACTTCTTTCTTGCAGGTTACAGTACCTTCGGCGATCAAGGAGCGAATATCAAGTGACCAACACAAATCAACAATGAAACCATTCGACATAGAAGGAGGTAGATGTTGATCTCTTTCATAGTCATTAGTGCCCAAATCAAGTCACCAGTTCCCGTGTACCTCTGCCCTACATTGGGTGCCCCTATCTGGATATGTTCCTAAGTTTTAGAATTTACAAAGTGAGTAGTAATATGTTGTCAACAACTTGTCCAACACTTTCACCTCCCCAAATCACTTCTTGGTCATTTGGAAATTAGCTAAGTCTTCCTATCTCTCCTTCTTGCTTAGGGTTTTCACATTATGTGCTTGTTTTATTATGCCATTATTGTATTTTAGCATTCACACATTATTTATTACAATAATTACTCTGAAATATAGTTGTAATTCAAAATTAAATTAAATCGGTGGTAGTTCTTGCAGACCGCCTTGATCATCCGAAGCATGATGTGAGGGATGATATATTTCGAGGTGTTCTTCATTTTTTTCATAGTTGGTAGAAATATTTCCGGGTTTGCTTCATATACATTCCAATTTGTGAGAATTTCATTCATGTTATTGAAGCATAGTTGCAATTGTGCCAATTCTTGCATAACTACAAACAAATCATATACTTTTACATTTTCTACAATTGAATCTTGAAGAGATATAACATTCTATATATCCTAAATCAGCCCTTCTAAATGGTCCCTCATGCATTGTGCTAACAACATTTTAGAAAAAATATTTCGCAAGATATTACGCTCCATTTCTTGTAGTGGCTTATCCATATCTTGGTCATCCATCTACACTATCATATGTGCTTGCATTATTTTTCCAAGGTCTCGTGTCATCCTTTTCTCACTCATTGTAGTATGTAAATATGTGTTCCAATCTAGGAGTTCAAATGTGATTTGTTTGTATGTGCTTGACTTGTGTGAGTAGGTTGATATATTCACACAATATAAGTATTATGTCTTTTACTTCCTTTTTCGACTAAGTGACTTGTGCCTTTACCTTCATTGCAACTTTTACTCCTACTAATTGACACAAGCTTACCAACCAAAGTGGTTGGTTACATTTTCTCATTCATAACTTGGTTGCTATAGATCCCACGACAAGTCTAGGATAATTGTCTTCGATTTGTGTTTTAAGGTTGTTTAATGTATGCTCTAGTGTTTCTTTCTGTTGGAAGAATTGGATTGTTTCCACCCCAATGTTTTGTTGAAGTATGTGGACTCCTCAATTTTTGTGTTTTGTGGCATCTTCTTAATGTCGACCTAAACCATGTTGACCATGGCTTGTCATGTTGTCATTTGTGTACTTGTCTAAGAAATTTAGGGGATTACATATGCACATTGGAGGAGGGAAGGAAAAGCTTATGCTTTATTGTTTTCATCATTGATTGCATTTCTCACCAAAATGTTTGTGTATCACCTACTATAACTTCTTATGTGGTAATTAAATCCAAGCTAGAGATTCCTATCTCTACGGTGTTGTATTTTGGCTTCTACTCACTTTGTGTATTGCCTAGTTGCACATGAAGGGTGACTATAATGGTGAAAGGGTGACTATATGTTGCACACTATCTTACGGTTGAGCAACTTGTGCTTCCTTTCTCTTTTGTTCTTCCTCATTATTTAGTTGTGGGATTACTTGCTCCTTCACAATTGAGCCTATTCTTCGCTTGTTTTATGGCTTTAGCAATGCATTTCATTTCTTCAACTTGCTTGTTTTGTTCCTCTTTTTCTTGTGTTTCCTTTTTTCTTTCTCTGTAGACACAAAATCACGCACTTTGGGTAATTATCTAGTCTCAATAACATACTACTATTCATATGGTTCCTAAGAAAGAAAAGTAATAATTAACCCATATCTTTGGCCATCTTTCGTTACTTTCTATTGTTACTTTCAGTCTTGCATCTTTATTGACCAGTCTATCTTTTCATACTTCAATTTTACCTTTTTGGATTGGGATTCCCAACTAGGACACTAGCGCCCAGTGCCCTCGTCCCCTCCTGGGCACCCCGTCCTCTTTGTACTTTACTCACACTTTTTGGGTCCTTTCTTTCCATTTGAGCATCATATCTTTTTGGTAGTCGGCCTTTGAGGGGTTGGTTACAATTTTCAAGCAAAGGAATCATATAAATATAAAGTTATGTGATCATAATAAGGGACCAAGAACTAAGCACTATCTAGCATCAACTAAGGTTGCATCCATTAAGCCATTTATAGCTCCATTTGCATCCATCTAGCTACATCACAAGCGGAAAAAGTTGGTTCATTTGCATCACACTTCATAGGAGGGGATTTTATTCTATTCTATGCACACATTATTTACATTCTACATCTAGCTACTTGCTCACTACTTCAAGTGCGACACACACAAGAGCAACCTAGGGCACAATTCCGTGCACACACACACACACACACAAAAATACATTGGGTTTGAGATGTAGTGCAACGCTCAGTGATAAGTCCACCATTGTGGCGGTGAGGACAATATGACCCCTTCATTTGCATATTTATTTTTTTAGGGTTTTGATGCTTTGTTTGGGGTTTTGTAGGTGATTCCTTTATTGCAGGTTTACGACGAGCGTCAACAATCTAAGTGCGATAAGCAGCGAAGGCTTCACACCATATGGTGACTATGTGATATTGGCTTCCGGACCTTCTACAAAACCAAGGTGCCCATATTTCATACCATGGCACCTGGCGCCCCAATCCCTTTTCCAAGTGCCCTAGTCTAGCCAAATCACTTAGATCTGCATTTTCTCATGCTCATGTGTGACGACCTCCCATTCATGTTCATTTTTGATTTCCACTACGACAAAGTCCTATGCAACCTCTTTGAATCAACTAGGACTTCTCTAACCCTCTTTACACTTAGGATTGCTAAGTTTTCTTGGGTGTATTTCAGTTATTTTATTACTCATTTATTTACTGTAAACTTGTATTAGATTAGGCTAGTATATTACATTTTAGTTTAATCATTTTGGTGAACTCGATGTGAATTCAAATTTAAGACCCCTCCTTCTACTAATGCTATTATATTTTTTTCAGGGGTCTATCAACACCTTAGACATTGTTTCACCCTCCCCTGACTAGTCTGCATCTCCACCACCGCCTTTCACATGCACATTATTGATCAATAATTCTTTTTAGCATAATATTCGGCTAATCCCGCTTGTTAACATACTATTTGCACACGCGAAGGCTTAGCTAGGCTTGGTTTGATGCTAAATAACATCCTACCACCAATTCACTCACCTCACCTTTACCATGGTTATTGTCACATTACTGCCCGCCTATGATCTTCATGTGTTCCATTTGACAATATTCATTGCACATACTTCTCGTGATTCTCCACCGACACTTGGACAATCTTGGCTTGACTATATTGACAACATTTTAAACACCGACTACACTTCTATCAATTTCCCTATGCCATTCGGAAATGTTTCCATTGCTAATGATTTATCTCCTACTTTATCTCAGAATCTTTCTCGTTGGCGTGCACGCGAATGTCCACCAATACCCTTCATAGATGAAGAATATGCCATGAGTTTCTACACCCTACATTGCAATGGTTCTTTATACGATCCACCTCATTCTATTGCTTATCACGTCTTGAATGTTGCTCTAGTAGGTTTTGATCATGACAATGATGATTTGTTAGACAATGTCACATGATCATATTCACCACTACATACTTGGGGGGATTACGCTTATCTCTTCCCCCTCCCTATTCATACATCTTTTAATTTTGCATAGACATCTTCATACACACATAGTTTGACCATTTCCCAATGGCACACTCTTGTGCTTCGATTCACACTTGACTGTTGAGGGCATCCTATACACATGAACCTCACACACTGCATGGTAAACACTACACATTATCACACGTTACACACTTACAACATCCGCTCATCATTACATCTACTACACATTACACATTTTTACTCATTTATTTCTACATGTTGCACTCACTACCCTATGATGCACTCTATTTTTATGGTCCATACTAGATGTTGAAGGTACCTATCTCCAATGGACCACATCATGCTCACATAGTCAACCATTCAATCTTCCCCTTATGTGATATTCCTAGATTAGTTATATACGTCATAGGCTATATCATCACCTACTTTAGCATCATCATCATCATTTAGTGGTATATGCCATAGGCTACATCTTCACTTTTTTTATCATCCTTTAGTGATATACGTCGTAGGCTACATCAACATCTACTCTAGCATCATCATCATCATTTAGTGATATATGTCATAGGCTAAATATTTACTTTTTCTATCATCCTTTAGTGATATACGCCATAGGCTACATCATCACTTACTCTAGCATCATCATCATCATCATCATCATCATTTAGTGATATACACCATAGGTTACATCTTCACTTTTTCTATCATCCTTTATTGATATACGCTTTAGGAAACATCATCACTCCTTCAATCATCTTATCTTGATATATGCTTAGGCTACATCATCACACATAGTTCATATCTATGTCGCATATCATCACTATGCATTCATCACATCATACTACACACAACACATAATTCGACCATTTCCCAATGATGCACTCTTGTTTACGATTCATTCTTGACTATTGAGGGGGCATAAACAAATGAACCTCACTGCATACAACTCCATTCACTCGGGGCATGTGGCTCCTATCATTCACTTTACATTCCATTCCATCCATCCACAACATATTGCATATCTTGGTTGCATTTACTCTTTCTTGTATTTACTTGTACATGTTCACTTTATTACATGTGCTAAATAGATATCTTGTATGCCATTATCTTTATCATACACACATGCGTGTTCACTTGCTTTCTAGTTGTGATTGCAAATTTTACATGTCCATTACACGCAACATAGATGTTTGGCGCAATACCTAGTACCAATCCCACAACGGCTCGGGGGCATCCAATTTCATATCCTACGGGTGTTATTGTTTCATTTTGTACTTAGCACTTTCCATCATCATCTTATAAATACTTTTACATACTTGTTATCTTTCTAACATGCTATTAGGTGCTTCATGTGCAAGATTTATTTTGCATGATCATTTTCCACCATGGTTATCTATTACGTTGATTGTACTTGCTTGTCATTGTATGTAGGTTTTTCCTTTGTCTTATGTGTACACTTGTTTGTTTGTAGCCACTATGGCCTTGAGTGTCTTGCGACATCGTGAGTGGTGTCCTATGTTTACAACCCACTTTTCGTGGCCTACATTGTCTTCTTGCGTGTTTACATTATCGCCTCTTGTGTATTAGCTTCTACATTACCTACGTAGCTTACTTTTTGTCTTATACATGCATGTTTGTCTTTGTTTATACTAACACTTGTCTCCCAACCATTTGTTTGCATGTTCCTTGGTTTCTACCAAGCACATCCCTCCCCCTATGAAGAAAAAATCAGCGGTTGGTCCTCTTTTGGGCCGTATCCTCCTACAACAACATCGCATGCACCCTCAAAGAGGGGGGCATCATTTGGGTGAATAAGTCACCCCATACTGAGGTCTATACACATGCACATAACACAACATAATACTCGATACAATATAGCACAGGTTTAGGGCTCGAAATCGAGACTTAGGTCCTTAGTACATCGGTGCCTTTCCGGAGTTCCTATAACCAGGGGGATTACATACAGTGAGTGGGTTTAGCAGCTCTCACGTAACTCCATACACAATGGATTTTACAGGGGCAATATGTCCTTAACAAATGTGTTGGTACACATCATCTGTAATGGTGTTTTATTTCATGAGCAATTACATGAGTTAAAGGATAACACTGGACCTTACTCTCTACACTACTTCTTTTGTGGCATCGGATCGCCCAAAAAACTAGATAAGTACAAAGATCTCTTTATCTTCGGGAAGTGGTTACAGGTTAGAGGATAAATCAAACTTTCCTCCCTACACTTCTTTGGCTAGTGGCATGAGATTTCCTAAAAACTCGCACTTCATCAACAAGATCCTTTCTTCAGCCTCTTTCTCATCATGGATCAGGCACACATGTTATTTTTTCACATTTTCAACATTTTTACATACTTGGTACATACTTTTTACATATATACATGTGTATTTGACTATTTGATCATATTCTCTTTTATAGGTCCATCCGTATGGGAAGCAAGAAGTCAACAACAACATCTATACTAACAACAGGTACATCACATACATCGACATCTACACACGCGCTTCAAAACTAGGTTCACTCTAATCACTTTTACACTTTTACATCTTTAGTCTCCATGCTCCATTTTTTTATCACTCCATGCTTTGTCTAGTCCCTCAGCACACTTTCTACATCAATCTACATGGATATCAGGTACACATCTCTATCTACTTTATATTACTGAGCATTTTATTCACCAACATAAAGTGGAGGAAAATTTATATGCAAAATCACGCACTTTAGGTAATTATTTAGTCTCGATCACATATTACTATTCATATGGTTCCTAAGCAATAAAAGTAATAATTAACCCATGTCTTTGGCCATATTTCGTTACTTTTTGTTGCTACTTTCGGTCTTACACCTTTATTGACCTAGTTTGTCTTTTCATACTTCAGTTTTACCTTTTTCGGGTCATGCCAACCAACGGGACACCAGCGTCAGTGCCCTCATCCCCTCTAGCCACCCTCATCCTCTTTTTACTTTACTCACACTTTTTGGGTCCTTTCTAGTCATTTGAGCATCTTATCTTTTTGGTAGTCAGCCTTTTCGGGGTTAATTATGAAATTCAAGTGAAAGAATCATATAAATATAAAGTTATGTGATCATAATAAGGGACCAAACACTAAGCACTATCTAGCATCACCTAAGGTTACATCCATAAAGGCATCTATAGCTCCATTTGCATCCATCTAGCTCCATCACAAGGGACAAAGGTTGGTTCATTTGCATCACACTTCATAGGAGGGGAGTTTATTCTATTCCATGCACACATTATTTACATTCTACATCTAGCTACTTTCTCATTACTTCAAGTGTGACACACACAAGAGAAACCTAGGGCACAATTCCGCACACACACACAAAACTACATTGGGTTTGAGATGTAGTGCAACGCTCAGTGATAAGTCCACCATTATGGCGGTTGAGGATAGTCGACCCCTTCATTTGCATCTTTCTTTTTTTTAGGGTTTTGATGCTTTGTTTGGGGTTTTGTAGGTGATTCCTTTATTACAGGTTTATGGTGACATCAACAATCTAAGTGCGACAAGTAGTGAAAGATTTGTACCATTTGGCGACTTTGTGAAATTGGCTTCCGAACCTTCGCGAGATCGGGGTGCCCAGATTTCAGATCGGGGTGCCCCAGGCGCCTCAAACCCCTTTCCATGTGCCCCAGTCCAACCAAATCACTTAGATCTGCATTTTCTTAGGCTCTTGTGTGACAATCTCCCATTCCTATTCAACCGATCTCCATTGTGACATAGTCATGTGACCTCTTCGAATCAGCTAAGACTTCTCTAACCCTCTTTGCACTTAGGGTTTCTACATTTCATTGCTTAGTTTGCTTGGGTGTATTTCAGTTATTTCATTACTCATTTATTTACTGCAAACTTGCATTAGATTAGGCTAATATATTACATTTTAGTTTAATCATTCTCTTATCGTTCCTTTTTCTTCTCGTCTACCTCTTTTTGTTTGTTTTATTCTTCCTTCCTGTTCTTATTCTTCCTTCTGTTATGTTCTTCTTCTTCCTTGCACTTCTACTTCTCATCTTGCCTTGTTTTTATCTCCATGTCATCTTTGTTGTCAACTTCTTATTGTTCCACTTTGCACTTATGATCAACTTGGTTAGGATACTCAACTCGCACCCGAGAGATCTAGTTTTAGGTCACAACAACGGAGCCTTTGTTTGCAAAGGTCCTTAGAATCACTCGTCGGGACATATCACCATGATTGTAATATAAGAGAAACACAACCTACCCCATTTATCATTCTCATACCGATTGCACAACCGCTAAAACATTAATTAACATACATAAGTTCAATAACTACATATCAGAAACAACTTAAGGAAATATATAAATAAGAGACATAAAAATGCAATAATATATTGAAATTATATTACTAGATCAAGAAGTTAGACCCAAATTCGTAGTGGAATTAAGATCAATCTTCTTCATGCAATAATACGCTTACATTATTTTATATATTTCTAGGTGATTATTGGCATATCGGTCCCTTCTCCCTTCATTTCTTGTCAAAAGAGGCTCTTCACATTCTCTACTTATGTTTATAGAGTATTACATATCCTAGATTGTCTCATATATACCATGCACATACATTAGGTATTGTGCAATATACAACAATATCCAAAATACATTCAAGTCAACTTTTTAACCCCTATACACTTCCAACACCTAGCCATCTACCAAGGTTCAAATTCGAGAAAAATATTAAATAATGAGGGATGAGGTCAGATCATGTCCCAAATGAATTTGGTGGAATGGAAACCCTTCAATCCTCGAGAGCTAAGCCTAAGAGTTCTACCCATCGGTTCTTGACAACGAATCCTAAAAAATCCTAAGAATTCTACCAAGTAATAAGGGATGATGTGGGGATTGTTCTTAGGGAAAATTTGGTGAAATGGAAACCCTTTCATCTTTGACAACTAAGGCTAAGAACTCTACCCTTAATCATTGATGACTAAGCCTAAGAATTCTACCTATCAATCCTTGATAGCTAAGCCTAAGAATTCTACCTTTCAGTCCTGACGATGATTAGGTCTAAGAATTTTGTACACCTAACATGTACAATTTTAATATTAAATTTGGAAAAACTCTTTAAATAATTTTCAACCAATAATTTTTAGGATAATATGACATCATTTGAACTATAACCATTTCTCTCTTTTTTTGTTGAGGGGTATTTAAATTACACTTATAGACGGGTTTGAACCCCACTTGAAGGTTTTTATTCTTATCACTACAAGTTGGGATAAACGGTTATGGTAATGAGTTATACTTCTCATGGTCAATCATGTGTGTATTTGCCACCACATCCCCATTGAACTATCCATCAGTGCATATATATCCACGTAACTTGTTACATCCAAGTCATTGGGTACCCTAGATTTTCACATCTTATTACCGCATTAAATTCATTCTCCACATATTGTCCTTCACACAATCCAAAATTTTTGCAAGAATGGAAGAAGCCTGAAATAAATAGGAAAAAAATAAAATACTAACAACTACAAGACAATTCAATGGCCTCTCTTATACCTGCAATGACTGAATTGATTTGAAGCTCTAAACACCAACATGTCATACATTCCCAAAAGCTTTTAGCTGCTACACTAATTGAGGCCTTCATGGTAATTTGGCTATCAAGGACAAAGCAAGAAGAACATTTGGTTGGTTGCATTTTCTCATTCATAACTTGGTCACCTATAGCTTCCATGACAAGTTGAGGATAATTGTCTTTGATTTGTGTTTTAAGATTGTGTAATGTCTCGCTCTAGTGTTTCTTTCTATTAGGCCAATTGGATTATTGCCACCCAAATGTTTTCTTGAAGTATGTGGACTCCCTCAATTTGTGTGTGCATTGTCATCTTCTCAATGCCTACTTGAACCATATGCCAAGAAACAAGGGAAGAGAGATTGTGGTGGCTCGCTCTCGCATTAACCCTAAACCTAATGACTCATCCTAGGTCACTTGTATAGGAGGATCTAGAAGTGACGAGTGGCGGTATGGGTGCTTTTATGATTGTGGCATTTTGTTTGAGTCTAGGGACCCATGGCTTGCCCGAGGAAAACTCTTATGGCTTTGACATAACTCATGGATATGGCGGCTCCACGGCTCGGATGGCTTTGATCTCTCTCGCCCATTCCATGTGTTAACATAGGAGTCACAACCCCTATTCACTCCTTGGTTGATGTGGATTTTCTGCAAGGAAGGTGTATGGATTCGTCAAGTAATGGCTACTCTACCCTTAAGCTCTATGGAGGTAAAATTGTTTCAGATGTGTCTTGGTCAATCTCCCTCTCAAGCAACAATAGTATTGAAGGAGATGTCGATATGCATCGGGTTCTAGTCTCAGACGCTGAGTGGTTTTTATCGTGCATCTATCTTCATCACCTTGCACATGGAAAAGATCTCAAAACATCTCTTTCGCATAAGTTGTGTTGCCAAGGAAACATTTTTACTTAGTTTTTGCATGCAAATATCTAAAAGATGAATCATCGATCATATCTTACGAGATTGGGAGGGATTCCACGATTTTCATGACTGGTATCTTACGGGTTAGAGCTAAAGAACAAAATCCTGCTCCTTTTAAAGAGGCACTCTTCAAAAATGCCATTGCTTCAAAAAAAAATTTGTAGTTACTTCTCCCCCGCCTACATCATGGAGCAAGCTGCTGATTACCCTACACTAGAGCTTAATGATGAAGACTCTTTGATTTTTTTACAAAATTTGAAATCAAAGGCTATTACCTCTGATTTAATGGCACTTGGTCATCAAATAATGCTTTGATCCATTGGATTAATTCCTCGTGGTCGAAAATTAAAGATACTTCATTTGCGCCGAGGCTTCTTCATTGTCTACTTCAATGATCCGGAGGATTATCAGAGGGTTATTGAAGAGGGTCCTTGGTTTTGGGGATCGGGTATTTTCACTACCCCATGGTTTCCTTAGTTTGATCTGAATACCTTCTCCTTTACACGTGTTTTTGTTTGGGTGAGATTGCCTAATCTTCCCCTCCACTTTTTCTTTGCAGTGGAGGATATTGGAAATCTTCTAGGGCGGTTCATCAAAGAAGACATCAATAGGATGCAGAGCGACTTACATACTTTTGTCGGATTTGTGTAGAAGTAGACCTTAACAAGGGATTCCCGATCACATGACCCTCAAGATGGGCGATATGACCCATACTCAGATTCTAGACTATGAAAATACGACTTTCAGATGTCGAAATTGCAGGACTCAGTGTCACCTTCAAGCATCTTGTCCTCAGAAGAAAACCCAAGCTCCTAGGAAAAAAGGATCTATTCCCAAAAGATGGAGCCCACCAGATTTAGAGGATGAAGATGATACTGATTCAGAAGATCAAGAAGCTACAACTACTTCTCCCCCAACTATAAAGCACGGTCGGATATTGGACCTTCTACATAGGTAGGGTTGTCATCGCTTAACCCTCCCTCTTTGGAGAGGATTTCTCAGGAATAAAGAGGCCACATGAATCAGATCACTCTGACTCGGATAAGGATGGTGCCCATCCTCTATATAAGGAATTACAAATCTCCACCCCAATGGACTTATCCGAATACAATCCTCTTATTTCAAAGATGATTTCGCAGGAAAAGTGGCAGGTAGTGCGTTTGAAGAAGGGAAAGAAGGGAAAGCATTGATCTTCCTCTTTATGTCCTCATTCTCCCTCCTACCCATCTTCGCTTCCATTTTTGATCTTTCGGCTACATATTTTGTATCTTTTATGGGGTTGCTTCTTCTCTTTCTTTGTGGCTGCGGTTTTGATGTTGATCATCGACATCAACTGCAACTCTTCTTTGTCCTCGCTTCGGCTTCTTTTCTCTTTCTTCATTTAGTTTGGGCCTTCTCGACCTTTTGCCTACGGGTCTTTTCTTTGTTGTGCTTCATGGTTGCATCTTGCCTTTTGGGCCTTTTGTAAAAGGATGCGGGTCCTTTCAAAAACCCCCTTTTTAACCTTTTTCAAAAATGTCTACTTGAACCATGCCGACCATGGCTTGTGAGGTTGTCGGTTGTGCACTCGTGCCTCGAGAAATTTGGGAACTACCATATGCACATTAGAAGAGGGAAGGAAAAGCTTATGCTTTCTTGTTTTCATCATTGATTGAGTTTCCCACCAAAATGTTTTTGTATCTCCGCTATAACTTCTTATGTGGTAATCAACTCTAAGCTACAACTTCTTATCTCCATAGTGTTATCTTTTGATTTCTACTCACTTTACAGATTGACTAGTTGCACGCAAATGGTGACTTATGTTACACACTATATTTTGGGTGAGCAACTTGTGCTTCCTTTCTCTTTTGTTCTTCCTCATTCTTTGGTTTGTGGGATTGTTTGCTCCTTCACAATTTGAGCTTATTTGTTTGCTTGTGTTATGGCTTTAACGATGCATTTCGTTCCTTTTTCTTCTCTTTTGCCTCTTTTTGCTTGTCTTATTCTTCCTTCCTTCTATGTTCTTCTTCTTCCTTCTGTTATGTTCTTATTCTTCCTCGCACTTCTACTCCTCATCTTGTTTTGCTTTTCTCTTTGTGTCATCTTTGTTAACTTCTTATTGTTCTTCTTTGCGCTTATGTTCAACTTCCTTCTCCTTCGTGCTCTTCTTCTTCTCGCCCTCTCGAGAGCTTATTTGGAGGCTTCCTCCTTTTAGTGTTTGTCTTGTTACTCTTTTCGCGCATCCTCGTTCTTTTTTGAGTTTTCCTCCTTGATTGATATTCTTCTTTTGTTAATCGAGCGGCTTGAAGTTTTGCATTGGAGGTGCTTGCGTATTGGGCATTACATCTTTTATTTCTACTTGCTTTGTCTCTACACTCATTTCTTCACCTTCAAAGCATATTTTGGAGGACTGGATTTTAGTTATGGAGATACGGGAGCAAAGGTGAATTCGTCATTTGTTGTAGCACGAGTCTTAGGTACAATTATTTTGACTTTTTGTGAATCTTGAGATTTTCCTCTTTTACACATGAGCCTCTCTTTCATGTACAAGCTTCTTTTCGCTTCTTGCGCTTTTGTTTCTTGAACTTTTTTCCGATAATGATGCTCTTCTTGCATTGAGTCCCCGACTTAGTAGTTACAAATCTTATTCAAGTCATGCTTTACGCACTAATTTGAAGGGGCTTGTTTACGTTGTAGTCTAGATGGTTAGGATACTCGACTCTCACTCGAGAGATCTAGGTTTAAGTCCCGAAAATGGAACCATTGTTTGCAGAGGTCCCCTGGAATCACTCGTCGAGACATGCCACCGATTGCAGATAGTAGAAACACAACCTATCCCATTTACTATTCTCATAACAATTCACAACCGATAAAACATAGATTAACATACATAAGTGCAATAACTACATATCTCGAAACAACTTAAGGAAATATATAAATAAGAGACATAAAGATACAATAATATACCGAGATTATATTACTAGATCAAGAAGTTAGACCCAAATTCATAGTGGAATTAAGATCAATCTTATGCGCAATGTGCTTACATTATTTTATACATTTCAGTGCAATTGTTGGCATATCAGTCCCTTCTTCCTTCATTTTTGTCAATAGAGGCTCTTCACATTCTCTACTTATGTTTATAGAGTGTTACATATCTTAGATTGTCTTATCTATACCTCGCACACACATTAAGTTTTGCGTAATATACAACAATATCCAAAATACATTCAAGTCGGCTTTTTAACTCCTATACACTTCCAACACCTAGCCATCTATCAAGGTTAAAATTCTAGAAAATATTAAATAATGAGGGATGAGGTCGGGATCTTGCCCTGCACAAATTTGGTGGAATGGAAACCCTTCGATCCTTGATGCCTAAGCCTCATAATTCTACCTCTCGATTCTTGACAACGAAACCTAAGAAAGCCTAAGAATTCTACCAAGTAATAAGGGATGATGTGGGGATCGTCCTTAGGACAAATTTGGTGGAATGGAAACCCTTTCGTCATTGACAACTAAGCCTAAGAACTCTACCCCTTAATCATCGACACCTAAGCCTAAGAGAGCCTAAGAATTCTACCCATCAATCCTTGATAGCTAAGCCTAAGAAAGCCTAAGAATTCTACCCCTCGGTCCTCGACAACGACTAAGTCTAAGAATTTTGTACACCTACCCGGACGATCTTAATATTAAATTTGAAAAAACTCTTTAAATAATTTTCAACTAATAATTGTTTTTGGATAATGTGACATCAGTCTCCCCTTAAAAAAAAAAAAAAAATGACGGATATTTAAATTGCACTTCTAGGGCAGGTTTGAACCCCACTAGAAGGTTTCGATTTTGATCACTACAAGTTGGGAGAAACAGTAATGGTAATGAGTTATACTTCTCATGGTCAATCACGTGTGTATTTGCCACCACATCCCCATTGAATTATCCATCAGGTGGGTATTTATCCACGTAACACATTACATCCAATTCATTGGGTACCGCAGATTTTTCACATCTTGTTGCTGCATTAAATTCATTCTCCACATACTGTCCTTCACACAATCCACAATTTTCGCAAGAATGGAAGAAGCCTGAAACTAGGAAAAAGCAGAATACTAATAACTACAGTACAATTCAATGGCCTCTCTTATACCTGCAACAGCTGATTTGACGAAGCTCCAAACACCAACATGTCGTACAGTCCCAAAAGCTTTTGGCTGCTACACTAATGGAGGCCTTCATGGTAATTTGGCTGTCAGGGACAAAGCAGGAAGACCATTTCTGAACGGTCTAGAAAAAGCGATTAATGTACAAGGGAAGCAGCCATGGAGTCTGGCATTGGATTCTATTTCATTTGAGGTAGCTGTGCAGGCAAGTCCACCCCCAAGGCAAAAGCTGGAAGATAAGCGAAGGAATGATTACTATGTCAATATGGGCTCTGCCATCCGAACCCTCAGGGAAGATCTTCCCGTCCTGTTTTCTAAGGAATTTACCTATGACATATACAGGTATGATTCTAACTTTGAATTTTCACAGAACCCAAATAAAAATTGAATTTTCGCACAAGCAAATCAGAATTGAATATTTGTAGAGTCCAAATGAAAATTAAATTTTGACAGAACCCAAATGGAAATTGAATTTTGGTAGAACCCAATTGAATTTTTGCAGAACCAAATCAGAGTTTGAATTTTTATCATAGGTATGATTCTAACTTTGAATTTTTACAGAACCCAAATGAAAACTGAATTTTTGCACAAGCAAATCAGAATTGAATTTTTATACAACCCAAATGAAGATTGAATTTTGACACAACCCAAATGGAAATTGAATTTTGGTAGAACCCAATTGAATTTTTGCAGAACCAAATCAGAGTTTGAATTTTTATCATAGGTATGATTCTAACTTTGAATTTTTACAGAACCCAAATGAAAACTGAATTTTTGCACAAGCAAATCAGAATTGAATTTTTGTACAACCCAAGTGAAGATTAAATTTTGACAGAACCCAAATGAAAATTGAATGTTGTCAGAATTAAATTTTTACAGAACCCAAATGAAAATTGAATTATTGCAGAACCAAATGAGAATTTGAATTTTTATAGAACCCAAAGTAAAATTGAATTTTTGCACAACCAAACCAGAACTGAATTTTTATGGAACCTAAATGGATATTGAATTTTTACGGAACGCAAATGAAAATTGAATTTTTGCAGAACATGATGAATGGGATGGCTTGGAGGTTGAATTGGTTACGCGGGGTTAATAGGTATTTGATTTGGTTATGTGAGTGTGAAAGGATTTCTGCATTGGTTATGGAGGGTTAAAGGGGTTTTCAATTTTGATTTTGTGGTTGTAGAGATATATAACATTCACAGATATTGTAAATGTGTTTCATTAGCTTTGGCTTGTCTTTTGAATTTTTACTCAACATGCCTTGGGGTTTCGAATTAGTTACATGGGGTTTAAAGGGTTTCCAATTGGTTACATGGGGTTGAAAGGGTTTCTGAACTGGTTACTTGAGTTTGAAAGGGTTGCTAACACCTGTATTGGATATGAGGGGTTGAAAGGGTTTTGGAATTTGGTTAAAAACGGTTTTTAATTTCGATGTCATGTATGCAGACATGACATAACCTTGGGAATTCTTTTGAATTTGTTTGATTACAGTTGGCTTGACTTTCGAGTTTTTACAGAACTCTAGAGAATAACTTACCTTTAGGGTTGAATTGGTTATGCGCTCCGAGAAGGGTTTTTGAATTGTTTACATGTGTTTGAAAGGCATTTTTAATTGATTGTGTGAGTTTCAAAGGATTTTTAATTGTGTGTGGGGCTGAAAGGGTTTCTCCATTGGTTATACGGGGTAAAAAGGAGTCTTCAATTTTGAAATTATGCATGCATGAATGACATAACATTCCCAGATACTGCTCTTGATTCGTTACATTGAATTTGGCCTGAATTTTTAAATTTTGAGAACTCAATGAGTAACCTGGTTTGGGGCTTAAACAGATTTTGAGTTGGTTATTTGGGGTTGAAAAGGTATTGCAATTAGTCATATGGGGTTGAAAAGGGTGGGGTTAAAAGGGTTTTTCAACATTAATATTATGTATGCAGATATGCCATAAGACTCACAGACCCTGCTTTGAATTTGGCTTTAATTTGAAAAATTTCAGAAATCAATGAATAAAACTACCCTGGGTTGAATTGGTTGTGGGGTTAAAAGGTTTTTCAATTTTGATATTATGTATGCCAATCTGACATAACATTCAGAAATACTACTTTGGATTTGTTTCATTGAATTGTCTCGACTTTTGAAATTTTATTCTCTCGGTGAATTGTCACATGGCTTGAGGTTGACTTTGTTATCTGAGGTTAAATGGGTTTATTGGAGTGTAAATGGTTTTCTGAATTGGTTATGTGAGTTGAATGGGTTCTTTAATTGGTTATATGGAGTTGAATGGGTTCTTAAATTGGTTATGTGGTGTTGAAAGGATTTTTGTATTTTGACATTATGTGTGCGGAGATGACATAACATTCACAGGAATTTTGAATTTTTAAAGAACTTAAATGAATAACTTGGCTTGAAAGTTGTATTGCCTATGATGGGCTAAACGGGTTTTTGAACTGGTTATGTTGAGTTAGTTGGGTTTTTCAATATTGATATTGTATGCAAAAATGACATAACATTCACAGATCCTGCTTTATATCTTAAATTTTTACAAGAGGCAATGAGTAACATGGTTTAGGGGTTGAATTCGTTACGAGGGATGTAAATGGTTTTCGAATTGGTTGTGTGGATGAAACTTAAGGGGGTTTACTAAGTTGATATTATGTGTGCAGAGACGACATCACATTCACGGATCCCTTGAATTCATTTCATGGTATTGAGAACTACAAGCTCATATTCGGGGCCTTGCGTTTCCACGGCCGGATATTCTTCAGGGAAATCTGGATTGACATTGTTAGGGTATGGCAACCCTCTGATGCGGTTATTCTTGTGCGATGGACTGTGAACGGGATCCCAAGGGTCCCCTGGGAAGCACAGGGCAGGTTTGATGGAACATCTAAGTATAAATTGGACAAGGATGGAAAAATCTATGAACATCATGTGGACAACCTTGCCTTCAGATTTCCCCCAAAATTGACAACTGCTTCTGTGTTAGATTTGGTGAGAGCAGCTGGGTGTTCAACCAGCCCAACACCCACCTTTTTGGAGGACCAGGGATCTCAGTTTTTCCTAATTTGGAAGGGACAACATGGCTGCAGTTTTATTGGGCGGTCAGAAATAGCCTGGATTTGAGTGATGTTCCCCTGATTTATGGATGTTGTTAACCTTTGCAGACTGAAATGAGTGAGGCTGGCGCTGCAATATGGAATATACATTTAGAATTATTGTGCCATTCTCGGACTGGATAATAATTTATATTGTCCTGTTAAACTGGATGAACACTCCATGCCCTTGACTTAGTATACCATCGATCATACATGTCGGTGCATGGTTGTATATTGTAAAATAGTTTATTAGTTAAAGAGAACTGTGGATAGCAGATATTGGCACAAAAATTCAGTTTGGTGACTAAATGTGTTCATTTAAATTAGGCAAGCTGAGGTTTATATCCCAGACTACAGGCTCGTGAACTTATACTTTGCATTTGAATGAGATTGTTTCTTAAAGTAATGATGTCGGTGTAGAAAACCTTGTGGTCTGATCATGGTGGGAAATGCCTTAGGAGCACTTAGCATGATACCTATCTAAAGTTGTGCAATTTCATCTTGTATGTAATAGCAGATTTAAACTTTAACAACTATTGTGAAAGAGGAAAAAACCATAAAATCTCTACTACCAATTGCAATGCTACATCCAGTGATAAGTATCTGTACACCTCAGAACCAGGAAATAAACACCTTTCTGCTGTCCATGCAGCAGCTGTGTAGGCTTATCTGCTTGAACCAAGGAAATAAACACCTTTTTCTGTCAATGCAGCGACAATGTAGAGGCTTATTTCCTCACATTCTTTGAGAGGCTAATGCAAGAAGTATATCATTTTCTAGAGCAGTGAGGTCACTCATATAGAATGCAATTTTCTCAACTTGCTGCATTTTGAGACATTAATGGCATTTCAAGTTAGCCTTGGATCCATAATAGGAGAACAATTTCTTGAAAGAGCCCAAATCATATTTTGCCCTAATCCATAATCTTTAGTTGGGTCATATATTTGATAAAATAGCCTGCACACATGACCTTGTGGGATTTTAAACCCTCTTGCTGTACTGCTAATTAATGCTATAAGATTTGGCTATACTGCACAAATTCTTTTGAATTAACATTCTTTAATGAATTCGGTGGACCTATGAAGCGGGCTTAATGTAATCTGACTTTTTAAATTTATATCTTTAATTGCTATGTAAACAACGGATCAAATGATCTAGAAATCTAGTTTTTGTAATGTAGTCTCTATGGTATGCTTTTACTGAACTGAAGAATCTCAAAATGACTGCAATTGTAAGCTCATTTTCTTCTCAGAGTAAATCTCAATCATAACATATGGATTGTTGTCCCTCCTTTGACCTTATTCAAAGATATTTGTATTAGTGGATGAAGTCTCAATTTATGTGTGGTTTATTACTCTGTTTAGCACATCATACTACCCACAGTGAACCAACATATTAAGATGTTAGGTGCACAATGAACATAAGGTTTGAGGGATATACTCAATCACTTGTATAGTCATTTCTTATACAAGGGAGGTTTAGATTTGACCACTCTCCATAAGACTAGATGGAGGGAATGACCAAGATCGTCACTCGAATGGAATGAAACATCGCGCTATCGAATTATTCACGAGGAGATTGCAACATTAAACAATAATATTTTGGGTATAGAAGGCTATAAATGCAGTTTAAGAAAAAGAAGGATCAAGTGCATGGACATACTCAGAACAATGTATTCGATGCAATGCTGGTTGAGAGAGGTTCATGTCCATATTTAATGTTCTCTTTCAATATGTTTCACAAAGAGAACCACAATTAGCATAAAGTAAACAACAATGTGAATAAAATGTGGAGTCACGAAATTTCCAACACCAGATCTTGTGCGCGATAAAAACGATGTACCTTGTATGGAATGTTTCGAACCTATGGTCTTCATCTATAAGGTACTTGATATGTATGGAAATTAGAACGGGGTAAAAATGTGAATGTTTCGAACCTCGTGGTCTTCACCGCCTCTCACCTCCGTTCTCTCTTATTGTTTCATCCTCTCAACACCCTTCCCAACCAATTTTCCCTTCCCCTTACATGCCCCCTCCACCACTACCTCGCTCCTCACCCCTTTTTCCTCTCCATATCCACCCTCTTGTCCCCTCCTCTCTTTCTCACATTCAGATCGATGCAAAATTGCGATTTTGATACCCCTAGTTTCGGTTTTTTCCTTTTGTCTCTATCTCTCCACCTAAATTGTTGTGAATTTCCCAAAAGATTCATCTATTATCCTCCCTAAATGTGTGTAGTAGATCTAGGGGAGAAAATCAAGACCAACCCACTACAAACATCTAGAAAACTTTGGCTTTAAGGATTAACAAACAATTCACCACTACTTCGATAAAATGGAAGGAAAGATCCCTCCATCGTGGAAATGCAATTCATCTCTAGGCATTGTTAGGGGAGTAAATTAGATCTAGGAGAGAAATTCAAGACCAACCCACTACAAACATCTAGAAAATTTTGACCTTTAAGGATCAAAGAACAATTCACCACTATTTCCTCATAAAATGGAAGGAAAGATCCCTCCATCGATGAAATGAAGTTCATCTCTCGGGCATGTTAAGGGACTAAATTTCCCTACGGAAAATGGCTCGTGAAGCACAAACTTCTATTTATAAGACTAGATGTTATCTTCCTTCAATAAACAAAAATATCAGATTTAGACCTTTCCTTATTCATAAAATCATAAGGGTCTCTCTAGGAAGTGGTAGGAATAGATTTTGTTTGACTCTCTAGTTTTTATGGTGGTTTGGGTTTATTTTAGGACCCCAAAATGGTTAAGTGTCATCTAGTTACTCCCGGAAATAATTGGATTTGATACAACCTTTATTGTTATAAGGAGAATCTCAAACAAAGAATGAATATGTATATGTTCATAATCATCTCAATCTAGGGACGAGGGGATGAGATTCTAATGCAAGAGCATCGGGTTTACAAGAAATCATGTGTCGCCCATAAATATTTAGAGTTAGAGAATAAATCCTTGCGCAATGCCACAACACTCCTAAGCATGCCACAAAGAAAGCCAATGCCTTAGTCATTTATCACAAAAGTTGCGGAAACCTATCCTAGCAATGCATTACTATCTCGGTTGTGTCACACAAACCGAAAGAGTTTACGAGAATCAAATCAGAAACGATGCACCACAAAGTAGTTACACTCAAACGGAATTGTGATAGCTCCATTATAATCACAAGGATCGATCTTGCTCATGAAATAAAGCTTGCACATAGAGGAAAGACAATGGAGTGTCTTGACATACTCATAAATCAGAAATGAAAGGGTACATATAGGGTGCTAAGTAACCCTAGTGCATGACACACAAGCAAACCCTAAACCTAACCCATGTGAGATGACCCTCCATATGTGAGTGGAGGATACATAGGATCCCACACACCAACACCCCCCTTCATCGAAGTTGGGGTAAAGCGGTATATGATGAGTCGAGTAACAAGAAGACACTCCTAAACAACTAAGAAAGATGTGTCAATGGGGCCCGGAAACTAAAGGCCTGATAAGGTGCCCATATACAAACAACATCTTCCTAGAAGAAGAAGAAGAAGAAGAGAAGGACTATATAACCCGAAGAAGATGAGCAAATGTGCATAAGACCGCATCCCAAGAAGAGACCTCAAGTGAAGAAACTTCACTTCAGTAAAGGGCTTGGTGAATATATCTGCAATCTGATCAGCTTTCTGAATGTACTGAATGTCGATGATACCATCATGAATAAGCTCTCGTATGAAGTGCATATGGATCTCAATGTGCTTCATCGCTGATGTTGAACTGGATTTTTACAAATTGAGATAGTGCTTGTGTTGTCACAATAGACAATGGTAGGCCACCGAAATTGGATGCTAAACTCTATCAGAATACCCTGTAGCCAAACAACCTCTGTGGCAATGTTAACCGCTCCTCTGTATTCTGCCTCTGTAGAAGATATCGCAATTGCATTCTACTTCTTGCTAGACCAACTAATAGGACCCAAACCAAGAGAGAAATTATAGCCAGAGGTAGATTTCCGATGATCTAAGTCACCGTCCCAATCGAATTTGTGAACACAATTAAGTCAATATCCACCTCTCCATAAGAGTGAATGCCATCATTATAGGTGCCACAAACATAATGAAGGATCTGCTTAGCTGCTTTCTAATACAACTCATGTGGCTCCCGCATGAATGCGGACACGATCCCTGTTAGTGCGAAATCACAGCACCCCCAAATGAGCTCTAAAAATCTACTTTTCTAAGGCAGAATCATTTGGTGTGATTGCATAACATTGAACTTTTCCCAAGGTGTGGGACCTCGTGCGAAATGAGAAATCTCTCCAGATTGAATGTTGGTTCCTTATTCTCTCTGTTTAGGTGCATACGTAGAAACTTCGCAGAGGATATGTTGTTAATCCTAATCTAAACTTTACCAAGGAGATAGGGATAGAAGGAATACAGAAGTTAAAACAAAGCTAAACTACGAGGTGATGCACTGAAGGAATGATGAACACTTATTTTTCTAATAGACACAAACCAACAAAATGCATACAATAAACAAGCACAAATAGCCGTATATATGCTCTATAGATTGATACAATCCATTACAAAGTAGCCAAGAGGCGGAAATGTAATGCAATTTTGGATGGAAGGCATGAACCCCACAAATCCCTTTGTTAAGAGGAGAAGGAGCCCTAAAACAAAGAATGTCCAACCATTTACAATGAATCATGCCCCCATATTTATAGATTCAACGAAAGAAGAAGAGAGAGAGAAGTGGGAAAAGTAGGTCAAGCTCAACCATCATTGTTAATGCCTCGATGAAATGTCTCCCTAAATTCGTCTTTATTGTATCAATCCTTGGTTCGGCGCCTTGAAGGAAGAGGAAACGACGAAACAGATCAAATCTGATCTGGTTGTTGAGGCAAGAAGATCCTGCATTGAAAGCTCGAAGACGTTTCCTCCGTTTTTCTTCACCTAACCTCCTCAAAATTAATTTTTCAGACCTCCATGGCATGGGTGAGGCGAGATATTTTCAACGGCATCAGATTTGCAATATTTCGAGCCCTAAGTCGAAAGATATGCCCCTTCAAAGTTTGTATCGGGTCTGCTTTCCCCTGGGACACACGGCAATCTGGTACTCGTTTAGAAACCTTTTCTCTATTCACCCCTTGAATCAGCGCCATACTGACACTTGGCATTCTCCGCTTATACCTTTATACTTAGCTAATTTTGAAGTCTTTTTGTTCGTCTTTTGACTTTGTTTCCTCTTATGCGGGATCGTGGTCGATCCAATATTTGGCATGGGGAGAAATATGGATAACAATTTGGTGACTCATAGGGGTATCTGCCTGCTAGATGAAAAGACCAATTTCCTTGTCGTATCCGTTGGGCATGGAGTCGAGAAAGACAGTTTGATACTAATTTTGCCTCTGATTCATGAGCCCCTGCTTGCACTCCCAATTTTCATAAGAAATCTCAAAATGAAGGTTTTTGAGAGTAGAAAATTGTTTTAACCTAGGGCTTCATCTATCTCTCTCGAATGGACTGCACAAAAGCCACAAAACAACACCACACTATATACAAAATTGAAATCATACATGCTCCAAATGGAACATGCAGAGCGTGCAAAGCACTTAGGAGAAAAGCAATCTACACTACAAGTAAGACAATGTGCATAAGCACTTAGAGGAAAGAGAAAACTAAACTAATATGTACAGGGTGAGAACTCCCCTTTTAGTAGCAGTGCTTAAGATAGATCCCATTTACTGGAATCTGCAACTCTTCACCCTCCAATGTAGACAATTGGAAAGCATTGCTACTTTTGCATCTTGTGATCATATAGGGGCCACTCCAGATGGCATCAAATTTGGAATGCCTTCCTGGTTTTGCTCGATCTGCATCCCATTTCAAAACTAGGTCTCCTTCCTGGAAGGTCCTTGCTTTTGTCTTCTTGTCAAAGCATTTCTTGATTGAAGCTTGATTCTTCTCTATTGCTTAGAGAGCATGCTCTTTGGTTTCTTCTAATTCTATCAGCTCCGCATACCTGGCCTCCATTGGTCCAAATTCAGACATCTCTAATTGCTTTACGAGCTCCAATATTGGCAACTCAAGTGATATAGGCAACACTGCCTCTTTCCCATAGACAAGCTTGAATGGAGAGTTACCTGTAGATCTCTTGGGCATTATTCTATCAGCCTATAAGGCCATTTTGAGCTTTGTGTGCTAGGTCCTCTGATTCTCATCAAGAGTTCTTCTGATGATCTTTAGCAGGTTTTTGTTTGTGGACTCAACTTGGTCATTACCTTAAGGGTAATAGTTCGATGAAGTACTCAAATAAGTCTCATTCTTAATAGCCCATCCTATGATTTTGGAACCTATGAATGTTAATGCATTGTCTGATATGATGGTGGCTGGCACTCCAAATCTGGTCATTATCCCTTCATAGAAATCTAGGATACTGGACTCATTTGCTTCCTTGAGTGTCACTACCTCTGTCCATTTAGTAAAATAATATGTCGCTGTCAAGATCCATTTGTGACCTTGGCTTGATTTTGGATTGATGACTCCAATGAAGTTCAATTCCCATTGCATGAAAGGTTGTTCGACTGAAATTGGGTGCAGTGGAAGTGCTGCTAGTTTTTCCTTGCCCTTGAAGAATGCACAATTCTTGCACCTTTTGATCCATGTGTAGCAGTCACTAAACACTCTAGGTCAATAATATCCTGCTTTCATGATTTTGAGTGTTGTTACTCTTGGAGCAAAATGGCCTCCAGATGCTTCAACATGGAATTCTTGTAGCACTCTCTCCACCTGATTTGTCCTAATGCATCTCAGCAAAATGCCATTGATGTCCCTCTTGAACAAGACACCATCAATAAGAACATATGGGATGGCCTGTAGCCTGAAATGCCTTCTTTTTGCTTTACTCGTCCCATGAGGACACATGCCTTCTGGAGGAAGTGCACCATATCTTGGGTCCGACAAGGCTTGTGTACATCATCTCTCCCCACTTCTTGATTTTCTTGTAGAACAAGAACAACCTCCTTTTCACTATCTCTGTTTCATCTTGTTGACACGAGGCTAGTTGTTCACACACCCCTCCCCATGGACCAACTTGGTGACCTTGATCCTAATATCATATTCCATGACACGAGTGATCCATCCCGCATGCTTTTCATTCGTGTCCTCTTGAGAAGGAATTCTTTAACTCCCACATGGGAGACCAATAGTTGGATTTTGTTGTTTGAAACCAAATGCTTAAACTTCTTCAATCCTTTGATTATCGCCAGGACCTGCTTCTCAATGAAGGAGTACCTCACCTCGTAATCTTCCAGACTCTGGTTGAAGAAAGAAATTTGATTCTGTACTTTCTTTGTTCTGCTGCACCAAGATTGTAGAAATTGTGTCGTGCCACCAAAGGCATATAGTATGAAGTCTTTGGAAAAATATGGGTTCACAAGAGTTGGGGCTTGTGATATGGCTTATTTGATAGCCTTAAAACTTGTTTTTCCTTCAACTTTCCACTTGAATGTCAAGCTCTTCTTCAAACATCAACGTTATTAGTTTAACAAGGGCAATAAGTTTGGAACAAACCTACGGACAAAATTGATTTTTCCCAAGAAGCTTTAAAGAGCCTTCTTGTGACTTGGCAATGGTGATGCTTTTATTACTTGAACTCTTTTCGGGTCAATTGTCAATCCTTCCTTTGATACGATATGGCCTAGAAGCTTGCCTTCATGGGCCAAGAATATACATTTTTGAGGTTGGTGATACCCCAAAACTCCCGTATCGTTGGAACACCTATCTTAGATGGGAAAGGTGGTCTGCTTTACATTCTTGGAAAACATTGTAATGTCGTCCAGATAGATCAACACTATTTTGTTGATCAGCGCCTTGAATGCCATATCCATTGCCCTTTGAAAAGTGACTCCGACGTTGGATAATCCAAATGACATTTTCTTGTATGCATAGGTGCCCCATTTGGTGGCGAAATCTATTTTGAATTGATCATCTTCTTTAACCATGGTCCGGTTGTACCCTAAGTAGCCATCTAGGAGGGAGAACCTTTCCGATACAGACACTACTTGCAAGATCTGCTCCATCAAGGGAGTGGGTAGTGATCTTTGAGGGAGGCTCTGCTCAAATCTCTCAAGTCAACACACACCCCGATTTCTCCATTTTTCTTTCTCGATCGGGACCAGTTTACAACCGAACTTGAGTGTTTGATTGGAAATATGATATTTGTCTCTATCACTTGTTTAGCTCCTTCATCAAAGGCTCGATGTGTGGGTTGACTGGTCTCTACTTCTACCCGATGGGTTGAATAGCTAGATCCATTCGATTGTGTGTTGTGCTAGCTTTGGATTGAACCTCTTAAGTCTTTATAATCGCAAGCAAACACATCAGAAATTCTTGGCAAAGTTGTATGAATTCATACCTTTTTGCTCGGTGGCCACCTGTCAATTTGAAGTGTTTTGTCTTCTCCAATTGGGATTGACTCAATCTTCTCCTTTGATCTACAAGTTAGCCTTCTCCTTTTCGAACTTATTATTAGGATTGAAAATAGAAATGATTTGTTGATCATTCTCAAACACTGCGAGTATGTATTATTATCGGCACCGCTTAGCCTCACAACCACATGGATATGTGGTTGTTCTCTATCTCTTTTGATGTTGTCAACCACATCAAACATTGCCCTGACTGCTGCAAGTCTTTCGACAGCTTCATTCTCCTTCCAAGGTATGAACACAATACTGAAGGCCTCAAAATTCTCCATAAGATCCCATACCCTACTCTTGTAGTTCTTGAGCAGGTCATTTTTGACAACATTTAGTCCTCTGACTTGATTGGCAACCAATTCACTATCACCAAACACTTGCAAGTTCTTGATCCCCAACTTCCTTGCCCAATGAAGACCTTGGACTAAAGCCTCATATTCAACAGTGTTATTTGAGAAAGCAAACTGGAATCTGAAGGCTGAATAATATCTCATACCTCTGGGGGACACAATCATGGCTCCTCCTCCAGCTCCTTGTCTACTCCTTGAGCCATCAAAGAACAATTGTCATACCTCATTGTCATCCTTGTATTCTAGCTTAATTAGGTCAGGAAGGGGATGATTCTCTTCATGTAGACAGTAGACACCTAGTTCAGATTCTTCCATCTCCTTATAGGGGTCAAAAGCATGTCTTTTGTTGGCCCACTCATATAGGGTTAAGTTTGGGATACATCCCACCTTGGTATCTGTTTCGTTAGTGTTTAGGAGGTCTTCTTGATCAAAAGTTGAGCAATTGGCATTGATTGGGCTAGGCACATAGGATTCAATATGATAATCAGAATAGGTTCGAGTATATGATTGTAGCCTTCGCCCCATACCTTGTCCTAAAGAGCATATGTGACTAATCAACAGACATGTAGCCTCTAATGTTGGCAAAGTGAAGTCTCGGATGCGAGACACAAAGCAAAATGTGGTGGCAAATCTATAATTGGCACGTTTTGCAAAACAACCACATTAGGGCAAGCGTGTAGAGTGAGACTCGAGATCCTTGATAATTCCCACAGTGATCACTATTATCCCATCTAATTGGATAACTCCTCTAGAGATGACTTCATATCGGAGACCCAACTGATCAGCTATTTGTTTGGGCATCACATAACTACTAGCCCCAAAATCAATCATACAATTGTGCACCAATTTGTCTCCAATAATTAATGAGACATAAAAAGGAGGAGGTCTCAGGTTTTTACCTTGTTGTTCTCCATGGTTTCTCCCTGGTTGAACCGCATTAGCAAGCACTCTCTCTTGCTGGTAGGGGGTGATTTGAACTTGACCAATTTTGCAAGGCCTGCAATAGATCCCTCTGCCCTGGAATGGCCAGTGACTCCCATAGTGAAATGTTCACACTTGTCCTTTTTATCTGCTCAATAATATTGAATGAGCTATTTTTTTGTTGCCTCTTCCTAGACACATTTCTTTCTTGCACATGGGTTGTTACAAATGGTGCCTGACTGGGTTTGGAAGGTGGTCTGGATTGGTTCAGTATGTTGGGGGTTGTACTTGGAGCACCAGGACCTTGTGGAGCGATGGAAGGTTGAGGGTCACCTGAGTTCAGTGGTTGGCCTTCTCCAATATTTCTCCTTTTGGACCGTGTGTTGGCAGCCACACCTTGAGGAGGGGACTAATTCATCCCACAGAAGTCTTGACCGCCAATTGACAAGCATAGTCTTGTTTGGGGGGCCACCTTGTTGAGCTCCTTGTTGCTGACCTTCCTCTTGGCCAGGTTCTTGTGGCACCATACTAGTTTGCACCATCAAGGCCTGATTTAGAGCACCATTAAAGCACGTTGATTGGTTATGTGGTTGATCGCATGGAAAACACCAATCATATTCTTGTGCCATATTGTTTTGTGCTGGGACCAATGCTCTTGATGTTGAAGTTGTGTTAGGATCATACGGCCTGAAAGGTCTAGTAGCTTGGGGTTGTCCTTGGTTCTGGCTCTGATTCACAGTCTGAGGTGGTGGCCTATTCTATTGATACTAGGGTCTAGCTTGATATTGAGCCTAGGGCTAGTATGGCCTAGAACTCTGAGCTTGTTGTCTTTTGATGGTCACTAGCTCATTCCCAAAGTTCTGAAGTTGCTTCATCACTTCCTGAAACTCTTTAGAGGTATTAGATGATGAAGTGGAAGCTTCAGCTGAGCTTTGACTCCTAGGGGTGGGTATAGGAGCTAATGTAGGTGCTTGGCTAGTATCTGGGCTTCCTAACTCAGGGTACAGAGGCATGGATGGCCTAGGAGTGATTTTGCCAGCTTGAATCAAATGGTTCTCAGCCCTTATGGAGAAGTTATAGGTCTGCAGAGATAATGTAGTGCCCCCCATTGACTGAATCATCAGAGAAATATCAAAATTTAAAGCCCTAAGAAAGTATAAGAAGGCACCTTCATTAGTGGGATTTACTATTGTTGGAATCCTATTCCGTGTCCTGCTGGAACTCGAGGTCAAGTCTGTCGCCCGCTTGTTCGGGGCTCTCTTGATTGTTGTTAGTTTCTCTAATAAAGACAAGTTATCACCTTTTTCCCCAAACTGATTGTGAAGAGCCGTGCACAGCTGGTTCCAGTTCTGGATAGAGCCTGCTTCAAAACTCCTGAACCATTGTGAAGCTTTCCCTTTGAATGAAGAGGTGAGCAACTTGACTGCAATGTCCATCTCATGGATCTCGTGGATTGTACAGACATTTGCAATATCTTGGACATGGTCACCAGGAGAAGTTTGATTTTCCCTGTGAAATATGGGATGCTCTTTAATGCTACAATCGGAACTGGGTTTCGTCCATTTAAGGCAAGTGGACTAGTGCCGATGAAGTTGACATATGGATTTGGTTGTGTCATTCTGATTGGCCTAAGAATCCTTACAGACTGAAAGAAAGGCCTTGCAGGTGGAGGCGTTGACAAGGTTCTGCTTGGTGGAGATGGAGACCTATGAACTCTTCTTCCTCTCCTTTCTCTGCCTGCGGATAGACGCAAGTATTCAAATATACCTTCTTTCCTTACTCTAGACCGGATTTTTCTCATGAATCTCCCAAGCTTGGGCTATTGAAACCAGTAGATTTGTTTCTTTTGGAGTCACCAGATGTACAATTTTAAGGCTTCTTAAAAGCCAGAATCACAGCAAGTGTACATCAATCCTTAATGTAATAAGATGGAGACTTCTTAGTCCCACTGGGCATGCCGAAACTATTAGTGTGAAATCACAGCACCCTTAAATGAGCTCTAAAAAATTTGCTTTTCTAAGGCAGACTCATTTGGTGTGATTGCATAACATTGAACTTTTCCCAAGGTGTGGGACCTTGCAAATTGGGAAAGCTCTCCAGATTGAAGGTTGGTTCCTATTCCTCTAATTAGGTGCATACGTAGAAACTTGCAGAGGATTTGTTCTTAATCTTAATCTAAACTTTATAAAGGAGACATGGATATAAGTAATACATAAATTAAAACAAAGCTAAACTACGAGGTGATGCACTGAAGGAATGATGAACACTTATTTTTCTAATAGACACAAACCAACAAAATGCATACAATAAACAAGCATGAGATAGCCGATATATAATGAGAGATCAGATGAAAGTAAAAGAGACAAGAAATGATCTAAAATCGATCACATACGTGTTTTATTGCTCTGTAGATTGATACAATCCATTACAAAGTAGCCAAGAGGTAGAAACATAATGCAATTTTTGATGGAAGGCCTAAACCCCAAAAATCCCTTTGCTAAGAGGAGAAGGGAGCCTGCAAAACAAAGAATGTCCAACCCTTTACAATGAATCATGCCCCCATATTTATAGATTCAACCTAAAAGAAGAAAAGAGAGAGAAGCGAGAAAAGCAGGTTGAAGCTCAACCACCGTTGTTAATGCCTCTGATGAAATATCTCCCCAAATCCGTATTTATTGCATCAATCCTTGGTTGGCGCCTTGAAGGAAGAGGAAACAACGAAATGATCAAATACGATCCGGTTGTTGAGCCAAAAAGATCTTCATTGAAATCCCAAAACGCTTCCTCCATTTTTTTCCCCGACCTCCTCAAAATTAAACTTTCAGACCTCCATGGCATGGGTGAGGCCGAGATCTTTCCAACGGCATCAGATTTGTAATATTTCGAGCCCTGAGTCAAAAGATATGCCCCTTCAAAGTTTGCATCGGGCCCGCTTTCCTCTAGGACATGCAATGATCAAGGCGCTCGTTTAGAAACATTTTCTCTATTCACCCCTTGAATCAACGTCATACTGACACTTGGCATTCTCCGCTTATACCTTTATACTTAGCCAATTTTGAAGCCTTTTTGTTCGCCTTTTCACTCTGTTTCCTCTTATGTGAGATCACGGTTTATCCAATATTTGGCACGGGGTGAAATATGGATAATAATCCCAACAACATAAGATAAATCCGGTCAAGTGTGATTCAAGTAAATCAAGCTCCCCACCAACTGTCGATAAAGGGTACCATCAACCAAGGGAGTAGAGCAATCAGAAACCAACTTAACCCCGGAAAGAAAAGGAGTAGGAGAAGACTTGTAATCGACATCTAAAAATGATCAAGCAAGTCAAGAGCATACTTAGGTTGCGAAATAAAAATTCCCGAGTCAGATTGTGAAATCTGGATCCTAAGAAAGTAATGAAGCGAGACTCTAAGTCACCATGGAAAACTTGTTGGTTAAGGCGATCTTCATAGAATCAATGATAGAGGAAGAGTTGTTTATGATCAACAAGTCATCAACATAGAGAACAAGGATGAGTATGGAGTCATCTTGCCGTAGAATATAAACATTTGGATCAGAGTGACACCTAGTAAACTCGATGTAAGTAAAAAGGGGTCCATCTTGGCGTACCAAGCTCGAGGGGCTTGTTTAAGGCCATAAAGAGACTTCTTTAACTTACAAACGAGGGAGGGATCATGGACATAACCCGGAGGTTGTTCCATATAGATCTCTTCCTCTAGGTCACCATGAAGGAAGGCACTCTTAACATCCATTTGATGGAATTTCCATCTATTTGCTGCGGCAATGGAAAGGGTCAATCGAATAGAAGTCATCTTCGCAACCGGAGCAAAGGTTTCAGTATAATCAACCCCAGCTATCTGGGAGAAACCCTTAGCTACTAATCGCGCTTTAAAATTTTCGACGTCTCTATCTACTCCATACTTTGTTCGGAACACCCACTTACACCGAATGATTTTTTTCCTTTCGGAAGAGGGGTGAGATCCTAAGTATCGTTCTTACAAGAGAGGAATACTCCTCATCCATGGCAGTAATCCCACTCGGTATACCGAGAAGCCTCCCGAAATACTATGGATCAGAAGTAGAGGTGAAGAAAGAGTGGGGTCCAATGAAATCTGAGCGAGTACGTCTCATATCCGAAGTATCTCCAACTAAATCTCTAAAGACTTTTGAAAGTTTTCCTAGCCCAAAGATGACTAGGAGGATCGTGTCGAGTCGAAGATTTGTCACTCGAGTGAGAAGGTACATAGTCCTTGTCATCACTATCGAGAATCGTAATCGGAAGACTCAAAGGTCTCGATGGTCGGGAAGATCAGGAAGAGGAGCACGCTCAATAACATCATCATCTGATAAGTCAGAATTTGAATCAGGAAGCTGAAGAACCTCAATAGGTAGAGAAGTAGAAGTCGAAGAAGACTCATTGAACTTAACACTTCTCTTAATATAAAGCTCATGAGAAGTAGGATTCAACAATCGATATCCCTTCACGCCATCAAGATACCCTACAAAGATACAAGGTTTGGATTGTGGTTCCAATGCCTTGTGTTTCTTCTTGGGAATCCAAGTCATAGCCTTGGATCCGAAGACTGAAAGTGCTCAACATTAGGCTTGCGTCCAAACTAGGCTTCAAAGGGTGTCATCCCTCTTATTGCCTTGTGTGGAACACAGTTCTAAATATAATTAGCATAGTTCACTACTTTAGCCCAATACTGCGGAGGAAGAGACTTTGAGTGAATCATACAAATGGCCATCTCCTTAAGAGTATGGTTCTTTCTTTCTACGACTCCATTCTACAAAGGGCTATAAAAAGCGTATCTGTGTAAGGAGATCCCTTGGAATATGAAATCCATGAACCTATTGTTTACATATTCACCTCCATTGTCGGTTCGAAGAACCTTAATAGACCGTTCCGCCTATTTCTCAGCAAGAGCCTTAAAGTCCTGAAAATGTTCAAAGACTTCAGACTTAAGCTTAAGAAAATATACCCAAGTATATCACGAATAGTCATCAATGAAGGTGAGCACATAAAGAGCTCTAGTAAAAGAAGGAGACGGAAATGGACCAAAAATATCGTTGTGAACAAGATCCAAGGGACGAGTAGCTCTCTAGGCTTTTCCTTTGTCAAATTTCTTTTCAGGATGCTTTCCAAGGGTACAACCCTCACAAAGACCCTTAGAAAACTTGACGTGGGGTAACCCGTTGACCATTTCATTTTGGCTCAATTGTTCAAGGTAGCGATAATTTAGATGTCTAAAACGCTCATGTCATAGCTTACTAACCTCATTTGCATGAGTGAGCAAGGTAGTGGGCGTAGAATCGAAGTAAAGTGAGAAAAGGCATATACAATCGTGAACGGTGATCTCGCCTTTCCCGCAACCCACCGTAGTGTCATCGTTAAGCTCATGAATAATCACCAAGTTAGGACCAAATTTCACTCACATTCCTTCACCAAGGTGAGTAATTTGCTAAACCGATAGGAGATTGGTAGAGAGATCCGCTTTACTCAACACTTGGTTGAATGTTCCCCCATCCATCTCTACCGATCCACTACCGGAAATTGACATTGTTGTGTCATTACCCATCGTGATTTGGGACATACCACAAGGCTCGATGTTGGAGAACTCAACATGTGAAGAAGCCATGTGGTGCGAGGCACCGGAATCTATAATCCACGTCATATGAAGGAGCAACTTTGGCTACAAGGGCCTTTCCTTTCTTCTTATCAGATTTAGAACCTTTTATAGTAGAAGACTCGGCCTTCGGAGCATTTTGTTTGATAGACTCAGGAACACCTATTTGATTTTTCTCAAGTAAATGAGTAAGGTGATCAATTTGTTTTCTCATACACATATGCTCTTTATGACCAAGCTTCTTGCAATAGGAACACAAATACTTGTCTTTCTGTGCTCTAGGCTCAGAAGTCGAAGCGTTCGTGTTAAATTTAGTTTTGGTCTTGGTTTCCTTCTTAGGTTGATCCTTTTTTCTTTCTTCTTTTCCTCATCGGTACTTGCTACAAGGGCATGTGACTTAGACTTGATGAGACTCCATTTGAATGATTTTGTCATGTTCTCAAATGAGTTGGGACGAAAAACAATCAAAGGAGGGCATATTCCAATCCTTACCCAAGACAACTTTTGTAGCGTAAAAGTTGACACAAAGATAGAATATTCAGGACCTAACTTAGAGAGAATTGACAAGATCAATTTAGAATATTTCTTCTCTACTTAACATTCATTTAACAACAATCTAATGTGGACAAACTTAGAGAAAGATGCTTGTAGGTTTTCAAAATCACTAGGATTTAACCCTAGTAATTCATTTTCCAACTCATGCGCTCTCATGTCATCTTGTTGTCCAAACATTTTATCTAACGTTTTTCATGCAAAATTAGGTGTTTCAAATGACTCAATTTGGAAGAGCAAGTTAGGAGAAATAGACATGCAAAGAAGACCTAAAGCTTCATCACTACGGTTTAACCACTTAGATTTTTCAGGGTTGTCATCTAGTTCAGTCTCAGTTCTCATGGTGATGCGGAATAACCCTTTACCCCTTAGTTTCATAATCATTTTCGATCTCCATTCGAAGAAGTTGAATGGCGTAAGCAAATGAATTGAAAGTGCATCCACAAGTGAAAAGAGAGAAGGAATGCAGAAAAGAAACTCAAGAATCACAACCACCCAAGACAATATAATAACTCCCCTGTTTTCGGCACTTTATAGTTTAATGCGTTGAATACAATTGGGTCCAAGCGTGCATCTCAAAAGCTTGATTGGTAACTCACCCTTGCTATCGTGTACTAAAGCGCAAGAGAGGAGACCACAATTGTGTTTCGTGGAGCACAAACAAAGTGACACCGTATATAAGCACAACTTTCAAAAAACTAGGAAGGAGGTGAAATCAAATCCTAGTTGTGAGAAAAAGTGTCTCATGTCACAATGGATACCCCCTTGTTGCAAGTATTTGTGGCGGATGCGTTCATTTAGTTCAGTAAGTAATAATAAGGGTAAATACAAGTTTTAGATGAACTCAAGATGAGTCTCAATGATCTTCAAAATGTTAGAAAAGCACTCGAAGGTAAATAGGTACTCAAAGTTTCACTACACACTTGAGCGCACAATGAGTAAAAATTTTGATAATAACGCCTAAAATTACCATTTTGAAACGTCCAATATAGCTAATTTTAAAGCCATGGGAGTAAAAAAATGATAATGAACGTTAATTTAAAAGACGATTTAAATACTTTACTAATAGAAAAGAAGATATCGTAATTAATACAAATAGATTTAATTACAATTAAATCTAATTAATTACTGAATTAAAACTAATTAAGATAATGAAATCCTAATTAATTATGAAGAAATAAAGAAATACTAATTAAGATCTAATTAAAATTAAATCCTAATTAAATATCTAAATATACTTTCCTTTTAAAAAGAAATTCCCACCTAAAAAATTAGAAAATTTACCGTTTGGATCTATTAAGAGCTATTAAGACAAACTAATTAAGATCTATTAAATTAAAGGAAACTAATTTCTATTAAGATCTATTAATAGAAATAGATTTTTAAAAAAGCTTACCGTTTGTTTGAAATAAATGAAATTTAACAAACGTATCGTTTGGAAATCCCGAGTTGGAGGTGCCAAGAAAGCGTGTGTAACGGCCGAGCTTTAGAGATAGGTTCGGCATGGGTCTCGGCGAGATGTTGGAGGGAAGGATCCCGTGTCGAGTGGAGAGATCGGTTGATAGGTAGGTCTAAGGTGTAAACGTGGGCAAAGTAGAACTCACGGCCACGACCATGGTAGAGAAGGGCAGAGCATGCAGAGAACCAGAGGACTTAGCCAAGAGAACCACAACATAGGAGGGGATCCCGATTTGGAGAAGTCGGGCCAAGCTTGAGCACCTCAAGAGAGTGTAAACCAACACAAGGAACTCCACTTGAAGCAACAATGAGCTAGGGGGTAAACAGCCCGAGCTCGGAAGGCAAAGCAAGGGCAAATGCAAACTCGGTAGAAGCAACCATGAGCAAAGAGTTGGAGAGGTCGAAGACTTCCTGACCAAATGCAAAGACCCCAGAACCAATGCAAGCCAAAGATCCACCAACAAACCCGGAAGCAAAAAACGAAAGTAGAACCAATCAATGAGTACAACTGAGTTGGAGAAGCCAAACGTAGGTCGAAGATGACTCAGAAAATGTTGCAGATACCAAGGGAGTGAGCAACATGTGAGTCAAAGACCAAACGGAATGGAAAACATGTTGATTCATAGTTAATGCAGGTCAAGTGAGCAACAGATCGAGCTCGGTGGCATGCAAACACATAAAAGACCAAAAACGGAGATCGAAAAAAAAATGCATTTTTAAAAAATGATTAAAAAACCAGAATAAAGAACCTCTATTTTAGTTGATCTACTAGATTTAGCTACTGATTAGCTAAATGTAGCTACAAAACCCCAAAACTCAAGGAGATACCTACACATGCATGAAGAACACAACAAAACGAAAAAATTTCCAAGAATAGCTTGTTAAATACATTAGCAATAAAATTCCAGAATATAATGATCGAAAAACTTGCACGAGGAGTAAAAAAACAAAACCAAGAGTAATCACAACTCAGATGACGAATGCACGTTTACCCAATCTCATCTTTGATACCATGAAAGAGTTTGTGAGAATCGAATCAGAAATGATGCACCACAAAGTAGTTGCACTCAAACGGAATCGTGATAGCTCTAGCATAATCACAAGGATCGATCAACAATGGAAGAACTTGCTCAACAGAAATAAAGCTTGCACATAGAGGAAAGACAACGGAGTGTCTTGGCATACTCATAAATCGAAATGAAAGGGTACATATAGGGTGTTGAGTAACCCTAGTGCATGACACACAAGCAAACCCTAAACCTAACCCATGTGAGATGACCCTCCATATGTGAGTGGAGGACACATAGGATCCCACACACCAACAAAAACTTCTCTATGTTGAGCATGCCTCCTAAGCCACACAAAACCTTTATGCATCAATCCTTGCCTCAAAACACTATCCTTGTGTAGTGAAGTTGTGTACGCCTTGCATGGATCATCGATGCTTTACCAATGTGGCACACGGCCTTGTGTAGATCACTAATGCTTTACCAATGCCACACACCCTTGTGCAAACCATCGATGATTAACTAATTTCACGGCATACTCCTAATGCCACCATATACTACCAAAGCCGCAAAACCTTGCATTTATGTGAGACCATGTCAACATCAACATAATTAAGGGGAGACATATGTGGTTCTTGATTTGTCCTTCACTATTAGGGTCCAACCAAATTATTTGATTTAGCTCAATCCAAGGGGAAAAACTTCCAAAACATCTCAATGGGAATTTGAAGGGATCTAGTGAATATTATGCAAGATATCTTTACTTTTAAAGGCATCTTTGTTCTCTCATAAGATATTTTATGAATTCTATAAGTAGAAGGGAACCATAAACATGTAAGATACCACTTAATCAATTTCCAAATCAAGGAATGAGCTATTATCCATTTGGAGTTTGAGCCAATTTGGTTATGTGGAAGCTTTGCAGAGTGTGTAAGCTTAGGATATGCCTAGGATTGGAATTCTTAGATGAATTCTTACCGATTCTTGTCATAAGACTATAATTTGAAGTGTGGTTCCATTGTGTCATTGAGTTTATAATAAATGACTTCAACTAATAGAAGACGATTTTGGTTGTTTTATGCGAAATGTTCTTGAGATCTTGCTTTGGTGAGATCTAACTATGAGATAAGTTGTGTGGTGTGAGGCTTCCTTTCATTAAGAATCATAAGCTGTGATCGCATCGTTTATGGTATCATAATAAGGATTTTGAAGTCTTGCTAAAGAGATTGGTATAGAAATCAATCTAGGTTAAGTGTGTGATCTTGATATTCGTTATTTTCCATACAATGGGTGTGGGTAGAAAGTAGTTGAGACCTCTTCCAACATTTATGATTGGATAGAAAGCCGTTGGTCACAAAATTTTGTTGAGAAATTGTGAGGAAAATAGAGAGGGTGTATCGCCCCAAATTAAAACACCAAAATAAAATAAATTAACAGTAAAAAATACATAATAATTTTTGAAATAATTAAAGAGAACTTTTAATTAGAATACATTGTTAAAGTTTGTTTCGTCACACCGGGCGATGTGTAACAACGTTTTCCTCTGCAAGTCATTTGTGGTGTGTAGTTAGGTGGACTAGTAGTCGATTAAATTGGCGAAGCCAACAACCTGTTAACAAATAAAGTTTAATCACATAAATCGATTTGTGGATAGCAAGTTCATGGATGTATGATCATCCTGCTCGCATAATCATCTTCCTCATCCGAATCGTAAGGGATTCACGAACGATTATTGTTAGGTCTAGCATCAATCTCACATGATATAAAAATTACCCCATTAAAATAAGACTCCCACGTTGTGATTTAAATACTCAAAAGCATTTCTAATAAAAATATAAATTAGGTTTATAATTTAGCTATTACTTACCAAAATATAAGCCTCTTTTAAGCAAAGACACAAACTATTACAAGTTACATTAAGTGCCCCTTTTTATTACTTTACAACACTTGGTCACTTTATATCTTCCACCTCCCCCTTAGAGTTAATAATAATTATATTTATTAGTTATAAATGTTTCAAACTTCTTTGAAAGGAAATTCAACCTCGTAAGTACAAAAGTATGACAAAATGTGGACCCTGGATCAATTGATCCTCAACTATATGACTATTAGGTTATTCAAAAGCCTAATTTTCTTCATATCTTACTTAAAATTGATTTTCTCATTTACTCTCTCATTTTCTCTACATGTTCGAGTTTTGATCATCCATGGAGGTGACTCAACTTATTTGTCATATTGATAAGGGTTCCATTACTTTTCCCCTGTGTGTGTGTGTGTTGAGAAAATAATGGAGGGCCATGTACAGCGATCGTGCCCAAAGGGCATAGTTAAATCCTTCATGGTCCTTAGGGCTCGCACAATCCATAGCCACACAACGATAATGGAGGAAGGATGGGGTTGTGTGCTTGCATAGATATTAAAGAAAATAAATAAGAGTTTTGGCCTTGTGGACAAGATTTAACCATATCCCTCGGCACGGGTCCATAAGGACACGACCATTGCCGCTTAGTGCTTAGGGTGGGGTGCGGCGGAGCCGTGGCCCCTTAATTTTTTATTTAATATATATAAACCTAATACACATACACATATGTTCCATTATTAAAATAAACACACACACATACAAACCCAACTTGTATACTTAGTCCATAACAAATTTATATACCTCTATAAAGCTTGTTTCTTATATAAGAATTCAATTTGCTTTCATTTCACTAATACTAAAATTTCACGAGGTAATACAATACGTAAACAAGTATAAATCTACTTTTTTTACTTTATTACCCCCACATTGTTCCAATAAATTTATCACAATGCAACAATCTTTCATGAGCAATACAAAACGTATATGAACCCTTTCAAGCGGAAGAAAATAATAAAGAGGAAATAGTCACATTTTGTTTATACTACAATCCCTCTCTTTTTATTTTCAAGAACAAGTATGCAATAGTAAGGTTCAAGAGACTTGAGAGAGAATGAAGAGTTTCACAAGTTAGATTCAGAAGTTTTCAAACAACACTCATTATAACTTTTCTATTTGAACATACATCGATGTAAAGAACAACTTTTTTCAAACACATAATAAAGGAAAAATCACTTGGCTCATTTAATAGGTCATTCATTAAACTTTCCAAAGTAATTCCTTTTACAACTCTTGTTTATCATTCAAGTAAGGATATAATAATGTAGATGACTTTCAATAAGTAATACCATAGAACTCACATTCCTTCCAAATGAAATAAGAGTAAAAGTGGAATGGAGAGATGGTAACAATACATTCAATTAATATGCTTTTCATTTTCATTTCCAAGAGTGTAATCAACTTAACAATGTTTAATTTTACATACTATAATGAAAACCTCTTTGTTTACTTCCGATGCACCAAAAAAGTGAGAACTCTTGCTCAAATACAATAACTTATCAAATTACCATTTCATCACAATAACAAGGTGATTTCAACAAGTAAGAATACAACAACATGTGATCTTTTCGCATAAATGTAACAAGGTACCAAATCTAAAGTCACAAAGCTTTGAATTTCTTCTCCTACTCTACCAAGCCATACCAAAGAGGAGGTGAAGGCAACGTTCACCTCCCAGCCATACAATGGAGGTAAATCTTATTTGTAATGTCCCCCTGAATCCCCTAAATCCCATGAAGAACTCCACAACCAAAAACAAGACTTGAAACAAAGCATATCCAAAACACACACGTGTACATCCAAAATGCACCAATTAAAATAATTAAAATTTATTTGGGATACAAAAGACAAGAGTTATCTTTACGAAACAACACTAAACACACTACCAAGCTAGTTAGGCTTGTAGGGGAAATGCTGTCATTCTTAATCACTTATAGCTCCACTAAGGAATGTAGATTAGCCATTTGTTCCTCTGCAAGAAATAACTTGGATATAACTCTTTATGCCTCCCTAAACCCACAACCACTTTTAATCTCCACAAAGGCTAATCCCCAATCCCTTTGGTTCCTCTATTAAGTTTCATACATGTTTTACTTTCTTCGTTTTCCACACATATCCCTCCAAATGACATAATAATTTCTTCTCATACTCATAACTATGCTTACTAGTCTCATATAGGGTGCTTAACAAATAACATAACACCAATGAAAACATAATACGTGTTCAAATAAGCAATAAAACCACAACATTCCATCAAGAGAGAGAGAGAGAAGAAATGAATTTTTCACGAAAGGAAAAATAAGAAAAAAGAAACTCACCCCTTTCTCATCTTATCCCACCAAATTTCCAATCAACCAAGCACTCCAAAATTCAGCAGCACCTCCCAAGTCCAAAATCCTCCCCAAAAAACAACCCACAAGGTTCACTTAAGTAGCCAAAAATCCAACTTAGAACAACAAATGGACCATGTAAAGTGGCATGCCCAAACCACCATGAAAACACATGTATCCTATAAGGCAATAAATTTTCTTACAAGCCCACATGAGATTCCTTACATGCACAACCATTCCTCTAATGGATCTTAGAGGAAAACAAATGTATCCTCCTTACAAGATTTGACAACCACTCAACCCAAAATCTAAGAAATCTAAAACATAGAAATAATAAAAAGAAAAAATAAAATCAAAATGGCTATCATCAAATTACTTAACTTGCAAGCAACCCAAAAAGGTAAAATCTCACATTCAAATAAAATAATCACAATCACATCAAAAGCTTGTCTTTCAAATCAACTTACAAACGTAAATGAGATTGAATGCAAACTAGGGTAGAGATTTTTAAGGAAAGGTTTCAAGGAAGTAAAGGGGTCCTTTTGAGTCCCCAAGTGGCCAAAAAGTCCTAAAAAGGTACACCTGCCCCATGGTTAAATGTATGGAGAGTTTTGGGAGGATGGGATAAGAGTTAACTACTCAAAAGTGTCCCCAAAGCCAAAATTTGAATTTTCCTCAAACAAAAAGTGTTCAACCATCAAAATTAAGTCAAAAAAAAGGTTAAAAATTAACCCTTAATGCAAACTTAAAATTTAACTTAATAAAATAATCAAATTAACCAAATCAAAGGTCCAAAGTGAAGGGAAAATTTACAAACAACGAAACAAAAATGCAACATTCAAATTACATGGGTCACTTCACATACCAAAAACCTAACTACTTTAAATCCCAAGTGACCTATGTTGGTTAGGGAGCTTCATGGGAGTTAGTCCCCCTTCATCCTCTTTGGTATGTTTATGTTTATTTATCTATGTATACTTCTCAAGCACATGTTCACCATCTACACACTCAACACACACACACATCATACCTACCCAAAATACTTTGTAGAATTCAAAATTAACTACATACAAAGACAAAAAATCATACACACAACCCATACATGCATTCCATGCAATTAAATGAACAACATAATCTCAATGCATCTCATGCAAACACCCATCGTGATTAATTCCGAACATATTTTATTACTATAAAAATTACACAATTACAATCAATAATGTTTCATATCTTTCTCATGTAATTTACACAAAATCATCCATATTACACTAATCACATCCATAGAATTCATCTAACATGTATACATTGTTTACACATAAAACAATACATCCATTTGATAGTTTCATACTATTTTAATCCTTCCATTATTTTATAACATTTAATCTAAAAACCATGATTCAACAATCCAAACTTGTTATGTTTATGTTTCATAAACATTAAAATTTCACGACTCAAATATGGATCATATTCATACTACCCATACAAGTTATTCCTAATCTTAGTATTCATTCCCTAGTTCATTTGGTTTGATCAATTGTTCGGTTTAGAGTTAAAGAACAAGAATCATTTGTATTTTCAACCCAATCAATAACATATAAATGGTTATAAAAATCTCATCACCCACACACCAGATTCATTTTAAAAGGCCTCTGGGAAATTGGAGGTGGAAAATCCCTGGTGAATATACCTGGAACCACTTTCATGGGAAAGGCAAATATTTTGGGTTTCCAAAACAATTTTTTCACCTGGTAGTTTCTTAAGGGAGAGCCTTTTTTTGCCTCGGGAAGTCGATTGTCACATGACATCATTTCGCCATCGGTTTTTCGTATGCGACAACAAGATTTTTGACGCACGACAAGATTTCTTGGCTAGTACCAGTCTCCAAATGGTGTCTCATAAAAGCGAGAGTCATTGCCACATGTCAAGATTTGTTGTTGCATGACAAAAATATTTATTGTCGCATGACAACAAGATTTATTGTCGCATGACAACAAGATTTTATGTCGCACGACAACAAGATTTTTTGTCACATGACAACAAGATTTGTTGTCATGTGAAAACAAAAAAATTTGTCGTCTGTCAACAAGATTTGTTGTTGTGCGACAGCAAGGCTTGTTATCGTGTGTCAACGAAATTTTCTATCGTGCGATAGTAAGTCATGTTGTCATGCGTCAAAAAAAATTATTGTCGCACAACACCTATATGTTGTTGTCGCGTGTCAGCAAAAAAATGATGTCATTCGTCAATGGAAATTTGTTGTTGTACGTCACGAATGTTGTTTTCATGTGTCCTGATACCAAAACCCTAATATTTCCCTATAAATACCCCTCTAGCCCTCATTATCACACTTCCCAAATAAATAAATAAAATCTCTGTTCTCCTAGCGCTCACTGACTTACGGTGTCTCATATTTCCCAAAGTGTGCTAACAAACAAAAAAACCAAATACAATCTAACCTTTCGTGTCTTGATTCAGCCTTTCGTGTCTTGTTCTCAATTATTTCAATTGTTTGACCTTCAGTCTTGAATCTCGCATGGTCATGGACTTATAAAGACTAGGTTTTTAACTACAATTTATGTCATGACAGCTGAATCTCAAACTGAAGCTCAAACAAACCAGGAAACAGCCCTACCCAAGATTATTTATAGGAACTTAATGTGCCCACGCATTCATACAGTCTTGCAAATGAATGCAAGTTATAAGGAATGGGTACAGGATTATGGGTTCATAGGACTAGTTAACATGTCGTAGTTTGAGATAGATCATGATATTCTGAACTACCTCCTCTCAGCATTCAATACACTAGATGGAAAATTCACTGTGACTTTTCCAGATGGATGTACATTCAGGTTCAAGTGTTGATCCTATTGATATCCATCGATTGACATGCCTTCCTTTTAAAGATTCCGCTATTGTAACAACCAAAGAAACTATGACTGAAGATGATAAGATTTTCCTCAAATCTTATTACAATTTCCATGTTGATGGTACATGTAACGTGCTTTAATTTGTAAAATTTTAATTTTGATATAAATTGTGTTTAATTCATCATCCAATGACATTTTTGCAGTAAATATCAACAAATCAAGACAAGGAGTAGATATGCAAGGATTTGTATACAATTTTCTTGCTGCCATGATATCTTTTTTTCAAGCCAGAATTGTTTTGCAGGGTAGGCAAACAAATATTCCAAATTGGGCTATTGCCTACATTCTCGCAACAATCTGAAAGAAAAGATTTGATTGGTGCACATACTTGTCAAATAAGATAAAAGCTGATATTACAAATGTTGGACTTGCTGAAAAACCAATTGTTTGTACCACTAACTATCTCCTTGGTCTTTATTTCGAGGCATATTATAATTTAAAAGGTGAACCCACTCCTACTTGCATGAATGACACAATGAAGCAATTGTCAATTCTATTTGAAGAACAACAGGTTAATAGTTTATATTTCGATGTTAGTAAGGTTATTGTCTTGATTATTTCACTTTACAAATTACATATGGATGTTACTAACATTATGTACTTTTGTTTGCATCTTTACCTTATGCAAAAAAATTAGAGGCCCTTCCACGAAAAAAACAACAGAAGAGGAAGATGTCAACAACATGTCGAGGCATCGAGGAGATTCCTAGTTCGAAATGGAAGCTCACTTGTCACCTAACCCTCAATCATTTGCATTAGTAAAACGAAAGAGACATAATACCCTTAACATTCAATTTTTTTTTTTTTACATTTTACCATTTAGTATTTATCATTTACCATTTAGATTTAACATGTCGCGAGGACTTTGGACTATTTTCCACTTTTACAACAAACATCACCCACTCACTTAGTTCAGTCGTTTGCATCTGTCGATGTTCAATCGTTGCAAGTGCAACACCCTACTCCACCATTCCTATCACCCATAGGTCCAACACAATCATTTCAAACTTAGACCCAGTGATACACAGTTGCCTCTAACCAAGGTATAAATTGTTGCTTTTGTGTAATTTTAAATAATTTTTATATAAGTTAGACTGTTAGTAATGATTTTGTTCTTAGACTTGACAGTGCATTCCAGTCCATCTCCGTCTATTCAAACAATGCCACCTCCTCCACCAATACCACCATTCCGAGTCAAACTTGCAACAAGAGGTAAAAAGACCATTGGTAAACGCATGATGCCACTTCCGGCCCCTAGTAGGACACTGAACATTCCTTCTGAATTTCCCAATATCTCTTTCGGTGGCTTGCCCAACATAACGAGCAAATCAGTTTTAAATAAAATAAATTTAGATGAAGTTTTTTTGGGCAATGATAACAATGACCCAACAATTTTTTCAACACACACGATATGATTCAAGGCCCATAGGTATATTTCCATTTCGATGTACTTTATTTAATATTGATATATATCAATTTCTTGTCACTTTTTAATTTTTATCACATCCAATTTTAATATGATTTTTTTTTCACAAATACGATTAGGGCATACAACGGCAACAAGAAGCAACACATGTATCTCAAGCCTCAACCCCCATCCTCTCCGTCGACATCATCCTCTTCGGATAGTGATAATAGTTGATATCATTTTCTTTGAATAACTTGATTGGTTATGATTTTGAAGCCCATGTAAAAGAGTTTGTTATGCCTCATATAATGGGAGCGAAGGGCTAAAGTGTTAATCAAAGAGATAAAGGATCATTTTGATAACCATAGCCAAAGGTCTAGTTTATATGTTGCAATCCAAAATCATCCTGCTAAGATAGATGTCTTACTCAACCAAGCACAAGGTGGGACTGTCACATATAACAACAGATTATCAGGACAATGTTTTAGATAAAGTTTTGAATAAACTAGAAAATATCAATGTTGAAGCCTGCATATTTCAACAAATGGTCAAAGGACAAAGATTTGGTGGAAATTGCAAATGTTGAAAGAGATAGAGCTGTTGTAAGTATTATCAATTTGAAATCATATTTTTTATTACTTTCTAATTTTAGTAATATGTTTTAATTGAGCTCAATGTTTTTGTTGCAGTTGAAATATGAAAACTTAAAAAGTCAAGCAAAGGTGTTCCAAGTTCACTTGGAAACAACTAAGAAAATTTTATCCTCAAGAATGCAACTTAAGCAAACTATTGTTTTGGTTAACAAGCAAAACAATACTTTGAAGAGGATTATTAAAGAGAATGGCATGGATGTTGAGATTTTGTTCAAGGCAAAGGAAACTACAAATCCTTATTTGTTATCCTATGGTGATGCTTCAAAGGAAGATGAAGCAATAGTTAAGAATTTAAACATTGTTGCGGAGGATCTTGTTAGTTTTGGAATTCTTGAAGGCAGAATAGAGGAGCACCAACCATTGGGAAAAGTGACACAAAAGTCACTATAGAAACTGATAAGGAAAGTTCCAATGGGTGTGGGGAAGTTGTTAATGTTTGAGTATGAAGATAAAGTGTAAATGTATTTGTTGAAAAGTGTTTACAGAACTTGAAACTTGAAAATTTTGGAAGTTTGAATCTTGAAACTTGAATATTTGTTTAATTTGAAGAATGTTTAAAGTTGAATATATGTTGCAATGGTTTTACTTTTCATGGAATCTTTTTTTTTACACGTATTATGTTGCAATTTGGAATTTATGGAATGTATTTTGCTTTAATGTTGAAAGTTTAATTATTTACAATGTGATGTTTTTGATGGAATATGAATTTTTTAACGTGTAATTTAATTGACTACCTCATTTCACATGACCTGAGTACCTTCAATATTTCATGTAATGATTCTCTTCCACTTAATACAGAAAAATCTTCTTCTCTCTACTTGTAAATTTCAAACTATGTAACAGGTTTCTTCACATTACCTCCGTAACACTTCCTGAAATCCTAGATGTATGGAATGCATTTTCTTTAATGTTGAAAGTTTAATTATTTACGTCTAATTACGATATTTAAAAAATTGTATTCCAAAAATGCATGTCACAAACACTACATCACAACAAAGTTTGAAAATACCAAAATAAATAAAACATGATTATTATAACTCCAAGTATGATAGGGTTTAAGGTACCTCTAGTCTTCTAGATGGGTGACAATGTATATGGGCGCTAAATGAGAAATCCTCCTTCACAACAAGCTAAATGACCTTCAAATCTAGAGAACTCAACACGAAAAATGGATTAGTATATAAATGGGTGGGTTTCTTGACAATGTCAATCCCGAGAAGTGAGAGCTTCCTAGGATGGATGTCAACCCACATTTTCGATAAAGAAAAGATGAAATATTGATTGATTGGATGAAGCAAGAAATAGAAACTGAGATGCAATGAAGATAAAATAAAATGCATATCTGGTCTAAGTAAATTAATGCAAACTAGAACCGGTGCTTGTGACGGCGACACATCATGCACAAGTGTCAAGATCTAGAACAATGGCAGAAAATGTAGATCTGAAGGCCTTGCAAATTAGTATTCCAAAAATGCATGTCACAAAAACAACATCAAAGCAGTTTAAAAATTAAAAAATACCACTTAAATAAAAAAATTATTATAAATAATTGTGTTTAAATAAATGTAAGTATATATACCGTAACATCTTAAATGATAACTAAAGTTGAAGCAATACATTTTCAATACCCTCTTCAAAGTTGATATTTGCATCTGCAGAATTAGAGGACGCACCAAATCCAATCTCATTACAATTGTATTACGTCTAACTATAAACAATTATATTTGAATCTATTACTATGAAATTGAATACATAACAAAATTTAAAATGTCAGGTGACAAACAATAAATGTAAGGTCAAGGTGATACCTATTATCTATAAGTTTTGAAATCATATTTAAAGCTGAAACAATCCATTTTCAATAGCTTCTTCATAGTCGATATTCGCATCTGCAGAGTTTGAGGATGCACCAATTCCAGTCTCATCATTGAGAACATTTGTACTTGTAGCTGTATTATTTACACCTCTTCTTTCAACAAGTGAATTCTAATGTGCAATTGCTCTATCAAAAGGAAATGTGTCCAAGGAGTAGCGTGAAACATATAACCTCATAGATTTTTATCCAACCTGTTTCTTAGTTTTGATTTTATAAAAGATAAAGCATTAAAAACTCTTTTGGAATCCATATATCCTGAAATCATTGTTTAGCACAACTCATATAATCTAAAATATTCACCGATGTCTTCCGTAACACACTACTTTGTTAGATTTTTTGCAGCGCCTTATCATAGCACCACTCTCGTGAGGTTCATTTAAAAATTTATATTGGCTAATAGTTTTCATTGTAAAAGTAGTTGATTGAGAATTTATTAAGTCAATATTCAATATACCTTTGATTCAATACCATTGACCTCTAACATCTTGGTGAAATGATCCATTATTGTACCCATGGATTTATGAAAACACTTACTTACAAAATATGCATGACCACCTTCAGTATTCCAATAATTTGGATTCATCACACCCATAGCTTCAAGAATTTTATCTTTACTTGAAATGTTCTCTTATTTTAGATGTTAAGGATTGTGTAATTTTTTAAAGTTTTATTCGTGTATCAATATAATAATGTAATCAAGCAGTAACATGTGTCATGTAAACTTCTTCTCTTTTCGATCCTGTAATATCTTGATGTTTATGCAAAATGTGCAAAGTGGTATCTCCTCACATTAACATTGATATAGATGTGATTATGGATATTAAATCTAAAATAATTACGGGGATTCTTAAGATCTAATAAAACTTTCTAGTCATCAAAAACAGGTGTATCAAAACTTTTTTGTGACAAGTACAGGACATCAAGATTTTGACATACCCTCTTTCTCAGCCATATAAAATCAACAATATAGATTGCTCTCTCTTGTGCATACTTCATTAATGTTTTGATCTCCTTCAACATTGGAAGAATGCCAACCAATGTAAGCAATGTTTCCAGATTTGTTAAATGCAACAACAATCCTTAGCCCTATCAACATCATTACAATATTTGTGCATAAAACCAACCAACGATGGATACTCCTCCCGAATTTTGCATACAGGCTCATACAAATAAATCCACCTTGTATCAATATCCTTTAGAATTTTTTTGCCATCTATAATTCCAATTGAAATTTTTTGAAACTCAAGAAATCTCTTTGGACTGCTTGACATATATGCATGCGCAGGCTCTGATAAGGTCTACTTTTGTAACATTTTCAAAGTTAACTATTTTAAATGCTAGATTCATTATGTGAGCCATACAATGAATTGCAAGCATAAAATGGGCTATTTTTGTTTGCGATCAAACACATAACCCGATTCGATGACCATGCATGAATGATGCACCATCTGCACCAACACATACCAACTTCGTAGCGATTTTAATAATCGGTCATGTCAGAATATCTTTCAAATGAGAAACAACTATTTTAAATATGTTTTCGGAATTACAATTCAACCATGTTTCGTACACCCAACAGATGCGGTGTCCTTATATGATTTTTTAAAGTATAAATGCGGATACAAACCCATGCGGTGTTGTCAACTGTTGTTACTTCATCGATTGATAGAGAGATAAACTTTGCATTTTTACACTCTTGAAAATCTTCCTTCTTAATCATCGCAAGGAATTTAACCATTTCCCATGCACCATTGTTCGAACAATGAGACTGAGGAACGTTGTGCATTACATTATATTGATATAAAACTTTGAAATCAATGAAATCTGAAATTGGTCTTCCCTTCTTAAGGATGTGGAATATAGTAGAGAACTGTATGATTTTAACATGCAAATTTGATTGATTCATCTTACCAATTTGTGATGTGATTATTTTGCCTTTTTCCATGAGATGTCCGCATCTTTTCTAGTCACTTCATACTCGATGTGTATTTAACATGTGTACATTCTTTTTCAATTTTCCATCTGTGTTTTTATTTTCTAGCCATCCTCCCGTCAGATGATATTGTTTTCCACAATGTTTTTCAATTATGTCCAGCTTCAGTTGCATTTTTGTTGCTTTCCCAATTTCCAAGTACATATTGTACATGTACATTTAGATGGGATTTCTTTTGAATTAGCTAGTTGTACAGGTTTGATAAAAGGAAATTTGGCAGCCCACTCGAACCTATATGTTCTCCCAAGTTTCCGCATATTCTTTTTTGCTTTCAAAGTTTTACTTTTATGAGCAGAATTTTGAGGAATGTCACGATCATCTAGTTTCCTCTTTTGTGAACCATAATTTTCATTTGATTTTGGTGTTACATTTTACTAAGTATTTGCATTTGAGATATCTTGATGCACTCCTTGTTGTAGCTCAACAGGAATATCTTCAAGCTCTGACATGGTGTCATCATAGGTATCATTTGGTTGATACTATGTTGAAGCCATGTCTACTTCAATAATACCTTCCACACACTCGTACTGATTGATTCCAATGGAAGTTGTATGGGTGCTAGTGGTAGCTATATCGGTAACAACAGAGTTTCCAAAATACTTGAACAAAGTGACTTTCGAAATTTTTTTGTTACCTTTTGGGTTTTCTAAGCACCAAGTAGCTTCCATTACTTTGAACGGTGAAACCTTATCATGCATCACACAAACCTTTTTCATGCCTCAAAACCTCTCTTGTCACCCATCTCGCAAACCCCTCTTGTCATGTGTTAGCAATAACATCTTGTTGTGCGTCAAAGAACAACCTCTTTTCGTGTGTTAATAACCCTCTCTTGTCAACCGCTTGCAACCCCCTCTTGTCGCGCATCAACAACACTCTCTTGTCACCCATCTGTAACCCTCTCTTGTCATGCATCAGCAACCCTCTCTTATTAGGGATCAACACCTTCACTTATCACCCATCTATAAATCTTCCTTGTCGTGTGTTATGACACTTTATTATTGTCGTGCATTTACAATAACCATCCAAACTCGATCCACACTTTGTCTATTGGTACTTTGTAAGTAATTTGGATGGTACCTCAGTAAGTTAGTAGTAAGTTACTAGTATACTACCGGTGAATTACCTAGGTTTATATAGGAGTAGTTTTCAATGGTAGGCAAAGCCAACCCCTAAAAAAAATTATACTAGAAATTTTAGGCGAATAGTACACTGACTTGCTCCAAAAAATTCACCTTTTCAAATTTTCCTAAAATGGAATATTCGCCACTAAAAAAATCCCTACCACACACAATTTAAGGTTTTTTCCATTGCAGTAATCATATATATAACATAATAGTGATAGAATTTTACATAAAAAAATGTAGTCCTCGAACACAAGACAAGCTAGGCATATCTTGCCATAATAAAACCAAACTACACAAGTACAACAAGGATTCCACTAATGACTTAATTATATTTTGAATAGTTCCTTAGGAAAATGAACATTATATCCCCCTCACCTTAAACATGACTTCCTCCTGGAATTCACAAAAAAATAATGTCGCAATGCTCTCACAACATGGCACCACTCTACATTGTGATGGTTGCACCATCTCTCGTTGCAAGATCTATTGCACTTCTATTTTCTACTCCTTCAAATATATCCATCCACCATAAGGTTAGGATCATCCTATAATTTCATACAAAAATTACAACAATCACTTCCAAAACTAGACCACACACCACTAAGGGTATGCACGTCATGCGTGAACACACATCGGGTCAAAACACTAGGAACTTAGAAAGGGAATCATATTCTATGGTTGACTTGAGGCCTTTTATAAGTTTCTCGGGTAACATAAATGAACAACATAGTCCCTTAGAAGCAACATGAGGAACTATCGAAGTGATGGGTGGAGGAATAGAAGCGGGTGGAGCAAGCGGTGGGAGGGCGAGTGTGACAAGTAGTTACGACATTAATAGAAGGATCATCCCTAGGCATAACAAAGTGAGGAGGATGTTGAGTACAAACTTGCATGAAGTCAACAATGGTAGTAACTATACTAGAGACCTTAGTAGGTGCAAAAGAAGGATAAGATGATTGAGTCATAACTTGATATGGAGAAGACATGTGGAGAAGGAAGGGTTTGATCATTTGGGTTCACCAAAATGATTAAACTAAAATGGAAAGCTAATAGTCTAATATAAATGTTATAGGAGCAGTAAATAACTAAAAAAATGAAACAATAAAGTACTGAAACAATACCCAAGAAATATAAGCAATGAAATATAGAAACCCTAATGTGCAAAGAGAGTTGGAAGATCCTTAACTGATTTGAAGATGTCACGAGACTATGTCGCAATGGAGACCGGCTGAACAAGAGGAGGAAATCATTGCACAGGAGCCTGAGAAAATACAAATTCGAGTTGTCCGGCTAGATCGGGGCACCTAGAAAGGGGGATAGGGGCACTGGGGTGCCTTGGTTTGATATCTAGGTGCCATGGTTTGTGGAAATGGCTAGAGAACCTCCTCTGAGGTGTCACTGAATGTTCATTTTTGTTCACTTTCTATCATGTGAATTTTTTTATATGATCAATGAAGCAATGGTAAAATTGTAATAGAAGAATCACCTACAAAACCCCAAGCAAAACATCAAAACCCTAAAAAGAAAGATGCATATCAAGGGGTTGGATAGTCCTCACCGCCAAATTGATGTAATTATCATCGAGCATTGCACTACATCTCAGACCCAATGTAGATCTAGGTGTGTGTGTACGGAATTATGCCCTAGGTTTCTCTTATGTCAGTCACACTTTGTGAGTAGCGAGCAAGTAACTAGATGTAGAATGTAAATAATGTGTGCATGGAAACAATAGATTCCCCTCCTATGAAGTGTGATGCATATGAACTAGCCTTGTGCACTTTGTGATGGAGCTAGGTGGAGATAATAGATGTCGTTGGTGTAAACGCATTCACACTTGTCTTGTGAACTAGATATTTTATACCTTAAAAAATCTCATTTGAGAGCATGGGTTAAAATTATTTTTAATTAGTTTGTGGGATATTGTTGGTCTCTCGTAACTTATTACAGTTGTTGAGATATTGCCTCCACTCCTTGTTTTATGGAGATGATTTGATCTCCTTTGTTTAGTGTTTCCTTCCTATTATTTGGGTAAGGATTAGTCTTGTAAAACACTATATATTGTGTGTTCTCATATGTGAAACACACAAGCGCTTTTAATAATATTTCATTTGGTTTTTTCTCTACAACTTGCATAATTATTTTAAAGTTGTGTACTTTGTTTTCATGCTAAGATCCGGTTGTGCTCTCCTTCATGGTATCAGAGCTTGATGGTTATTGCATGTTACCTAGTTTCAACATTGTCTGTGCAATTTTGTTGTTGGAGATTGAAGGTTTTGCTTTGCTGGAAAGTGTTTGTTGAGGCCTATTGATCCTCAACTCAACCCTTGCATAGCTCAATCTACCTCCTTGCTGCTATTGAGAACTCCTTTGCTTGTGTGTGGATCTGACCCCACGCATTTCCTCTGCCCAGCCAGACGTGTTTTGTTTTTCTCGATCGTGTTAAACAATCAACCAAAGGTGTTTTTTGCTTGGAATTTAGATGTTTTTAGGAGCATATTTTTTACAGTCCACCTTTTTTGTTGGGCATTAAACTGTGAGGCTCACCGTCTCTTCTATTCTCTCTGGGGTTTGACCCTAGGTGATGGGTTGTGCGTGTGGACTTAACATCTACTCTATTTTTTTTTCTCACAACTCCATTTGGTGGCTCGACCTTTGTCTCGCTCGGCAATGATCTGGTAGTGATTTGATTGCAAATCTCCTTGGAAACATTTTTTAGTTAAGTCGATTTATTATTATTTTTGTTTTTTCATGTGAAAAAACAAAATATAAATACAATAGTGTATATTGTATTGCATGAGCAATCGAGGTGGCACAATGGTAAGTAAGAAACACTTCAAGAAGGAGGTCACGGGTTCAAACCTTTGCAAATTTTAGCTCGTTGATTCATCACTAAACTCGCCATTAAATAGCTCATCGCATTCTATATATAGCTCTCTAAGCTATCCTTTATCAAGGTGACTCTTTACCTGAGTTGGATTAATTTTTTAGGGTTGTTTATAAACAAAAGGCATAGTTAAAATCTACATCTTCTCCCGATTCCAACGAGTGGTCACACGACCACCTTGGCCTCTATTTGGTCTGATTTTTAATCAGTGGGTCCTTTTAAATTAAATTTGGCCTATTTTATGGGAATTTGAAAGCTTAATAACTTTTCCCGGTAACTCAAAATCGAGTGTCGTTTTTGTAAAAGTGCATGTTTTTTCAACCCCGTTCTATTGATTCAATTTTTATTACCATCTAAGAAGTACCATTTTTGGGGGAGGGAGAATTGTTCATTTTCCGCCATGTTAAGAAGTCTGCCTTCTTCGTCTATGCCCACAAAATCATGGATCCACGCCTATTGAACCATTACATTCATCTACCTATAATGTTTTAGAAGCTGAAAATGGAACAACTACTCAAATCTCGTGGTCTGTGGTGCATTTTTCAAGATTCAGTGTTTGCCTTTACTAGTGAAAAAGATAAGTATGGTTACACGTGCAAGCAAGATGAGGCTCTAGGACTCATTTCGCTCAATGTTGCGGACAACCTTCAATTTCATATTTCAGCTGCCAAATCTCCTAAAGAGGTATGGGAGATTTTTGAAAATTTGTTTGGTAAAATTAATGAGTTCAAGTTACTACAACTGGAAATGGAGTTTACAACTCTAATCCTTTGATTTTCCTCTCATAGAATATTTCTTGACTAAATTCAAAGAAATCAGAAGTAAATTAAATGATGGTGGTAAAGAAAAAAGGATCTTGAATGCATTTTGTTGATTCTGTCAAAATTGAAAGGTCCATTTTCTGTGTTCACTTCTACTTTCTTTTCAACTATGGATGCTCTAGGGGATGAGTTTAAAATGCCAACATTTGAGGTGTTTTGTGAGAGGTTATCTCGTGAACAAACTAAGTTAATGGCACTTGATGCCTTGCCAACCTCAAACCATGCACTTTTAGCAAATTCTCCTAAGGGTAAAGGGAAACCTAAGTCGAAGCCAGGACCTAAGATTTTGAATCTCCTAAACCCTCTTCTACTGCCACTGATAAAAGTTTTAAAGTCCCTAAACCTTCTAGTCTTGGGAAAGGGAAAAATACTATCAAAAGAAAGGTGTATGATCCTTGTCCTTTTTGTAGCAAAACAAACCATCCAAAATCATAGTGTTTTGTGAGAATTGAAGCACTTGAGAAGATGTTGAAACAACATAAGATTTTTGTTCCTACACCTTCAACCTCTTCCAATTCTGGTAAAGGGAAAGCCCTTTCAGCTCGGGCCTTCACTCCATTGGATGATAGATGGGTTTTTGATTCAGGTGCCACACATCACATCACACATTCAGAGAATTTGCTTAGTTCAATTTCTCCTTGCAACATTTCTTAGATTATGGTGGGCAACTCTACTTCATTAAAATTCATGGGTGCAGGGATTGTTAACATGCCAAATGGTTTAGTGCATGATGTTCTACATGTTCCCCGCATTTCTAACAATTTGTTGTCCATTTATCAAATCTGTAATTCAGGGAAAGGAAAGACTATTGAATTCTCACCTGATAAAGTTGTAATAAGAGAATTGAATGATCCTAATGATATTGTAGCTACATGTGTTGTGGATACAAATTCTAGATTGTATCTCTTTGACAAGTTTGAGACTTATGTAAGATCTTCTCTTATTTCTCACTCATATTCTATTAGTAAGTTGTGGCATGAGATATTTGGTCATTTAAATTACAGATATCTGTAGCAGCTATCTTCCCAGAACATGGTAACTAGACTTCCTAAAGTTTCTTCTAATGATGGTGTTTGTCCAGGTTGTATGTTAGGTAAGCAACATCAGGATCCATTTCCCAAAGGATTGGCTAAGAGAGCTAAGGATCCTCTCAAGTTGGTACATAGTGATTTGATGACTCTTCCTTCTTGTTCTTTTTCTGGTTCCAAATATGTATTGACTTTCATTGATGATTTCACAAGGAAAACATGGGTGTATTTTCTTCAGTATAAGAGTGATGTTTTCAATGGTTTTAAATAATTTAAGGCTTTTGTTGAAAAAAAATCATCTCATTCCATCAAAAAGCTTCACACTGATAATGGGGGGAGTATATTAGTAATGCATTCAGATATTTTTGTATTGACCATGGAATTATACTTCGAAGATACAATGATGCCTTACACTCTTCAACAAAATGGTGTTGCGGAATGGAAAAACAAGACACTCACGGAGATGGAAAATTACATGATTCAGTCAAAGAACCTTGCACCTAAGTTTTGGCTTGAAGCCATGAATTTTTCTAACTACATTCAGAATTGGATTCCCCACAAAGTTGTTCAAGGGATTACACTTGAGGAAGCATGGTTTGGAGATAAGCTTGATGTTTTTGATTTTCGAGTCTTTAGAAGTCCATCTTGGGCTCATTTTCTTGATGAAAAAAGGAATTCCAGAAAGAGTAAGGAACTCATCTTTATTGGCCACTGTGAACACGTGAAGGCATACCGCCTTCTGGATCCTTCTACTCTGGAAGTTCATTTTCGAAGGGATGTTTGTGTTGATGAGACAGATTTTGTTGAGACTCCTGATGAAGATCAAAATCTATCTTCAATACCTCCTTCACCTAACATGGCTGACATACTTGTTAATGATGCTTATGAAGAATAGGTTGTTCCTCCAGCTCCTCCTTCCCCTCCTTCTCTCGACATAATGACATCCAAAATGGCTTCAATCTACTTTGCAGACAAGTGGTAACTTGGTAGGATATCGAGTGATCCTCAACGCATAAAATCTGAGACTTTAGGTGATATTGCTTATCGTCACACTCATTCTATGCCTTTGGGAATGGCTCTTGTAAGTGAAGATATCTCCTCTGATCCTGTTACATTTTTTCTGAAGCTTGTGGAAACTTTGAATGGGATGAAGCTATGAAAGAAGAATACTCCTCTTTGATGAAAAATAATACATGGGAATTGGTTCCTCTTCCTAAGGGAAGGAAAGTGGTAAAATGTAAATGGGTCTTTAAGACTAAGTATGTAGCTGATGGATCTGTAGAAAATTATAAGGCTCGCTTGTTACTAAGGGATTTTCTCAAGTCAAAGGGGTGGATTACTTTGAGGCTTTTGTTCACCTTGTTCTTTCCCTTGTTGCTTCTCATAGGTGGTCAGTGTATCAAATGGATGTGAAGAGTGCCTTTTTGCATGGTGATCTCCATGAGGAAATTTATATGGAGCAACCCCCTGGTTTTGTGCAGGATTCTTCATTGGTTTGTAGACTTCATCATTCTTTGTATGGTCTCAAACAAGCTCCTCGAGCTTGGTATGAGATTTTTGTTGTCTACTGGTTTTCATCGATGTGAAACTGTTCATATTATATATGCTTTGAAATGTGATGATGAATCATTGATATTGATTTTGTATGTTGATGATCTCATCCTCACTGGAAGCTCAACTTCTATGATTCAAGACATTTAAAACAAATTGAGTGCAAACTTCGACATGACAAATTTGGGATTGTTGAACTATTTCCTTGGTCTTCAGGTTTATCAGTCTTTTGAAGGCATCTCTATTAGAAAGAGGAAGTATGCTTCCGATTTATTGCAGAAGTTCCACATGGCTGATTGCAAGCCATATCCCACTCCATTTTAGTTAGGTATTGAATTGACTGTTAATTGCAAGTCTAACCTTGTTGATGCCTCTTTGTATAGACAATTGGTTGGGATTCTTTTGTATCTGACACATACCCATCCTGATATCACCTTTGTTGTTAACCTTGTGTCTCATTTTTCACATGAGCCTCATGAGAGTCACTGGAAATCCGCAAAGAGAATTTTGAGATATATAAAAGGGACATTGAATTTTGGCATACATTATTCACCACAGGATCTTGTGAAATTGAAGGCTATACAGACTCAGATTGGGGAGGTTTTCGAGACACACGACAATCTACTGGTTTTTTTTTCACCTTGGCTCTAGTCCAATAGCATGGGCATGTAAAAACAAACTATAGTTGCTTTGTCATCCACTGAGGCTGAGTATAGAGGTACGGTCAAAGCAGGTCAAGAAGTTCTTTGGCTCCATCAGATACTTGATGAATTTGGTTTTTCACATAGATCACCTTATTTCATATGGTGTGATAATCAGAGTGCTATTCAAATTGCACATAATCCTATTGAACATCAATACCAAACACATTGAAATTCATATGCACTTCATCAGGAAATTGATTCAGGATGATGTTGTTGACTTGAAGTTTGTATCTATAGCTAATCAGATAACAGATATCTTCACTAAACCACTTGCTTCTCCTCGATATCTTCTTCTATGAGAAAAGCTTGGAGTCAAGGAAGTTGTACTCAGGGGAATTCAACATGAAGTCCCTTATTTCCTTCTTCTTTTCTCTTGTTTGTAGCAGTACCTTATTTGGCATAGTATCCAAGACCCTTTCTTTCTTTTTCTGCTCCCTTGCATTTGCTTATGGGAGGGTGTTGGTGTAAACACGTTCACACTTGTCTTTGTGAACTAGATATTTTGCACCTTAAATAAGCTCATTTGAGAGCATAGGTTATAATTATTTTTTAATTAGTTTGTGGGATATTGTTTGTCTCCTATAACTTATTGGAGTTGTTGAGATATTTCCTCCACTCCTTGATTTATGGAGATGATTTGATCTCCTTTGTTTAGTGTTTCCTTCCTATTATTTGGGTAAGGATTAGTCTTGTAAAACATTATATATTGTGTGTTCTCGGATGTGAAACACACAAGCAGTTTGAATAATATTTCATTTGGCTTTTTCTCTACAACTTGCATAATTATTTTAAAGTTGTGTACTTTGTTTTCATGCTAAGATCCGGTTTTGCTCTCCTTCGGATGCTTAGTGCTTATTCCTTTATTATGATCACATAACTTTATATTTATATGATTCCTTCACTTGAATTTTGTAATTAACTTGGAAAAGACTGACTACTAAAATGATAAGATGCTCAAATGGCTAAAAAGGACCCAAAAAGTGAGAGTAAAGTGTAAAGAGTACATGGGAACCTAGAGGGGACGAGGGCACCTAATGCTAGCGTCTGGCGAGGCGCTCCTATCCAAAAAAAGGTAAAAATTAAGTATGAAAAGACAAACTAGGCCAATAAAGGTGCAAGACTGAAAGTAACAACAAAAATAAATGAAATATAGCCAAAGTTATGGGTTAATCAATACTTTTCTTACCTAGGAACCATATGAACAGTAGTATGTAATTGAGACTAAATAATTACCCAAAGTGTGTGATTTTGTGTCTACAACATCTAGAGGATCAAAGTTGAAATAGGTCTCAGTAATGAAACCAAAATGTGGTATTTATTTACCAACACTAATAGTCGGGTGCGTTGGCACATCACTCAGACTATTGCCTAAGTGCTCACCAAAAGCGCACACAATCTATCAAGTCCTTCTTTTTTAGATCATGCAAGTTGTATATTTATTATAAACCATTGTGTAATATAAGATAGAAGATAAAATAGGTAGATCACGGCACAAATGACAACAATAAGAGATTTGATCATTCATTCATCAACATAAACAATTAGCAACAGGATCTAAACTCCAATTACACCATGCACATCCCTTCTAACCTTGGAAATCCATACAATATTATCCATTACAAACACAAGTCTTCACATATACTATGTGCATCACACACTCATACACACATAGACCTCTACTTGCTAACTCAAATCCCTAGGTACTAACAACACATTCATCCTTCTATATCTATACAAAGGAATATGACACACATATATAAGGTGGGAACTTGTCCTTCACCTCTTACATGTTTTAGTTATAACAATAGACTCCCTAATTATAGACTGCATGCCTCTAAACTTCTACTTTAACCTCCAATCCGCGTTATAAATAGCTCGATCTTATTCATGCATATGTCCTACAATTACCTTTGTCCATGCATAGCCCTTGTCCATCCCGCATGTGCTTTGTTCTTTGTTTCGGTGCCTTATCCTCACTGAGTCTATTTCTAGACTTGTCTTGCCAACCATGCCAACTCTGATTTTCTCTATTTTTAGCCCATTCTCCTTTAGTTTGTCTTTGTGCACAGACCTTCGTGCCTTGTTTTCTTCCATTTCCCGTGTGCACCTTCGTGCACCGCATTATTTTCATGTCCCTACACATACTCCCGCGTGTTCCTTGCCTTTTTATACTTCTTTATGGTTTTCACGCGCCTCCCGCATGTGGTCTTCAACCTCTACATGTGGCTTAAACTTAGCCACTTTCTCACCCCCAACAAGTCTAATTGTGAAAATGTTGACTAATGTGAAGGAGAAGAAGGCTCGTATCCCCAAACAATCTTTTTGTAATTATATCTTAGTAATGCAAAGGAGAAGGAATGAAGTAATAATGCCCCTTTATTTTACTCTAAAGTATATCATATGTATTTGAATCTATACTCGAAGTCTCAGTAAATATCTATAAGAATATGAGATTGTTGGAATTTTATGTGAATTTCTCCAAGAAGGAACATCCAAATCAAGCCATATCATACCATAGTTTCATCTCGTGGTAGATGGTTATGTACCAAAGGTGAATTTTATCACTTTTTTGTGTCTTTTTCTATTTATGAGGATATGTACCATATATAAAATTATTTTTGTGTTATGTAGTATTTATGTACCATTTTAAAATATATCATACACTCTCATGAATGCCCCATCTTGTGTGGTGCATGTGATAAAGTATTTGAGTGAGTGAATCAAAATAAATAATGTATACCCATGTTGGATCAATATGATAATATGCAACGGTATTTCATGGAGAGTCGTTGTGGTGGCCACCATTAAGATCTTGTTCCTACAAAGGGTTGTACATGGTGGATACCATGATACATAAAGAAAGTGACATGCAACAAGCAAAAAAATTAATAGCAATAACAATCATGTGTTAGAGAAATATGAACATGGGAAAATAATAGTCAATAAATTTAACATAAGAAATAGTATGTAAAAGAGTAATATCAAGGGTAGAGTCAAAAACATGGGACACTCACAATATTGCAAGAAAACCACAATAAAGGAACACATGCCACATATGAATATGTAAGTGTATGCGTACAAGAGAGGCATACATCCTTAAACATGAGACACCCACAAGTGTCACAAAATAATCAAGATGTTTAGACCATACACAATAAACATTCGAGTTGGCAAGCAATCAAGTATAACAAACATTAGTGAAAAGGAACATAGAACAAGATAGGTCGGTGCTACATAAGACACATGTTAGTCTTGTTATCCCAAAAGATAACATATCCACAATATAAATAATTAATCATAAAAAGGAAATGAAAATAAGTGAAATGAAACAAAAAAATCTTTATATTGTGGGAGATACACCCAAACAATTAACATTATTAGGAAAGGACTAGGTTGGAACTTGTCATTATGTAGAAATATGTGTGTTTCCCATATCAAGCTCAACATACATCATGAATAATTTTTGTAAAGATTATATATAAAAATATGATATCTATCAAACCAATATGACAAAAACATATGTAAAGTAGAGAACAAGAAAATTAAGTCATATGTAGGTCACGATTTTGTATTTTTACAAATATTTGAATGTTTCTATATTTTTACAATTAGCTTTGTATATGGAAGGAGGTACCAAAAGAGCTACCGAGGAGGGCCTTGTTAGATATATAAAGTGAAGGAGGCGCCAACCTCAAATGTGTCATAATATATGAAGGATGATCTTGTACCACTTACATAGAAGCCATAATATGGGTCATAGATGACCTAAGATAGAAAAAATCGGAAGGAGTGGAATTTTTAATAAAATACCTAACAAGAGGCCAATGAGGGATAGACCCATTATAAGTAGTATGTGTAATAGGAGACTTAAAAGGAGGTCTATGAGAGTAGGGGAACCTTATAGATATAAGAGGCTTGGGTCATAAATGTGTGTTGTGTAGTCTAGGGATAATATATGTTGATGTAGTCTTAGGATCTAAAAATTGTATATCATACCACCTAATCATGATGAGAACAAAAGGATTACTTGTACATGGAACAATCACAAGTGTGTGAGTAATAGGAGCATGCAAATCATCGGTCATCAATATGGAAAATCCATATCAATAGTGTTGAGAGTATCGACAATAGTGCCAAGTAATTTTACCAAGTGTGGAGTAATAAAGAGTAATATATGAAGTCAAGATTGTACAAGATGTGTAAAATACTTAGTGCCATGAGGATTTCTTGTAAGAACCTTAGAAATAGGGAGAGACACGAGGCTAACCACAAGTAATTTTTATGATATAAATCATTGGAAGCATTAGAAACATATAAAGGGTTACACAAAGTATCATATTTAGGCATAGTAAAATCCATAGAATGTGCATAGTGACACTTTGGGGAGGGGATTGGTTTTCCCAAAGATATAGGCGCATTAGATGTAGCAATGGTAGGAATCCCAAAATTGGACAAGGATATAACGTTATGGAGTAAGGGTCTAGCACCATATGTAGGATCAACATGAATGGTATCATGAAAACCATTTATAATTGGCATAGAATAAACAAGTGTATCATTTGTAGCATAAGAAATATTATAACAAGAAATTTTAGCATTTTTTGTAACATTAGATGGAGAGTCAATCTTATACAAAGTAATATGTGTGAAAGTCAAAGATGTTGTAACATTTTGAAGGGGTATATGGGTTTCCCCAAAGATATATGCATTGTATATGTAGCTTGATAGTGAGTATAGCCATAAGAGGTGAAACACTAGATATAGGTGAAAGTATAACATCATGAACTCTGGGGATAACACCACTCATAGGATTGAGAGACATTTCATCAATAATAACATACAAATCATTTGTAGCAAGAACAGGAGAATTAAGTGCATCATTTGAAATATTTTCTATATTTTTATCGTAATAGGAGAAAGGTGTTCAATGTAAGGAGTTTCCACATCATCATGTATAAGAGAATTATCACAAATAGGTGTATCATGTCTAATTACACATTCAATGATAATGTTATTCATAGAAAAAGGATGTTTAAGTATATCATATGTTATTGCATTAATTGTATCAATTACCTTTTCAAGAGAAGATAAAGACATATTACAAAGGCTTGTCACATTATCATGTATAATAGGAAAATGATTATCATCATATCCAATATCATGAGAATTATTTTAAGATCATTGTCATAATTGTAACCATCATTAGAGTGTATATCATATTTATGCTTAAGACTAGGTACAATTGTTAGATCAAAAGTAGGACATGTCTTGATAAAGAGTAATTTTTAGAAGAAATGGGATATGTGCAAGGGATGTGTTAGGATAGATCGTGGTGTGTCGGAGGGCCTCGATTAGAACATCAAGTACATTTCTGGTTATGCTAAGTTAAATAAGGGAAATAAATGAGGAAATCACGAGAAATAACCAATGAAATAAAAAGGACAACAAATCCTAGAATTATAACTAAAGGAATCATAAATAGAAGGTTGACATTCGATATACCATTTAGGATAGGACCCAAGAGTGATTTTTTTATGAAATGATTGTATATTATATTAATTCAATATGATACAAGATAACTTTTCAAAAAAGTGGGCGGTATGAGAGCACGCCCCAAAACCATGAACAAAGTAAGAAGGACGACAAAATAGGTTGATCCTAGGAGATTACAAAAAGTAGGCATCACCTAAAAAAGACAAACAACTAATTCACGCTACAAAGCAACAAACATGCTCAAGTGGGCGGATCATGATCATCCAGCCAATCCGAGCTAGGTAAGTCTTTACTAAGCATCTCGGGATTTCCCATCCAAAGCAATAATTTATTCCTCATGGTCCGCCTCCTCTCGAGTAGGAATGGCAAGGTTGAGGTGAGGGAACTTGCAGAGAAGATGGCTGTGGTGGGGGTGGGTTCCAACCATCAGTATGAGATGAGGCATGGTGGCAAGAGGAGAGCCCCATCCATGGTGGTGAGGTGGTGATCCCCAACCCTGCTGGCAAGCTAGTGAAGGACTCTTGCAAGGATGAGGTGGAGAGCCCCGACAATGGCAATGAGCTGGTGAGTAGCTTCATTAGTGCGCAGAGGGACCAGGGAGCGGCAAAAGCACAACCGAATGCATGTCGTTGTGAGAAATTGCATCACCCACCATGGGTGAGAGGCGAGGAGCGCCTAGTAGGAGATAGAGGCACACAAGCAACATTGCATGGGGCTTCCCGCATCGCAACAAGGTTTGGAGGTGGTCCACCTCCAACGCCACCTTGTTGGCCTGGACTTGAATCTACAGAAGCACATTGGAGATCACCATAGACTTATTATAAACTAAGAAATATTGATCAACTGCAGAATTAGCAAAGAAAAAAGAATTTCTTTCTTTCCAAATCCAAAACAGAATCTCCCCTCTGAAAACATGCCAAATCTGGGTGAACATAGGTAGAAGCTTGGGATTATCTCCCAAAAGGATATGTTGCCAAGTAAAGCAATGAGGCCTTGAAGGAAATAAAAATGAATGAATCCAGTTCTAGACAATTTGAGCTTTGGGACAAAACCAAAAGATATGCAAGATAGTTTCTAGGTGACCGCAGAATGGGCACTTGGGAGCTGGGATCCCAATTTGAACAAGACGAGCCCCAATAAGAAGCCCTTGGTGCAAAATACACCAGAGGAAGTGGGAAATTTTGGGCTCCACACAAAGAGTCCACACAGTGGAAAATTACCTACTCCAGGTAGACGGAGTTGAGTGAAGCCCCCATCGCAGTTGAGTTTATCCACCATGGGAAAATGAGGTGAAAGCCAATGGTAGCCTTTACTAGATTTGTAATTGTGAAATGGGGTGTCCATATACCATTTCCAGTCCATCCACCATGGGCGAGAGGAATGCACAACAATCTTGTGTAACATGTGGTCAGAACTGAGCCAATCATTGTAGTATAAGTATCCTGGTCCTAGTTAGAGAGCCGAAAGCAGGTTTTAAATGTCGGCCAAGAGAACCAGGATTGCACATTTTTGTAGAAAAATTCCTCAATGGTGTGAATTTTGCGTTTGAAGAATTTGAGCGTGGAGATTCTCGGGACTTTTGTTAAGCACTTATCTTGCACTTGAAAAATTGGTGACCACTAGAGAGATTGATGATTAACAGAGAGCCCATTCGAAAGCCATCCCCTTTCCATAAAAGTTAGGGCTTAATGCATTCCCAAGCTTTCCAAATGCTCTTAAGCATAAAAGTTCGACAATTTTGACAGGCATGGGGGTGATGAGAAGATTGAAAAACCCCAATATTTTCCCAGGGCGGCCATAACGATAACCTTCAACAATATCATGTCATATGAGAACTTTCCAAGCTTCTTGGCTAGTAATGCTTCTGATTATCCATTTTGTGCAAATTTCCTTCCCTTGACATTGAATGTCAATAAGGCCAAGTCCTCCAGAGCTGTGGGGAAGGCAACATATCTCCTAGGCCACCGATGAAATCATTTTCCTGTAGAAGCATTAGCCCATAGAAAGGCTTTGAGAAACTTTTCCAGCTTCTGAATGGAAGCTTTGGAAGGAACCCAACATGACAAATAATAAATGTGTGTGGCTGCAAGAACTTTGGAACAAATTTGGAACTTGCCAACCAAAGATAAGGGTCAGTGAGCCAATACTCCATTTTTTTCCCACTCTTTGAATAACATATTGCCAAAGCTCAAGCAGGGGAGGCTTGAAAGGAAAAAGGAATACCTAGAAACTTAAATATCTCACCATGTGCTAATATCTTCCATTTGAAAAAGCTAACCAATCGGGTGCGGGAAGGAAGGATTGTCGATAACAATGCATTTTTTGTCATTGAATGGACAATCCTGAAGCTAAGCAAAAAGTATCCAAGCATTGCATGACATTACAAATGTTGGCTTCATCTTCAATGAGTGTAAGGAAAGAGTCATCCATAAAATTCCCATTGATAATTTGAGAGTTGGGCGCAGAAGAAGCGAGATTCCCCTAACAAGACCCTGGGATTTAGCGTGGGCTAATAAATACCCAAATCCTTCAGCCACAAGCACATACAATGCAGGGGTCGAGGGTAGCCTTTTCGAATAGAATGAAAAATCCCAAATGGTTTCGAGCTAATTCCATTAATAGAAATATGAGCAGAGGCATCCACAAAGAGCATATTGATAGATTGAATAAAAATGGGGCCAAAGCCAAGGGCTTGAAGCATGGCAAGAATAAAAGGCCATTCAATTCGATCGTAGGATTTCTTGAAATCAATTTTTATGAACATGGCAACCTGATTAGATCTGTGGGCCCATTCCATGCCTTCCCACACAACAATGATATTATCTAGGATATATCTACCTTGTATAAATCCTATTTGTTTTGGGTGAATAACATCCGGAAGGATTGTGTGTAGCAACATAGCCAAATATTTGGCAATGATTTTATATGAGACATTCAATAGAGTTATTGATCGCCAACAAGTGATTTGTTCAAGGTCTCCTTGTTTAGGGATGAATTTGATGTTTCCCTTATTGATTGAGGCCTTAAGGATTGATTTTGAAACCCTTTGAGGTAAACTTGGAGTAGGTAGTTCCCGACCGAATCCCAAAGGGATTTATAGAATTCATAGGGGAAACCATCGCTTCCCAACACTTTGTCATTGGTCATCTCATGGTGGCTTTATGGAGGTCCTCGATGGTGAGAATTTTTTGCAGATCACCTTCTAAGCTTCGGACAATTTACACAGCACAACACCCAGACGTTGATCAAGAACAACTTGTTGAGTTGAGAAGGTTGTTGAGCTTGGAACATGAGCTTGTAGTAGTGTAAAAATCTTGCAACATAAGTTATGGGTCTGTAATCCGAGCACCACCGCCCAAATTTGTTGGGAATGTTTCTTGGCTCTGAGAGAAAGAAAAAATTCTTTCGAGACCCGATCTCCAATTTTGAGCCAATGCATCTGAGCTCGGATTTGTGCTCCCCTGGCATTGTAGTTGTCTACAATTTGAATTTATTGGTGAAGCATTGCAACACGAAGTTGTAGGGTTTCAGAGAAAGGATTGCTTTGAAGCACCACCACCACTCGGCTAAGGGCTAATGTGTTAGCAGAGTATGAGAGATGACGAATTGTGGCCAATTATCTGCCATAGATTCGAGGAATCTAGTTGTCTAAGTCAGTGCATCCTCCCACCATTGAATCCAGTTGGTTTGCATAGGTGGATGATACCACTGGCAGTGACTAGGACATGGAATTAAATTCCAAACACACTTGATATGATTGATGGTGGGGCCATGTTGCATCAAGGTAGTATTAAGAAATAATTGGCCTTTATGGCGTAAAGGGTGTGAATCCTGCCAAGTGATACGAAATCGTATTGGAGAGTGATCTGAAAGGACAAAGTCAAGCATGACCTCCACTGGCAGGGAATAAATGCTATCAAACTCAAAATAATCTTGAGCTGACAACATGGCTCTGTCGATCCATTTAAGTACGTGATCTGTCCCTCCACGTAGATTGGTCCACGTAAACCAAGCTACAGAGGTGGGAAAGTGAGATGCGTTAGGATAAAAGAATCCAAACTTATTACGCATAAATTACCACACTTCCCTTTTGCCAGGTGTCCACCTCATCGATAGGTGGCATTTATCATTAGGTGACTCCACCATATTAAAGTCTCCACTTATGACCCAAAAGGCATTGGGAATGGAGTTGGTGATCCACCACCACAGATCGGCCCTTTCGGCCGCATTGTTAGAAGTGTAAATATTAATGAGGCCAAAAGGACAACCATCAACATTAAATAAGACCCATATGGCACGATTGGTGGGGTCGATGCCATGGTCAATTAATAGAGGCCATCATTTGGGAGAAAAAATTGAAATTAATCCCCATGCCCTGCTTCATGATTGCTACAGAAAGCCAAGTTTATCGGGCCGATGGACTTGCAAACCATCTGCAACTGAAAATCTGTAATTTTTACTTCCTACAAAAACAAAATGTCCAAATTTGCACATTTGTTTGAGTTTCACGCACAACATATTTGCAACAGGAGTGTGTAAGACCCCGAACATTCCAGGATAAACAATTCATGGGAAATGATGATCAAGATCCATATCCCCATCCTCTAAGCCATCAAGGGCATCATATTTATTTTATTGGAATCAAGCAAGATTGCATTACTACAAAAATCATGCAAATCAAATTTTTTTCTGTTTGGCGTACTCAATGTTGTACTCCGCTTCGGTTGAGTCAATGCTATGAGCCGGGCTATGGTCCCAAGAAATGCGAGATGGGCTTCAAGCCTTTGGAGGCCCCTTGTGAATTACTTGGTAGGAGTAATGACACTGAATGTTGGATGAGAACATTGTAAACATAATTTTTCTGGTCTATGAGAACCAATGCCACGAGGGGTGTGCTAGAATACTTTGGCAATAGGGTAACCAAGTTGGCAGCGGAAGTTGGTTCTTTAGCAACAGTTATTAGCTCTTTAGCTTGCACAGTATGCGGTTGTTCCTTAAGAGTTGGCTCATGATGGCCATTAGAGCCAGAGACCTCGGAATTTTAGGATTTGTTCTTGTTTCTTCGGCCCCCGAAAACTTGTCAACCTTCCTCCTATGAGGGTTTGACTGGTTCGGGATCTATTTTGGCCATAGGGTGGTTGCGGGGTACAAAGAGGACAATCTTTGATCTTGTGATCAGAAGCCTGACAACGGAAGCATGTGTTAGGAAAATTGATATACATGACCTCATTGAGAGTAGTGTTTGTCTCCCATCTGGATATCCACAAACTCTTTTAGATCCTGAGAGAGATCAATCTCAATGCATACTTGTTTTTGCAACCGAGCATGGTAAAACCTCTCGACTTCAAGGCAAACTACTCACCAAGAGAAGCGAAAATTGTTGAGAAAAAGGCACACATGGCAAAGGGAGGCTAGGGAATTCAACCCAGATAGGCACTTTAAGGGTGGTATATTTAGATACCATGAAGTCCTTGTGCCATGGGGTTAACACAAGTAATGAGTTACGAACATACCAAGTGGCTTGCTTAATCGGAATATTAGATGCATCGGCTACAGGATCGTGAGAAGCGAAAGAGGAAAAAACCCTTGGTCATGTTTTGAACACTTTCTAGTCTAACTCCATGAGGAGTCCAGATAGTGTTCACCCAAGATTTGAGCATGCTTTTCAGAGGGGATGTGACCCACAAAATACCCAATGAGACAAAACTGCTCTAACCATTGACATGCAACATTAAATTTAGGAATGGGAAGAACCACATCAGGAGGAGAAATATTACCTCATGGAATACTTTTGGGATGAACTTCCTGGGTTGCTTCACCAGTGGTGTCATTGCTCAAAGCTCCACTATCTCCAGCCATGGTTGAAACAACCGGTTTGAAGATGGTGAGGTCATTATATAGGGGACGCCCAAAGGGCAAGAAACCCTAGGAGAAACTATAGTAATAAATTCTGCATTACTCGAAAAGGTCTTGGTATGGTGGTACCAAGTATAAAGCCCTAAAAAAACCAACTCCAATTTTTCTCTAGAGTTGCAAAGCATTTTTCCCTAAGAGTGTTTTTTAGAAAAATGATGTTCACAAAATAATAAAACAACCTTTCCAAAAATATATTATGGATTTTAAAAACTAAAAGCGGTATTTTAGGATCTTGATATGATGGACAAAAACCTCCAATGGATTTTCAAATAATTGTATATTTTTCAAATTATGCCCTTATTACTAACAATATAAATTTTGAATTTCGACAATTGTGCTAAAATTAAGAAGAATGAAAAGAGGTTTTCATTTAATTTATATAAATAAAGAATAATATCGAGGAATTTGAAAATAGGTCGTGAGTTTAGATATATATGACTAAATGTGTTATTAACTAGAAACCCTAGTAAAGAATCCCAAAGAGGAGAACCAAGCATGGAACTCTAAGGGAAATTATGAAAACCATATTTAGGGCATGAAATAGATAGAAATAAAAAATAAAATTGAATACCAACAATTGAAGAATAAATAAATTTGAAACCCTAAGGTAATATAAGTCACACTTGAGAGAAATAGTCGGGTTCACCAAATGTATACACCCTAAAAACTATGTATGAGATTTATTATATGAGGATGTAAGGATGTTATATGTTGAATATTCTAAATAAATTAATACATATTAATCATACAATCTATAATAAAGCTTTTAATACTTGTAATCTATGATAAAACGATAAAATGATTGCTTAAAACATATCAAGAGATAAGTACTTATTGTAAAAAGTGGCCAAAAAGTGATATGGGTATGCATACTATGTGAAAAGGTTGTTCTAAATCTAGAAATGCTTTGTCTTTAAAATCTAAAACTAGAAAATTCTCTTATGCAAGACCATATAGCTTAGTCTAAGGGTAAAATAGGGTTCTCACATGCTCTATACTGAGTTTTAGACTTGTGCATAGTGGGGTTCTACAACTTTATTTGTTTTTATTATCCTCGTAAATGAGTGTTGTTGTGCATCACTAGGTCTCACATAATTTTGACACCCTCTTGTAATGACCCGCAACAAATAGAAACCCTAGACACCTACAACAAACTTCATAAAACCATCAAATAAAAAAGGATAAATACATGTTTAGGTGAGGCTAGAATACCCTTCATGCTCAACTCCTACTAAACCAATCCAAGTGTTGTACTACATTCCCTCTAGTAGAAAGCAAGCCTTGTGTAGTTCTCCTAGTGTTGGTGCAAGTAGTGTATGTAATCTAAGCCAACCCTTTGTGTATTCCCTCGTGTCTATTGATATAAATATAATAGAATAACTATAGAGAGGTGTAAGTTGTGTGCTTAAAATGCTTAGACTAATCCCATTTTCCCTTGAATACCTTTTGCAATGTATGGAATGATTTGCTCTCGACAAGACATGACTTTAGGACCTTTATATTATTGATGATGGAGGAATCTAAACTCTTGAATGTGGTTTGAGTGCTTTAAACCTATGTGATGGTTGTTCTAAATGATGTGCAATCGCTTTAGGAATATTTAGGAGATTCCTAAGTGCTTTGGTGTTTATATTTATAATGTATGCTTATGATAATGTCGACAAGTTATAAAGTGTAATTAACTTGCTTATATAGGCTTCCATAGGTAAAATATTCACATTATGGTCGACCTTGTTAGGTTTTGGAGCCTTTTTTATGTGAGAAAGTGTTGAAGACTATACACTAAGAGTATTGTACACTTTCCACAATTGTCTCGCCAGGGTTTGGGGCCGGGCTGGGCCCCGAGCAAGGGTCAGGGCGCAGCCCCCGAGAAAAAAATTGGCCTTAAAACTTGCCCGATATATCGGGAAACATGTTTTTCTCATATGGGTGGGATTTTTACCCATAGGTTTATGGGATAGTTTTGGCCCATGGTTTTAATACCCACGGTTTTGTAAAACTGCTTAAGCAATTGTCTACTTATATGGTTTTATGCATATGGTAGGTATAATGTAACATTGCATATGTGTTTTGAATTTGGGTGTGAATTCTGTAGAGTTTGTTGAGCATAGCTCTAAATAGATCTGGGTATTGTATTAAGAGAGCGGTGGCTTGTAATAAAATATGAGCAAGTGATTCTTGGTGGATATAGCCCAAATTGGGTGAACCACGTTAAATATTGTCTCTTTGTGTTGTGTTATTTATTTTACACTTTTATTTGAGATCTGTAATATTTTTGCATATTAGTTTCTATTGTTGCGATTCTGTGAGGGATTATCCCGCATATTTTATCCCTTATTTCCTAACAGACCTAGGGAAGATGAACCTGATTTACATAAGGTTTTCAAATTAGGAAAAAAAAGTCATTAGATGAAAGAGTTTAGGACCATACAAGTCGGCCCAAATCATGGTATGACCTAGCCATGTTCTCGCACATGAAATTAATTATTATAGAGCCAAAGTTTGGATGCCTATGGTTAGATTATTACTTTAGATAATTAATATTGCAAGGATGAGAGATAAAGTAGTGTGTAGGGATTAATGTGTCATGAGAGAGATATAAATACATGTCAATTGAACTTAAAATGTGAGCATATGTCTTAACATATGAACAAATATAAACTTGTCATTTCCAAAGGATAAGTTGGAAAATTTGAATGTTTATAGACCATGCTTCTTTTAGGAAAAAGTAGGTTGAAACTTTGAACTTCGTAATGTATCTTCTTACTCTACCCTTCCACCACACATCAATTGTTCCCATCAAATATTCATTAGTTTTCTCTAAATTTGTTAACCAATAGTACATTCATCCATAGCTCCAACCAAGATACGTGTTACATTCTAGTAAATATGTGGTCAACTACATATAGAAGTGCTATGGAAGTTATATAAAGAAGAATTTGTATATTATATTTTTAAAATTCAGTTGCTCCCACTTTAGGCACCTAAAATTGGTAAATTATAATTTGGCAATGATAACTTTGGCTTTATCTCTAAATTATGACTTGTGTGTACGTTATAATCTTAATTTCCTATCATTAGTCACATGTATGACTTACTCTCCTCAATATCATTGCTTAGACACTCGTAGTATCACTTACACAATCCACAATAATCTTTCACCTCCAAGTGTCATGCTTAAATTTTTTTGTCGCCTCACTCCTTGTTCATATAGGAACCAAACTGCGTCTAATGGTTTTCTCTAAAACTAGTAGGTTTGTCCTTAGCTACCCAACAATCACTTTCTCAAATTTGATATCTTTCTATGGGTCGATAATTTCCACATGGGTCAACCTTAATGCAAAATTATACCTATGAACCCCTATACAATCAAGATAAATGCACTCATTTACTCACCTGACACTTTCAAGATGACTCATTGCAAATATCATTCCTAAAGTACTCCAAGCTCTCACAAATTCCTAAAAAGTAGTAACACACTCTAGAACAATCCTAAAACAAGTTTAAAGCACATTAAACCATGTTATCGAGTCACACTTCCCAACTTAGAGATCATCCCGGTCAAGTCAAGCTAAGCGAGCCAAGCCATTGTTGCATTGTCAAGCGATCAAATTTATAAATCTAGTTGCATCCACATAGATATCACATGCTAGGTGGAGAACTACATGTAGTTTGAGGCCTCTTTAGAGTATTACCAACATATACAATATACAGATTGCACTTCAACCCAACCATTAATGTTTTTGTAGGATATCCTACCCATGGTTAGGGTTTGAAGCTTTTCATATCATATAGAGGGTTTCACACATGTACAACACCTAGGGTTTCACAATGAAGCATATTTCAAAGGTTCTTATAGGCCCAAAATTTATAGAGATTCAACACAAAACTATATGAAAATGCCAAATAAGTACAAAATTACCAAAATGGTTTTGTACGCATCCAACTATTTCATATTTGCTCGGTTTGTACTTCTAGGATCAAAGGTGAAGCAATTCTAGAACATTTTTAGTCTTCATATCCTTCTGTCACTACGAGATCAACTTTTTTAGCATCTAATCAACAAAGTACACTCTATTTCTTAATTTTCACCTTTTTAGTAATCATTTATAATATTTTATCTTGAAAATTCCTCTTGACAATATATTTTGTTTCATGCATTAATGTTAATTAATATAAATATATTACTCATTGCTAACCCTTTAATATCAAGATAATAAATGAGAAACAAACCACCGTCATTATATATTTATGGTAAATCGTTTGATGAACTTGCTTGTTGATCAAATCCTTAGCCTTAATCAATCCCTAGCTACCCTAGGGTCTTCCATTTCTACCTTCATGATTTTATGGCTTACTTTGTTATTTCTTTCTCTTACTTTTACACCAATGAGCCAAATTCTATGTCACTAGTCGGTATAGGAATATATGAGGGCATTGTTGATACCCGTGATGATTTTTATTACTAAATGAATGTGATAATACACATGAGACCTATTCGACTATGGTTCATACTATGTATACACATTTGAATAATTTTTCCGATGCTTTTATTGTTTATAGATATGACGGTTGTAATTAATCTCGTACCTTTTTCCCATAAACAATACTACAAGTGCATACTTTTATTTTTCTATATTTTTAACCCAACTACCTTTGTTGAGTGTTCTTAAGGGAAGGTTCTCATTATCACTCCAATTGTAACATTGACCCCATCATTAAAGAGGGGAACACACATTTATACCATATTTAAAGTAAAATCCTAAATGTATTGATGGATTTTTATAGATGGATAGGGATAAACAAAACCACCTACTTGTGTATAACATTACAAAGTATTTGATATTCTTGAATCTAGTGTTGTTTCTTTTGTTATTTCTACATCCACTATTGTCGCATATTGTGTTTGTACTTCATGGAGGTATCCCATATTACTTTTTAAAATGTTACAATGTTTATATCTGTGTCTACTACTATCCCTATATCCTTTGTGCATACCCATGGGGCTTCCCACTCCTCTTCTATTATGCATGTTCTTGAGCATTTTGTTCATAGTTTGTAATACCAAGTGTTACGATCATAATAAGATACCTTTAAGCCTTCTAATGTTCTAGATTCTACTCAATTACTTCACAATCCATTTCCACTTAAAATAACATATTATCCTTTACCCCTTGGGTTTGTGTCACATAAGCTTCCTATCTATGAGGGAAAAAGTGATCTTGAATAACATCTTCACTCCTTTCATGTCGCTTAGACTATGTTTACAATGATCAATTACTTACTAATATTTTTCTAGAAGCCTAACAAACTATGCTTTATAATGGTCTATGATTTACATGTGCATTATGTACAAGATTTTACTCCTTTGGCTAATCAATTCCTTGCACATTTCTCTATTGACATTAGTGACGAGATTTCATATGATCAATTGGCTAAAATGCAACAAGGCTCCAATGAACCGATTGGTGACTATGTTTTGTGCTATAAGACAATGCTTACTAAAATGAACAATATATTTATGGACAATGATGTTCATATTTATTCATTCAATTTTTCTTTTATCTTCTACAGAAATCAGTCACATTTCACAATTTTTGATATTTTTACAAGCTATGTCACACTTTAAAAGAACAAGAGGCCAAGGTCTTTACTTTAAACAAGCTTAAGCATGTGTCTAATGCTTCCAATACATCTACATCTAAATTTCCATGTGAATCTCATTACAAAGGAAAACCTAATGATAACAAGATTGATACTAAAGTAGTTGTTGATGTCATATATCAACTTGCAAAGATTAAACCTTATTAGTTGCCCTTAATGGAAATTCACACGATTTCCTTCCTCACCACAAGTTATCTTAGAAAATCTACTAGAGTGTACCCATTTATCTCTCCCTCATCATATTGAGGTTGATATAAACAAGCATTGCTATGTACCTTGGGATATGATAATATAATATATATGGGTTGATGGAGATGCCGACATGTGGCACACATCCCCTTAGTTAGTTATATGGGCTCACATAGGAATTAATTATATTGGGTAATGGGTCGACCTACATTGGGATTAGGTGTTACCCATCCTATTTAAAGGATGTGAGTATCATTATGAAGGGAATGGATGTATGAGTTGAGTCTTCTATTTGGTAGAGATATATTGGAGGTGTCCCCCTTGAAGTGGATTCCCATCTTGGGAGATTGTGGAGTTACTCCTTCCTTAAGGAGCATTGTATGGTGTTGCCCTACCTTAAGGGTAATATTCTACATATATTGATTATTTGGGCATCTTGGCCCCCATATATCTAGTGTTGTGTTATCTTCTGCAATTTATTGATTTATTATATGCAAGGTTCTTATCAAGCATCATGGTAATTTTTTTGATTTTATTGCTTGTTATGACTTATATAGATGCATTCAAGAGTCTGCAAACAAATGCTTCAAGATTTGTTATGTCATACAAGATCTCATTGATACTAATGTAATTGAATTTGAATCTCCTCCCCAATAATCTAAGCCCATAAATGATAACTCAAAACTTAATATATTTAATGATCCACTTCCTAATCCTAACAATTCAAAATCTAAGGAACTTATAAGGTACATTATACTTATAGGGATATGACCCTTATGTTATATATGATCATCCACTTGATTATATAATTGGTACAGTTACATTTGTTATGCCTCCTAGTTCGATATTACATTTGATGATATTGATATGATTTCCACTATTATTTCTCATGCACTTTACATTCAAGCCTTTTTGTTCCCATACATATCAATAGTGTCTTAATTGATAGTTTCTCCAAACATAATAGGTGCACATTCAAATTGCTTACATATTTAGGCTTTACTAAGCAACATATGCACTTTGATACTAAAATATTTGTTGGGCACATTATTCTCCCTCTTGCCATGGTATCTACTACGATAGTTGTACCTTTCAAAGTTCTTTGCTTCTCTTGGTTTACGTGTCAAGATTTTAGGATTCCTCGGCTTGATTAGCTTAAGGTTATTCCTTCTACAATACATTAATGTGTTAAGTATATTTATGATAATCAAGTTGTTACTGAGTGAAGGGCATTCCATAGTTGACTTCTTTACCTAATCCCTTTGTTAAGAAAGTACTTGCTTCAATGTCCATGCCTAGTGTGCCTATTCATGCCACATATAGAGGATATACCTCTCATGGACATTCTTCTAGGCCTCCCAAAGGCAAGTAATAAAGCTCCTAAGCATGTCCTACAACCCCATTTTGACACAATACCTCATACTCCTAGTGTACATAATGCAAATTTGAGGTCTAACCATCCTACCCCTACATGTTTGTCTACTCACCCCGTTAATAGTGTCATAGGATAGCTCTTATGTTTACACATGTATTCTAAAAAATACAAAAAAAATCAAATAATATAATAAACAAAAAAAAATCATATATTATTAGAATACAAAATCAAGACCTATATATAACTAAATTTATTAGTTCTTTACTTCGTACATGTTATTTATCATATGCTTAGATGGATAACATGTTCTATCTACTCTTTACAAACATGCATTTATGGGGTATTTGAGCATGATATAGGACATGCATAGGACTCTAGAATGCTTAGATGTTGGATATCTCCTCTTACCTAGTGCTCAATCAACATCTTGGGGTCTCTTATGCTATTAGGTGTTATTGTTTTATTACATAGTGTTATTTCACATTTTCATCGTGCTCACTTTCTATATTGTGCTATATGATATTTATTTTGACTACCAAGGCTAACATATATGCCTTGTGCAGCTCTAACATTTTTTCTCTATGTGCCTCTAGGCTACTATCTACTATTGTATTCACTTGTTCGTTTGCACACTTATTTTCATGTATGCGACCTATGACCTTTTATCTATCATGTGTGTGTGTGTGACACTTTGGTATCCCTTATTTTTGGCCTTTATTGTCTTTGATTATACTTGATTGTGTGTGTAGCACTTTTGTGTCTTTTCTATGCATCTCTTTATTTTTTCTATGACTAACATATGTGACATTACTTGTGTACTTGTATATTATTACTATTATATGTTTGTGTGATTGTTTACCTTTGTACTTGTTTGCTAGTATGCTTTGTTGTTTATCCCTTTGAGCCATGGTTTTATATTGTGTACTCTTTTCAAGAACAAGATCTCTATAGTGGCTACCTACAATAAGACCTCGGTGTGATTGAATGTTGATTGTATGCTATATATAACATGGACACACATCATTTCTTTTGAGCTCAAAAATCTATTTACACATCTTACTCGGCCTCAATAGACGGGGCATTCGGTGGGGTTATCACATGAAAATCTATGCAATTTAGGCATCAAACAAAACACAAAACTTCGAACATAATGGAACATAATATTGATGCATGTGCAAAGAATGAGAACATAAACATAATAGGTTTAAAATTTACACAGTACAAAACTATCCAACAAGGTATATAACTAACAAAAGTTGTTATCTAGGATGGATGGTTTCATCTTGGGCACTTTTTAAATGATAGATTTAGCATTTTATGAAACATATAGACTACCATAGGTTTCTAGTACAAATTTAAGGAAAATTGGTATGATTTAGAGTAAGGTTTTTGCATTTCAATAAAAATGTGGGGGCATAAACAATTCATTCTCTTTTGACTATGTGCATATTGAACACCTTTACAAGGTACATGTATAAAATTATGGTCCTCCTTTTATGTTCCAACATTGCATAGTTTATTCATATGGGATATTGAATGATAGGGGCATGTATTTTCTTCATTTCCTTTTGACTTTGTGCTAATTGACACATTTAGGCCTAAATAAATGCTGGTGGTGGTCCATGGGATAGAGCTTTTAGGGTGACTAAAAATCCTTATGACACCCACCCTTATTTTGTAAAATTCTTGGGATGATTAGAAATCCATGTGATACCCTTCATTTAGTATTGGGTCAAGTGATACCCAATTCCCTTATGGCTTCGATATATTGATAAAAAAATTTAGGGCTTAGCACCCCTAATCCTCCAGTGACTCAACTCCAATTCATCTCTCCAAGCACATCATCAAAGAGCTTCTCCTTCAATAAGACAAATAGGTGTACTCCTTCCTTGTTTTGTTACTTTGAAAATTTACAAGTTTCAATTTCAATTTCAATTACATTTTCAAATGTAAGTTGAAGTTCAAATCTTTCTATGGACATTGACTATACTTTGTGTTACAAGTTTCACTTTGGAGATCGTGTCAACACTCAAGCAAATCAAGCACCTCAAGTGAAGACAAAGCGTGTAAACACACTTAGGCATAATTTCCTTTGAGGATGTAATTTAATTTAATACTTAAGGGGGTGACAAATGTAGATACCTAAATTTGGTAATTTATTGTTGAAAATGACAACATTGGTTTTGTCCCTAAATCATGACTTATGGGCACACTCCAAGCTTAATTTCCTATCATTACTCCCATGTATACTCTCCTCAATAACATTTCTCACTCTCTCATAGTATTGCTTGCAACAATCCACAATATTCTATCACTTCCATTGTCATGCCTATAAATTTCTAGCACCTCACTCCCTTTCTGTTTGGATCACTAAACATGGACCAAACTATATAATAGTTTGGTCTTAAATTGGTAGTTTTATCTCCAACCACCCAATAATCATTTTCTCAATTTTATATATTTCTATGGATTGGCCTTAATGCAAAATTATACCTACAAACCCCTATATAAACAAATCAACTTCACTCATTTGCTCACCTGTCACTTTCAAGAGCACTCGTTACAAATATTATTCCTAAAGTAATCATGACTCTCCAAAATTCCTAAAACGTAGCAAAGACACTCTAAGAGTAACCCCTACACAAGTCTGAAGCACACTCTGCAACCAAGTTATAGAGCCACACTTCCTAATCTAGCGACATTCCAAACTAAGTCAAGCTAGGCACGCCAAACCATTCTTGCATTACCAAGTTATCAAATTACCAAATCTAGTTGCATCCATATAAATATTACATGTTAATTGGAGAACTATATGCAATTTGAGGCATCTTGAGTATTACCAACATAGCAGAGTACTGATTGCACTTTAACACAATCATTAACCTTTTTGTAGGGTCTCCTACATATGGTTAGGGTTTGAAGATATTTTGGATAATATAGAGGGTTTCATACATGTGTGACACCCACGGTTTCATAAAAAAACATATTTATGAGGTTTGCATAGGCACAAGAAATTATGGAGCTCCAATACATAGTGTACAAAAACACTAAAAACATGTATGAAAATGTTAAATGGTTTCGTACGCATCCAACAGATCCCTACCTAGTCAATTTGCATTTTCAAGATGTTGGTTGGAAATTTTATCTTTTAGACACAATCAATAGTTCAGGGGACAACAATCCCTCCTCTTTGTGGGGAGGTTCCCTTATTCACCAAAACTTGAAACTCTAATTATTTACAAATATACAAACTAACTTTCTGAATGAGGATTTTGGTGTAAATAATGATTCCATATTTCGATATTCTCAATACAAAAGATGAATAGGGAAAATATTTTCAGAGGAGGAAACATTAGCTTATATGAGTAAGATAGGTGAAACAAGGACACAAAGTTCAATCTAATCCATTGGTCAAGAACACAAGTATTCTCCTTGGTTATGCAAGATTACTCACTACTGTAATGAAAAGAAGTGAAGAAGGCAACACATCGATATAGAGATTGCAGAGTTATATCCTACTATTTGCATGTATGAGACTTCAAGAACATATGAATTAATATATTTGAAAATCCATGAAATATAAATGCAACAGACACAAAGTTCCTCACACTATAATCAATGGATTGAACACACAGTTTCAAGATTCAAATATACTAGAATTCACATTCACAATTTCAGAAAGAGAAATAGAAAGAACATAAATAAGAGGGAGAGAAATATTCTTTTGTATTGATCGAAAGTTTGTATCTTTACATTCCAAAACACCAAAATCCAATAACTTTACAATGGAAAAGAAGCCTTATATAGGTGAGGGGTGGTTGTAACCAAAATTTCTAACTAATTGTCTTTTAATTAAGTGTTAAGAACTTAATTAATGAATTACATAAGCTAGCTTTATTTACAATTCAACTTTCAAAATAATAAAGCTAACTCCAAAATATAACAACTAGCTAGAAAATGACTAAGTTCTAGAGGAAGGAACATTCGAGAGTGGTACAACTTAGATCTTCACTTTGAGCACGTGAATTCTGAACCTAGCAACAACATCTGAAATCTCCATTTCCTTTGGAATGGTTGTATTTGCCATGGAAACGAACCAACTACCTAGAGAATACTCCATTTCTCTCGCAATTCCTCCATTTTTCAACATGCCCTTGGTGGCTTCTATAACAATATTATGCAATTCAATGAGTTCCTCCATTTTCTTTGTTGATTGTTTCAGCTTTGAACAGATCTTCTTTGATTAGTGCACTAAATTTTTCCTTGACTTCATCTACTGAATGCCTCTCTATAGAATTGTCCTTATAGAATTGGCATCGAAGGGCCTACAAGTCAGCAAATATTTTTGATTTAAATGATTCACCTTTCGCATCATGTTCTTCAACTCAGTGGTTGCTTCTTCAAGAACTCAAATTTTCCACTCAATGTTGTAGACCCACTTCTTGGATAGGTTGTTTTTGGAATCATCAAAGATCTTATGAGAAAGAAGAACCTTCTCATCAATGGTGCTCATGATTCTCAAATCTTGAATACTCTCTAACCATCCTGAGTTCTTTCTCAACATTTCTGATTGTTGAATTGAATTGATCTTGGGCTGCAAAAATGTTGTCATATACCTTGTATGCCTCATCAATAAAATTTAAACAAGAGATTAGCATTCCTTCCACAAATGCTTCAGCAACTCTACCATATGAGGCATGCTTATGGATTTATTTTATAGCTTTAATATCCTCCTCAAAGAGAACATTTGTAGGAGGCAGTGAGGAGAGTGGAGTGGGGTCTAGAGGAGTTTTATCATTAGAGATAAAGGACTTAATGAAATTAGAAAGAACCTGAACCTGTTCTTATAATTGTTCTTAGGTTTATTTTCCCTTCTCTACTCTTTCAATCACTTTAGACATAATTTCCTGAGATTTTTCACCTCTCCCTTAGGTGTGGATTCTCCAAGTGAAATCCTTGTCAATTCAAGATTTGCCACAATGATATCCTTTTCATATTTGTCTCCCTTTGGTTTGGAAATTTCTAGGAATTTATGTCCTTTTGCATCAAAGACCAAACATGAGGTTTTCTTGGCCTTCTTTAGAGGAGGAGTAGGGGTTGTGCCAAGTAGAGCAGCCACAACATCAAAACCGGGAGAAAAAATATGAGAAGATGCCTTCTCTTCTTCTTGCTATCAATCATGGGCTAAACCCATGTGAAGGAATCACTGGAAGGTGGAGCAGGAGGAGGAGCCAATGCAAGAGCATGAGGAGGACCAAGAGACTGAGTAATAGGAACATCAAGAGTAGGTACTTCAATGGCAGAGGAAGATGGTCTTTTGACTGGAAGCTTAGCTCTTGATGCACCTATTTTTCCATTGTCTGGCTCTATGATTTTCACATCATCTTCCTCATCATCTTCTTCTTCAACACTTTCTTCCTCTTCATCATTCATTTCATGCTCTTCAACCTCTTTCTCAGATTCATCTTTATGTTCCTCTAGTGGTTTTCTCTTCTTCTTTTGAAGGTTTGGATATTTGTTCAAGCACACAGACTTCTTCTTTAGTTGTTTCATGAGCCTTCTCCTGCTCTGCTTCTTTTTAAGGTTTTTTCTCAATATTCTCTATTTCTTTGACATTTTCTTTTTTGTATACACCTTGGTTGTTGAATCCAAAGGTGAAGAAGGAGTTAGTTGAGATGGAACCTTTTGAGGAGTAGATACTTCTTTATGTGAAGTGGAAGATTCTTGAGAAGAAGTTTCATTTCTTTCATATACTCCTTCATCCTTTTGTTGAACCATTGCCTTATTCTTACAATCACTGGATTATTCATGTCTGAAGGATCATCTCTCTTATTGGGATCAATCAACATTCGAGAGAGGCATATGTTGAATAGTTTTGATATACTCTGTAGAATACAAATTCTCATTATCATCCTCAAGGTCCTTAGAATTGAACCTGATACACATTGAAATCCCTGATTTTTGTGGAGAAAGCCTTCCAAAATACCTCTTCCTCACTTCATATTCATCAATACAATCTACCCAATAATATTCAATGGTGGGAAGATGATAATAGGACATCCTCAAATGCTTTGAAATGAACCCACGATATCAAAGGAAGATCTTCTATGGTATGAATGAAACTTGAAATCAACAATTGTTCTTTCAACATTTTGAGCATCCAGAAAGATATACATGTGTGGTTACCCAAGGAAATAGGAAACTGGATGCCAGTGATCTTCTTGTCCCTACATGTCCTATGTAACATATCAAGTTGTCTACAAACTTCCACCAGGACCAATTTATCATTGCAATACATGGGTAACTTGTTGGGTGTACCTTCAAAACCAACCAATCTAATGTAGGAAAACCTTTGAATTAAATGAAGAGGTTTCCATAAGTTGAAATCAATTGCTTGGATTTTAGAGACTCTTTCAGTTGTGTTCCCTTTAAGGAGCCTAACTATGAACATTGCAAAAACATCATTCACCCTTCTATGATGAAACTTGTTGTTCTCAAAAGTGAGTTATGGGTAAAACTCATAGACTAGTTCATTCTTCTTATCATTTTGAGGAGACAACCCTACCCACACCATATAGGATGTAATTATGTACATGAGGTAGGAAGTCATATAAAAGTTTTACTTTGTTGCACATTAACCAGTTGCTCATTGAGATTTTCACAGATAATCTCTCCCTAGTTCAAATTTTGCTTGCCTTCACAAATGATGTTGATGTACACACACATCCAAAATTGGAATTCATTTGTGGAGGGTAGGCCCATCAATCTTGCTAGTAGGGTGATCATATCAGACAATTCCTCCTTGAAATCTGATCTATATAGACCTTAGGCAATTTTAAGCTCCTCTCTTTTGGGCCTTGAGCCATGATTTAGCTATCATTGCCTTATATCTATCCTTATCTTGTTCAAACATATTTTGAGCCTAGGCTTTGGTTAGGGTGTTAGAATTTTCAAATACATGGATCCTTAGGGTTGTAATTATATAACTAGCATCAAGTTCAAGCAATGACGTGACCTTGAGGATCTCTAACTTCTTTGGTTTCAGGGTCAAAACAAGAAGCACATGCCACAATAGTGTTGATGCATTGCACAAAAAGGGGGAAACCAACAACATAATCAGTTCCAATATTTTTAATACACTGGACCATAATTGTGGGACCATCATCAATTATTTGGGCCCAGAAATCATCTAAGTTCAGATGCCTCACATCACTGTCCCTATGTTTGGTACAAAGGTCTCTAGGGAAGAAATGTGTTCATAGCCTCCATATTGGAACTTCATGGTGAAAGGTAAGGGAAAAACTCAGAGAAATGGGGTTCAATAATGAAGTTTAGGAGAAATCGGAGAGAAGAATACAAAACTCAAAACACCACCAAATTGAATTAAATTGGCATAGCATAACTCACCTCTGTTATAGGAAGAACGAGGTTCAGAAAATGGTCATGGTGCAATTTGAATTTTTGAAAATGGCCCAAAAACCATCAAGTTATGGCTAAAAACGTGTTTTAGGGCATGGGATGCAAGATAAATAGTGCATACTCAAAATTCGAGAATGGAGAACGGTGAGAAATGAATTACTTTTACCCCTTATATAATGGAACAACTCGATAAAATGGTCAAGTGAGTGTTATAGTGGAATGTGAGGAATCGAGATGTCAAAAGAATGTTTTCAACCATTTTCCCCATTTATTGCGGACATGACAAGATTTTGGGGAAATGGAGGCCCGAGGGAACAAGTTCCCGAGTTCTACAAATTTCCAAAGTACCCACAATACTAACAAATGATTTTAAGTGCAAAGATGGGGCTTGTGGGGAATAGGGTGCCGGGAGGAACAAGGGACAGGAGTACTGAGATATTTGGAAAACTGTCAATACAAGCAGGACCATGGTTAATGTGGAAAAATCAGTTTTTAGGGAACACAAGGTCTAATGGAACTAGAGTCACAAGTTCTTAAAACATCCGAACTATCTACGCACGTTGAAGGCCAAAACAATGCAAAAGACAAAGGAGTGTGGGAAGCGAGACCAAATTAGAATGAGTTCATTTGGGGTTAAAGCAATCCGCAAAACAAATAATCCGATGAACAATGCGAAGAAGGCAGGGATGCGGGGAACGGGAGGCCCATAGGAAATTGTTCCTCCGGAACCCAAAATCACCGCAATACACTCAATTGACCCGAATTACTCGAAAATGACTAAATCTTTTGATTTTTCCATTCCCTAAGACTTCACAAAGGCAAATAAAGCCATTAAGGGGGTCTCGTAACCAAAAATTTCAAAAATCACACATTGTTTGGGTAAGTGACAACACAAGATAAAAGACAAAGCACTTCCATAACATTTCTAGCATTCTTATCCTCTTGTCACCTCCACATAAACCTTTTGAGCATCTAATCAAGTAAGTGCACCCTCTTTCTTATGTTTTCACCTTCTTAGAAATCATTTCTAATATTCTATCTTACAAATTGTTATTAATAATATAGTGGATCTATGCATTAATGTTAATTAATTAGTTTGAATATATTACTTATTACTAGCCTTAATCCTAAGATAATAAATAAGAAACAAACCACCATATTTATGCACGGTTAAATCACTCATTTATTTAGGGTCTTTGATCCTCTACCGGTTGAATTTTAGAAAAATCAATCTCCAAATTCTTGAATCATATCTCTACCAATTCCAGAGAGATTTGTGCGCAGTCACTTCTATCAACAAATCAAACAAAAGTCCCAATTTTCCATTGTTATCTATGAATACACATATCTTACATAGCATTAGTAGATAAGAATACTTTCTATGTTGACATATCATTCAATGTTTCCCTTAAGCACTCATGTAAGACACAAAGATACAACCAACCCTTGCTTTGGGTTAGTAGAATTGAGTTCTAATGACAATTATTAATAGATCTTCAAGCATTCAATGCAACATAAATAATGAGATCAAATTGCTAGATTACATATTAGAGAAATATATTTGCATGTCACTTTATGGAATAAGAAATACAAATTAAAGTGTTCTAGATACATCAACATTCAAATAATAATAATTGTTTCAACTCGAACAATGGTAGCTTGCATAGTTCACTAACAAATAGTGCTAATCATCTAGTGATGATAAGCCAACTAATGATAATCATTAAAAACCCTTACAAATGAGGCCATATGGTCATTATATATGATTGAATCCCTCATGTTATTGTACTTTAGCCACAAGATGTGCATAAATCACACACATACTCCGGATCTATCTAGAAGCTTAATTGAAGTCATCTATGCTCAACTCAAGTGAGCTTCATAGTTTGTGTGACCTTATTGAATCTGGATCCCACACCAACCATATCCCACTTTATGTGCTTTGTGCCATTCTCGGACCCTCACCACTTGTCACATGCCTCTACCCATAATGCTTCTTTTACACTCATTTTTTTATGTGGATCTCTTTTATACGCACATTCTAAATTCAAAACTCTATTACCACACTATTGAAATGAAATGGTTTTAATTCATCGAAGACGTCATGAAGAGAGTCGTGCTAGAAAATGTCAAATTCGGATAGGCTCTTTCCCAACAAGGAAATTTCTAGCATATTTTTTTGTTAAAAGTTTTAGGGAGATCTAATTCGATTTTACATTTACCTGTCTATCGTTCTATATATATCATTGCATAGTTAGGCGGTGGCCACACTGACATTTATCTTCAGCATCATGTCAATGTGGCTGCTCACAATACGAAATCAAATTTATAAAATACAAACAAGAACTATACATGTGTAGCGAACGAGCCTTAGCTTTGAAAGAAAAAAGAGTGATTGTAATGTGCAACATATGGTTCACTAAGGTATATAACTCAGACATGCCACTACAATTGTTAATGTTTTAGTTGAATTTTCGGTGTTTGCATTCATTTCCACATGAACGAAATACCTCGTGTGCTTAGATTCACTACTCACAGATCAATGACACTCCTATGAAAATTTTGGTCGCCTCTACATAACAATTACTATTTCGTTGAAATTTGGTATTTTGAAATTTGCCTATTATTGTACTATGTATATTGGTTGATATGTTTTTACATCATTTGTAGCTTACAAAAGACACAGGCATCCTCACAAAATAGTAACACGGTTTCAAAAAAGCATATTGTAGGTGTCGACTTGATTAGTTCACCTTTTATAGTATACACCCAATCTTTGTCAAAATAGGAGCTACAAAAACAAGGATTCGGACTTCTCTTGAAGCATTATAGAGGGGATTTTTAGATATTTTAGAAGACATACAAACTATTTGACAAAAATCCTTACTGGTCCTATGACAGATTAAATTTGGTTTAACCTTAACACCGAGTTTGAAGTGGAAATCTCCTCAATAGGTACATTTTAAAATAAGTTCCATCTTTTTAAGTTACTATCGGCATTCATCAAACTCCTCTTCCACAAACATACGACACTTGTACCTTAAATGCTTGAATCTCATCTACGTAACATAACAAAGACATACAAATATTACATTTGCATCCCCTGTTTATTGCACTTCTTCCGAAGGCCCCTTTCACGCTGCCATGTTAATGTGTTTTTCATTTTTTTTTTTTCTCAAACATTATATACTTGTAAATCGTTCAAGGATAGTAATTATGTCTTTATCCATAGTATCATCTCGCATTTTGTGCTTGAAATCAAAGTATTTGAAACACTTGTAAGGTCTTGGATTCTCTTTGTCCACACGTTGTACAACAACCAAAATTCTGTCATTTCCATTTCCTTTTAAACATGAAAACATGAAATATTTTATTTCGTGCATGAGACATTCAAAGTAAAGAATCACCAATGACATGTGATGGGTTGGTATTTGATAGTTGAGTGTTTTCCCATCCATCCACAATCAATTTCATAAAATTTACGTTTGTTAAATTTATATTGGCTATTTTAATTAATAATGGAAGTTAATTTTATATTAACAATTGCATCAATCGAGGATGCAATGCAATATATAGATATTCAATCTATTTTTTTAAGATACATTAATTGATTTTTTTAATGGTGACATAAGAGTTTTGTTTTAATTAGTTATAGAGTTTTAATGATTTTTGTGTATATGTTTATTTTAAATTGCTAGATAGTCATAAAGATCCATCGATAATTAATTTTTTCCAATTTCTCAATATATTTAATTTCCACATCATAAAAGTTGATTATTATTTTCCTCGATTTATCAAAATCCAAAATCTCATGTATAAAATTTTATTTTATATTTCATATATTCAAATACATGAGAGACTCCACTATTACCATATTACATCCCCATATTTTAATTTATTTTCCATAAATGAACTCTTTACACTATATACATCCTTAATTTTAATGAAAATGACAGTCATAATGAATTAGTGTGCACTAATATTGATAAATTCTTTTCCATTAGTTTCTACAAGCTATTAAACATTTCAATCTATTCAATTAATCAAATATATTCATCCAATCAATTTTTTTTTCGATGTTTATAATGTCATGATAATAAATTTAACAATGTTTTAATATAAAACATCATGAAAAATGATTTATTAGATTTTTGATTGGTTACTATACACTTAATAAACAAATATTGGGCCTCATTCGAACACTATTTTCCTCTAATTTTGTAAAATGTATTATAAATTTAACGAGTGGTAATGAACAATATTTATGATAGTCTCAACCACAAACTTTAATGGATGGATGAAAGCTACCTTCTCAATAATAATTTCTTTCCGTATCTACGAAATGTTCATTTTCATAGGTTTTCCATTAGCTTTCATAATCTTTTTAGTTGTGGCATGGCTAGGGAAAATTTTAGTGGCGAATATTCGTTAATTCATGAATATTCCAGTTTTTGAAATTTGAAATTGGCGAATTTTTAGGGTAGGAATTAAGATGGGTCACCTAAATTTTTGGGTACAAGTTAATTTTAGGGGTCGATTCGCCATTTGTGCGAAATTGAAATTCATGATGTTTGACTTTATGTTGTCGGCTAGTAGCATTTTTTAATGCTAAAATCGACATTATAATATATGATGTCAGTTGGTAGCATAAAACATGTTACCGATCGACAACATATTTTATACTACCGATTGGTAACATACAAAAATACTATCATTTGGTGGCATTTTTTGAGTGATGTCGTTAAACATAAAAAAAAAAAAAAAAGAGTATGGGAATTTTTTTGCTTATGCCATATTTTGGGAGGACAAATTTCTCATTGAGATGATCATTTTAACTACTAACATAAAAAAATTCAATTTTTCCATACAAAATTAGTGAAATTTATATTTTTTTCACAAAAACACTTTTTGAATTTTTTTCTTTGCGCCATATTTTGTGAGAACAAATTTCTCGTTGAGTTAGTCACTTTAATCTGTTATTGTCCAAAAATTACATTTGCTTTTGGCCGTCATCATATACTATCAACCGACAACATATACTGTTAGTCAAAAATTGCTACCTTCTGACACCATTACTAAATGATTCGCCATTCATGCGAACGTGGTTTTTTCAAAATTCGCCAAATACTTACTACTATTTTTTAGGGACCCTTAAAATTTTCCCTAAGTGTGGCCTTCGAATTTGCTAATACTTGCTATTTTTTCCAAGTTTGATGCATCAATGTATTGAATATTGAATATGAATTATCTAATTGAACTCCATTAAAGAGGCTATTTTTAAAAAAAAAAGGGAATTTAAAAAACGAATAATCTATTTTGACATTTTATCTTCTCAATCACTTGCCAATGAGTTTCATTTTAAACATACCTTCATACTTAACCACTATTTTTCACGAGAAAACATCCTTTACGAAGTTAGCCGTAGTGGAAACTATCAAATTTCGGTGGTGTCCCAGCGACCTCCTTTTTCTTGGTGACCTCCTCTTCTCAGAAATCTGTAATGACTAGAGGACATTGGTACCCTCACGAGCATTCACACTATTTCAACAAATAAGGCCAAAATGTGTCCAATCCATCAGACAATAATAGTTAATTTTTACCTAAACATACGTCACTTGCTACATCGAATCGCCTTATGAAGATCACCAACTTAAAACTCAAAGTGGAAAACGTAGCTACATTTTTACCCTTCTTTTTCTTGGATTTGTTTTCTTATACCAATCACGTTGCCAATATTAGAAGCGAGGAAAATGGACTTGCACCGTATCGATCCCTCACCATTATGATGTTAATGGGAGTATCTTTATCAGTGGAAGTAGACTGAGAAAGACATAATGTCAATGAAGGAAGAAAAATTTGAAAAGTACGACAATTGAAGGAGTGGGGAAAGGTAGAGGTAAGCAGAGATGCGGGATGGACCGAGCAAAGAAAAGGAAAATGAGGGGAGGATGGTAAATTTTAAGCGCAAAAGAAAATAATGCTTATGAAAGGGCGGGTGTCAGAAAATTTTCTTTTAAAGATTTCAATCACCATCTTCTTTATTTTAAAATGACATCAACCTTATATGTTTAACTACCTTTTTAAAGCGTCTTTTTATGCGTTGATTTTGCACTATGCAACAACATGTTAATTCAAAGAGGAAGAGCTTTAGTTGATGAACTTTACATTTGAGACCAAGGAGGAGAATCCATAGCAAAGTGTGAAAACAAAGGTGTTTACTAGAGATAGAGTGGATGAAGACAAATTTGAAGAACTTGCAACGATCTTCCATCATGAGAGGTAATAATAGTGATTGCAAGATATTCAAAAATGAGGTTGTTGAGCACACATTAGTAACATTTAAATACCAAAATAAGACCTTTAGTAGATAAAATCCGGTGTTCGACTAGATGACATAATGTGTCATATTTTCAATGAATATCATAAATGTCACTTACAGAAAACATGGTCATCCTTAAGAGCCATTGCGATTGTTCCACCAAATGCTAAAACGAATATTCACCCTAATCATCTCACCATTGCCAAATATTTGTGGGTTGTAGCAAAATAAAAGCTTTACGAGTAGCATATGGACATCCACCAAGGCATAATAGGCATTGTTTCCTTTTCAAAAGTTACTACATTATTCTCTCCTCCCCATCACACAAACTTAAAACAATGTAAGATAATATACATTTCACCGCAAATTACAACTCCAACAAACTAAACATTGTTATCTTCTCCTACAGCTTTGACAACTCATGTTCAATTGCTAGTTACATCCATAAGACCGAAGGTCTATATGATCACTAAAAACTCCATCTACTTAAAGATTTATAGGCTTAATGGTATCTTGTAGAAGATTGGTCCTCCTCTTGTTGAGTTGAGTTAACATCTCCCCAACCATTTCATTTTGCTTTCATCGAATACCTATATCATGGAATCAACTCTTAAAATATCCTCATACTTGGCTTTGATGTCCATGTACCTTGGGCATTCAAGGATGAAATGCTCCCCGCTTCGACTGTCCTTGTATTGCACATAACACAAGTCCTTTTTTCTCATAATTTCTTAGGCATTGTCCTTCCAATCTCACATTTGACCACTGGGGAGCGGTCCTTAGCCGAGCAATGACAATCTTTTCCCACCATTTAATTTGGTTGCTATATAGGGTTTTTCACAATGTTTATACGTTAGATTGAACTCTATAATTTAATGCCAACGCTTCCTACTTGTTTTCTTCCTCCACATTCTCATTCTAAATTTTTCATTCACATAAAATTTAATATTTTCGTTAAGATTTATGCATTCATCTAATTGTTAAAATTTATACATTCATCTATGCTAATATCCCATCTATTCATTCATTTGTAATTCTGCATAAGAATCTTATGCTTCTCCCAAAATTGGGGGCAAGCATGGAGTGCACGATTTCCATCTAAAACAACCCCTTCATAAATAGGGCTAAAAGCTAGTTTGCGTGATCGCTTCGGTTTCTACATGATATAAATCATACAAAATATCGTAGAAAAAAGAAGTCAACATGGCAGACTTGGTACTACAAAAAGCCGTTTTCTTATTTAATTCAAAAACAAAATTGTTGGCATCAAAATTGTTGGCATCTATTACTTTTGTCCTTTTTCAACACAGGGAGGAACGGAAAAGGATCGATGTTTCCCATACGTTCCATCCTTGTTTTGTTTGTGAATACCCTCTCTTTCAGTTCCAATATGGGGATTTAGTTTAGTCCTCCATTTCATTTCTTCAATTTTTTCACCATGGCTAAATGCTTGGCAAAATCTACATGCCCTCTATCACCGGCAAATTTTTCTGCTAAATTAAGCTCGAGAAATAAATTATTGCAGAAGCTTTCGTCTTCAACAACGTTAGATTATCTTACCGTGAGAAAGCTACAGGCCAATTCCTTAAATGGGTGCAGTCTCAGAGCAGTTCCAATACAGCATGGTAACTCTGACAGTGCCCTTTTTCACTACCCACCTCTATTTTTTGGGTGCGCTTATGACAAATGGGTTAATTGATGCAGGTTTTTTTTTTTGGGTTAGTCATTCCTATTACAAATGGGTTAATTGATTTATGCAGGTTTGGCTTCTACTACTGCTGTAACACCCGAAAGTACTCGGAAGGGATCTATGCCTATTACTATTCCAACAGGCCCGCCATTGACACCAGCAGAGGAAGCAGGTCAGGGGTTTTCATTAACGAAGGGGCGGAGTCCACAGTGACCATTACTGTTGTGGGAGCATCGGGAGACCTTGCCAAAAAGAAAATCTTTCCTGCACTCTTTGCCCTCTATTACGAGGGCTGTCTTCCCAAGGTATTTAATCTTTGCACACTTTTTTTTTTTTTAAGAAAATATTTCTGGAAAAGACTGTGATTCATCTATTAGAATATCGAAGTTTGAGTTACCCTATTTAATCCATCTATATGTCGTAATAAATGTATCACAGGTCTTCTTCCAGAAATTTCTTCTTACTTATGGACTGTGGAAGCCTTAAAACACATTATTATCAATTGTTTGGAACTTAATTCTATTTTTAGCTTGAATGCCCATTTGAATAAATTGTTATTGGGTGCACAAGTATTGAATTTTGTACCTGTGTTTTTAAATGACACACAATTAGCTGCTGTTTTCTGATTATTTTATTTATTTTGAAAATTTTACAAACATATCAACTAACTAAAGGGAAGTTTGGAATGTAAGTCATCAGTCCAACCAGTTTTCAATCGATTTCCAGACAGATAGAAATAATCAAAATCGTGACTGTAGTAGCGTGGGTAAGTATAAACTTAATGGAGCTTGTGTTCATAAGGGGTCCTTTATTTGATGCATCCATAAATTGTTTCAAACAATAGCCAGAATGCAAAACAATGCGAGTAAAAAATGCATAGCATAAATGAAAGAAATGAATTTTTATTATAGGTCCTCTTTTAGGTTTGTAAGTGAAAAATTACTCATATAATTGTGATATACCCAGTGGCAACAAAAACTCCATATAAACAAACGGGTACGTGTCTTTGGATTAGTTACTGTATCTTGATTTTCTCATTTAGTTCTGGCATGAAGTTTGACCTATTTTTTATAATTGATACGAATCCTATCTGCAAATCCTTCTTAGAAACACGTATTATAAAGCTTCATCCTCCCTATTATTGCCTGGCTTGTATGTAGCTATGTTTTTATTATAAGACACAGAGATTTATATTAAAATACACTAAATTGCTTTGGAGCTTCTGCAGTCAAGGTGAAATATACCTGATATACCATAAAATTTAATTACATCGCCTAGTTCCATTGAGCATGATCAGTATAACTAAAATTATATATGCTTCACCCATTCTCAGTTACATCTGGTGTATCATCCAATTCAGTTACACCCCAATTGGTGTCAGAGCCTAAAAGTGATAACAGTCCAAGTTTTAAAATGTGGGATGTTTAAATTTTGAAATCAGCCATTGAGATTATGGGCTATTTCATTTTTACCCTCACCCTCACCAAATCACAATTCACCGTTTTAGGCTGCGGCCATTATTCTTATCTTTCATGCATTTGTAGCATTCCCTAACAAAGTACAGCAAATTGGAGGTATTAAACCAAAAAGGATCAGAAAAAGTTTTTGAATAATCACCCGTTTAGGCTGCAGCCATTATTCTCATCTTTCATGCATTTGTAGCATTCCCTAACAAAGTACAGAAAATTGGAGGTATTAAACTAAAAAGGATCAGAGGAAGTTTTTGAATAAAACATTTGTTAAGGGCAATACTAAAGTGGAGAATGTCACAAAAGTTAAGGTTGACTGGTAGAGGTGAGGGGTGAATTCCAAGCCTGACTGATTGAGACTGCAAGTTTGGAGAAGGAACCAATAGAGTCCAAAATGTTTTAGCATCAATTAAATGTTACTTGAGATAATTCCTCAACTAAGTTTGATGGGCTAATATAGATCTATTAATCAAGGGCTTGGATAATCAGGCTGTCCCATTTTTTCCTATTTAATATTAATTTTTGAACAATGGAAGGCTACTAAAAATTTAATCTTAGTACCTTATGCCTTGATGGTCTGGCATTTGACTTGTTATAAATGGTGGAATGTGAGCTGGACAAGGATGCAAGTCTGTCACAACATTGAGGTTTATACCGAGAAAAACCTTGGCACTCAAAAACTTGATGTAATAAGGCATCACGACTCACTATTCTACAGGGTTCTACTAAGCTTGATTGTTTTTAGAAAATATTTCTCCCGTTGTTTTGTAACAATGCACATTGATGGGTTGATAGAGTCTGTCAAAGGTATGAAAACGCTCTGAAGCCTATAATCTTGAGGATTCTTTTCAGCAAAATACACTTATTTAAAGATTGCTGGGATTTGCATTAGATATTATCATCTGAAACTCCTCTAGCAACGAAGGTGGTGGCAGATGAAACTAACCATGGACATGACTGGTGCCTATTTATATCCTCCATGTCATAGTTCTATTATAGATAATCTCTCTATGTCGAAATATTTAGCTGCCAAAATTCTGCCGTGTTGCAGTCTTGAAGGAAGAGGAATTTGTGACGACGGTGTTTGTGATTCTATGGAGGTGGGTATTCTGCCGGCCCTTCCTGCTGTGGCAGCAAAAGTGGAATTCATGGATGACATTGTACTTATAAATGAGGAAACTCTGGTTCCTACTTTGCCAAAAAGGTTTAAATGTTGATGCTCTAGCGAGCAGGACATTGTTGATACTTGGAACTTGGGGTTGGCAGAATTTGGTGGTCCTATGCAGAGGATGGGTTCTGGTGCTGATCAGCGTGTTCAGCTTCACCCGGTTCCAGCCACGGAGATGGATGTGGATGGAGTTTGGGGAAAGGAATGTTCCACCACTTTCTCCCTTGGCAACATTGATAATCTGGCTGTTGATAATAATCAGGCAGTTCTCACTGAATATGGGGCCATCAATGCTTATTTGGAGCATTTAGATGATTTAATTGGTCACTTGCATGCTTGCATTGATGCTGTCTTGAGCTACCTCAACCATGTGGAAACCACTATTCGTGATATATTCCATCATCATCATTGTGGAAGTGGTGGCTCTTGTTGTTGTGGATTCTGTGGGCTATATGCCATCTGCAGTTCTGTGCACCACTAGATGCTGGTCTATTTATGTCTCTTCTGTTCTGTGCTTGTTTTTATCTGTTCTGTCTATGGGGAACACCATCTGGTTTTTCTATAGTTATGGGTTGATAATCACCATTTTGTTCTTGTTGACAGGTATTGATCACAAGGTCACTGCGAGCTGGTATATTGGCATTGTATGTAGTGATAGGTTTAGTTTCTGTAGTTTGGACCGCTGTGACTATGGGCGGAAAAAATCCGAAATGTAAATATGTCTTTTTTGGGGTTTTTTAATATAAATACGGTTTTTTATCTAGCCAAAAAGAATAAAAATTAAAGCTAGATCCATAAAGTTCCAAAAAATCTAATTTCTCCCCTATCTCTACCACTCGACAACCCAAAGATAGGGCGGCGACAATGTAATGTTTATATACTGTATTTTTGTGGGATTTTTCACTATTTTGAGTATATTCATACTCACGTCATCAGCACAATGACTAGTTCCATGAATAGTTATTACCGTAATGAGCTTTCACTCATGTATCACAAGACAAGGGGATCCACAAAGCACACAAGCCACATTAAGCATTTGTTAGTGGGGAGGGACGGTGTTTATAATCCACTGCTTTGGGATTTTCACCCTCTAGCCTCTTCTCCATTGGCAAAGCTTTTGGGTGAGTGTGTGCCTTATAAACCTTTCTTGTCTCACAATTATTAATAATGTGGGATTAACTTAATAGTTGTCTGTTCTAAGTGGGGGCGTCTGTAATGTTGTATTATTTAGATATTGGATTAACCCTGTTATGATTTAACTTTTTAGTTATTTTTTTAGTAAAGAGAAGTGGTGTAAGAGACAGATATGTAGGACCCTGGAAAGATGCACATGATTGATAGTGTGAAGAAAAATAGGAAGTGGCTGAAATTGTTCGGGAGGGATGAGTAGCGCTTATAATTTTATAGGTTTTGATTTAATGTCATCTGCAGGGCTGAAAGTTGAACCGTTGCAAAGTTTCCAAATATCAATGTGTAATAACACTTATGATGGATTACCAATGGAAAGGGTATAAAGTGCAAAAACCAGATCGATTTCTAAATGGTCCCAGTAAATCATCTAGAAAAGTTGGGATTACCAAATAAGATTGCCCAGCAATTTATATGTTGACAAAAGGTGCCAGTAAACTATTGGCCGATGCAAGCGACAATCACTTGACAAACCATTTTTTTTAATAGCTTAAGACTTGGTCCTCTTGTCTTGTCCATCCGAGAAACTGTTGCTAGCTAACCTGTGATTGTTATGAAAGCCTTTAACCCATGCTTGCCATCCACAAACACTAAATTTTTAAGCACATAGTGTAGACCGTATGGTTGGGTCCTCCTTGTTCATTGTACCTTCTCATCCAGCTGGAATTGAGTTTCTCCATCATGTTGAACTTGGGTTTCACATGCCTGTTCAAAATATGTGTCATATAGAAGATTGATTTATCATTTGTCCAAAGATAGTTCCTCCATCAAGTTTACACTTTTTGAAGAGTTACCCGGTTTTAGCTTCATTGTCAACAATGTCGGTATCTCTGAATTAGAAGGCTTATAAGGTGTATTTAAAGATCTTGGAAACTTTCCTCCAGGAGTACCAATAATATTTGAGAAGAATTTGGTACCAATATAGGAAGGGAACTAAGAGAGCCAACATTCAGGCTGAAGGCACCAGATGTTGCTAGCATTCAAATCCAAACTATTTGGGAAGCCTTGAACCTTCTATTTACGATGTGAGACCTTCCCAAGCTTTTAAAATTCTTTTTAAAACCCCAGATCCTTGAATTTGAAATCAGAAGCATTTCAAATCACCTTCATAAGAGAGAAAGGATCCTTAATACTGATTTTCTTTGCTAATAGCGCCGAATGTGCTTAAACCTGCCAAACTGCATCACCAGTGATGGTTCTAACAGTTTCTTCTGCTGGTAGAACAAGCTCTTTAGCCCTCATATGAACAAGTTGCAGGGTCCTTGCTCTCTATCGTACGTTACTGGGTACACTTGAACCTTCTATTTATGATGTGAGACCTTCCCAAGCTTTTTAAATTCTTGTTAAAACCCCAGATCCTTGAATTTGAAATCAGAAGCATTTCAAATCACCTTCATAAGAGAGAAAGGATCCTTAATACTGATATTCTTTGCTAATAACGCCTAATGTGCTTAAACCTGCCAAACTGCATGACCAGTGATGTTTCTAACAGTTTCTTCTGCTTCTAGAACAAGCTCTTTAGCCCTCATATGAACAAGTTGCAGGGTCCTTGCTCTATATGTACGTTACTGGGTACACCTGTACAAGCTGCAGGTATGGGTATGGTAAGTAACCGGTTTGGGTACATACATGGGTTTGTGTGGGATACACGCAACGTAAGGCACGCCAAAATGTACCCAGGTACGTCCAAGGATGTATTGGGTACGTGAAAGTGCGTATCCACCATGAACTGGCAGTCAAAAACATTTTTTTGTTTTTGGTCAAAAAGTCTGAAACTACTTTTAAAAATATTAAAAACACCCTAAATACTAAAATACACCCCCAAACCCTTTTCAAACAAGAACATATTTACCTCACACTGCATTATCTCTCATTGCATATTTGCTCTTTCACCTTCAGATTTTCAATTTTTTGTTATTGTTTTAAACAGTTTTTCAGTACTTAAATTCTTTTATCCAGAGCTAGAGGTAGCTCGCACAACCTGTGTGGTGGAGCTGTGGGAGCGGTACTGCTACACATTGTGGTTATGATGAACCAGGTGATGGTTTTAATGAACCGCATGATGGTGTTGATGCTCTCAATGATTATGTTGGAGAGCATTGTGATTATGAATATAATGAATATGCTGCTTTGTCTTGATTTTTGTGTGTAAATTGTAACATTTGCATAATTTACTTGTTCTAAGTTTGACCAATGAATATCAAGACATTTGGCATTGAATTATCAGTATATTTTATGGTTGTTTAGCTTATTTTGTCTACTATATGCATATTATATGGTTAATTTTGGTTATTTGGCTATATTTTCAAATATTTTTAATATTTATATATATTTTTGTATGGCCTTACCAAAGCATCAAAAATATCGCTGTACTGGATCCCCATACTTTTATCCACACCTGTACCCATAATGGCTACCTAGTCTATTTACTCCGAAGGTAATTCTGGAAGATGTTTCCTAGCTTGCGACAGTTTGCATGAAAAGGGAACTAACAAGAAGAATAATGTATGTTTGGAAGCTGATAAGATTTGTGACTCAACGGTAGATTTTACTGCTATTGAAATTTTCGTACAATGTTGTTCTTGGATTTTGTTTTTGACCCTCATGTGCACCACTATCATCTATCCTTCGTGCAATTTTATTTCTAGTGTTATGCGGGAGGCCCCCTGAAAACCAGGTGTCGGGGATGGCGGGATGTTTGGAAACGCCCCTCCCACGTTTACAAAAGGGCGGGAAAGGAGGCCGGGATGTCCATGAATATTAGGGAAGTCAGGACATCCCAGGACGTTTGGAGATGTCTGTTTTAAAAAAATCAATTTCTTTGTTGTTTTCTCTTTAAAAACTGATTTTTAAATTGTACTCTTGTAGTATAAGATTGTTTTTGGAAGCCACTCATCTCTATTTGAAAAAAAAATTGTATGTATATACTATAAATCTAATTAAAATTCACTTTGGAAGCTCCAATAACTTAAAAAGTCTGTATGTATATTTCTATATGAAGAGAAAGGTTGTGTAGATAATAAAAGCAGTAAGGCATAGATCAAAACGTTTACTGGTTAACCATAACCCAACTGTATTGTATTACAAAGACATATTAAGAATCAAGAGTGATATATGAATACAGAAATTTTCGAGCACAAATGCACATGGATTGTCACAACATACATTAAAAGCTATATGGACTATGAAAACCAGCAGCATACATATTAATATTAAAAGCTATATGGACATATAACATTAGTATAGCTATATGTATGCTGCTGAGCTTTTAATCTGGATGTCTGGATGTGGACTGTATGCACATGGTGGACTGATATATAAATATGGACTGCTATTCATAAACTTTTAAAAATTTCTGTGTATATTTTTAATATTTATAATTTTATATAATATTTTAAAAGCCGTCTCCCCATCATCCCGAAATTATGGAATTTTTTTTGCCATCCCAGAAACTTCGTCTCCGTGTCCCAGTTTCTTGGAGTCTTAGGTAACACTGATTTTTTCCTAGCAAATCCCAAATTAGCTTTACCATATTCAATATATTTAAGTTATAGTTATTCTAGGTCAGAACAGAACTGAAACTGTGGATCTAGATTTCTAATCTTGGCACTTGAAGTTACAAAAAGAACTTTTCAATTTTCCGATGTGCCTGATACTGATTTTTGTATCAACTTTGAACATAGGGCCGAGGTTTGTACCAAAAATTACAATTTGGGGTTTGTGTTAGTGCTTCTTATGGAAAGGAATACATTTCCGTTCGGACAACTCATTTTGTGGGCTCTTTTTGTGTTCTTGCTCGAGGAATGTATTTCTTGACACGGCTTGAAGCAGTTAAATTCAGTAGGCTGTTTCGGGCAGTTTTCTTGACATTACAAACAATTATAATTGCATTTATGATGTCTCAGCATTTATGTCTGTATTTGTAAATTATGAATTTATAGAAGAAAAAGTAAATTGTTAATATACACTAGCATTTTTATGTACAAATACAGCTATAACATATAATTGCAGAAACCTCCCCAACCTAGTATTTATGTTTGTTAAAAATAAAATATGCAAGGTTTTTTCAAGCATCCCAAAGCACATGGAACTTAATACATTCATAATATTAAATTTAGGGTAACTTAAGGTTAGAATAAATTTTTGAGTGGGTCAATACTGACCACTCTCTCTAAAAAACAAGCATTTTAAGTTTTATATGTATGCCACAAAAAAACGAAAAATGTTTGTTTTTTCAATTTGGAGGTTTTTTGCTATTATACTAAGAATTAACAACGTTAAAGTTGTCTGCTGGGATCCAGTTTTTGAGTAGTGAATTGCAGATTGCTTTTGGAAATAACCTCTTTGTGATAACAGGTCACGTTTTACCAGCATATTCAAGGTTGTATCAACAAAAATAAGAAAGAATACATCTTTGTGATACAGATGGCATGTTTTACCAAGTAGTTTAAGCATTTTTTCAAGCAACATTATTTGCAATGAAGACACATTCAGATAAGACGTTTGGGTTCTAGATGGTAACTGGACCCTCAGCAAAGTCATGTGAACCACCAGTTTGGAACAAGAAGCGATTGTTCTGTCTAAGAAACATTGGAACTGCTGATAGAGGATATCTTAGTTTCTGTATCACTAGCTTGGATTCAGTCTAAAGAATTAATGGAACTTCTAATGGAGCATATCTTAGTTTCTATGACATTGCGGGATTAACACTTCCACAAAAACAATTACCTTATAAAGCTCTAATCTTATTGGAGTTTCAATTTGACATATGTTCTTGGAAATGGTATTTATTGGACCTACCTGCAGAGTGGGTCCAAACAGATCCTCCGTGTTTACTTGGAATTGTGTTTCATCATGATGATATATGCTCCTCCCTTGATTCGCTGAAGGTGATCCTGTGATAGACTTCGGTAGAGCTTCTGGAAATATTTTTGGATCTTCAGCTAAAAGGATTTTTTTAAGCAATACCAAACATGTTTCTCTGATTTTGCCTTTCATACTGGAATGCTTGTTTGGAGGGTGTATTTGTCCTCTTCCATAGCAGGTCTGACCTGACTAGGAACAGATCTGGCCAGTATATTGTGTCCTTTTTCCACAATCTGTGGTGCATCCTTATCAAGATCAAAGGGCAGATTTTGAGCTGCAGGTTCACCCCCTTGAACACTGGTAACATCATTGTCATTAGTCAATAGACTAAATTGGTTGTTAGGGAAGTTTGTGCCGCATTGTTTGCCAAATTGGCAGGCTTTATAGAAATTTTCTTGGGCTGAATAAGGCCTGTATCTTTCTGAACAATCTCTGTTTTTAAAATCAGTGGACATATTCTGAACAAAATTCCCATAATGCCATGATGAACTCCATATTACTGGCAGAGGGGGAGAGGTGTACATTATCATGGTGGTTTCTGGACAGTCTCAGGTTTTGATGAATCAAACTATGCAGAGCAGGGTGCACTGAGTTGCTCCCTAAAGAATCAGAGGAAGAGATATTCATCGATAGGTACACGTGGCAATGATGCCCAATTATTGAAATAACCAGGAATAGTAGCAAAAATGGGATTTGGCAGCTGTAGGGATTTCTGTGGCAAGATGCACTTGGTTAGAGTGAAACTGGTCTATTCATGAGGACTCAAACATGGGTTCTCTGTGGCAGTGCTATTTAAGATGAATGATACACATTCTTCTTCCTGGGAACAAATTCCTTTGATTCAAAGTGGTTGAGTAGTTGAAAGCATCAGAGTCTCAGACTGTGATCTTGTAGAGATTCTCTCCGTGTGCATTGCTTTGTCTCCAGTTTTTTCAAGGAATTTGAGGCTAGCTTTAATCTTCTATAACCTGTTACTTGCTAGTGTAGCTAGGTATTCGTTTGGAAGAATAACACCCTTGTATCCTTGCGGGTCAGTGTAGCATCGGTCTGTGTGAGAATTTTACCAACTACCTAGTTTTTTTGGTGCCTTTGGAGAGAATGGAAGAATAAATCCTATCTTGTCTAGTTGTTTGCCTGTCTATAGATGGGAAAAGTTGTTTTGCTTGTTAAAGTTGGATAGAAAATTTACTAATCGGAGTTGTATGATTTGAGAGTGATCCACACAAAGGGTGTGATGCTTCCATCTGTGAGGCCTGAGCATAGGTAGATTAGCTTCCTTGCCTTGCCTTGAGGCTTCACCCAGAGGAATGTATTCACTAATGGGAGGCAGGAACTGACTTCTATCATACCTCTGGCAAGGGATCGCCAATAGCTTGATTTCAACAACACTGTTCTTTTTTCATTCCTTTTTGAGATTGAGGATTTGATCATGGTCAAGGGGTTGGCATGTGTTTTTTCCATTTTCCACCTTTGTCAACAGAGTTTGGTAGGCCTTGTTATGCTGATAGACGTTCTACAATGGCAGCTAGGTAGTGTAATGGAGTGAGTTGTTCACTTTTATGTGTGAGCTTAAATTTGATGTCCATTTGACCATCATCGTGAAATTTCAACCTTAAATTTGACATTCATTTAATCCTTACATATAAGTTTTCATTGAAACTGGAGTTTGGAGCATGTTTTCTTGCCAAAAATATTTTTCAAGCCTGATAGCATGGTGTAGCTAGATCAATACCATTTTTCACCAATCAAAAAGAAGTTGGTCGAAAAAATAATGGAGTTATTAATCAACTTGGTATGTGAAAAATCTAAAGATAAAAACATTGAGATTGATATTTCTCGTTTCAGATAAATGTATTTAAGTTGAGATTTGAGAAATACTTTTATAAGAAGAAATGAACAGCCATATCTTGGGAAAATAGGGGAGTTTTTGGATGAAACAAAAAGCGACCTTTGCCTTAATTGTTTCCTCCCAAAGTCATTTATCAAGTTGGATTTAACTCTGATTTACTAATTTTGCGCTACAGGCTTGCAGCTTCTGACAAAGAAGTGGACAGATCTGGCAAATAAATACACAAGTCATTAACCACCACCATAAATGTTGTCTTTCACCCAGGAACTTGCAAAATAGATCTGCAAGGATGCATAAAGGGCTGCAAAAAAGTGAGAGGAAGCTAGAAACAGAGAGAACTTGCAAACACAGTTTGATTTCACAAAAACATGCCAAAAATACGACACTCTAGATTTTTCCTTTAAAAGCACTTATGGAAAGACCTATTCTCTCTTTGTACTATTAAAAACAAGACCAAATCTAAAAATAAGGACCACACACTCAATATTTTTAGGCATACATTGGTACATGTTTATTCTATAAACCGAAATCTCATATCATCAATGCTTACATGCATAGAAAGACCTTAGATATAGTTCTCGCACAATCCTGACATTCTAATGAGAGACTTGTGCTCCATGAAATACTTTGCTACTCAACACTAAGAGACCTCATCCCCTATTTAAAGGAAAATTATGTGGGGTAGGTGAGCAGCGAACCAGTTAGGTGTGATCACGGATAAATAGAGTAAATTGTGAATGTAGATCAATTATGGGTAAGTTACAAACCATGAATGTAGATCAATTAATGGCAAGTAGAAAACACAACCATAGATCACTTATGACAAAACATGACCGTAGATTACTTATGGCTAAGTACAAGCCACGAATACGACCATTGTTTTGGGGTCATGTCGGGACAAAATAGACTGCAGGATGAAAACATCCCAAGTTAAGCTTATAAACCTAACTTGGAAGAAATCCACTAAAACTGGTTGTGGATATCGATAAAAGTGTTATGATAATTCTTACCCTTAAGAGTGGATGCAGCTGCTTCCAAATTATAGTTTTGTAAAACCATTTCAAGAATAGTGCTTATAGGGGAAGGTAAATTATTGTTTAGAAAGAGCAATTTCATGCCTTTGATCAGCCAGATAGCTTCAATAATGAAAACTAATTATTTTTTCGAAAGAGCAATTTCATGCCTTTAAACAGCCAGATAGCTTTAAAATTAATCACCATGTCATGCTAACTATTTCCCTTGTATTGTGGCAGCATTTTACCATATATGGTTATGCACGGAGTAAGATGACTGATGCAGAATTACGTAACATTATTAGCGGTAAATTGACCTGCAGGATTGATAAGAGGTAATATCATAGTATTTTGCGCAATGCATGATTTATAAAATTTCTGATTTATCTTTTAAACATTAGGGATGCCATGGTTTAGTAGAAGCAAAATCCAGTTCCAAGAAGCGTTGAACTAGAAATGTGTTTCATAGGCATTCTAGAAATTAGGAAATTTGCGATCTATTGAATTACTTTGTGTAAAATTTTGCTGGCTGACCAGTGAAAACTGTGGAGATAAAACGGAGGAGTTTTTACAACGGTGCTTTTACCACTCAGGGCAGTACAAATCTGAGGATGACTTTAGAGAGCTAGACAAAAATTGAAGGAACATGAGGTAGTAGAGTGAATGTGTTTGAACAAATTTTAATTTGACTTTCTTATGTTTGTTGTAATCTTGACCATTATTTTCCAGTTTAGAGAGCAATATCACAATCAAATTATCTTCACTTTGATGTCACTGTATCTTGTACCTAGTTTCATTCTTTATGTTGTTAGAGCTAGAGCATGTCAAACGTTGTTTCTTCTTCACTTCTATTTTCTAGGATCATTTTGTTTTTATACTATAAATTGTTTCCTTCAGGAAAATTAACGTGTGTAAGTCTGGTAGACCATTATTTTCCTATTTAGAGAGCAAGATCACAATCAAATTATTTTCAGTTTGAGGTCACTGTATCTTGTGCCCAGTTCCATTCTTTATGTTCTTAGAGCTAGAGCATGTCAAATGTTATTCCTTCTTCACTTCTATTTTCCAGGATCATTTTGTTTATATACTATAAATTGTTTCCTTGGGAAAATTAACCCGCGTAAGATAGTTATGTGCCTCTAAGACTGCTTCTTAATCTATATAATCTAATTATCTCTTTCAATATCTAATGGAGAAGAATGCTCCCACGAGAAAACCATTCTACCAAGATATTCATCAATGTACCTAAACCTATCTTTGATTATTGAACACAAGAAACCTATGAGGAGGAAGCCAGAAGGGGACAAAAGGGAAGACGTGACTATAATTTGGCATCTGAGTTAGCTTGATTATAAGCAACCCTGCTGTAGTGCAGCCCACATATACTGGAGGAATATATTGTGCATTTTGAATTCCAGAAATTTAGCATGTTATTCTTTAGGAATTTATTCCCATCAATTGAAAAAGGGATGCCAAATGGGGTTTGCATTAGATTAACCCTTTTAGTAGATGATCTCTTAGGTTTCAAGGTGATAGGCTTTGCTCACAAGCATCCATGTCTAAACCACGATTTTTTAATTCTGATAGGTGGAACCGGTTACTGTGTGAACGGAATCACTTCAAGAGCTAGACCATAGTACACACATGTTTCTCGATAGAAGGAAACTTATATTCACCTTTTGCGAAACAAAAGAAACAGTTGAGCATTAGAAACCCGAGCGGAATTTTGAGATTGACCTAAGAAATGTCAAAATAAGTCTAGGGCTTTCCGGTTGAGTTTATTTACATATAAAATGTCTACAGTTTATGCTTGAATGTGAAACAAGAGAATATCATAATCTAAATAAACAATGATTAATATTACATTACAAATCAATATTGCTCTTTTATGTGTTTCAGTTTACAGGGAAAATTTTAATTGAAAATATTTCAACAGACTCACAATTGTAGAACTAGAGAAAGGTAATGACATTATATTAATATCCACAAAGGACCGAAGTTAATGGAACTCAAAAATACAACTTGTTACAGTAGTTAATATGGTAAAAGGAACCCTATTCAAAGAAAAATAAAACTAAGGAAAGAAAATATGGGTGAAGACCCAAAACATGTGAACCCAAGATAATATTATGTATTAATAGCCAAGAGGGATGAAACCCCAAGTGCAAAGGTCCATGAGCGAATGGAGATCAATACATGAAACCTTAACCAGAGGGCAGCATTGTTACAATAGGCATTAATGGGGTAAAAGGAACCCTATTCAAAGAGATGCAAAAATAAAACTAAGTAAAGAAGAAATGGGTAAAGACCCAAGATGTGTGAACCCAAGATAATATTATGTATTAATAGCCAAGAGGGATGAAACCCCAAGTGCGAAGGTCCATGAGCAAATGGAGATCAATGCTTGAAACCTTAACCAGAGAGCAGCAATGTCATACATCAGAGAGATTTCTTCGTGTATCATTAAATTCTAGGTTCGACACGACAATTGTTATGTTTACCTATTTGAGTTGTTTTGGGAGGCAAATTCATGTTGAGTGGTCTCATTTGATTCTGTTATATTTCCTATTCGCATGAAAGCATATCAGTGATTTACATATTAACTTCATGTAAGTCATTTGTACTAACCATTTATATATTTTCTTGGCTATTTTCTTTACATATTTTCTTGGCTATTTTCTGTCCAGAATATTATATGTTTGATCTTCATTTCATAAAACTCATTTAAATGTAGCTTCTTAGCAGTGTTACACGGGGACACGTCCCTAGATTTTGGTGATGTCCCGAACATTTCAGGGACTTGGGGACTTAGAGGGGACGTCCCCTATTTTCTTTTAAAATCTTTCAAAAGTTTTCTGATTTTTTTAATTTTAAAATGCTGTTCTTTTTATCAAGAACATTAAATTCTGATCTTGAAAGTACCTGAAATACATTAAACACAATTTAAATCCCTAAAGTTCATTGAATACAATTAAAATATTAATTTTTATATATTATTTTAATAGCCGCCCCCTTGCCGTCCCAAAAATTTGGGAAATTTTTGCCGTCCCAGAAACCCCATCCCTCCATTCCCTGTCCCAGTGTCCCCGAGACTTAGGTAACTATGCTTCTAAGTATCGTGCTTTTATCTAAGAAAATTATTACATTATATGCACAATTTATGCCCAATTAGCCTTGTATACCATGTAATGACATTTTTAAGGATCTGATACTGTCGATTATAATGATTTCTTTGCAAGGTATCAGTAAAGACTCATAAGCTAACTTTGTTCCCCTTCCTCTCTTTTTCTACCTCGTTAAACTCAAGACATCCTCCTTAGTTTGTACCAAGACTTCCTGCCCTCATGGATGATTTTACTTGTTTCCCTTTTGCAGGTTTTTGGCTCACTTATTATAATGTAAGGTGAATTTTGGAGGTTGGTAGATAGGTGCTTGAGCTTTTTGGTCAACTGTTGTTTCATCCATTGCTGCTTTGCTTCCCCACATCTTGTTGGTATTAATGGCCTGACCAGGGGCTGAAGTGGTGTAGCAGCAATGGTGGTATGATACCTTCCAACACTCGAGATGTAGTGGCAACAGGGGGTGGTAGTGGAAACCAGAAAGAAATGATAGATGGAGAGGGAAATGAGGAAGATGGAATAGGCGAGAAAGTGGGCAATGACTTGGGAACATATATGGGAAGATTCTATTGTGGAGAAGACAAGAGTGAAGGAAGGGGCATGGCAAATCCAGTCCCTGTGATGCCATCATCTCCGTGAGAGATATGGGTTGCTTTCAATGGGTACACCTTGTCTTGATCTAGGTTTGGATGTGGAAGTGGCGGAGACAAGGGATGAAGTTTGGGGTGCAATGGATTGGGTTGATGAGATGGAAACAGGAGGAGAGATGGAGGACACAACCCCAATTGAGACACTAGGAGTTTGAGAAATTGATTTGACCACCACGTAAAGTGGATTGGGAACAAACAATAGGAGCTTGGGAAAATAAAGGACTGGTAGGAGAGGAGGAGACATGGGTACTCATTGGTGTTCAAGGAGAAGAAGCTATAACAATGGGAGAAACGGAAACAAGGGAAGTAGAAACAATGGAAGAGGGGTTAGGAGATTGAGAGGAAACCACAACATTTTGAATATCCACTCTTGAAATGGACAAACTTGTTTGCAACAAGAACTAAATCACTAGTATCAATAAAATGAACAATGGTAACAACTACAAGATCAATACGAACTTGACATACATGTATCCGAGGAGAAGTAGGGATACTTTGGTCATTGAACCCACTGTCAACCTTCACTTCATTCACTAGAATTTGATCCACATCAACCATATGAGGAACAATTGAACCTGTTAGCACTGTTGGTTGCATTATAGGAACAATAACAAAAGTAGCAAATGATCTCACCACTTGAGATCCTTTCATTGAAATACCAGAGATGCAAAACCAAGCAGAACACTTACTGCAGAGGGAGACCTTCTATGCACAATACCCATTAGAGTCCTAGATACCATAGGAGAAGGTTGAGGCACTCCTTGTGGAATACTCTTTTCAAAGCAACCTCTGTCTCTCGTAATGTCCCTTTCTGGGCTCTAACCGAAAACAAAAGGAAATTGCACAAACTTGAATAGAAAGTAAACCGAGAATTATGGCAGCCAACTAAAATGCAATATCTCTTCAAAATGCATCATTCACACCATCCAAAACATGTAGGGCAACTTAGAAATATTTTAGAACAATTGTTAACCAAGAAATATGCTCTCAAACCCCAGCTGGATTTTTTTTAATTAAATAAATTGACAACAGTGAACACCCTTACACCAATCGCTGGAAATGAAGGATGCTAAGCCCAAAAATCAAGTGTAGATGAAGATTTCGGTTGCTAAAAATGTGAGGAACACAAAGATGGCTGAGTTGGATGTTGCTGTGCCCCAACAACCCCTAAACTCCTCCACAAGGTGGGCTGCTCCCCTAGGAGGGGGCCTGGAAATAGCTGAGAACCAAACCCTAGCTGAAAATTTGCAAAATCAATCTTCTTGAAGCTCTTTGAAAACCGGGATGGAGAATCCTCAATGAATTGAAGAGTTTTTGTTCTTCAATCAAACAAAGAAGGTTTTCGTCCTCCTTGTTGGCCACACAAGAGGGTTTTCGTCCTCAAGTGGAAGTAATTGAGCAATCAACCCAAAAACCATGCAAAGTTAATATTAGACAAGATGATGATGCACAAATGAGCCAAGCGACCCCTTCTTATACCTTGTGGTGCCAAAACCAATTAAAATGCCCCCAAAATAGGACTGACCTCATAAGGGATCCTTCTCTTCTATTTTCATTTTGGCTTTCATCTTCTTAACCTAGCTGACTTGACTTTATATAGAAAACTACTAAAAAGAATGCAATGCTCATGAAAATAACTGAAAAACATGACAATTACTCCCTTGCTCATTTCCTTCTTGCCCATGGGAAGTGGAATGGGCTCAAAGTCTTCCAATCGAACTAGTTTGGAAAAGGGGACATTACAGTCCTCCTCTCCTAAAATTGCTTGCCCTCAAGCAATTGCAAGCTTGGCTGATCTGAAACTTCTGTCTCCTTTATCTTTCCATTTTGTATTGCAACATCATCAAAAGAACAAGGACTTGGCTTCCTTGACAAAGCATCCACCACCACATTATTTTTCCATTTGACATATTCAATATCAAAATCATATGCTTGAAGTTTACTTACCTAGTTTTGTTGGCGGTCATTCAAATCCGTTTGGCGAAGAAAGAACCTCAAGCTATTATGGTCGGTTTTGACCACAAACCTCCACAAACCAAGTATTGCTGGAATTTGACCAATGCATTGAAATATCTCCAAATGGATATTTTTGCCCTCCAACAAATTCTAGATCAATTACAAACACCAAAAGTTGATTTATGAGGGTTATAGCAATCACACTAATGCAGATCTGAATTTATATGAGAAAAGTGACTAGGCTTAATAAAGAAATCACACCAAAAATCGCAGCAAGAGGAGTGTAACTCAGCTCTAATGCAACATACAGATTTATAGGAGTTAAATCAGCCTTAAATAGTGATAATAAATGTCATACATGCTCAGCTGGACCTGCTGTAATTAATTATCAGAAATGGCCACTCTGGGTATAGGATAAACTCTAGCAAAACAGCAGCAAACAAATATATTTTCTATACTAAACAGGCCCATAATTTAGCAGTTCATTCATGGATGAATTTAGAGTATTAGAGGTCAAATACACTAGGAAATACCTCAGAATGCTGCAGACTATTAATTACTGAAACAACACTGAAACCCTTCAATAAATTATGAAAATGACATATTTGCATCCCGAAATTCAATACAAGTGAAGGCAATAATATTCAGACCTGTATGGACACTTAAACACAGTGATTTAGCCAAAAGAAGGGTCACTCCATTTAGATATGATAGGGCAATGCTGCTACAAATATCATCCTTTACTCTTAATTACAAAAACTCAACATCAACTGTTGGAAACATTGAAATTACCTTGTAAGCACAATAGAATTTCCTGTGTGGAAATTCCTCTCTATCCCTTGGGGTTTTTGTCGACAAGAGAGCTCTTGGGGTTTTCGTCCACAAGAGGTATAAACTAAGGGTTTTCGTCCTTAGAATATTTATGCAAAAGCTCAAATGCAAGAGAAATTATCATATGAAAATCTGGAATGCCTTCTTCAAGCAAATCTCATTGCTTAAATAGAAGAATTGGGCCTAATGGCCACCTCCACTCAACCAATCAGATTTTCTTTTTATTAAATGTCTATCCCACCTCCAATATTAAATTAAAGTGGTCACTACAACTATTAAATTAAAGTGACCACTAGTCCAAGTGGTGGGTGCACTTTATTAAATTAAAGTGTCCACCTCTATCATGGCACACTAATGTCTTATTCTATCATTCCCCTTTTTTCCCACTTACTTTGGTCCCTAGTGGGAGTAACTTTTGGCCCATATGCTTTTGCCTTTTATTTTTTAAATATTAAGTCTTATTATTTTATTAGGTGTGCATTACAATGAATATTTTAATTTTTTTTTTTTGCACATCATAATAAAATAAGTAAAACTTAATTACCCTGATTTCACCCTTTGGCTAAGTAAGAATGGGCCAAAGGTTTTCACTCGAACTACTTGAAAAGAGGGACATTACATGCATGCATGATGGCCAACATTTCCTTGTCATAGATGGAGAAATTCCGCTCATGCTCCTTGAGTTTCCGGCTCTCATATGCAATGGGATGCTTATTTTGCATCAAAACAACCCCTATACCTTCACTCAAGCATCACATTCAAGCACAAATGGAATAGAAAAATCTGGAACAAGTATCGAGCAAGAACTCATCACCTTTTTGAGATTAGCAAATGCTATGTGGGCTGTTTTTGACTAGCTGAAAGATCCATTGTTAAATCAGTCAAAGGAACAACAAGTCGTGAAAACCCTTAACAAATCCCCTATAGTAATAACACAAACCCAAAATCCCTTCAATTGTGATATATTGGTGGTGGTGGCCAATCCAAGATGGCCTGAATTTTTTGTTGATCCACATGAACCCCTTGTGCATTCACATGTCCCAAATACAAAATTTCAGTCAACCCAAACTCACACTTGGATTCTTTTGCATAAAAGGATTGCTGTTCCAAAATTTCTAGCACCTTATCCAAGTGTTGGAGGTGCTCCTCCCATGTTTTGCTATACACCAAAATATCATCAAAGAACACTAGCACAAACTTTCTTAAATGCTTACCAAAAATATGATTCATGCATGATTGGAAAGTGGCCGGGGCATTGGTTAACCCAAATGGCATGACAAGAAACTCAAAGTGCCCAAAATGACACCTAAAGGTTGTCTTGTGAACATCCTCCTCTCTTACTTGGATTTGATGATACCCAGACCTTAAATCAATCTTGGAGAAGAAAACCGCCCCATGTAATTCATCAATCAACTCATCAATCCTTGGAATTGTGTACTTATTCTTAGAGTCAGTGGGTATTATGATGGATCGTCTTCCCCCTTTTCGATACTCCTTGGACGCATTGGCTCATCTTCTACCTTCTAGACAAGAGTTGAACATGATGACCATAGAGGATATTTACAGACAATTCATCCACACCACTTGGGTGGAACTGTTACCATATTTTTCACGCAAAGGCTTGGCTAAAAATAGAAATTGGCTAAAAGTGGAAGATTGGCTAAAATTAGCGTTGGCTAAAATTAGCGAAGTGCTAAAAATAGCAATCGGCTAAAAAGAGGAGCTGAAATAGAGGGTTGGTTCTATTTTTAGGAGGGCAGCAAGGTGGATAAAAATAAATAAAAAAGACATCATACTGTCCCATGCGCAACAATCCAACAAGGGTAAAGAAATAAAAACAAAAAGCAAAACAATCCTAGTTGTGGCGCAACATGCAAAGATTAGAAAATAAATAAAAAAGAAAACAACAGTCAGCCAAAGTCTGCGCCAAAGATAAGACAAGAAAGGACAAAAATGGAAAGAAAGACAAATAGGACAAAATTGTAGTAGTAAAGAAAGGAAAATAAATAATAAAAAGGAAAAAGCCTGCAGTTGTTCCTTTTTTAGAGTTGGTGTAGCAGGTTGGAGAAAGAAAGAAATAAAAAAAGCATGCAGTCCTAGATTTTGGCGCAGCAGCTTATGGAAAAGAAATAAATTAAAATATAGCTGTTGTTCCATGCGAAAGATTGGCGCCAAGTTTGGAAGGATGGAAGAATTTTTAATTGAATTAAAATTGCAGCAGTCTATTTTTAGCAGGGCAGCAATCTCATTAAGACTGATTTTTGTAAAGAATCATTATCAGACACATACTCTTGAGCTGTTTTGCTCTGGCAATCCTAGCCTTGTACTTGCACCTCTGAATAAAAGTTCCTATTTTGCCCTCTCATACTGTCGTTTTCTGATTTTTTCATTGTGTTTGATAGGAATATTGTATTGCTTTAGTGTGGAATTCACTCCCTCTACCGCTGTCCTTTCTCCTAAACCTTTGAGTTTATTATGCAAAATAGCTTAGAGTTGTGCAGTGTCGGATCTTTGATTTCCTTGTGTGCAGAAGTACATGCATGTGTTAAATTATTGGTGTATCACCCTTATTTCCCTTTTCGCATTCCTTCTCCCTTTTCCTAGTCAAGTTTTCGTTTTTTTAAGTGATTCACAAGGGAACCAACTCTCTTTGGAGGTTCACCTCAGCTATAGGTTACCCACAACCTTGAGGTGTTCCAATTTTGTCAATAGGAGAGAGAGTACACACACCATTTTTATCAAGGTGCAACTTTTGGGTGACAACATGAACCTCATGGTGGGTTACGTCTGAATATGGATTTTTATGTAGAGCACTTCTTGGAGTTGAGTGACAGACTTATTATCCGTCCTCAATATACCCTTTGGCATTGGATGCACGCTCTTCACATCCCCTTGGCTCAGTTTAGAGTGGGTTCACATAGGCTTGAAAGTGAGATGAATGACTAGATCGATCGGCTAGACATAATTTGCCAGTGATGTAGACTTTAGGAGGTCGAGACAGAAGCACACTTCATCTTCCGCTGTCCCATCTACTACGAGATTAGGGGGAGGTTCTACTGTCTTTTTAGAGGGACCCGTGCACTTATTGACTTTTTCAGATATGTCGATCAGAAGTGCCTAGCTTTATACATGCAGGAGGCTCTTAGGCTTTGGGATCACACTATTCAAACACTTACCAAAGCAAACTCTCCCGTAGGATCACTTCCTTCTTTTCGGCGCTACCCTCGGAGAGAGGCACTAAATGCCAGATTGATACCAATACAATGTCACACTCCAAATCAGTATAGTTCATGGGGTCCATATATAACCCCCTGATTTCTCTTGGGCACTATTTTACTCGTTTAAGTACCGGAGGGCAAACTAGATCCACCAAGTCCTTGAGACATACTACTTCCGCTAGACAACAAAGACGGGGGAGGTCTCACCTCACCTCCTCTTCCTCTTCTTTGGATCATCGCACTATTTTGAGTTTCTTCCGGTCGGCCTCAAATGTTAGGAGAGATGGGTTTTCCATTCTTGGATAGGCATTCCCCATTGCTTCATCTAGGTCTTCTTCCTTCTCTTCTTCTTCCCTTCTCATGCTTTGTACTTCTTTTGGAACCTTTTGGTTTCCCGCTTCGCTTTTGGGTCTTTGACCTCTTCTCTTGCTTTGTTCTTTCGGAAACCTTTTGGTTTCCCGCTTTGTATGGTCACTTTTGTACTGCAGTCCCTTTGACCTACTTTTGTGGTCATTTGTTGGACATTAATATATTCATATTATCTTATCTTATCTTGTTCAACAACCGATAGTCCACACACATCCTCAAGGTACCATCCTTCTTAACAAGTACTATTGAAGAAGCAAATGGGCTGGAACTAGGCCTAATGAGTCCCATTTCAAGCAATTCTTTGATTGTCCTTTCAATTTCTTCCTTGTAGACCCTTGGGTGGCGGTAAGCGATTATTACCGGTTTGGTACCCGGTTCTAACTCAATAACATGTTGAAATCCTCTATCCGGTGGCAGCCCATGAGGTAGATTATTGAAAACTTTAGCATGCCTATCAATAATGGGCTGAATATCCTCATGATAAGATTGTTGTATTGTAATAGAAGAAGTAGACCTTACCAAGCAATGAGCTGCCCATGTGACCTGCCCTCTCTTGAAGGCTCTCTCCATGCTCTTAGTTGTCACAATTTGAGGAGTTCCACTCTTCATACCTGTAGCACACCCTCCTTGAATTTCAGCTCCATGCTTTGGTAGTTTTGGGTAAATTCACCCAATGAATGTAGCCATTGAACCCCTAGCACCAAATCAGTTTCACCAATTCCAATGACATAGAAATCATCCTTCACTTTGTGCCTTCCCAAAGAGAGCATGAGCTGTGGTATCCTTCTAGTGCATGGGATGGAGAAGCCATCTGCTACCATAACATTGAAACCCTTGAAATTTTCAGCCCTCAACTTCAATCTTTTCACCAAGCTCTCATCAATGAAGTTATGAGTAGCTCCACTATCAATCAAGATCGTGACTCTTTGCCCTTGTAGGTCACCCTCACTCGGAATGGATGATATCTAGGAGCACTAGACAAGGTGGCAAGAGTGCTGTCCAAACTTTCCGGATCTTCTTTTGGATCATGATTTTGTTTTGCCTCTTCAACAACCACTTCTTCTTCACAATCTGAAAATACCTCAATATAATGCACATGACCCTTACCTAGGCAACAATGATTGGGAGACCATGGATCCTTGCAAGAGAAGCACAAGTTTTTCCTTCTTAGCTCATTCTGTGTCTCCACTTCTTTGCTTGTTTTGGACAGCTCCTTGTGTATGATTGGTGCTCGCTGAAAAGGCCTCTTTGGCTGGTCCAAAGATGTGGTTCTTGGCTGTCCCAAAGGTTCTTTTGGCTGTCCACCATTCCAAGATGCCCTTGGCTGCCCACTAATCGCTGCTGTCCTTGGCACAACACCTAGGTCAAAAGATTTCTTTATTGCCTCTTGGAGAGACATGATCGAATGCTCTTACCAAACCCTTGAGTGGTTCAGCCAAACCCTCAATGAATAAAACAATTAGTCTCCTCTTTGTCACATCTGGAATCATCACTGAAAGTCTTTGAAATTCAGCAACATAGTCTTCCACCGTGCCTTGTTGTTTCAACGTTCAACTATGCTAGCTCTTGAAAGTGAACCTCCGGATCAACCCTATCAAATCTCTCAATGAGCCTCCTACAAAACTCATCATATGAGTGGATGAGATTGTGCCCTTGTGTGACCAATCCATGGTACCACCACTTGTGTGCAATTCCTTCAAGATGAAGGGTTGCAAACTTGATTGCTTCATCCTCTATCATAGGCCTCAATAATAGATAGGTATCCAAATTTTGTATCCAAGCCGGGCTGTGCCCTTGTTGGAGCCATCAAATGTGGAGAGTACCACGTTCCCAAAAGTATTTTGAAGATTCCTTTGTGGCGCATGAGGTCTAAACTCTGACCTTGACCTTCCCTTGCTTACCCCTATGAATTTGGCAAGCGAAATAGCATCACGAATCTCATTCAAAAGAGCCCTATACTCTTCATAGCTGGCAGCAATATTGTGACCTACTGATTGCTGTGTGTCCACCTCCGGAATGGCTTCTTCCTTGTAATTGTATGATATTTATCTTTGATATCTCATATCTAGGGTCAAGAGTACTATATATATATATTTTGTACTCTTGACCTTAGATATGAGATATCAAAGATAAATATCATATTTATAATTATAAATTTAAATTATACATTGAAATATATTTATATTTAAATATATAATTATATATATTTAAATATATATGTACATTTTTGAGAAAGCAATGTTGTAGAGTTTATATTTATAGAATACAATTTTATAGAGCCTAATATAGTGAAAGAAAAACATTAATAACTATAAAACATAAAGGTTTTGATGTCGACAAAAGATGAGTAATTATATTGATATTTATATTTGATATCTCATCATATCTAGGGTCAAGAGTACAAAATATATTAAAAAAACATTGAAATGCAAGTCTCCAAGGTGAGTAACAATGAGTACAGTCTCTGAGACGTGTCTGGAGACGAGTCTCTGTGTAACACTGCTCAAGACACTATTTGATTTATTGAAACAACATGAAGATGAACTCAGTACAAAAGTCCCTCAAATGGACTCAACACAACTATACCCTGTTCTGGACTTGGACACAACCCCCAGCTATTTCCTAGTTGAACCATTTCTCCATAAACTTGCTCTCTCCTTCCTTGCTTTTGACTTCCAACCTCCTTGCACAACTGAAACTGCCTCCAATCAATCCCTTTAGATCTTTCTGACATTCTCTGACAATCCTCGGTGCCCTCAGCATTCCCAAGCGTCTTGGAAAAATTCAAAATTGACAATTCTGGAGTTCTCAGCCATTACTCTGCATGCACAAACAATGAGGGCGAAACTGCTACTCTGTGCAATCAACCGCTGGTTAATGCAGACCGACAGTTTTAAAACTGCCGCCTGCACAAATCAACGGTACTGCCATCTGCCCAAGAAAGGATCACTCTGATCCTGGCAGATGGTTATTTTTGGCGCAAACCTACCATGCGAGTTATTTTTGAGGTGCTGGATCTCTGGGAATGCTTCTTGATCTAGTTGTCCATTTACAAGGTGCATGATGTTGGAAAGGTGACAAGACGTGAACATACACACATAAACCGCTCTCTGTTTTTGGTTGATGCAAGATTGCTTGCAGACCCAGATGTTCCTGCATCACACATGCTTGTTTTACAAAATGTTTCAGGAAAGAATGCAGAAGTACAGCTGAATACATTGGCACTCAAAGGAGGCAAAGCAATAAATGGGTTGCTATCAGATCAAGGAAAATCCTCACAAAATGGCCTGTACAGAGTCTGCAATATAGGCACCAACATGATCTTCCATGCATTATCCATGTCATCCAACCTAGAAACTTATGGTAAATTCGTGGAGCTGCTACTGTTAATGATGAAGAATTAAAGAAAAGCCTTTTATAAAGCTCATAATATTCATAGTAGTGAGAGTTTTCGGGCATTATATTTTGATTTCTGTCCCACACTTGTTTTTGGCCAGCAGCTTATGAAAAACAGTTTCAACTGCAGGTATTTGAGAAAGGACTTGGGTTGTGTGGTTTTGCCAAAGACTCATTGTAGAATAGGTGCTCGGCAATTTAAGAAGTGCGAATCATATTGGAGTACGGAACTTAAATGTATATTCAGAAAAAGTTCTGTTTTGTGTTATAAGGTGCTATTGGACATCTAAGGTATTTCCTGTTAATACCAATGTAGTAAATCTATATATTATAAAATTAACTACCCTAACTAATATTGAATAGCTGTTACCCATGACTCTTATTTTGGAGTCAAGTTAATAAAAAATAAAACAAAAATATTTGCCCTTCTGCACGTTCCAGACTACTTCAAACTTGTGGGAGAAGATTTCCATGGCAGAATTTCAAATTCAGAGAAATCCTTTTGCATATCTGAGACTGGAATTGGATGTATATTTATAACTATGATTACCAAATCAAGATATCGTAATTTTACCTTTAGTAAAATCCTATGGGTTTACGAAAATTAACACATCAATAATTCCTACTTGAATAGTCCTCTTCGAGATATGTGGTATTCATTCTTACACTCATTTTGAGGCAGAAATTTTAGGTGAGCTGGCACAAATTCTGTGAACAAACTGCTTTTAACATTCAGGAGGTCATAGAGAAAGGTGGATGTTGAGGGGAAATTCTCTCCCTTCTCTTTTCTATATATAAATGTTTGTATATAACTGAACATATCTCAAAATTATAGAACAGAATTGCATGAAATAATATCAAATTGTGGCGAGTATTTTCCTGAAGCGTCCATGGTCTTATATGCTGGCAAATCTCCCTCATTGTTTGGGTGTATCCACTGTTATAATCAAGACTCTGTTGTAGGTAGAATTCTGTTTAACCGGTTATTTATGGGATGAATGTTTTCATATGTAGTCCTTTAATGGTTTATGCTATGTCTGGTTGATGTTAATGGACACTTGGCTATGGGACCAGTGTCTTTATGTTATATAATAAGAAGTGTACTTGGATAAGAACCAACTTCTTACAAATTGACATAATCAGAGAATCTTACTGGTACGGTTAGATTTTTTACATCTGGCATGACTTGATGTGACAGACAGGGAGAGTGGCAAATCGATTATTTTACTTGTCCATTCCTCCAAATGTGTTTGTGGATGTGGCAAGATGTGCTAGCTGTTCATCATCTTCTGCTAACGGATGGACTCGAGTAATTGTTGAAAAGCCTTTTGGTCGGGATTCTGAGTCATCTGCTGAGCTCACAAAAGGTCTGAAACAATACTTATCAGAGGAGCAGATTTACCGGTACATACTATTAATCTCAGTGTTTATACTCCAGAAATGCATTATCTTAGAATTTTTCATTCTTTTTCTTGTATTACTTTTGAGAGGTTTCCTTGTTAGGAAGCCTCCTATATGCTAATTTGTGTATCTTTGTCAAACAGGATTGATCATTATCTGGGAAAGGAACTTGTTGAAAATCTTTCTGTTCTTAGGTTTTCCAATCTTGTTTTCGAACCCCTGTGGTCAAGGCAATATATAAGGAATGTACAACTGATTTTTTCGGAGGACTTTGGAACTGAAGGTCGAGGAGGGTAAGGCTTAAACCTGGCCTGCCCAAACTTTAGCACTGCTAACCAAAGTCTTGGTGATATACCGATCATTTGACTTTATAATGTGGTATTTCTTTCTTATGGTCACGTATAGGTACTTTGATAACTATGGGATTATCCGGGATATAATGCAGAATCACCTGCTTCAAATATTAGCTCTTTTTGCAATGGAAACACCAGTCAGTTTGGATGGTGAAGACATACGAAACGAAAAGGTAGAAAGAAAATTGAAACTTGGTTTTGAGTCTCAGTAGAGTTAAAAGTTAGCTATGTTTTCATTCATTGTTGGTTTATGTCATCTCTCATACACGGGTCCACGCACTAGGCATTTTAATATAGGGAAACAAAGAAAATTTATTGGACTGAATACTTTTGTATTATATTTTCAGGTCAAAGTGTTGCGTTCAATGATGCCATTGCAGCTTGAAAACATCGTAATTGGACAATACAAGAGCCATGTTAAAGGAGGTGTGACATATCCTGGCTATACAGATGATAAGACGGTGCCCAAAAATAGCCTAACACCAACATTTGCAGCAGCAGCTCTTTTCATTGACAATTCCAGATGGGATGGTGTACCTTTCCTCATGAAAGCTGGAAAGGCTTTACATAATAGACGGTATGATTGTTGCTTTTTGCATTTTTCAATCTGTGATCTGCAATTGGACAAAAATATAGACAAGGAACAAGCTTTTACTCTCTTTTATACAACCAAACATTTTGTAAATGACTAGCAGCATTTCCTGTTTGTATGTTTCTGTAACTTTACAGTACAGAAATCAGGGTGCAGTTTAGACATGTTCCAGGGAACTTATACAAAAAAATTTGGGACTGACTTGGACCGAGCCACCAATGAGCTTGTCATTCGTGTCCAGCCTGATGAAGCTATATACCTGAAAATTAACAATAAGATTCCAGGTTTGGGCATGAGGCTAGATCGAAGTAATTTGAATCTGCACTATGCAGCAAGGTGAGGACTGATTAATGGATGTTTTGGTAGTGATTTTCTTTGTATAGTTTGAATTATCCAGATGTGTACTACAGTACTTGCTGATTTATATTGACCTTTTTAACTGGCTAAGGTATTCTGGGGAAATTCCTGATGCCTATGAACGACTGCTATTGGATGCAATTGAAGGAGAGCGACGCTTGTTCATAAGAAGTGATGAACTTGATGCGGCATGGTCTCTATTCACACCAATGTTGAAAGAATTAGAATCAAAGAAGGTTGCACCTGAGCTTTATCCATATGGCAGCCGAGGCCCAGTGGGCGCACATTATCTGGCAGCCAAATACAATGTCAGATGGGGTGATACAAGTGCAGATCCTCAGCAGCAGTGATTTCTTTGGTATCATTTGTATGTGAGGTGTTGCTATTGATATGTTGCATTGGTCAAGCCATAAGTGTTGACTGGCATGTCCCTTAGAATGCTGTTATGATTTAGAGTTCAGGGCAGAGGATCCTTTTTGAGTTGAATTAGATTAGTTCTAATCTAGTATTTGTAGGCATTTATAGATGGGAACATATTGATATTTTAATGGAGGGCTTTTGCAATAACAGGATAAGAGTTGTATCCAAGTGTCAGGAGGGTTGATTTGGGGTTTCGGTAGTTCCTCGCCAAGGAAATTTAGGTGTTATGGTGATATTCTCCATGCTACGTGGTCCTTTCCAGTCCCCATGGTGAACTCAAAAATAATTGCTGGCAATCTATTCCAAGCTTTGTCAATTTTGAAAATTTCATGTCTACAAAGGTCTATATATTTAGGAACCATGTTCTGTAATGTATCTTCATGTTGCTCCTGAAGCTCTTCTCTAGAAATTGTAGCTTGGATTTTTGGTTCTAACATTCATGTTGGCATTTTATTTCATTCGCAAGTTTTACTCTAGATTTGTGTATTAGTGTTTTTTTATGTTGCCATTGAACATATAAAATTGGTATGGTCGTACAAGAAAATCTTAATTTGTCTTTGTTTGTTGGTATAACTCATTTGAGCACAGATTGTTTTGATTACATAATATTACCAAAGGCAAATGATGTAAAGAAAGACTAGAATTATATATATCATTCATTTCCTATGTAGTGCAGGCCTTTTGCAATGACAGATTCTTGCTACAAAGTGATTGGAGGAAGGTCGGACTTGCATAGTGAGAGCATAGCAACACGTCTTGGACTTGGCTTGAACCCCATGAGACCAGTGAATCGGGATTGAGAAAGGCTCGGCATCAAGACCCGTCTAATAAGACACCTTCACTGCTGCAATATAGTTTCTAAGCGCTTTCCTAGTACTGGTGTGTGAGAAAGGAAATAAGAACTTCCCAATTGGTGTCTGCTGCTGAAAAACCCCATTAATAATTCAAATTCTTTCTCCCAAAGTATATTTGATGTTTGCTGCCAATTTGGCGGTCAGATTTAGTATTCAAAACTATGCTCTAAGAATGAGGAGGAGATGCTGCAAAAATTTGAGAGAACAGGGTGATTAAAGTTTTGTTACCATCATTTTTATTGCGGCTGGCTGACTCTTGATATTGAACATCCCGAGTTGGGGTGGCTTGACTCAATAAGTCTTGGAAGACTTATTGAGTCTCTGCAAGTCACATCCAAGTCTTGCTTATTCAGGCTTGTAGGAACAATTTGCTTGTCAGAGTTAAATCTCAGCGGTGTAGGAGCTTGTCTTTTCTCATAAATTCGTTATCACACTTGTATATCCGTTATCACACTTGCATCTGTCATCTTATGCAATATTATTGCAGACTTTTTCATGGCTCCTGCAATTGTGAAATTTGATTGCCTATCTAGTAAGGGATAAACTACTGGCAGTATTGCCATGGTTCAGAAGTAAAATTCTTGTATATAACCGTGTACATTGTCTTGTATATAACTCATAAAGTGATCTTGCCAAATACCAGCTGTCTTGAAGAGTTATAGCCAGGGATGATACTCACCTCTTTTAGTTTTAATGCAACAAAACTGCAAGCACTATTTAGGAGCATGGAGAGCTTTCAGGGATTAAGATTGCTGGCATAATGGACAGCTTGATTTGCAATTGTTTCAAGTAGTTCAGGATGAGCATTGAATTAATTTAGAGACTATTGGAAAGCAGGTAACAAGAGTAAGATGGATTGAATCACCTGGCATTATAAATATTGAAAAATCCTGACAAAAGTGGAGGATTTTTTCTAGAAACTTTAAAGTTGACTGATTATGGTGGTACGGTAACAGAATCTGGATACTGTTTTTTACTCTTGTTTATCGAAATCTTTTGTCCTTTGTATGTCTCTAGTTTTGTTAGCTTTAAGTACTGTTAAATGCCCTTTTTGCTGCTGCCCTCTTTGGCTGTTGCAGTACTGGCATAGCCGTCATTGTTTCTTCTGTTTATGCATAGCATTACTGTTTATTCATGCGGGACAAGGCTGGCTGCCCATATGCTTTTACAAACAATATAGTCATAGACTCCGTAGTAATAACATGTTTTGCATTGTAAATGATAAACCTCAACAAATTAAGGCAACATGCTTTATTAGGCAACTTCAAAATTGCTGAAACAATGCATGATATCAGTGATTCTAAGATGCTTTCGCTGTATATAATATAGAACTAGAGAAAATTATTCACATTCCTGTCTTTGACAGAATTATTTAGTCGATTCTTAATTCGAAAAAGTTGACTAACTAGAGGTTGTAAATACAGGGTAAATGAGCCCATAAGTCTGCTCTACAAAGTTGAAATTAATTTCCTCATATAATAAGAATGAGAGAGAAGCAGACTGAAGGTGATTGGACTCCATTTTGTTTATGCCTTATTGCCGATCATACTCGCCATTTGGACTAGTCATTACAATCACTAAAACTGCTTATAGCAATGCTTAATACTAAAATAGAAACAGACCAGCACGACTCTTGCACCCAATGAAATTCAAGGTCGAGTATTAAATTTGCTTAATGGAAATATCACAAAACAATGACACCATGGATAAAGGCAAACAAACAGATCATCTCTCTTGCACCCATTAAAATTCCAAATCGAGTATCAACCAATAGCATGTTAGAAGATAACAAAAAGACTGTAGATTGAAAAAGAACAAATGGAAACCACAATTGTAAGGTAAACCAAAAAATTGTTGGTGTGTTGCAATGCATGTACACTACTTATCATTCAATAGCCTTATCAGTCAATGGTTCTGAAGACTTGAAAGTGCAACCCCACGCTTATTTTGATAGCTCCAACAACTTGCAACGTTACTTTGGTTATCAATCCACGAATGACTTTCTGTGGACTTAAAACAACATACCACATGCTTTTATCATCGAGTTAATACCTAAACCCTCCAATGCACATAATTAATTTGATTTTTACCTAAAGGCACAATCACTTAATGCCAACCTCCAATTAACAATTGTATATTTGATTTAACAGGTTTAACATTTGGCATGTTGATGCAGGGGCATCACGGGAAAACTTGGAATCTGTGTAACTTCAATTTTGTCTAAGCGTTGGGGTGCATGCAAGGTGTACAAGGGAAAGTAATACAAAGGAGGTGCGATTGAATGTGCGTGGAATTTTTGTGCAATGAGTTATATTGCAAAGTGCATGACAAAAAGGGTGTGCGATAGGATTGTGAGGAAAGGTGCGCGTAATAGTGCACGGTGTTTGGTTGAAGGTTTGGGCATGCAAGATTTTTGGTAAGGTGTGAAGGTGGTGCGCAAAGATTGCGTAATGACTAAACAAAGTGTGGAGATCTTTCAAAGGTTAGTGTACGATACAATGCAAATGTGAGATTGCATGGTAGGTTGAAGGCACTAAAGGACATGCAGAAAACAACAAGAAGGTAGGTGGAGGTAGGCAATTGGTGTATGTGGTAGACAAAGGGGACAAACCACCGATTATGTACATATCAAAGTAGTTTGACACCATTAATGAATGGTAAAGGAGGAGAAGATTCTGGAATGAATTTTGAAGGGAAAAAGGAGTGAGAAAAGATGCCTATAAAGGTAGGTTCAACGCCACATTTTACGGTACTGTTGAGTTGTTGGGAAGGTTGAGAGTAATCTAAGGAAAGAGCCAAGCCGAGTTAGTTCAAGCCAAAGTAAGTCCTTGAGTGTGGATGCCACTCTTGTAATAGTTTTAGAGGCTAGTTTGAGCTTTGTAATCACCCCACAGAGGGAAGATCATTGTACATGTCGTTAAGGTTCAATTAATTGTTGAGTCTATTACTGTTGTGTTGAAATTTGCAAACGAGTAGGATATTCTAGGTCCGACAAGCCCTGTCGCCAAGTGGTATCGAGCTTGGCTACAAATCTTGGAGAGGAAGGTTGTGAGGAGTGTGAAAACTGGTAGAATGTCCACCTTGAGGCAATTGGTCAAGGAGCAAAAATGTTGGTGAGAAGGGTTGTAAATGGAGGCGCAACAAATACAATGAATGCAACCATCTTGGGTGCGATAGAATGAGTCATGATTAAGCTAGGGGTGTAAGGACTGGGCTCGAGATTGTCGAAGAAGATTAACCAAAAGGATTTGTAGTGTAAGATGCTCAAAGCGATGATGAAAGATCAACAAAAGGTGCACGAAATATGAGATCCGTTGGAGGTGAAGAAGAAGAAGAAGAAGCCATTGATGTTGGAGAAGTGTGACTCTTGAGAGTTATTTCAAGAATGGGTAGAGGACCGCGAATGGATGTTCCATTGTTCTCTCGGGAGGTTAGAGCCAAAAGAGTTCATAGATTAGCTCACAAGCATGAAATAAGATTTTGAGTTTGGAGAGATAACTGACCCACAACGCATCAAAGTAACATAGATCAAGTTGAAAGAGTTCGTGACACTATGTTGGAAGTACAAAATGAAGCTGAAGAAGAGGTAAGGAAAAGATAGTGCATTGGCATAGAATGGTCGCAAAAATGAAGAGTAAGTTTTTACCTTTTGACTATCAAATATGTTTGTTTAAGAAGTTGCAAAACTTGAAGCAAAAGGAGATGTCGGTTAAGAATTACACCCATGAATTCCACCGGATCATGATAAGGTATAGGCATACTGAAGTCAACCAAGAGAAGGTTGCGAGATACATAAACTAACTATGATTTGACATCCAAGAAGAGCTAAGTCTTATGCGCATTCAAATAGTAGAGGAGACTTATCAACTAGCCTTGAAGGTGGAAGAAAAATTGGTGCACAAGAGTCGGAACATAACCGAAGAGGAAGCTGCAATGTACATGGTAGAGGAGGAAGCAATCGTGGATATAACAAGTTGTCGGAAGATGAGCGCAACAATGCGAAGACGTGTACACAAGGTAGTTTGCGGGAAGAAGGGCGTCTTACTCATTGAGGAGCGCATAATATTTGGCCAAAGGCAAGGGAAGAGGAATCTCTAGAACGTGTTTCAACTGTGGACAATTGGGCATCGCGTGTATGAGTGTTCACGTGTGCAAAGTGAAGTAATAAGTAGGTGCTCAAAAGCTAGCGCACATGTAGAGCATGGAGATTCAAAATTGGTAGGATCCATGATGCATTTTGAAATACAAGAGTGTAGAGAAGCTCTAATGATAATAAAGGTGTTTTTGAAGATTGTGCAAAGGGAAAATGAGTCCGCACAAATGAAGAGTTTGTTGAAACGTATGCAAGTTGGGAAGAAAGTGTTGTAAGGTGATTGGCGACAATGGTAACATAGACAATCTGGTTTCATGTGAGATGGTGGAGAAGTTAGGGATGAAGAAGATTGCACATCCCAATCCCTTCAAGGTGTCATGGTTGCAGATGGGGCAACAAGTCTTGGTTAATGGGAAACGTTTAGTCAAGTTCTAGATTGGGAACTATTGTGATGAAGTGTTGTGCGATGTGATGCCAATGGGAAGTTTGTCATCTATTGGCGGGAAGGTCGTGGTAGTATGACTGAAAGTCTGTCCATGATGGGTACATGAATGTTATTTGCATTGAGAAGGAGGGAAGAAAGTTTAACTTATCATCATTGAAGGACAAAGACAAAGGCAGAGTGCACATTGGAGTTTATACAAGAGTTTTAATTGTGTTAGGGAAGGAATTCTTGTGATAGGTGGAAGAGGATAAAACATGTTTCGTGCTTGTGGAAAATGAAGTGCGTGAAGATTGCATAATGAAGGAGGAATCCTAAGTAAACTACGTGGAATGTTGAAAGAGTTTGCGTTCATAGTGATAGAAGACTTGCCGTAAGGATTACCGCCAATGTACAATATCAATCATTAGATTGGCTTGATACGAGTTGAGTTTTCCAAACAAAACACTATGTATGATGACTCTAGAGGAGAATGCGGATGTGCGAAGACAAGTGTAAGAGTTGTTGGATAGAAGACTAGTGCATGAAAGTTTGAGCCCATGTGTGTGGTACTTGTAGTGCTAGCATCAGAGAAGGGAGAAGATGTGCATGTGTGTTGATTCTAGAACCTTCAATAAGATCACGATAAAGTATATATTTCCATTGTTGAGGATGGACGATTTGATGGATTGCCTTAGTGGTGCGCAATATTTTTCAAAGATCGACTTGAAGAGTGGCTATCACCAAATTCACATTAGAGAAGGAGATGAGTGGAAAATTGTGTTCAAGATGAAGGAAGGCTGTATGAGTTGCTTGTTATGCCATCTCGGGTTGAAAAACACCCAAACACATTTATGAGGTTGATGAGTGAAGTGCTAAAGCCATTCCTTGGAAACTTTGTGCTTGTATACTTGGATGATATACTGGTGTTTAACAAAAAAGGGAGGATTATCTAGAACATTTGCACAAGGTGATTAAGCGCTTGCAAGAAGAAAAATTATTGGTGAATATAAAGAAATGTAGTTTTATGTGTGAATAGTTGGTATACTTGGGCTTCGTGATATCCCAGATAGATTGTGAATGGACCCATAGAAGGTGCACACAATAATAGAGTGGTCATCTTCGAGGAATGTGACCGAGGCGCAAAGTTTTCATGAGTTGGTGAGCTTCTATAGGAAGTTCATTAAAAATTTTAGTGGAGTGTGCATGGAAATCACAAATACAATGAAGGGAGAACGTAAATAATTTGTGTTGATAGAAGAAGCAAAGCACAACTTCCAAGAATGAAGCAGAGGATTGCTACACAACTAGTCTTTGGCATTTCCAAGCTTTGATAAAGTCTTTCAAGTTGATTGCAATGCAATTGGAACAACCATAGGCACTATGTTAATTCACGACAGGATACCCAAAGCCTAATTTAACGAGAAGTTAAATGAGGCCAAGATGACATATTTAGTCTATGATCAAGAGTTCGATGTGATTGTGCAAAAATTGAAGAAGTGGAGGCATTACTTGTTTCCAAGTGATTTTTTTTTTTGTACATGGATTATTAGTGGTTTTTGTTTATCAATAGTCATGAAACTTTGAACTAGAGGCATGTGAAGTGGGTATAAATTTTATAAAGTTATTCATTTGTGTTGAAGCATAAAAGTGGGAAGTAAAACAAAGTTGCATATGCATAATGCACAATCAAGTCATGGGTTTTGACACCATGAAGGAGATATATGTTTGAGATGAAGACTTCAAGGAATCATGGAAGTCACGTGCGAATAGAACGATGTTGTTAGATAGACTTCATCCAAGAAGGCTTGTTGTTTAGAGGAGTGCAATTGTGTATACCCAAGGGGTCAATGCATGAGAATGCGATTAGAGAAAAACACGGTGGAGGATTAAGATGTCACTTTGGAGGTGAAAAACTTTAGCACAATTGGAGGAACGTTACTATTGGCCAAATATGAGCACAAATGCGCACAAATATGCGTAGAACTTGCCACCTCACCAAAGGGCACAAGCAAAATACAAGATTGTATTAGCCACTACCTATACTAACGAGGCCACATGAGAACATTAGTATGCACTTTGTGCTAGGATTGCCAAGAATGCAAAGAGGGAACAACTCCATATTTTTGAAGATGACACATTTTATAGCATGCAAAAAGACTAGTGATGCAATAAACATATCAAATCTATTCTTCAAGGAAATAGTACGGTTGCATGGATTTCCATTGAGCATAGTATCGACATGGATATGAAGTTTCTAGGTCATTTTTGGAGGACCTTATTGAAGAAAATAGGAACAAGGTTGACTTTCAGTTCAACATATCATCCTGAACATACAAATAAAAGTAGTGAGCAGGAGTTTAGATAATTTAATGCGCAACTTGGTAGGGGATAAGCCAAAGTAATGGGATATGGTGTTAGCAATGTGAGATGAGTTCACCTATAATGACCTAGTGAATATAAGCATAGGGAAGACCCCATTTCAAATTGTCTATGGGACAAGTGCACAAGGAGTCATGTAATTGCACAAAGCGGTGGATGATTGGAGCGTAGAAGCCGAGGACTATGTAGAATACATGCACAAGATGCATGAGAGGTTGGAGTGGAGTAACCAAAGTTGTAAGGAGCACGCAGTTGAAAGGCACAAAGTAAAGGAATTTGAGGTTGGAGACTAGGTGTTGGCACATTTACAAAAGGAAAGGTTTCTAAATGGGACATACAATAAAATTAAGTTGAAGAAAATTAGACCATGTAGAAATCACATGCGAAAGATGGGACCAAATGCCTATAAGATCGAGTTTTTCAGAGGAGTTGGATATCTCACCGATATTCAATGTTGTTGATCTGTATGAGTTCCATGAAGGAGAGTGCAAAGTGTCAAGAAGAAAATGATCAATGCTTGGAAGGATCGAGATGAGGATGTGCAAGAATTTAAGGATGCCTTAAATTGGAGGAGACATATACTAGAGAAGGAAACAAAAGAAATTGAGGCCATATTGGACTCAAGGGTAGTTAAGAAGACACCAAAAACATAATATGAGTGCTTAGTGAAGTGGTAGAATCACACGAGAAGAGGATGCGACATGGATAAGTTCGAAGGAGCTTGGTCAATTTGGCCATACTGAAGACTTTAACTTGTGAGAGGAAGCTCACCTTTGTTTTTAACTCGGGGTATTTTATGTAGAAGCATTGTGGGAAAACTTGAAATCTGCATAACTTCAAATTATGGCAGAGTGTTTGAGTATGCAAAAGGTGTATAAGGGCAAGTAATACAAAGGAGGTGCAATTGAATGTGTAGGCAATTACATGTGAGTGTGCGAATATTTTTGCGCATTGATAAATATTGTGAAGTGCATGACAAAAAGGGTGCACAACAAGATTGCGGGGAAGGGCGCATGTAATAGAGCACAATGTTTTGTCGAAGGTTTGGGCACGTAGGAGTTTTGGTAAAGTGTGAACGTTCCACACAAAGATTGTGCAATGAGTAAACATATTGTGCGAGATATTTCAAAGGTCGATGAGCAAAACAATGCAAAGGCGAGATTGCGTAGTAGATGAAGGAACTAAAGGACAAAGGTAGAAAATGACAAGAAGGTAGGTGGAGGTTGATAGGAATCATACGTGGCATACAAAGGGGACAAACTAATGATTAAGTAAGTGACACGACAATTCCTGGAAGCTTTTCTCAACTACCAAATAAAAGTAGTTCGACACCATTTTTTGAACAGTTTGAGCGGGAAAGGAGGAGAAGACTCTAGAAGAAATTTTGAAGGGAAAAATGAGTTGAAAAGATGACTATAAAGGCATGTTCAACAACACATTTTATGGCTACTAACTTCTAAGAAGGTCGAGAATAAGCTAAGGAAAGAGCCAAACCAGAGTCGATTCGATCTAGAGGAAGTCCAAGAGTGTGAATACCACTCTTGTAATAGTTTTAGAGGTTGTTTTAAGCTTTGTAACCACCCCATAAAGGGAAGATCATTGTAGATGCCGTTAAGATTGTTCACTTAATAGAGATTTATGAATTGTTAAGTCTATTCCGTTATGTTGAACTCTACAAATGGGCAAGATCTTCTAAGTTCAACTAGCCTCGTTGCCACATGTATGACTTACATGCCCAATTGATTTTTTTGCAAATAAATGAGCACAAACCCCACAAATTCAACTAAAACTAAAAACAACTTGATTACACACCCCAAAAAACCCATAAGCAAGCATAAAACCATCACTGTAGAAAGAAGGAACAAATACATTAATTTTTAAAGTCATAACCATGTACCAACGATGGGAACTCTCTAGCCCATGTCAAACACAACTCTAGAAATCCAAATCTCTAAAAACTCTGAAACCATCCACCAAAATATAAATCCCCCATTTATTAAAAACGCATGATTCACATGAACTAAAACTTGCCACTCTAAAAACTGCACCAACCCCATAACTTAAACGATCTTGAAAACAGGAAAAGAAATTGAAAATACAAACAAACGCATATGTTTCATGTTTCTGTTTTTAATCTTAAACAGATACAACCCTCAAAAAAAAACATGTATTATCCATGCGAATATTTGAAAAAATGCTCCCATAAACGGTCTAGCCAATTTTGCAGGCTTTAGCTGAAATTGCAGAAAATCTAATCTAGGCTCCAAAACTTTCTAGCCTGGACATACCACTCGCACATTGACACAGTCCAAGCCAAACACCAAAACCAACAATATATTATTTTACATGTGTTCTACCACTACTCAATATAAATTGATGTGTTCTACTACAAAGCAAATCAAATTAATTATGCAGTTATATGCATAAAGTGATTCAAATACATAATGTTATATATTAAGGAATATTGAATTTTGGTGTTTAACATTTTAACTAATTTATATATTTAAATATTGTATATAAATTGAAAAATATTTTGCATCATATTTCAGTTAAAGATGATAATAATAATATTTGGTTTTATAGTTTAAGATGTTTGGTGACCTGTTTTTGGATTTGCAAGTGGTTTATAAATATGAGACTATTTTGTACTTTTAACATGTAGGAGACATTTAATTGTGTTTTAAATATAAGGCATATATATTTTATTCTCTTTAAGATTTAAATTTGTGACATCTCTTTTAAGAATACAAGTTTTTCACCATTAAACCAACAATGAAAAAATAAATTAAAAAAACAAAAAAAACTCGTCATGAAAAAAAAAAAAGGAAAGAAAAAAAAAAGAATGAAATAGTGATTCAATTATATAATATTCTTTGAAAGAGGATCATTTTTTTAGCGTCCAACATTTTTGGAGTAGCTTATAAAATCTAAACATTGTTATTAATTCTTTGAGATTTTTACAAAGTGATATCTATATTTAATTATGTTGTGTGCTTTTTACTTCAAATACTTTGGGTGTAAAATATATTAAGTTAGAAGAAACTAAGAAATAAACTGGATAATATTTTTTTATGGGAAAGTGGTTTCACATTAAAATGTAAAAGATCTATCCATAAATATTGTAATTTGATTCTTAATAGATACAAAACAATAAAATTAAACTTAATTGCATAAAATAATATTTTTATAATAATAGATAATATGGGGTTTTAGAGGAATATCTAGAGACAATCATACCAAAAAAATAAAGTAAAGAATACTTATAAATGAACATGAACTATTAGCTATAGAGAATCTAATTTGACGATCTTGTTTGTCGGTTTTATGACTCTAAAAACCTCGTTTGCTTTTCCAAAATAACGTGTGGATATCTAGGAAATTGATATCCCTCCTTGAAACCTTAATAACACAACCACACCGTGAAATAACACAATAAAAAATGGGGGAAGTTTGTAGGGGCATATTTTATCCCTCCATTATAATCAAGTCCCTTGATTTGAACAATTCTTTGAATTCATCACACCAAGTATAACGAAAGTCAACGAGACAATCCGATATAATGCAAGTACCCAACCCTTATCACCGTCAATGCCCTACTTAATGCTTAAAAATACAACAAATGCTAGACTCACTTCAATTTCTTTAAATGCTTGAATATTAAGCTCTTGGTTGTAATTTCTTTTGGCATGGGGTTGCTCGTTTATTTCTCATTCATTTCTCTAAATGTGCTAATACACATGCATAAATAGACTATTTTGAATTCAAATTTAGACCCATTTGATTAGCACACCGAAACACAATGGGTAGGAAACTTGACAAAGAAGGTCCAAAACCATAAGGGACCCAAGGTTGGGTCATAAGGGCCCACACAAAAACCCTAGAATTGTTATGATCATGGGAACCTAGAAGCGTAAAAATACGTTTTAGGGTACCCAAAATTGCCATAGTACAATTATGGGGAAAATCTAGAACAACATGAAAATAGTGTAGAGAAAATATAGAAGGTGAGAGAAAACAAGGGAGGAGGGAAAAATCACGAGGAACATGATATTAGATGACTAGAAAATAGGGAAAACTAGCCCAATAAGAGCATTGGAGAATTGGCCATGAGGAAAAGTCAATCGCTATCTTCCCTTGACCATATATTTATGAAATGGGTTAGTGAGACCTCAAACATTCAAAGAATAGACAATCATGGATAAATATCGAGGTTTATGTTTCGCTTTGTCTTCCTAACCATCTAGGGATGTGTAGTTTTTGGTTAAAAACCTTTGTTGATTGCCCTACATTATGTTATCTATTTGGAAAAGAAATTATTTATCTTGAATATATATCCTCCATCTCCAAGATATTTCAAGTAGTGTGAGAGCAACACATGACTATTTTGAGATCAAACACTATTGTGTTTTCCTTTGTGCCCTTCTCTATGGTCTCCAAGGGAGAATGTGATGTTGAGAGACCAAAATATTTCTTTGTGAGACCAAAAATGGTTGCAACATACGAACCTTGGATGTGATATCAATAGTGCAACTTGAGAGGTAGCACCGTTTTTACCACCACTGTAGTGGAATTGCATGTCGCCAAACCTCTTGTGGGTTTGTACACAACATTGCACGACTTGGTTGTTCCTCTAGATTGTGAAAGAGTTTTTTTGTTGGTAAAGATGGTCCAACCATCTTAGGTGGTGGAAATATTCTTATTTGTCTCCTACAAGGCTTTGGGTTGCGGGGTTGGTTGAATTTTCCATAAGAGGGCATTCTCATATAGTATGGTTGTAAGTTTGACATGTAAAACAAATATTGGGAAAATTGATATATAAGATGCGTTGTGAAATGCATCTATCTCCTATCTAAATGTTAATTGTATCTTTAAAATATTTTGAGAGATCAATCAATACACAAATATGCTTTTGAGGTGGAGTAAAATAGAATTTGCTCTACTCATAACAGACAATGACATAAAGACTTAGTAAGTCAATAGAAAATATCCCAAAGGGGGATGAAGAGGGTAGGAAATTCTATCCAAATAAGAATCTTGAGTTCGTTTGGTTTGATACCAAATAATACCTACTCCGACAAAAAAATTATATAAGGATATTATGAATGAACCACAACCCATGGTTAACTATGCCAATATAATGTGCACCTTTATTCATTGCCTTGTGAAACACTTTCGAAACAAAGTTCCATATGCATTTCAGTGCCATCGAAGTCCAAGATCTCCGCCAAAAATTGGTGGTGGGTTGGTGAAGGATATTACAAGAGATGGCAGGGTAGAGTCGAGTAGGAGGACATATTCAACACGAAGTAAGCTGGATTGGGAAGCTAGCCGGCGCGTTTATTTTGTTGACCTACATTTGCATCATGAAATGAGTAACAACCACGCTACTTCCAAACTAAGTCTGGAAAAGCCAAGTCTTGCTTTAATTTCATTTCCAACTATTTTTAACTACACATCTTCTGCTGTTGGCGAAGGCGGCACTCCATTTTCAACTTCATCTAACATAACTACCGCCTACTTTCTCTAATCTTTTCAACTTCTTCACACAAACTCTTTTACTGGTATAAATAGGAGACGAGGATTCGAGAGCATCCATCTTGAGCACTGCAATACCCATTATCACCAATATGGCGTCAAATATTGCACCAATGCTTCTGTTTCTTTTTGCTTTTTCCGTTGGGGCAACCAGCACCAACAGTTACCAACAAGATATTGTGGTCAAGGGCACAGTATTCTGTGACACCCGTGCAGAGAACCCATTCTCCGACTCGACATACTTCTTACCAGGTAATTTAGTTAAGATGATAGAGTCCTAATTGGTTTTGATAACGTGTTTTATGATGGGAAACTATCAAGAATATACTGATGAAATTGAATGGTATGCAGGTGCCTTGGTTTCTGTGGAGTGTAGAATCAACAGTAACAGGAAATGGAAGAGCAGCCATGGAATAGTTTCCATTCAAGGAGAAACAGATGAAAATGGAGAATTCAGGGTAGAGCTTCCCATTATACAGAACTTTAACCCAACAAGATCATGCTCAGTTAGACTTCTCAGCAGCCCCCGTGAGTCTTGCGACATACCCTCGATCCCTGCCTCATCCCAACTTGCCCTATCATCCTCCTATTCCAATGGAGATATTAAGACTTATGTGTGTACTCCATTATCTTATCGTTCATCGACGAAACAACAGCAGCAAGCTATCATTTCATCTTTTCCTCGTCGTAGAGCCTTGGAAGATTCTACTTCCAAAGCAACATCAACCTCTCCACCTCCTTTTCCCATCATTCCTCAGCTACCCAAGTTTTCTCTTCCTCCTCTTCCTAGCATTCCTCTACCCAAATTAAGTTTTCCTCCTCTCCCAACAATACCTTCTCTGAATATTCCAAATACAGTTGCTCCTCCTCTTCCCACCTTGAGTGTTCCTCCTTTGCCCAGTGTACCCTCCCTTCCTAAATTGAGTGTTCCACCTCTTCCAAGTGTACCCACTCTTCCCAAGTTGAGCGTTCCTCCTCTTCCCAACGCACCCACTATCCCCGGTTTGAGTGTTCCTCCTCTTCCTAGTGCACCTACCCTCCCCAATCTAAGCATTCCACCTCTCCCTAATGCACCTCCTTTACCAAACTTAAGTGTTCCGCCATTCAAAACACTTACACTACCTCCTCTAAATTTTCCCAATGCCCCACCTCTACCCAAGTTGAGTTTTCCTCCTCTTTCTTCTTTTACGTTTCCACCCATTCCCTTCTTCACCCCACCACCACCTTCCACCAAGAATCAGTCACCATAAACTCAAAACCTCTTTCCCCATTTAAACGTATTTTTACATATTCATAGCACTTTGGTTTACATGAGGCCTGTCATATTTGTATATCTAGGTTATTTTTTATTTGATTTTGGTATATCTAGCATATTTCTCATCGATTGGAAATAAGTGAACACAGTCGATCACTTTCCATAATGTATTATTCATGCATTTATACTTATATAATATTGTATCTCATTTATTTTAATGTTTGGAGGAGCACCGAATGTTGTTTTTGCCTTTGCACAATTCCTAACCTTTAAACCACTTTTATATTCGCAACTAGTTTCACTTTGGGATCTTGGCAATGCCTTTCTTTTAGTTGTGAAGGATATAAACAAGAAGAATTTTATACATAAAAGTTTATTTCAACCATTTTGATTTAGTATTTAGTTTTTATTTTTATTTTTAAATTCTATTTATGAGTATATGTAATTTGTTTCCTTCCTAAATAAAATAAAACATCATAGATATCTTAAATACATCTATTTAAAAGACACTGAGAGATATCAACCTCAAAGTGTTTATATTAGAATTCTCACATAAATTAGATAGATACCTCGAAATTGATATCTCTCGCCATCTTTTAGATAGATGTATTTAAGATATCTATGCTAGTAGCACTTGTGCATGTTGAGTATAAAATGTAAAACCCTGATTTTTTAAAATAAGAAAAACTAGTAACATAAAATGTTAATCTAAATGCACAATAACATACATCACAATAAATGAAAATTATTAAAAGTATTTCATATTCAAAATATACATTTTAAATAAGAATTATATTGATACATGAATATAGTAAAACATGTGGCATGTCTCCATCGTCCCAATATCTCTTTCGATAATAGTTTCATTAATAGGAGTCTATACGCTCATGTAGCGAGAATACTCGGGTTTATCAATATTGGCAAGAGACATATCAACATTTGTTGATATGTTTATGAACTTTTCTCTACTTTTGTAGCATATTTTGCAATGTAATTGATTACTGCATGTTTTGAAAGAACGGGTTGCCAATCTATATTGGCACACCATGATTGTAACACATAATGATTATGAGTGTTGACACGATCATCATTTCTTTTTGGCTCATATTTTTATCTCCTATCTTACCATATGCATATAGTTTTGATCCTTCATGATTTATAGGCCAAGGGGCATTGTACCTGCATTACATATAATGTTATGTTATTACACTTGCACACATTAATTTTTAATACAATATAGAATAATTGCCAATCTTATATGCAAACATTCTTCTTCAATGTGGTAACCACTATGTTATCCTTGTTGGCATCCTCTACAAATGTGGGTTTGATGGCATTTTGTTACGATGCCTTAAATCTCATGAATCTACCTGTGCTATTTAAGAAGTCCATGATGACATTTGTGGTGGTCACTTTAGTGGTTTGGCCGTTGCCAAACACATTCTTCGTATGGGTTATTATTAGCCCACCCTCAATAAATATTGTTGTGAATATGTTAAAAGGTGTGTCATGTGCCAACAACATTATAATCTTATATGCATCCCTAGCCATGCCTTATAACCAACTCAAGACCTTTGGCCTTTCTCATAATGGGGCCTCGACCTCATTGGCCTCATCAATCCACGTTATTCCTAGTGTCATCATTCCATCATCACCACTACTAAATAATTTACCAAATGGGTGGAAGTGAACACTTGCATCCACTTAAGCAAACAAAATCGTCGATTTTGTCTATCAACACATCATTTTCCATTTCGTCATTAAATCATCACGGATAACAAAAAGTCCCTAAAAATAAATATATTAAGAAGCTTTGCAAATATTTCAACATCAAGATTATCTTCGCTTCTCCTTATTATCCTCAAGCTAATGACCAAGCTGAAGCCACTAACAAAACCCTTTGCAATATCCTTGCCAAAAGTTTTGATAAATTAGGTTGAAATTGGCACCTTCACATCCCCTTCGCCCTTAGTGTTTATCGGACTAGCATCCACACCACCATGGGCACTACTCTCTTATCTCTCGTTTGCGGATATGAAGGTGTTCTTCCTCTAGAAGTTCAAATCCCAAATTTATGCATCTCTCTTCGTGACTTCGTCTCGATGAAGGCTATCGTCAAGAGTTTCTACCACAACTAGAAGCGCTAGGCGAGCATCGCTTAATCACTCTTCAACATCATCATGTCCGCATCATGTCTATCAAGAACATATCAAACATATTTATAATAAGAACCTAAAAGAATGTGACTTTAACATTGGTGACCTTGTCTTTAAAGAAATTGTAACGCCACTACTCCGTAAAGGAGCCAACGTGGAAAGTTTTCTCCCAATTGGATTGGACCATCTTGTTAGGAAAATTATTGTTTACATGAGCTTATGGTTTTTACTGTATAGTAAATTATTACTTACTACGGTTATTTTGTAGTATATTGTTGTAACCAACAATATATTCTATTGTTTTTTATACCCGTAAATTATATAAATGGGTAAGTTGTTTGTTTGACTTCCTATTTTCGAGGAAGTAGTTCTCCTATTGCATTGGCTATATATTGGCCAAATGTATTGTGTAACAATATAGAGAATACATTAGGGAGAGGACCCCATAATTGTGCATGTACCAAAATATGTACATTGGTTTTCACCATAGGTTGTTGAAAAAAGGACTAACAATTGTTCACTTTTTGATTAATGACACTTTTTAAGAGCCAATGACAATGTGCCACATAGGGCGCTCGGTTATTGGTACCTCTTTCAAATACTTTATATATATATATATATATATATCATTTTAAATCAATTCAAAAACTACTTTTCCCTCCAAATAAACACACGAAACAAAAATACTGATGTGGCACGATGATACACTACACGGTGATATTTTTTTATGTAGACGAGACCCCTACATATATCTACGTGCCCCTAAAGTTAGGGTGCACGGTTATGAGGTCCTCTCCCTATTATTTTGTGGATGTGGTTGGCTCTCTTATCCTTTAGATTTGGTATCAGAGTAGGTGAATCCACTGACAGAAATCAGAGAGGATTGCTTCATGGAGTGTTAAAGCTATTTAAGGGCTTCTCCAAATTTGTGGTTGCCCTGGTAATGTGAGAATTAAGTGAGAAATTGATGTAGATTAGTTTTATAGAAACACCTGTTCGTTTCCAACGTAAGCCATATCAGTGCATTGATAAATTATCCATATCTGTCAATTATTTATCACTGTTCTATTCCTTTGGTGATTCAAGCTAGAGTCTTCTTCTCTGCCATAGTGACATATATATCTGGTGCAGTCTATATTGTTTCAGCATAGATATTTCTGAAAGTGTGCTTATTATTTCTTATTTCAATATCGACTCACTATCTCTGTTTGTAGCGGTGTGCTGTGCTTCATTGGTCTCTACATTGAAGTTCAATGTCAGAAATCACACACAACCGTGACACGTTCATTGAAACAGTGAGAGGTAATCGACGAAGAGCGAAGGGGCAAGGATAAATCCTGAAAGCGATCAGATGCATCAAACTCATTGCATGATTGTACACAGATAATGTTTGTTATAGAATATTTTTGGTAAACTCACATGCACAGATCCGCTTTCCTGTGGAGATTAGTTCGTGCAATTGATTGTTTTTGTGAACCTCTGCCTGACATTCTGTTGGAGCATTGACTGATTTTGTATTTGTGCCGGCAACACTTACATGAGACTGCCACATTGGACAAAGAGGAATACAATTTGGCGCTACTGTGGACTCTCTCAAGATCTTCCGCCACGTAAGAAGAAGCGAATTGATTATCCAAAGGACTCACATCATCATATAAAGTCTTGATTGGACTTTTGCGTCTGGTCATATGTACTGGGGAAAATCTATGCAAGAAAGACATTGCAGAGCTGTAGAGTATCCAATACGACTGATAACCAATTCCGTGTGCGTGATTATGTTCACCAAGGACCATACAGTAAGGACCATCCAGTATTCTCTTCGCTCATGGTGATAGATGCGTCCTCTTGATCTGATCAGGTTCCACGCTGTTTATTTCACACCGTCTTCCTGTGTTCGTTGTATGTATTCTGTCAAAATCCTTTTGTTATGTTAAAATTTGATATTAAATGTGTTTTCTCTTTGTTATTGTGTAATTTAATAGACTTGTCCATTATTTTTAGCTTGTCTATTAGTTTAGTATGTTGTCATAGTTTTCAAATCATTATTGAAAGAGTCGTTTAATAAAAGAGTCCATTGTGTTTTGTAAGTCTCTCTATTGTCACTTAGAGTATGTTGTCACTAAAAATGTATGATTCATTAGTTCATTAAGTTTGTTGTGTGTTTGTCAAAAGTTTTGAAATCATATTTTTTTATCATCTTCAAGCATGTCATCAAGTTGTAATGAGTTTCGTCAAGTATCATTGTATTATCAAGAGTCAAATTTTGTTTAGTCGTCAAAAGTTCATTGTGAGTCAGAGTCAAAATTCTGAAAAATAAATAAAACTATTGCCTTCACGAACACATTTTCGGTGTTATTCGATGTTCAAAAATAAGCTATTTCACATTATGGGGGAGGGGAAGGGCGGGGGTGGGAGTTATACAAATAAATCCAATGTGGAAACTGTTGAGCTTCATATCCAAATCAGGATGAGTTAGCAAAATGACGATGGAGACATCGGAGGTTGGAGGACAACCAACAACCTCTCGTCGATCGCCATGCAAACGATGGGCCGCTTTGCGATTTGGTGGCATGTGTGTGCTTTTGCTTTAGAGTGGTGTGCCTTATTTTAGAGTGCAGTGTGTTTGATTTCAACATTTTAGTTTGGTGTGGATTTCAACGTGGTGTGAAAATAAAGAACATATGTGGTATGTTCTTGTTCACTTGTGTATGTGAGTATTCCTACATAATTCCCGATGTAATAACACAATGAAGATTAGATAATACGGTGAAATGCATCATCATATTTCTTGAAGAGGTTAAACAATCAGATGTGTTCTTGTTCATACCTAGGTTTGTGGTTAGCCTCTAGAAAACCATTGAAGGTTGTTTAGATGTGTTCCTACTTGAGTTCCCTCACTGTTAGGTTAGATGTGTTCCCAAGAGTGACTGTTTGATAAACAAATGATTCATGAACATGTTCCCATCCTTGTCGATCAAATGTGTTCCTGAAAGTGCATGGTTAATAATAAGTTGATGTGTTCCTTCTTATACCTTCACTTTGAGTGTTGTACTAAGATCACGAGCAAACGCAGCGGGCGTCATTGTAAAGGAAGTGTGAAAGTTATTTTTCTACCATGTAAACACTAAGGGGGAATGTTAGGAAAATTATTGTTTACATGAACTTATGGTTTTACCATATAGTAAATTATTACTTACTATGGTTATTTTGTAATATATTGTTATAACAAACAATATATTTTATTGTTTGTTTATACCCGTAAATTATATAAATGGGTAAGTTGTTTGTTTGACTTCCTATTTTCTAGGAAGTATTTCTCTATTGTATTGGCTATATATTAGCCAAATGTATTATGTAGCAATATAAAGAATACATTATTATTTTGTGAATGTGTTTGGCTCTCTGATCCTCCAGCATACATTATCACACAAATATGGGTCTGGAGCCTATCGTTTAGCCTATCTCAATGGTAAACTGAAGTGTAACCTCTCAATGCCCTAAACTTGTGACCTAAGCATCCTAAGAAATCTTCTTGCATCGATTGACTTTCTCATCTATAGAAAACTTCCTGCATTGATCAGTTTACACCATATTGCTCAGAGATGGGGCATAGACCTAGGACTATCACCTAAGGAGAACATATTTTTCCCGTACAAGCTCCATCTTAACCCCTTTTTCGTGTCTACAAAGTGGTTCTATAAACACACCATCCATCTTCCCCTCATGATCTTAAATATGAATAACTATCGTTAGTTATGTGTTAACACCTTCTATTGGCTACAAGTGCATTTATTTGTCTCATTCCCTTTCACGTTTACCTCCAATCTAGTTCAAAAACATCTTTTCTCATACGCTCCTCTCTATGATGAAGTGTATTGTCTCACACTTGGGTCACCCTATCAAGGTCACACCCTTTCCAACCACACCATCCTAAATTTTACATTTATATCCAATTCATCATGTCACATCTAATCTAATTCCCATCATATCCCACCTACATCTACCACATCATGTAATCTAAATTCATCATATATTCCTAGTTATCTACATTCATAACTCATCATCTCATCTAACATACAAAATCATATACATTCATCCATTACATAACTCTAATATAACATGCACATGTTTCATCTAAACTCATCACATTGATTTAATAAAATATGAATATTAAATCTAATTTCAGAGTTAATATTGTTATAATATACAAAAAATACGAATTCTAAATGCTCTAAAGATGCAATCGTGTAAGCTAATAGGAGAGATAGGGCACTTATCTGATTTACACTTATCCCAAAGAAGATATGAACTAGAGAAAGCGATGAAAAGATGGGCGAGTGTCGAAATGCTCGATATTAATGTTGGAACCTGTGGACGAGTTGGAAATGGGCGCTGGGCTAGAGGCGAGGTGCTGGGTGTCAGAGACCTCTTGTAGGTGCCTGTGTGTGCAAAGGGTAGAAATATGATTTTTTCCTATGTCGCTAAAGTTTTATTGTCACTTTTTGTTGATCGCATGATATTCACACTTGGATCGCCAAGGTACCTATAACTTGCAACAAAACCCTAGTTACCTGCACAAGCTCACAAACACATCAAATTGGAATGAAAAATACAATATGTGATGTCAGATTGACCTTGACGATCATCCGAAGGATGAACTTATGACTAAGCGCTGCATTACATTCCAAACTCCATGTAGTTCTATGTGTTTGTGTGTGAAATAATGTCCTTATGTTTCCTCGCGCTTGATGAAGCCAAGATAGAGAGATATAACTAGATAAAATGTAAACATGTGGGATGGAATTTATAACTTCCCCTTCCTATGTAGTGTATGCAGAGTAATCAACCCAAAAATGTAGTCCCTTTGATAGTATGTAGATATGATTTCCCTTTAGAATTTCTGCACCTATAATGGTATGTATGTTATGTTTATATAGGGATATCTTATTTGAATTTTGACACTAGTGACATGACATGCTGACTAGGACCTCGGGATAGGGGTAAGAAAACTAAAAAGGCCAACCAAAAATGTCAAAAAAATGTGAACAAGAAAAAAGAGAGACGGAAGCGCCGGGGTGGATAGGAGCGCCGAGCGCTAGTGTACAAAATGGGCGCTGGTGTCTTGGGATAACTAATGAAAAATGTGGAAGGATGACAAATAGGGATCCTGTGACCTAACCATAATTGTGTGAAAAATTACAGATGTGAGAGAGAAAGACAATATAAACAACCAAAGCAAATAGATGGACTAGGAGTGTGTCACCAGTGAATAATTTTCTTACTTGATATTCATGTATATAACAACATACTTGGAAGTATAGTAAAATAGTAATATGTGCATGATTTTGTGTCTACATTTCCCCCTTTATGCTATTTGAATGAAATTCAAGTAGTGTAAAGGAAGTAAGGAACATACATGTGAGAAGTCCGGAGGAGCCCTGTTGCGAGAGGTACACGTAGAATTTAAGAACGTATAGTATGGCGAACCATAGATCAAAGTGTCAATCCATGTGGCATAAATAGAGACAACGAACCATTGTAAGGAGCACTTGAAAATCTTAATGAATTGATTTGGAGAATTTGGAGATTTTGAATTGTTTCCAATGGAGATTTGAAGGGGTAGGGAGTGATCAATTCCCAACCTAATTTTTTAAATTTTGATCAAGGGAGGATTTGGCATCCTGCCGCCAGAGGAAGAGTGTTAGGGAGAGAGGTCTAGTTTTCTCTCCATCTATGACTACATCCCCAAAAGGTCCTACCGTTATAGATGGATAGTGACCAAATTTAGTTTTGTGTTGAATAACCCATATAAGAGTAGTATAGGAAAGGAAATGATGTCTCATTTCCCCCACTCCACAGGTGTTCTGATTTGTATAATGCTAGATGGCTTCCATGTTAGGTCATCTGGAAGCGATGTAAAATGATTCCCATGTTAGGTCATTTGGGAAAGATAATGAAGTGATGTAACTCCCAAGTTAGGTCATTTGGGAGAGATAGTAAAGTATGCTATGTTATACCGATCGATTGATCTAAAATATTGACTAAGTACAAAAAGGCGCATGAGCGCACAAGGCCTAAGTTGAGGGGTGGGCGTGCAAGGAGAAGGCACACAAGGTAGGGTTCTAGGGGGTTTTAGAAGGACCTATGATACACGCCTTGCGGAGAACAAGGTCTCGGGACTTAGCCATATTTGGCATATCGGGTAGGACACGAGAAAAACGTGACCCGCTTGCGCATGATGAATGGATAAGGTGTTAGCCTGGTGATAGGTTGGCCTAGGAAGGAATATACCCTGCGTTGGAAGCTTCTAGAAGACCATCATGAAAAGGAATGGAGAGCTCAGGCCTGGAGGAGCATGCTCCCATGAAGGACCACATTGGGACACTTGGCGTCGGATCTAAAGTCACAGAAAGGTGAGTTGGCAGTTCAAGAGGCCTATAAATACAAGCACCCACAAAAGAAAAGAGAGGGAGATCAATAGAGATCGAGCTCTGTAGAAACACTGCGAGGAGTTGTATTGGGTTAGGTAGATAAAATATGGAAGAAGAATGCATCAAGGGGCTTGGGATTGTAAACTTTATTTTTTTTGAGAGCTAAGGGATGTAAATCCAATTACGATGTATGAATTCGGTCTGCCATACTGTGATGTTCTGTAATGGATCTAATGGATGTAATGAGGTTACCAACTTATTTGAATATGATCATTAATGATTTTGGTCCATACATATATCTTCATAGTTCTGTTTCATGTATGTTTATGGAATGAGTATGAATCCTTATGCATTTTCCTTATGGTTTGGGTTCAGTCATATAACCTGTTAAGTATCTTTTCTGGAATGAATGCATTGGTCTAGAAGCCGTTCTGAGCTCTATGATGATTGCATGTCTCGTTTCCGCTCACTCTCTTTAAGTTCCTATCATAGATGATGTTTCCCACTAAACTCACATAAAGGAGAGACTTGGCACCCGCACGTGCCTCGGGTGAGCGCCCAATGCCGCTGGGTGATAGGCCGATGCACATGGGATTCCCTTATTCTTTGGAAAGGTCTTTGAAGGATTCACTTTGCACTATAGCGGTTTAGGGAAGTTTAGGGAACATTTGACACTAAAATTGATTCCCGATCATGTAGTCTTCATCATCCTCAAACAACTCTGAAATATCGGTTCTTTCTGATTTTGCCACAAAATCTCTTCACCAAATGTCAACTCTTTTTCACCATCATTTCTTTCTTCATTTTTAGTTTATTCATCCTCTTGTTTGGAATTTTTCTCTGTTTCTAATTTTTTTTTCTTCATTATCTACATACACACACTTAAAGAAAGATTAAAAAAGCAAGATGCCTTATAGCCTCATAGGATGCTCCAAAAATGAGCTCTTCCTCTTCATCACTCTCTTGATCAACCTGCATCACTCTCTTCTTTATCATTTTCAAGGCAAGCTAAGAAGCTTGCAATCACTTCTTCCTCATAAAAATCTAAATTTCTAAATTTCTTCATACACTATCTCTTTGTCAACTTATTTTTCTTGCTTTCTCATCCTCTTTTCTTCTAGTTTCAAATTCCTCTCTTCCTTTCTCGCTCTCTTCCGAGTTGCTTTCTCTTGCTCTTCCTCACAATTAGCTCTATTAGCCATTTGGCCTTCTTCTTAATCACTATTACAACTTATTCCTCTGCTTCACCCTTTCTTTCCATCATCAATAGTAAATGTACCACATCTCTCTTCAATTATTGTATCTCTTTTGCATCCTTAACTATCTCTCTCTTTCTAACATATTCTTCCTTTCCTCTCTTCTTTTTATATCTCTTTCTTCTTTTTCCCTCTTCCTATGACTCAATATCTCTAGAAATACCTAAACCATGTCTCGCATTGCTAGTTATCATTCATCTTCATCATCTGTCCAATATGATTTCCAAGGCCTAACAACCCTCAATGATGTTTCTTTGTTTTCTTTTCTTGTTTACATCAAGTGTCTTCTTTCGACATCATTCTTTCCAATATTCTCTCTGCTGATCTTGTTCTCTTATATTCTCATGCACTTGCTTTGTTTGATATCATCTCTCTCTCTCTCTCTCTCTCTATGGTTTCTTCATCCACTGGGCATCACATACCCATGCTATATATGTTTCACCACAATGTTGGATATAAAACAAATAAGGTAAAGGTGAGGTGAGGAGGAATACCTGTGAAGTCGAAGAAGGTTGTGCACCATTGAGAAGACTAGGCTAATCGTGAAGAGATCCTTTTTGGCTAGGAAGGACTACCTGTAGAAGCACAACAATACCACCAAATAGAGTTAAATAGCATATGACAATGGATTGCCTAGCATATGCTAGATCTAAGAAGTGTGATACTTCCTAGAAAGGCCGTCAATCCATTGTTTAAAAACAACTTAATGTAAAGAAATGACAATAAAAGAAAGGTCCTATTATAACGATACGATTTAGGTATCTCATATGCTAACAATAGACTATATTTAAGCTAAATATTAAATATACAACTAAATATAGAGAAGACAGGGTGCTTTCAAGGCTGACAGGTGTGGCAGAGGTGTTTAGGAAGGTTAGGGTGAGATTGGGTGAAGTTTGGGAAGGTTTTGGGTAAGTCAAGGAGCTGATCTAAGGTAAATCACCACTCACGAGAGACTAGTATCAATTGGGAGACCGATGCGAGTACTTGTTATTATCTGAATCCGGTTGGGTGACCGATGTTGGTAGGGGAAGTTAGGTGCAAAGATTAAAATGAGGGGGTTTTGAAATCTCGTGATTTCACCTTTGAAAGTGTGGGAGGCTTAGGTAAGGTGGTAGGATTTTATTAAAGACTCAGAGATGAATAAATAGGCATTTGGGATGGGTACAAAGGTCAAATGGGAAAGTGGTTAGGTGGAGGTGAGACAAAAGATATCCGATAAGGGTATAATGTTAAAGAAATAAGATAAATGATTAAACACGAAATAATAATAGCAATAACAAGGTAGAAATCACTTACTTGCATATTAGAAGCTAGTTGTAGAAAGAATAACTATGGTTGAAGGAGAGACAAGTCCCAATCCCATGTAATAGCGGTAGAAGGCTATGGACTTCCTTGTGAGTGATCAATTCTCTAGAACACACTGTTGATGCTTGGTGGAGGTTGTGAATGCTTGGAATGATCTCGGTTTATCGTGAGGTCACTTGGATGCTCGAGAATACCAATGTAATAATGCCCAAAAGCTTGAGAGAAGATTCAGAAAATGGGTGAATGAGTTGGAATTGTCTTCTTAATGAACCGATAGTAGTTTTGTGATTGGCGCGCAGATGAGGAAAAACTAGCATTGGTTAGGGAAAGATGGTTGATTTTTATAAAACAACTGATTATTTCCCTTTTCTAACGTGATTGAGAATGGTCTAGGTCAAGAAGACTGATTCTTGCTTATAGTGGTGGGATTTTGATAGGAGCAAGTGGTTAGTCATTAATGAAAGGTCTAGAATAAGTCTTAGTTAGGTTTAGAATGAGTTATGGCTAGTTAAGGCAAGTTGTTAAGTTAGGGTTAGGTGGTTAGGGTTTGGGAATGAGTCCAAGGTGAGGTGGAGAGGTGAGGTGGCTAGGTGAGGTAGAAATTAATTTAATTTAGGTAATTAAATTAATAATGATGTGAGGTAATAATTAATTTAATATAAGTGATTAAATTAATTATAATGTGTGGAAGGGGCCATGATTGGGGGATGTGTTGAATTAATTAATTAAAGGGGATTAGGGAGTTGTAACCCAATTTTGGGTGTCTACACTATAACCGGTTTCAAGTTATTCCCCTCACTCATCTGTTGTGAACTCTTTCTCTTTCTTCTTCTTCACTATATCTCTCTTTTCTCAACTTCTTCACTCTATTTCCTCCACTATGATACCAAAATGATACAAATCCTTATACTTTTCGTTCATTCAATACACTTCTTAGCTTTTAACAAACTCAACCCTACCTCTTCAACACCTAAATCATCTCATTTCCAAGCTTAATTATACAAAAATCCAAGTCTTCATCTTACAATGCACCATACAAGTAATACTCCCTAATTAGATACCATAGATGGTAGCTATAACATCATTCAAAATGATCATTAGTATGAGTAAGTGTGAGTCTTCATTACCATGTATAATGATTGCCTTCATTAACTTTCAAAGGATTAAACTTTAACATGCTACCATAGGGTCTCCACAAGCATATTTATTCAACTTATACTCCACACCCTACACTCTATTCTTCTTCAAATTTCCTTTCCACCTCTTCTATGCTCCTAACTATCTAAGAAAATCAACTACTCTGTTTGGTTTCTCTAATGCTCTATATGGCTTCCATTTTTTCTTTACCCTTAAGACAAGAATCTCCCTAACACATGTTGATTCATAGGTTTCACTCCTTCTTGTGCATATAACATTCTCTCATGTCCTCATTTCCATATTTAAGCTATCTCCACAAATAAATCGGTCAAACTCGGAAAAAGACACAAAATGCTCTCTTCTTTAGAAAATTGTCCTCTCTAAGTCTCAAAACAATATCATTTGATCAAGTCAAGACTAGGGATTTCTATGAGGTCTCCTTAAAATTTAAGATCATTACCACACACCCTTTACCATCTTAATGGAGTGTGAGAAGCTTGGTTTATTAACTCCTTGCTTAACTATCTCTTCCACTATAACATCACCTTACCTAACTTAGCATCTTTCTAGCCCTATCGGGAAGTTTTCACCTTGTATCTTTTGTTTTAATCACTCCAACAAATTTAGCTTCATTCATAACACCCATTTAGGGTTTCTCATTACATAATACAAATATCGGGGATTCCTTTAAAAGTTTTCTCCAAACTCACGGTGTTATGCATTCTTTAAGGCCTCTAGCTTGTACATTACTAAGTCACTCTTATGTCAAGGATTGGATAAAAATATACTACCAAACTCATTTAAACCTTAAAAATCATTGAAAGGAATGAGAAAAGATTATTTTCTCAATTTTAAGTCTTGATTCCACGGTAACCCCTTCAAACTTCAAACCCTAGGTGAAACCCTAACTTTCACTCCCTATAAACCCGATAAAGGAGAATTCACAATAAATTGATCAAGAATTTGATTCAAAGGCTAATATATATACCATACCTCTATTATAATGTCTTATTTGTGATATTATTACCAGTATCTACCTTTTCCTCTCTTATCCTCATAATTTTTAACTATGCCCTTCTTTATGACTCTTAGAAATAATGTTCTACTGAGACTCGGGGAAATGTAGTCACAAAATATTGCACATTAGACATTTATTAGCACTGGTGTCATCCTACTATTTAGAAGGTTCTCAAGTAACTAAAGTAATAATTGATCCCACCTTTTTCACCATCTTAGTTTACTTTTATTTCATCATTCTTGCATATTTACCTATGCATGCCCGACATGTTTTTTCATTTCTCGGTATTTTATCCTAAGCTGGGGCGCCCTACCCTATCTTGGGCGTAGGGGCATCGTGGTCCCACTAGGGGCACCCTGGCCAACTTTTAACTTTCCTCCACTTTTTGGGCTCTTTGTGACCATTTCTCATATTTATCTTTTACCTAGTCGGCCTTGTCGGGTTAATTACGAAATTAAAGCTTGAGAACCCTATAAATATAAAGTTATGAAGCCATAATGAGGTTCCTAACGTCACACAATACTATCACTCCATCTAGAGTTGCATCCATTACATCACTTACATCCATTAGTGCCATGCATAAAGGCTAGAGATCTACATCACACATCACAACATAGGGGGAGGGATTCTAGTCTATTATATGCACACATTCTACTACATTTTTCTATAGTTATTATTACTCATTTGTTAATGAAAAATCACAACACTCCCAAATGAGTAGTCAGATATGCTTTTCTAGGGCAGAGTCATTTGGTGTGATTCACATAACATTGAGTTTTACCCAAAGTGTGGGGCTTAGAAAGCGGGAAAACTCTCAGATTAAAGGTGCTTCCTATTCCTCTATTTAGGTGCATACATGGAAATTCACGAGAGGACCTAGTCCTAGACCTAATCTAAGTTTTACCAAGGAGACAGGGATAAAAGGAATACAAGAAATCAAAACTAAGCTACAAGGTGATGCACCAAAGGAATGATGAACATTAGTTTTTTTGATAGACACAAACCAAAAAATACATACAATAATCAAGCACAAATAACCAAATTTATAATGAAAGACTAGATGAGAGCAAAGGAGACAAGAAAGGATCTAAAATCGATCACAAATGTGTTTTATTGCTCTGCAGATTGATACAATGCATTACAAATGGACAGAAGGCAAGAAATGTATTGCAATTTAAATGGAAGGTCTGAACTCCATGAATTCCTTTGCCAGAAGGAAAGGGAGCTGCAAAAACAAAAGAATGTCCAACCCTTTACAATGAGTCTCGACCCTACTTTTATAGATTCAACACAGAGGGGAGAAAGAGAGAGAAGCGGAAAAAAAGTCCGAAGCTCAACCACCGATATTAATGCTTCCCATAAAATCTTCCCCTAAATTTGTCTTGATTGTAACAATTTCTTATTCGGCGCCTCAAAGAAGGAGGAAACGGCGGATCAGATCGAAATCCTATCTGGTTGTTGGGGAAAAATAGATCCTGCATTGATGGCCCTGAAGATGTTTCTCCATTTTCTCCCACATAACCTCCCCAAAATAAATTCTCAGATCTCCATGGTGTAGACAAGGCCAAGATCTTTCAATAGTGTAAGATTTGTAATATTTTGAGCCTTGAGTTGAAAGATATGCCCCTTCGAAGTTTGTATTGGATTCGCCAAAAGGGCGGGAAAAGTGGTTTAAAAAATGGGCCCCCTTTTCTATATGGGACACGTGGAGGGCTGGCGCTTGTTCGAGGGTGGCCTCTATGTTTTCTCTTGAAATGGCGTGGGGCTGATATGTGGCTTCCTTTGTCGGCTGCTCAATTTCTATGTTTTTGGCTAAGTCCTTTGCTCGATGGGGTCATATTTCTTGACCGGGGACATGTGGCGGTCTGACACTCATCTGGAAACCTTCTCTTTATTCAACCCTTGAGTTAGTGCCATTTGGACACTTGGCACTCTCCGCCAGCCTGCCACCATGCATTGACTATTCAACCCGAATCTGTCCCCCTTTTAAGGCACTGGACGTGTGGAGGCTCCACACTTGCTTAAAATCCCGATCAAGATTTGCTTTTAAAGGAGTGTTGGGTTGACACTTGGAAACCTCCATGGGCTCTTAGAATTTTCAACGGCCCCTCTTACCTTTTCGGACCCTAGGCTACATGGCGAACTGGTGCTTATTTGAGCCTCCACCTTTGAATTTGCCCTTGGAGATGTGCCAAACCGACGCGTGGCGGCTCCATGGTGCTTCGATACTTAGCCTCTTTTTGAGCCCGCCCTGTCTACCTTTTGACCTTGTTGACCATTTTCTACGTGGAGGGCTGGTGCAAGTTTGAGCTTCCCTTTTTGGATTCAAATTTGGAGAAGCGCCGTGCTGACACGTGGCTCTCTCTGCTGCCTCCCCTATACTTAGCCGATTTTTGGACTCGTTCTGAACCGTTTTGAGCCCGAAGAATTTGGATCTTCACCATTTCTTCTTTTTCTTCTTGCTCCTAGATCTTTTGACACTGCTCCTCCTTTCCTAACCCTTATGTTCCATTTTTAAGCTGCTTGTAACTTACTAAATAGATTTAAGATAAAGATTCACTCGACATAGCCATTTCTTCTCTTTCTTCTTGCATAGGGTTGTTTGGTCTTTTGCAGGCCCCACCACTCCATTGTTGAGTCCTTCTGTGACCTATTTATAAGATTTAAACGTGTTTTCTCTGGTTCTTCTTTGCGGGGTCAAGACTGATCCAATACTTTTCCCGGGGTGAAATATGGATAACACTCACTACTTCATAAAGTGCGAATGGCGGGAGAGCCCCGAGGGCACGACATGCGCACATGCACTGGAACTATATTTAGGTCCAAAATGTAGTGCAACACTCAACAATAAGTCCACTACTTTGGTGGTTGAGATCAGTCTGACCCATTCATTCTGCATTTTTATTTTTCTTAGGGTTTGATACTTATTCTTCTTTGCAGGTTATCATTTCATTATCCAACACATTCAACAAAGCTTCACGGATTTAATGTGACATAAAGAGAGGGTTTCAATCCATCTTATAACCCCACCAAAACTAATTTATGAAAATTTCTAGAGACAGGGGAGCCTATTTCTCGGACAGGGCACCTCACAACACCTTAATACCCTCAGGTGATTTAATCGGTTTAAAATCTTGAGATCTACCCTTTGCAGAGCCTACGAGTGTTCATTATGATTTCTAAAACCTGTAATCAGATTTGCGACAACTTTGTGTGTGATCTCAGTAAATAACTAAGTCATCTTTCCTTTATTTCTTTACATATTAGGGTTTATTTCTATCATATCTAATTATTCGTTTTCTTTATAATACTTTAGTATACTTGTTTCTTGCATTTATGCAACATTTTAGTCCTCCTAATTAGATTAACTAGGTCCTTGCATTTAGTTAATTTTAGTTAATATTTTTAGTGAACACGATTGTTTTTCCAATCCTCATTTGCCTTAGGTTTCCTTCATCATGGCTATTTCCATTCATGACTTTTTCTTCTTCACCCTAAATTACACACTAAGATTATTAGTCTTTTAATCACTACTCGTATTCTTGACGACACTCATCCAGATATAGTCTATAATAATTTTGCGGATGCTTTCTCTTAGCACATTACTTTCCCATCCACCCCTCATCATGCCTACACTACTTTTGACAATGATCCACCTTTACATATCATCTCTCGCATTTATAATGTTTCTATTAAGAAAAATTTGATTGACAATGGATATGAGCTTAATTTGTGTACCATGCCTTTTCTTAAATATTTAGGCCTCACTGATCATGACATTAATCCCTCTTGTATTTCATTACGTGCTTATGATGGTTCCACCCACCCATGTCTTGGTCACATCACACTACCCCTCACTATTGGTCCTAAAACTATCAACACAGTCTTCTTTGTTATGGATTTCCCTATTGCTTACAATTATTTACTTGGTCGACCATGGCTGCATGCCATGCATGCACAATTTCACCTCTACTATCCATCAACTATGTTAAATTCTTACATGAGGGCATGAAGTATACCATTTTTTGTGACCGTAATCCATTTTAGTATTGCGATCGCGCTCCTAACACTAGTCTTCCTATTCCATGTATCAATACTACCAATGACCCCCAACCTATGGATGAGAAACCACATTTACCACCACTTGATGGTACTATTTGTGTGATTGATGTTGTTCCTCTATGCCACCAACTACTTCTATTGTTATGATTATTCCTCAGTGGGCCATCCCATCTATGTACATTGATATCTTGTCTCCACATCCTAGTACATCTCCTACTTTTCCACACCCACTTTTCACTTGCACACTTTTCATTCATAAATCTTATTGGGAACATGTTTCATTTGACCCCACATGCAATGAAACCATCTATTCTCCTGATGGTCTAGCTCATCTTGGCTTTAATTTTGAGGACCTACAACCTTCTACTCACGCTTCTCATCTATATTATGGTTTTGTCACTATCACTACGCTTATGGCTTACGTGTCTTTGATCTTCTAGTCTATCTACCACATACCCCTTGTTCTTCTCTACTCACATTAGGGGACTCTTGGCTTACTTACATCGGAGGTACATTAGACCCTAGTCACACCAATATTTCATTTCCTATGCCTTTTGGTTGTGTTTTCATTTGCAATAGTTCCTTTCTTCTCTACTCACATAACCTCACTCGATGGTACGCGCACGGATGCCCACATCCCCCATTTATGAAAAAAATATGCTATGGGCATGTATCATTTACATGTCACCGGCTCACTATGTGATCAACCCCATACTATAGCTTACCAAGTTACCAATCCCAATCCATTTGACTTTGACCCGAGAGAAGGACGATCCACTTGATGAGTTCACCTAGTCCCCAACACTCCCTACCACCGGGGCATGTAATATTACATATTTAAACCCCACCATTTAACATAATTACATCCTTATGTGTCACACATTTCGTATCTATCACTTATTATCATTTCCTATAGATATACGACCTCACGTATCATAGTACCATCATTACCCGATGAAAAACTCTTGTGATTTTGTTCAAACTTGATTGTTAAGGGATTGCCATTACACTTGAACCCACACACCACATTTAGGCATTATACATTGCGTATTATACATTATCCATCCTACACTTATTCTACATTTTACATTATACTAGTCATTCTACACATTACATTTGTTTCGTGTATTTACACATTACGTCTCATCACACTTTGTGCATTTGTCCATCATATACATTCTATGTATTATGCTAGGTTACATTTATATATGGGTCTAGCTTTACATATTAACACCAAATATCTGATTTCGATCTACATCTATAATCGTATTTTCCAGATTCTACATTATATTCTTCACACCGCACATTTACACACCCTAGTTCCCATTTCATCATCTATACTACATTGTTCTACGCATTGCGCTCACCACCCTATGGTGCACTTTAGTTCCTAGGTCCATACTCGTTTGCCAAGGGTTTACTAATCAAATGGACCTTTCACTTCACCATGTGACATTCCATCATATATACATAGGACTAGTGACATATACTTTAGGCTAAATTGTCACCCATGTTTCACATTATATATCGTAGTGGTATACGATTTAGACTAAATCACCACCCCATCTCATTCATCTTGTAGTGGCATACATAATTACCTATTCCTATCATCATCATATAGTGGTATATTCATTAGGCTAAATCACCACCCTCCATAATTCATCTCATAGTGATACTCACGTTCCTTTCATCATATAGTGGTATACGATTTAGGCTAAATCACCATCCTTCGTTATTCATCATGTAGTGATATACACTTAGGGATAAATCATCACTTGTCCATTTAAAAAGTCATGATATATGCTTCGTCTATAGGGTTCGAGGCACATACTTTTCCTATCCCATACTTCATCACCACTTCCTACCATTTATCATATAGTGATATATGCTTAGGGCTAAATCATCACTCATCCATTCAACAAAGTCATGATATACACTTTGGCTATAGGGTTCACGCACACCTTTTCCACATGTTGCATCTCATCACCACTACACAAACACATTCATCACAACGCGCTAGACACACCAACAACTACTCGACCATTTCCCGATGACACACTCTCATTTACGGTTCATTCTTGACTGCTGGGGAAAACAAAATGAACCTCATTGCATACACTTCCATACACTCGGGGGGCACATTTCTCCTATCATTCCAACTGCATTCCATTTCATCCATCCACAACATGTTGCATTGTCTTGGTGCATTTACTCTTGTTTACTAGTGTTTTGCATGATCACTTTACTACACATGTTAGCTTGATTTCTTATATGTCATTATCATACACACATGTACATTCATGCCTTTGTCTAGTGTGATTGTAGATACAAGAAACTTACACATGACATGGATGTTCACCTTCTACCCTTACTATATTGGTTGCTGGGGGAATACACATTCCTCTCATAGAGGTGCTATTGTTTCAATTTTTACTTACCATATCCTATTATTTGATCATACATGCTTTGAAATATTAATTATTAATTTAATATGCTAACGGGTGTTTTCATATGCAACACTTGTTTTTGCAAGATTACACGTTTCCATGACTACTTGTTTGTTTGTCTTTACAATTATCGCTTTGTTTGCAATTGTATGCGGGATTTTCCATTTGCTTGTGAGCACACTTATTTGGTGTTTGCGACCATGATGACCTTGCATGTCTTGCTGACATTTTGAGTGATGTCCCATGTTTGAAACATGCTTTTTGCGGTCCTCTTGTTTTCTTACGTGTTTTCACTACCATGCTTGGTAGTTTCTACATTGGTTGAGTATTTTACATTTATTGCATGCATGTGTTTACAGACTAACACTTGTTTTTGCTAGCCATCCCCTTTTGTGCTTATCTTAGTTTCTACCAAGCACTTTCCCTTCCCCCCTAGGTAGAGTTTTATAGGTTAGAGTGCGGTAGGTCCTCTTTTGGGGCTGCATTCTCCTTTTCAGGTCGTCGCATGCACCCCCAAAGATGGGGGCATCATTGAGGGTTTTGTCACACTAACACAATGTATTTACACCGGTCTAGTATAGTGCACTTTCCGCCCTTGACATTGTGGGTTGGATTCAGTTATTCTACCCTTAGCATTGTGGGTTGATTCAGTTATTCCGCCCTTGGCATTGTGGGTTTAGTTTAGTTATTCCACCCTTGGTATTGTGGGTTCGATTTAACATAGTTTTCCACCCTTGACATTGTGGGTTTACATAGAGTGAGTGATTTTAGACCGGTTTACAAACTCCACTGACAACGAATTTTATAGGACATGGTGTTCTTAGCATTTCTAGGGAGCAGTTAAAGGTTAGAGGACACATAGAATTTCCTCCCTATAATTCTTGACCAGTTGGCATCGAGATCACCCAAAAAAAACCGGGACGCGAAAAATATCTCTTCACTTACATTTCAGCAGAAGTGGTTAAAGGTTGGAGGACATAGAGCATTTCCTCCCTATAATTCTTCAACTAGAGTGGCATGAGATCACCGGAAAACTCACGGTAGTACATGATATCCTTCTATACCCTTTTTCTCAACATGGAACAGTGCATATGTTCCATTTACACTTTTATTTTAGAATTTTGACACTTGCGTATTTTACATAACATTTTTACATACATACATATTTGAATACTTGATCATTTTCTCCTTACGAGTCCAACCGTAGTATGAGAAATAAGCTTGATCAAATTAGGGGCACCAATAACAACATGATGATGATGATGACATTGTGATGGCACTTTCCTTTAATAACTATGTAGGTACAAACTACACACCACATCGACTAGACATGCGTTCCGTCTAGGTTCACTCTCATCACTTTTTACTCACATTTTTCATCTTTAGAATTCCATGCTTCTCCATATTTTTATTTTTGTCATTCCACGCTCTAGTTTATTCAATTGACACGTCTCTTCTACATTCTTCATGGATATTAGGTACACACTTCTTATCTACTTTATGTTACTGAGATTTCTTCTCACCAACATAAAGTGGGGAAAAAATGTAGTCACAAAATATTGCACATTAGACATTTATTAGCCTGGTTTCATACTACTATTTAGAAGGTTCTCAAGTGACTAAAGTACTAATTAATCCCACCTTTTTTCCATCTTATTTTATTTTTATTTTGTCATTCCCTGCATATTTAACTATGCATGCCTAACCTATTTCGTCATTTCTGGAATTTTAGCCTAAAATGGGGCACCATACCCTATAATGGGGCACCCGGGATGCCCCTTGGTCCCACCATGGGCATCCCACTTACACTAACTTTCCCTCCACTTTTTAGGCTCTTTGTGACCATTTTTCATATTTATCTCTTACCTATCGGTCTGCCAGGTTAATTACAAAATTAAAGCTTGAGAACCCTATAAATATAAAGTTATGAAGCCATAATGAGGGTCCTAGCATCACACACTACTATCAATCCATCTAGAGTTGTATCCATTGCATCACTTGCATCCATTAGTGCCATGCATCAAGGCTAGAGATCTGCATCACACATCACAACATAGGGGGAGGGATTCTATTCTATTCCATGCACACATTCTACTACATTTTCTATAGTTATTGTTTCTTGGTACTTCATAAAGTGTGATTGACATGAGAACACCTAGGGCATGGCATGCACATACACACCAGAACTACAACATGGTATAAAGTGTAGTGCGGTGCTCGGTGATAAGTCCACTAGTTTGGTGGTTGAGGTAAGTCAACCCATTCATTTCTGCATTTTTATTTTTCTTAGGGTTTGATACTTATTCTTCTCTTGAAAATTATCATTTCATTATCCATCAAATTAATAGAGCTTCACATAATTAGTGTGACAAATAGAGAGGGTTTCGAGTCCATCTTATGACCTTGCCGAAACCAAGTTTTGAGCATTTGTAGAGACTAGGGAGACTATTTCTCGGACTAGGGCACCCCGATACTCTCAGAGGTGCTTCAGTTAGTTTAAAATCTCAAGATCTACCCTTCATAGAGCCTCTAAGTGTTCATTCTAAGTTATGGGACCTACATTTAGATTTGCGACACTTTGTGTGACAATATCCAACAAACAACTAAGTCATCTTTCCCTTATTTCTTTGCATATTATGGTTTATTTATATTAGATCTAATTATTCATTTGCTTTATTATACTTTAGTATAATTTTTTTACTGCATTTATACAACATTTAAGTCCTCTAATTAGATTAGCTAGGTTTATTATGTCCTTGCATTTAGTTAATTTCGGTTAATCAAGAAAGTATCTTAACAAAAACTTGTTTTAATAATCAATCAAATCAACATTACAATGAATGTGCTGCAATTCTTATAGGAATTGAACAACCATGTGTAGACAAACGAGATGTTGCAACAATGCAACAATAAACATACCCATGCACATATAATTACAAATATATTGTTTGAACCATATAACAACTCAAATAATGACAAACAACATGCTACGAGAATACTATTCCCAAATACAATTAAAATATGGTTTATAACAACTTACCACAATTTAATAATTAACTTACCTATGCTAAATTAACCTAGGTAAAATATGTTTACCCTAACATTCCCCCTTAATTTTGCATTGCCTCAAGGGATGAAGAGAGGAATTCTCTGAACAACTCAAATTTGTCATGTGCAAGTGACTTTGTGAAGATATATACTCGTTATTCAATTGTTGGGAAAAATGAAGTTGTATATTGTGTTTCAAGACATGTTCACGTATGAAATGTACTTGTACCTCAATGTGCTTTGTTCTTTCATGAAAAATTGGATTACGAACAAGTTTGAGAACACCTTCATTGTCAACATACAAGAGTGGTCGGTTTTCTTGTGGTATTCCAAGTCCTTCAAGTATATGATGTAGCCATATCGCTTCATCAGACAACTTCATCTGCTGAGAATGATACTTGAATTTTATAGAAGAGTGAGAAACAAAGTGTTGTTTTTCTTCCCCATGATATTGGTCAGATCCCAAAAAGAATACAAATCCTAAAGTGGATTTTCTGTCATCAATATTTCTTGCATGATCTGAATCGAATATCCAGTCAAGAAGAAGTTGTCATTCTTCTTGTATTCTAGACCAAGATCCATTGTTCCCTTGAGATATCTCAAGATTCACCTTTTTTCCTTCCAATGAAAACTCTAGGTTCTGCATGAACCTTGATAGATAGCTCACTGCAAAGATGATATCTGGTCTAGTGTATGGTTAGGTAAATGAGACTCCCAATCAACTGCCGATAGAGAGTTGCATTTACCACAGGAGATGGATCTAAATGAGATAACTGTAATCTGTTCTCCATAGGTGTAGTAATAGGTGTGCAATCCATCATCCTAAATTTATCAAGTGTTTTCTTGGTATACTTCAACTGAGAAACAAATATGTGATTCTCTTTTTCTACCATACTTCCAATCCAAGATAATAGTGCATCAGCCGAGATCTGTCATAACGATCGTTTAAGATCTTTCTTCATTGCATCGATCATCTTCATTGAACTCCATTGATGACTAGATCATCGACATAAACAAAAACAATCACAATCTCCCCCCTTTCTTTTTGAGGTAGAGATTGGGATCATATGGATTTATAACAAATCCATGTTGTATGAGATGCTCATCAATTTTGATGTACCAAGCCCGAGGTGCTGTTTAAGGCCATAAAGATATTTCTTGAGTCTGCATACCTTTTCTTCTTGACCAGGTATAACATATCCCTCAAGTTGAGTCATGTATACTTCTTCTTGTAAATATCCATTCAGAAAGGCACTTTTTACATCCATCTGATGGACTTTCCAACCAAATTGTGTAGCTAGAGAAAATATCATCCTGATCATTTTGATCTTAGTTGTGGGAGAAAATGTCTCCTCGTAGTCTATGCCTTCTTTTTGTGCGTACCCCTTTACTACTAGTCTTATTTATACTTGTCTATGGTCCCATCTACTTTGTACTTTGTTTTGAATATCCATATGTAACCAATGGGTTTCTTCCTGGTGGAAGATCGACAAGTTGCCAAGTGTTGTTTTTCATCATTGATTGATATTCAACATCCATGGCATCTTTCCAAGATTTTGATTGTAGGGCTTCCTAGACTGTAGAGGGCTCATCAGATTCAATAACTCTACTCATCAAAGAAAAGTTTACTTCTTCTCATGCTTTATTGTGAGTCCTTGGTCCAGTGGTGGATGTATCTGGTGGAGCATCCAATTTTACATCTCGTATCATGTTAGTATACCACTTGGGCATATGTTGAACTGCTCCCGTGGGTCGTGGTTCTATCTGATCATCACCATCATCCCCATCATCACCATCATCATTTGGAACATCAGCTTTTTTTTTACAATAGGTGAAAAATCTACATTAGGTGAGTCCAGAGGAGGAGTCTTGCTTCCTTCTTCTCAAAAAACTCAACATCTCTCTGCTTGGTGTAGACTTTTCTGGTCTTTGGATCCATCAATATGTACCCAAGAGTCTCTTCACTATAGCCAATGAAGATGAGTTTTTGTGATTTCATATCTAACTTCTTTCTATTCTCTTGGGTATGTGCATGCTTGCTTTGCACCCGAATACTCTGAGGTGTGCAACAGATGGTTTCTTTGACCATGCTTCATATGGTGTTACTCCATCAAGAGAAACTGTGGGCACTCTATTAAACAAATAAAAATTGTATTTTTACTTCTTCCCAAAATGTCCTTGCTAAACTCCAGAATCATCGATCATGCAACACACCATTTCCATGATAGTATGATTTCTTCTCTCAACAACACCATTTTTTGTGGTGTGTGTGGAGGAGGCATTTGTTGAAAAATTCCATGAGCTTGTAGGTAGGATTTGAACTCATCACTGGTGAATTCCCCCTTCGATTTGAGTGGAGAGTTTTGATGTGATGACCACTAGTCTTCATTCTCAACAACCACTTTGAACTTCTTGAAAGTTTCAAAAGCTTCACTTTTCTTACGAAGACAATATATCCACATTTTTCTTGAATAGTCATCAACACAAAGCATGAAGTATTGAAATCTAGAATGACTTGGTTGCATCGCAGACCACAAAGATCGGTATGAACCAGATCAAGCTTACCATGAGCTCGATAAGTACTCTTCTGGAATGAAGCTCTATGTTTTTTTCCTGCTAGGTAGTGAGGACACTTATCTGTATCCTTCTGGAGAGATGGAAATCCTTTTACCATATTATACCGTGAAGTGTTTTGAGATACTTGAAATTGATGTGACCAAGTCTCGATGCCACAATTATACGAGAGGTAGAATTCTTAGCCACAAGTGCTTGATCATCTTTGTGGAAAAATCAAGTTGGAACATATGTCCCACATTAGAGGATTTTGCAACTATTTTGAGCCTTGTGATTTGTCTTGAATTAAACACATTTTTCTTACCGAAATGATATCAAAGTCAATTTTCAAATTGTGATCTAGGAGTTGACTGATTGATAAAAATTCTTTGTCAACCTAGGGACATATAATACATATGATAATCTACAATTGTGTGAACCAAGAGGTAGAGAAATGTTCCCAATCCCCTATACTATGTATGAAGAATCATCACCTAATGAAACATGATTTTTTGAAGGTGTGTCCCTCATTGAAGTAAACCTAGTCTCTATGGCTGGTCATGTGTTGAGTGGCTCCCAAATCAACATACAAACATCACTAGATGATGTGGAAGGTTCACTTGATCGAGAAGTGTACAAGAAGTCTTCATTATCCGAATGTTCTTCTTGCTCAACTATATTTCCTTGTTGATGGGGTTTTCTTTTCCAGTTCCCTTCTTCTACCCTTGATTGTAGTTAGAATGTCCCTTATAAGATTGTTGATTTTGAGGTCCAGAAGTTTCTTGATGAACCTTTCTTATAGGTATTGAACCAACAATATTTAACTCATGTCCTCTTTTGCAGATAGGACATTTGATTCTTATTCTTATTTTGTTTGTCCCCATGTTGATGTTGTGTTTGGGAATTTTGAGAGGAATGAGATTTCCTTTTCCTTTTCCTTTCCATTTTGATGAGAAGAAAGTTCCTTCTCCTCTTCATCATCTTTATTGTACATTGCTTCCTCTTGTTGTAGTAGGTTCACTAACTTGTCAAAACTAACTGTCTGATTCGACAAGTTTAGTGTGTCATAAAAAATGTGGTATGAAGGAGGGAGTGCTCTTAGAACAATGGGAATGAGAGTTGTATCAATGACCTCCTCTCCTAGGGCTAGAAGTGAAGCCCTTAATTTTGTAACTCTTCTTAAGAAAGATTCTATTTTCTCATTTTGTTTGAAACTTCAAGTGTGTGTAACTGACTCTATAAATTTAGTATGACATTCTTGTTCTTGGCCTCGTACATTGTGCTCAACTTATCCCACACTTCTTTGGCTGTTTTGGCATCATGAATGTGGGGTTATATGTCATCGGACACTGTAAACAAGATTATCAACTTGGCCTTTTGATCGGATCTATCAAACTGTCATTATTGGTTGTATCAGTTGTTGATTTGGTTATAGAACCATCCACAACATTCCAAATCTCTTCAAACTCAAGTATGTTTTGATTTTTGTCTTCCATGCTGCATAGTTATTTCCTCTTAGAAGTTGAGAATCTGGAAGAAAGAACTTGGGGGCGTTGGTGCCCATTTTGTAGAATCAACTGAAAAGGTAAGGCTCTTATCACTCTAGGTATATGGTCTCCCAATCTATATACCATCAGTTTGATATACCAAACCTTTCTATATATGCGCCCTTCGATATACCCATCGGTACATGTGGAAGAAGCTTGCCCTTTCTATATACTTGGTAGTATGTGAAAGAGGTGTTAACATATGTGAAAGAATTGATACGTGGTACCAAGAAAGTATTGAAAGGGGTGTATGTGATTATTGACACCGACTCAAAGAAATATCCTCATACGTGTGCATAACTTCGCTATATACTTGGATAATTTTCAGTGTCTATATTTAAGTCGAGAAATCGTTCATAGATGGATGGGAGGGCTCAAAGTGTGTGACTTGTGTCCTTATTACTCCCCGTCGATTTAAAGGGTCGATGCCAGATGACGTTGTTGCAACTATATTAGGCGTTAAGTGTAGTAGTAGTCATGATGACTTTACGTAAGTGCTTCCCAGAGGCACTATTTATATTGAACACTGCGAATGAGATCCGAAGATCTTGTGAGTGATTAGAACCAAATTTTTATTATTTTTGATTACAAATCTCTGCCAGTTTTTAAGTAGTTATAATAGTTTTCCGTTGAATATGAAAACCTAAAATTAGTACAATACACTGAAATATACAATTACATCCAAAATTTAAAAAAATTGAATGGCAGGAAAAAATTTTTTTTTTTTTCGGGGCCCTAGTGGCCTCCAGAGCTCAATACGCTCTCTAGAAAAAAAAAAACAAAAAATAACTCAAAATTTAGTTTTTAATGTACCCCTCCTTTGGAAAATGTTGTTAGAATAAAAAAATAAGTGAAGTGGGAGAAAAATTTTTCGACCCTTTTAGGGTTTTCTCTACTAAGTTTAGCGTGCTTTATCTATGACTAAGTGGTTTAGAAAGGGGTTTTTTGCTGTTTCACCTTCAAAGTTTGGTGGTTCTGCTAACTTAGCCACTAAACTCAATATTAAAAAAATAAAGTTATTGTGGGGGGAGTCAAACCACACACCTCGCCCACCCAAAGCTTTCCTCTAACCAACAGAGTGCCCTAAGTGTTATTCAATGTAAATTGAAAACTTTGTATTTAAATACTAAAATAAATTGACTAACCTTATGAAAAATGACGTGGAACCTTCTTGTTGGTGACCCACGTGGTGATCAATTTCGTGTTTGGAGGCGGTTTAGATTTTCACTCAAAAGTGGATCCGGAGTTAGTTTTCCTCTCCTTTTATTTTATCTCTACCATTTATTGTTTTTATTTGTCACTTTGTTATGTTTTGTTTTCCATTTTATTTATCTTATTTGATAGATATTCATTCTTTGTTTTGAATTTTATTTTTCTAATCGCTGTGTTTTTTGTTTTTGCGGGGATGAGCTCGGATACGGCATGGGATGTTGATTGATGTTTGTTGTGAAGGGTTCGTATTTATTTGCAATCTTTGGATCCATGTTAGGTGCTCAAAATTTGAATAAACTTGGTGATTCCAATGTGAATCCAAATCATCTTGATGCATGGAGCTTCAACATATTGCTCATTGTTTCAATGGATGGTGCATGCATTTGAACAACAAACATTATGATGACATGACTTGACGATGGTTCAACTCACTTTATGATCAATCTCCCAAATTGACCTTTTTGAATAGATCATTGCTCATGGAAAGCAATAGAAACATGACTAGATCAATGAAAATCTCATCAAAGCGAGTTCAGCTTGAATCTTTATGAACTCACCCATGGCAATCACATCTCGATAATGGAATGAGACTACTTGATAGGATCTCTTCAAATCGTTAAACCAACTCAAGTGGAATGCCAATGTAAGTCGGTAGTGGAGGAGCTCGGTTCAGCCTGAAAATTTCAAATTCCCCTTTGAAATAGCTCAACTCAATAGGAGCTCGAGTGAAAGAGCTCCTAAATGTGAATTTAGTGTCCAAAAAACCCTAATGGGGAAAAATGATTTTTTTTAAATTTTGAATCTGATTTCTATAAACTAGAAAATGCTCCAGAAGCAAATTTTTCCTGGTGCAGGGGCACCAAGGCAAAAAAAAATTCTTTTCTTTTACCTGGAGAATGACAGGAGGTTGTGGGGATGCAAGGATGTTTGGGAAGTTGTTGGAGGCAACACAAGATCTCTGGAATGCAAATTTCTTCTCCAAGACTTTTTTCACTTCTACAACCTCTCTATAACCTCTCTACTCCTAAGTCGGGGGTCAAACTTGCTCTAGTACCAAATGAAAGTGTAGAAGAGGGACGAAAGCCTCACACTTTTATTAATAATCAATCAAATCAACATTACAATGAATGTGTTGCAATTCTTATAGGAATTGAACAACCATGTGTAGACAAACAGGATGTTGCAACAATGCAACAATAAACATACCCGTGCACATATAATTACAAATATATTGTTTGAACCATATAACAACTCAAATAATGACAAACAACATGCTACAAGAATACTATTCCCAAATATAATTAAAATATGGTTTATAATAACTTACCAAAATTTAATAATTAACTTACCTATGCTAAACTCTCTATCAAGAAATCTAATCGCTCTCTCTAGCTTCAAGTACATAGAATTATATCTCTAAAACTTCATAATTTGTCACACTATACCACACAGAGTTAGTATTCCTTAATTGCAACAAAAAATTCATAAAAATTTCACAATATGAAAGAATCAACAAGAAGTTCACAAAACTTCCTTCCGAGTTCTCTTCTTGATTATCATTCCAATGGGAATGAGGGAAAATAGTTACATCATGATTTTTAATAATATCCCCATCACCCCTTACTTGAGGTTATTAAACTCGTAGGTCGATTACAAACACGATTTATGATGTGTGTTCACCCCTAGGAGGTTACCTTATATAAGATGTCTCAAATTTAGCATTATTTATCTCTTATCATGAATTTGACCCTAGAGAGGACCTAAGACACCACATAATGCCTCATTTCATCCTTTTATAGAGTTTACAAGCTTCAAGAATGCATGAAATAACTACACCAAGCCAAAAATGGCCTAAACATTCAAATTTTACAATTTGGAGGGAAATGCTCCATTTGAATTCTTAAAGGCCTAAACCAAAACAAGTAAGACTAATGAACTCCTGAGACCTATAACCACACATCAAACCAAAATTGATGTCTTCAAGACTTATTCATAAGTGTGGAGTGATGCTCCTGCATCATATTCCATGGGTAGAAAAGATTAAACTCCATAGCTTTGTTTTCTTCTTCTTCTTCCAATTTCTTTGCATCCTCATCTTTACTCTTACCTAGTTTCCATCTTCAACTTGTTCATCCTTCATGTGTTATTTCACGTGCTTTTCTGGATCTCATTCCGCACTTAGTCTTCATAAATGAAGTATGCCTATAATAGAGCTTCTCCATAGGATTCTTCTTCTTCATTCTCTTCTTCAATCTTCATGTCTTCCTCTTGGACTTGTTGCTGCTGCTGCTCATTTTGACTTCATTGACTTTTTCATGGATTTTTTCTTCCTCTTCTTCATGTAGTATCTTTATAATTTCTTCCTCTTCTCTCTTGTAGTCTTCATCATTCTCAAAAAACTTTGAAATATCTGGTTCTTGCATGATTTTCTACCACAAAATCTCTTCATCAACTGTCAACTCTTCTTCACCATCATTTATTTCTTCATTTTTAGTTTCTTCATCCTCTTGTTTGGAATTTTTCTCCATTTATAACTTTTCTTCTTCATTACATGCATACACAAACTTTAAAGAAAGATTAGAAAAAAATTAGGAGGCCTTATAGCCTCATAGGATGCTCCAAAAATGAGCTCTTCCTCTTCATCAATCTCCTGATCCACTTCATCATTCTATTTTTAATCCTTTTCAAGGTAAGCTAAGAATATTACAATCACTTCTTCCTCATCCAAACTATGAATTTATTCATACACAATCTCTTTGTCAACATATTTTTATTGCTTTCTCATCCTCTTTTCTTCTTGTTTCAACTTCTTCTCTTCCTTTCTCATCTCTCTTCTTAGTTGTTCTCTCTTCCTCTTCCTCACAATGAGGTGTAAATCTTACTTTCCATCACCACCAAGAATCTGTCCCACACCTCTCTTCAATTATTTTATCTCTTTTACATTTTTAACTCTCTCTCTCTCTCTCTCGATCCATAGGGATCCAAAATAACTCTACTTCATCAGATCAACTAGCAACAAAGAAGGAAAATGAAGAAATAGAGGTTCTGTTTGCATTATAATAGAAGTCAATGAGGTGTGTGTGCAAGCATACTATATAGATGATGAAATAATGCAAGGAGAGGCAGAGCTAAAGGAAAAATAGTTGATAAATCAACAAAATAAAGAACACGGGAAAGAAGTAACAAAGGTAAGTGGAAAGAAAAAGGTAAACAAGATGGAACTAATTTAAATACTTATAAAGATCCCAAAATATTTTGCAAGAAGCTGTGATATCAATGGTCATATTGATGCTTACATGTTGTAAGTTACATCCGGAGTTACAACCGAAGAACCGAACCAAGGACTCAAAGAATTCCATGACAGATGTAAAGACAAAAAGGGAGGTGGAGATCGAAGATGACTTTGATGCAGAAAAGAGGCTTGGATGCATGACCACCAACATGGATAGCCAAGAAGAGGATGTGTGTAGACTATTCTAGATCAAAATCTAGATCAAGAGAACTAAAGTAAATGCTCTGGTTGACACCGGTTCTCGGTCTAACTTGATTTATAAAGTATTTGTAAAGAAGATTGGTCTTGAGACGTATGAGCATCCACACCCTTATCCTTTGGGTTGGGTGAATAAGGGTGTTGTAATTCGGGTAAAAGAAAGATGTAAGGTCAAGTTTGGGATAAATTCCTTGAATATTGATGTATTGGAGGCTAATTTTATTCCACTTAATGCATTTGATGTTGTTTTCGGGAGTCCTTACTTGTATATCAGGGATGCTATATTAATGATAAGGGAGAACCGATATAGATGTGTCAAGGATGGGAGCAACGACAACATTCGTGAAAAATAGTGTAAGACACATGTTACTATGGTGAATTCTAACCAAGAAAAACAATATTCGGATAATATTATTCAAGTAAAATCATAATCGGTTTTGTTTAATTTTGTTAAAGGATAAATAAGATGGGATAGAAGTTTCAAATATTCTTAACCAAGGAAAACAATATTTGGATAGTATTATTCAAGTATTTTTAGGAATTTTTAGGCTCCCAATGGGTTACCACGTAACAAGAAGTAGATCATGAGATGCAATTGTTGCCAAAGTCCCCTCTACCAAACACCGGGTTGTATAGAAGTCCTTGTTGGAGAGTACTAAAGTAGAGAAACAATTCTAGGAACTACTAGGCAAGGGTGTGATATGTTTGAGCACCTCACCACGTGGTTCGCCTATTGTGATGGTGCCGAAGAAGGATGGTTCTTTGAGAATGTGCATTGACTACTACACTTTGAACAAGATCACCATAAAGAATATATATCCACTTCCCCACATAGATGATCTCTTGGAATAGCTTCAACATTAAATTTTTTTCATGAAGTTGGATCTCAAGTCAGGTTATCACCGAGTCAGAATGAAGGAGGAGGATATATGGAAGACTACCTTTAAGACAAAACAAGATTTGTATGATTGGTTAGTACTTTCATTTGGCTTATGCAATGTATCCGCTACATTTATGAGATTGATGAATGGTGTATTGGGAGATTTCATTTATTCATGTGTCATTGTTTATCTGGATGATATATTTATTTTTAGTGCCACATGGGAGGAACATCTAACTCATTTGCAACAATTCTTGCAAATTTTCAAGGAGAAAAAAGCTTTATGCAATATGAAGAAATGCGAAGTTTTCCAAACAGTCACTTGTCTACATCTTACGCACATGGTTGGAGGAAGAGAGCTATGAATGGATCCAAAGAATGTGGAAGAAATCACCAACAAGAGCCACATAGAATAGGGTTTTTGTGGGAGCAGTAAAATACATGCGGAAGTTCATTATGGGATTCTCCGAGATTGTAACACCTCTACACACAGTGGCCGTAAAGAGTAAGGATTTTGACTGGGGTAAGGAACAAGACAAATCCTTTGAGTTATTAAAATATAATATTCATCATGTTCCAGTACTTTCTCTTCCTAATTTGCACCAACCCTTTGAAGTAGAGACAAATGCTAGTGATTATGCCACGGGCGTAGTGTTGCTTTAGGGAGGTAAACCCGTATGCTATCATTATGAAAATTTTACTTCAGCAGTTAAAGGATATTCAATATATGATAAGGAAATGTATGCACTAGTTCAGGAAATTAAAAAATGGAAGCATTATTTATTGGGTAAAGAAACTATTGTGCACACTGACCACAAACCTCTCCAAGTATTTGCAAGAACAATCTAAATTGCAATAGGAAAGACACTACAAATGGATGGGACTCCTCCAATAGTTTCACCTAGTGATCAAATATAAGAATGGTAGTAAAAAATTGGTTAAAGAAATGTTATCTAATCCACCTACATAGGAGAAGATATCCTTCTTTTCACACTCTCTCAGATTGAGCCCTTCAAAAAGGAAGCTTACGGAGAGGCATATGCCCAGGATAAAGACTTTGGGGTGACATTTCAGTAGTTGTAGTCCCAAGGGGATGAAAGGAAGGGGATTGAAGATTGTTATCTCAAGGACAAGATGATCTATTGATGGGGAAATATTTGTTTTCCTAAAGAAGAAATACTTTTGTTGATGAGGGAAGCACATACCTCAAAATTAGCAGGACATTTTGGTGTTGGTAAGACCCTAGCCCACTTACAAAGGTACGTGTATTTGCCTAATATACAAGAAGAAGTATCAAAATTTATACATGGATGTAAAATTTGTTGTACCAAAAATCCTAAGACTAGGAAGGAGGGTTTGTATATTCCTTTTCCAGTACCTACTCATCCATGGGAGGACATTTCTATGGACTTTGTAGGAGGATTACCTATGTCTAAACATGGCCATGAATATCTATATGTTGTTGTTGATAGATTCAATAAGATGTGTATTATTATCGCATGTAAAAAGACAGTAAAAACACATGAGGTAGAAAATATTTTCTTTGCTAATGTATGGTTGTATTTTTCTTTCCAAAGTCTATTATTTTTGACAGGTATTCTAGGTTCTTGGGGAATTTTTTTACTACTTTGTGGGACAAGATGGATACCAGGTTATAGAGGAGCACAAATTTCCATCCACAGATAGATGGAAAGACAGAGGTGGTGAACATGAATTTGGTACAGTTGATTAGAGGGTATAATAGTAAATACCCAAGGACTTGGGATGAGTCCTTAGCCTACATTCAACATTCATACAACCGGGTAGTACACACATCCACTATGAAGTCACTTTTGAAGCATGCTTGGGATATCTACCTACAAATCCACTGGATATAGCAGTTGGGAAGTAGGATGAGAAGGAGACACGAGAAACAAAGGTGACTAGAGAAAAAAAATTCATTGAGAGGATCCAAAAAATCCATCTCAAAGTCAAAGAATAGTTAGAGAAATCTCAAGCCAAGTACAAGGCTAGAAACAATCAACACAGGAGAGAGCATAAGATTTATGTTGGAGACATTTTTTGGCTTTACTTGAGCGGGAGAGAGTACAAAGTCAAGCAAAAATCTCAAGCCACTACGATATGAACCCTTCACCATATTGGAGCGGGTTGGATACAATTCCTTTCGGCTTGATTTTCCACCATTTATGAGGATGTACTTAGTAGGAAAGCGTGATAACCTACACCTATATGAGCCATCCATGCTAGATGAAGATGAAGGATTATAGTTGATACCTTCCATTGAGGATTGCGGCTTGGACTTGTTATCCAAATAAATCTCCTAGTTATTTGGGTAACTTGTATACACATTCTGGCTCTCAGTTTCTCATTGAAGGTTGTGCGTGCTCAGGTTTGGTTGGCACATTTCCTTGGTTGCAGTTTCCCCTTGGTACCCCTTCTTTTCCTCATGCACCCTTGCACACTTTTTTTTCTCTTCTTCCATTTTCCTTTTCCTCTTTGTTCTACTCTTCCTCGCGTCCATCTTCTACGCATTGACTTTCTTCTTAAGCGGCTTCTTCACCTTACACACGTCTCATTCTTGCTTCAATCAGCTAAGTCCCTGGCCCTCTCTTATGTTGCACCCATTACTTTGTAATAGTTTTACCTTGACCATGCATTCTCTTCTCACCATTTTGCCTCATTTCCCAACATGCGTCATGCACGTGTCCCTCTGTGCCTTCCTCTGTTTTCTTCCACACTCCCTTTCCTCACACCCTCCTTTGTGCCCTTCTATGCCAGGTTATCTTATGAAATGCTTGAGTGTGCCATGTGCAACCATTCAAAGTGTGCCGATAGGGTGCCAAATCCTTTCTACAAATCAATGAATGACACGTGGCAGAAACAAAAAATATTTTCACAGTTGGCCATCATTTCACCTAATCTGCTTGCGCTACGCATTTTGCATGCACTGAAAAATTTGACATCTTTTGACAACCATATATTTTTCTACAAATCTCAGATTGACCCATGCCTAGACTTGTCAAAGAGTTGTTGATATTAACTATAGTGCTAGATATTCAAATTCAAATTCTTGGCAGATCTGGTAGGTGAGAAATGGGAAAATGTCTCTCTGAGCATTGATGAGAAGATCTGATTACTCCAACCACCCGATTTGATATGATCTACCCTCCTTCCTTCTTCAACACACAAAACAAGCTTGGGGAAGTGTATTTCATATATCTCTAGGTGGATTTGTAGGCATTGAATGCTTCTTGTTGGTGGTTGTATTTCAAATTCAAGTTTTCCCTCCTCTTCTCCTTCTACTGATTCATCAAGTTTTATAAGACTTGGGACAAAATCCCTCTTGTGGTAAGACCTACAACCCAATATGATTTCATGTATTATCTGAAGGTGATCAACAATGATATTTCAGTTATGATCCAATCCATGGGAGGTAGGAATTTACTAGCTACTTATATTATTGTAGTAAGGGCAGAAAATAGTCTTATTTAAGTGGGAAAGATAGCTCCTATACTGCCTATGCCCTTATTCCTAGAAATGTCACAAGCTCCCCAACCTTCGTGGTCCCCATTCCTATTCCTAAGAAAAGCACGACACGGTTTATTCATCATCCTACTCCCGCAGTGTAGAGAGAAGGAAGATGAAGAGTTAAAGGCCCTGATTAAAAATTTATCAAACAAAGTCATATCATTAGAAAAGTAACAGGTGCAAGCCTATAGAGGTAATTATAACTAGGGGCATAGCTAGAGACATCGACTTGGCAGAATCAATATGGAAATCAAAGATACGTGCCCAACTAGCAAAATGATAGATGACATCCCAATGCACATATGCCCTTGCAAGTTGTTCTCCCATGCCTTCTCTTCCAGCACCTAGTGCAAGTCGTGCTTGTCCCAGTTAAGAATAATTTGGCGCAGGATTCAGAATGGTGCTTTCCTTGTAATTTACCTCATAGTTAATATCATTGTACCAATTCCGCACGCACCCAGGGCTTCATGATCCAAAATGTTTTAGCTTGCGAGCCTTCAACAAGTCCCCTGAAGAAATAATCAAGAGAGACCGAGAAGATCCTGTAGAGACAAATTCAATGTTCTTTGGTGCTGAGGAATTCTACGCAATCAACCAAGTAGCAAATGATACAAGCAGATAATAATCCCAAGTTGTAGACAACACAAGATATAAGAAGAGAATATTAGAGTTAGGAACGTGAGGTCCCACTCCTAGCAACGTAAGCGGATCCTCAAAAGTAGAAAGATGCGGCCAAGGCATCTAGCAAAGTAAGGGCGCTCAAGTCCCAAAAGAGAGGCCCCGCATAAATATCCTTTTGAAACAATGCGCACCCCTCAATTTTTAGGTAATTCCTTTGCTCTAGCTGAATTCTAGGCTTCCACGCTAGAACAAGTAAAGAAGGGACGTCGTTCCCCAAATGCACAAGATAGGGGGCCTTCCATTGATCATCGTGGACCGGATGAAGAGAACAAACATTAATGTCACAATGTGGGATGCCCGACCATTCCATCTCGAGTGGGATCTGTTACATCAGTAATTTTATTATGCATAATAGAAGTACTAGCACGAGTCAATAAGTAGTAGTGCATAATTGCATGATTGACTCAGGTGCTAGTACTTCTATTATGCCTAATAAAATTGCTGATGTCTTAGGTATGAAATATAGCTTCTTGTCTAAAAGAGTCCTGTAACTTGATGGCTCAACTATCACCACCTTAGGAGTCATCAAGGATATTGAGTTAACCCTCCACTTGTCTTCTGATTGGTCTCATATGTTACTCAAGACAAGGTATGGTACCCGGTTTACCATACAAGCCGAGCCTATATTTTCTTATCATGTAGATTCATATGTGCCATCCCCTCTCCAAGCAACCTGTTTAATCCAAGAAGAAAAACTTTGGTTCTCGAAGAGCAAGTATCTTCCACCCTCTATTCCTGACCTAGTTCTTGATGAATGGGTGGAGAGGCACCATAAATTTGATCCATATGATGAAGAACTAGAATCTTATGAAAATGGGCTTGGTACTTACTACATTATTAAAGAAGAAGATGTGTTACCACGCACGCTCAAGAAAGAAAAAGTTGAGTGGGTCTGTGGAAGTTATACTTTGATGGATCCAAGAGCAGAAATAGCATGGGAGCATGAGTGGTTCTAATTTCCCATAAGGATGAGAAATTATTCTTCACACACTGAGCTACTGATTCGCATGTTATAACAATGTGGCAGAGTATGAAGCACTGATCCATGGCTTGCTCGATTCTGAGAAGAAGAAAATTAAGATGTCTGCAGATCTTTGGGGACACATAATTGGTTATCCACTAGGCTACCAATAAATGCTAGACAAAAATAAGATGTTGAAAGATTATAAGCATAGAGTTTGGGACCTTCTTGAGAGCTTTGATGCTCTAAATCTATAGGTGGTGCCACGTAAAATGAATAAGGAAGCTGACCAGATGGCTGCACTTGGTTCATAGTTCTCTCCTGTTGAGGACTTTGTCAAAGGAAACACTCAACACATTAAGATGGTGGTCAAACCATCCATTCCAGATAATAACACTAGCTGGAAAGTGTTTGACAATGATGCACAGATCGTCTAGTTTATCTAGAATGAAGTGAGTTCTCATCAAGCATGCAAGCTGACTTGCATGAAAAATATGGTGACCAAGTGATAAAGCTAAAGAAAAACAAGTTGCCTAAAGGGCTGGTTTCCTTAGAAAAAATGTTTAGCCTTGATGATGAGTTAAAGGGTGAAGAAAGGTACATGCACACCACACAAGAAGACTACTCCCTAGTCACCATTGTGTGTGGAAAGGAGTTGCTGCTCAATAAATCTTACACGCATGAAGAGAAACATGCCTTCATCTATCTCTGTCAAAAATACAGTGATATATTCTCATGGGAGTATGAAGACCTCAAAGGTTTTGATCCAAGTGTTGCTCAACACTCCATTGACCTTGATCCATGGTATCAAGCCTGTCAGATAGAAGCAGTGGCCAGTCAATCCAAAGATAGAGCCCCTCATGAGAAAGGAATTATCCAAAATCATTGAGGCAAAAATCATTTTTCCCATCAAGTACTCTACTTGGGTCACGAATCTAGTTCTAGTGTGCAAGAAGAATGATGAAATCAGACTCTATGTTGATTTCAGAGATTTGAATAAGGCATCTCTAAAGGATCATTATCCTTTGCCTTAAATGGAACAGATTCTGCAAACTGTGGTTGTGGAACACAAAGATTATCCATGTTAGATGGATATTCAGGTTTCAATTAGATCATGGTCAAGGAAGAAGTTCAATTCAAAACAACGTTTAAAACCAAGTGGGGAAAATATGCATATCAAAATATGCCCTTTGGTCTATCAAACGTAGGCACCACATTTCAGCACGCCATAGATATTGCCTTCAAAGGTTACATCAATGAGTTCATCCTGGTTTACCTTGATGACATAACGATCTTCTCAAATTAGAGCATGGATCATATGGCGCACTGGAGAAAGTATTTGAGAGATGCAAAAAGTTTGGGGTGCCTCTTAACCCCAAGAAGTGTAATTTTACGGTGGCACATGGTAAGCTTTTGGGCCATGTGGTTTCAATGGATGACATCAAAATTGATCCTAAGTGTGTCTCAACCATCCTAGCTCTTTCCCCGCCGACACAAAAAAGGACCTACGGTCCTTCCTTGGAAAGATCAATTTTGTTAGGTGTTATATCCCCAACTTTGTAGGACTGGTTCAACCCATCACCTTGATGCTAAAAAAGGACACAAATTTTAGATGGACAATAAAAGGAAAGGAAAGCTTCAACAAGATCAAACAAGATATTTCTTGCATGCCAACACTTATCAATCTAGATTATTCAAATGATTTCTTCGTTTATACTTATGGGCGATGCGAATGTTCTGCTGCTATCCTAACACAAGAAAATGAACAAGGGCTGGAACAACTAGTGGCTTTCTTCAGCCAGACGTTGAAGGATTATGAACTAAAGTACAATCACACTGAGAGAATAAAGTATTTTCCATCATGCGCGCTCTTAATAAATTCAAGAGTATGCTTGCCACTAATCATATCAAGGTGTTAGTATCCCACTCTTCTGTCAAAGACTTCATCATGGGAGCATAAATCGGTGAGAAAAGTGCATGATGGGTGACCAAAATCATGGAATATGATATGACTATCAAGGCCAAAAAATTGGTGAGAGGCAGCGTGCTCTCTAGGAAAATTGATGAGGATGCAGGCTGAGACTAAACACGAAGCTTAATTATTTACGGATGAAGACCTCCCACATGAAAAACTTGAGTAGAATATAGACCTTGCACGCATGACTATATGAAGGACATGATCACATTCCTTTCCGAGGGTGCATACCCTCATGGTTTAAACAAAGCAAAGAGAAGACACCGAGGTGACAATCTATCCCTTATGTATTGATTGATGGAATTCTCTTCAAGAAAAATATTGATGGTGTCTTTGTTAAGGTGTATCAATGGTGAACAAAATAAAAAGTGTTAGAAAATTTTACGATGGATTCTCTGGTGGACACTTCTCTACCAAAAATACAACAATGAAAATCATAATGACAGGTATCTTGGCCTACCCTGTTTGCAGATGCACACAGATGGGTCACAAAATGCAAGGAATGTGCTTTCTTTGTAGGAAATAAAAGATTGGCAATGCTTCCCCTTCAACCAATCCAGAAAGATAATATTTTTGCACAATGGGGTCTTGACTTCATAGGTATGATCAATCCACCTTCAAGTGCTAGACACAAATGGGTGCTAAAAGCTACAAATTACTTCACTAGATGGATAGAAGATGTCATGCTCAAGGAATCAACCGAGTCAGTCATCCTTGAATTTCTTGAAGGTATAGTCACAAGGTTCGACGTTCCCCAAACCATTATCTCTGATAATGCGAAGGCCTTCCTTAGTACTAAGATAATTGATTGGGTGTTGAATCTGAACATCTACTTGAAGAATTCTTCCAACTATTATCCTAAGGGAAAATTTTTGGTAGAGTCAACAAACAAGAACATGATCAAAATTATGAAGCACATAATGAAAATTAGCCAAAGATAGTGGCATAGAAAGGTATCATGCATGCTTCGGGTAGATAGAATCACAGTCAAAAAGGAATAGGAACTTCTCCTTACAAGCTTGTCTATGGTAAGGAGGATACCCTTCCTTTGACACTAGAATTGAATTCATTAGTGCTTTCCCAACAACTAGAATTTGAAGGTGCAGACCAAAGAGAAATCAAAATGGCAGAGCTAGTTGATCTTGAAGAACTAAGGAAATCTACCATGATCAAGATAGAACAACATCAACAAGAAAAAAGAAATGGTTCGACAGAAATGATAGGCATCAAGATTTTAAGGTTGGGGACTTCATTTTAAAATGGGATGTTGACAGAGCTAAACCATGGTGCCATTCAAAGTTTGATGCAATTTGGAGTGGCCCATACATCATCGTTCCTGCATGAAGGCTAACTCTTTTGAGTTGACTCATCTTGATGGAGGCACACTGTAAATCCCAGTAAATGGGATCTATCTCAAACCCTTCCATTAAGTTTGCTGCATCATGTTGTATTTATTAGAGTAGTTTCAATTCCTCCAAGTGTCTTTGCACACACATTATCTATCGTGCATAGTTATTTCTTCTCATGTTCTTTTTATGTGTCCTCTTCCATTGTTTCCAAAATGTAGAGACTCTCTCAACAATTAAGATTAAGAATAGATCCAAGAAATGATCTTTAAGTGACTACAAGGGTAGTTTCATGATTACATAGCATAATCCATACCCAATGGATGCTCCAGGCTACTGATCTTCTTCATCTAGTAGGAAGATGGCCCCGAAAGTCAGTTGCAAAACTATTATCCAAATAACTCTCCTAGTTATTTGGGTAACTTGTATACACATCCTGTCTCTCAGTTCCTCATTAAAGGTTGCATGTGCTCAAGTTCGGTTGGCACATTTCCTTGGTTATAGTTTCCCCTTGGCACCCCTTATTTTCCTGACACACCCTCACTCACTTTATGTTCTCTCCTTCCATTTTCCTTTTCCTCTTTGTTCCACTCTTCCCTCATGCCCACCTTCTGTGCATTCACTTTCTTCTTAAGTGACTTCTTCACCTTGCGTGCATCTCACACTTGCTTCAATCAACTAAGTCCCTAGCCCTCTCATGCACTATGCCCATTAATTTGTAATAGTTGTGCCTTGACCATGCATTCTCTGCTCACCAGTTTGTCTCATTTCCTAACGTGTGTCGTGCGAGACATCCCTCTCGTGCATTCCTCTATTTTCTTCTATGTGCCCTTTCCTCACACCCTCCTTTGTGCCCTTCTGTGCCAAGTTATCTTTTGACATGCTTGAGTGTGCCACATGCAACAATTAAAAGCATGCCCATAGGGCACTAAATCCTTGCTATAAATCAATGACTGAAATGTGGCGAGAAACAAAAAATATTTGCGCAGTTTGCCATCATTTCAGCCAATCTACATGCGCTACGTGTTTTACATGTGCTGACGACTTTAACATCATCGATAGTAGTATATTTTTCTACTGAGCTCGAGATCGGTGTGCGTCTGGACTTGTCGAGAGTTTCGACATCAACTACAATGCTAGATATTCAAATTCATTTTTTTGGTGGATTTGGTAGGTGAGAAATGGGAAAAATTCACCCTGAGCATTGATGAGCAGATCTGATTTCTCTAATTACTTGATTTGATATGATCCAATCTCCTTCCTTCTTCAACATGTCAAACAGATTGGGGAAGCATATTTCATAGGTCTCAGGGTGGATTTGTAGGCATTGAATGCTTCTTGTTGGTGGTTGTATTTAAAATTTGAGTTTTCCCTCCTCTTCTCCTTCTACAAATTCATCTATAAATGTAAGAGCTAGGCTCATTTGTTATGTTGGGCACTCTGGATCCTTACGCATTCTGCTAAGGACCAACTCTTGCATGTGGATATCGGCCTCCCTGCACCATCAGTAATAGCTTTGTGTATTTACGGAAGTAATAAAAGCATCGTTTTATTACTATTCTCTATCATAACATGTTTTCATTCCTTCTCCTTGAATTTTCTTTTGCATTGTGTCTTTGGTGGTGCCATTTCAGGTCCCTTGCAGTTCCTTATTTAGTTGTGCTCATGAGAATGATATGGTAAATATGTGTTTAGTTGTGCTACTCGTGCCTAGCCTCCTTTCACACATTTCCTTTCATTCCCGCTTAGAACAGATAGTGTTCATCCCTCTTTCTAGTGTTATCGACTTTTAGTGTAGCTTTCTTTCATGTTATCCTTCTATCTCTCGGTCCTTGGTATTATTATCTTAGTTTTCCCTTCCAACACTAGGAGTAATAGTAGTAGTAGAAATAGATAGAGGAACCGGCATTCTCTGGAGATCTGTCCCAAGCGCACAAGGTCCCAAAACTTGGGGATGGTTCCATTGTGGTATCAAACAACTCAACCTTCCTACGGATTCGAGACGCAGTGCACATTTGAGAAACTAATAGGACTCATGAGGTAAATTAGAGGAGGATGTAGTCTTTGTAAAAGAGGGTCAAAGAGACTAAGAGAGGTCCGTAGGATTATTGGTAGGTTCAGACCGAAGGAAAGACACCAAGGTAGGCTTGGTGGTACTCAAAGGAGAAAGTGAGGGAATTATTTCCTCATCTACTCCCCCACTAAGCTTTTTGGGACCAAAATCCTCCTAAGTAGGGGAGGTGTGATCCATAGGGATCCAAAATAAATATACTTCATCAGATCAACCAACAACAAAGAAGGAAAATAAAGAAATAGAGGTTCTGTTTGCATTATAAAAAAATCATCAATATGTGTAGAGTGATGGTTAAAGAACCACCACCCAACCTAGGCAACGATCCCGTAACTTCCGCCTTGCTAGGGCAAAGTGGTCTTGTGACCACCGGTCTACATTGGGTGGTGGTCTTGTCACTTTTGGATAGAAAATAAAAATGGAGCGTGAATGGAAGCAAATTTGGAGTTTTGAATTTTCCCTTCCCTACCATGACCTTTCCCATTCTGTAGTGTATGGGAGGACATAGGGAAGGCTATAAATACTTGGGGAGAATAAAGGAATGGATCATTGGAAGTAAGATACTTTATGGGAGTGAGTGTAAGAGTTCTAAGAGCTGGAATTTGAGTTTGTAGAAGAAAGAGTTTGAGAATGGAGCGTCAAGTAGTTGGGAGGAAGTGTGAGACATTGTCAAGTTCCTTTCTCACTTATTGTAAATTCTGAATCTCTTATAATTTGAATTGTCCAATAAAGCAAAAAGGGAAGAAAGAGTTGTTTTCCCTTCCCGAATAGTTTTCCTCCTTTGGAGGTTTCCAAAAAAAACCTTGGCGTATGTGTGTGTTAATTCATTTAGCCTTGCAAATTATAGTTCTAAGGCATAAAAATTCAATCACTAGCTCATATGTCATTTTCTATTGAAAGTAGAACAACATTATAATTTTCTTTTGTAAACGATTTCTCGGGTAGGAATTTTATAGATCACTCTTTCCAACATCTTCTTCCTTTCCTCTTTTCTTTTCCCCGCTCTTTCTTCTTGTTCCCTCTTCTTATGACTCAATATATCTAGAAATATGTTAACCATGTCGCTTCTGGTTCTCCTTCATCTTCATCATCTTTCCACATTGATTTCCAAGGCCTAACATCCCTCAACTATGTTTCTTTGTTTTATTTTCTTGTTTACATCAAGTATCTTCTTTCGACATCATTCTTTCCAATCCTCTCTATTGATCTTATTCTCTTATCTTCTCATTCACTTGCTTTTTCTTGATATCATGTCTCTCTATCTATGGTTTCTTCATCCACTTGGGCATCACATACCCATGCTCTATAACTTCTTTCAAATTCTTCCCCTCACTCATCCTTTTTTTAATTCTTTCTCTCTCTTCTTCTTTATTTTATCTTTATTTTCTCAACTTCTTCACTCTCTTTCCTCGACATGATACCAAAATGATACGAATACTTATTCTTTTCATTAATTCAATACTCTTCTTAGCTTTTAACAAACTCAACACTAACTCTTCAATACCTAAATCATCTCATTTACAAGTTTGACTATACGTGAAATCCAAGTCTTCATCTTATAATGCACCATACAAGTAATATTGATTAATTATATTGCACAAATGCTAAATTTGTAACATCATTGAAAATGATTACTACTATGAGTAAGTGTGAGTACTCTTACCATGTATGAAGATTGCCTTAATTTACTTTCAAAGGATTAAACTTTAGAATGCTACCATAGGGTCTCCAAAATCATATTTCTTCAACTTATTCTCCACACCCTAAACTCTATTCTAATTCAAATGTCCTTTCCACCTCTACTATGCTCCTAAGCTGTCCAAGAAACTCAACTTCTCTATTTGGTTTCTCTAATGCTCTGTATTGCTTCCATTTTTCTTTACCCTTAAGACAACAATTTCCCTAAAACATGTTAATTCATAGGTTTCACTCCTTCTTGTGCATATAACATTCTCTCATGCCCTCATTTCCATAATTAATCTATCTCCATAAATAAATTGGTCAAACTCACTCAAAAGACACAAAATGCTCTCTTCTTTACAAAATTGTCATCTCTAAGTCTAATTTTTATTTATTTGATCAAGTAAATAATAGGGAATTATAGGAGGTCTCCTTGCAATTTAAGATCATTACCACACACCCTTTACCATCTTAATGGAGTGTGAGAATTTTGGTGTCTTAACTCCTTGATTAACTATCTCTTCCACTATAACATCACCTTACCCGACTTAAGCATCTTTCTAGCCGTGCTTGGGAAGTTTTCACCTTATATCTTTTACTTTAATAATTCCTCTAATAAAGTTAGCCACATTCCTGAACCCCATTTAGGGTTTCTCATTACCTAATAAAAATATTATGGGATTCCTTCACATATTTTCTCCAAACTCAAAAAAATGCATTCTTTTAGGCCTCTAGGTTTTGACGTGGTTGAGTCACTATTCTATCAAGGACTAGGTAAAAATAGCCTACCAAACTCCTTGAAACCTTAAAAATACTTGAAAGGAATGAGAAAATATTTTTTTCTCTAAACTTTAAGTCTTTGTTCCACTGCTAACCCCTTCAAACTTCAAGGCCTAGGTGAAACCCTAATTGTGACTCCTATAAACCTGGTAAAGGTAGATTCACAATAACTTGATCAAGAATTCGATTCAAAGGATAAACATTATACCTTACATTTGTTATAATTTATTATTTCTGAAATTCTTACCAGTAGCTCACCTTTCCTCTATTATTCTTGTATTTTCTTAACTATACCATTGTAATGCCTTTTAGAAACAATGTTCTACAAACTCAGGGCAAGTATCTTAACAAAAACATGTTTCTTCTCAATTGAATTAATATTTTTGACATTGCAATGGTTAGAGGAAATTTATCATCCTCCTTTCACTATATACTCCTGCTTTCCCCAAGGTGTTGTGTAGATGGTGTCTACTCTATTAGTGTGAGTTATCCTATTGTCCTCCTCTCATGTTGGAGGGTCATCTCACATGGGTTAGGTTTAGGGTTAGGTTTAGGGTTTCATCTGTGTCATGCACTAGGGTTACTCAGCACCCTATATATACCCCTTTACTATTCATTTATGAGCATGCCAAGACACTCATTGTCTTTCCTCTATGCAAGCTTTGTTTTTGTTGAGCAAGTTCTTCCATTATTTATCTATTCTTTCTTGCTATCACGTTGGAGCTATCATGATTCCATTGGAGTGCAACTACTTTTGGTGCCTCATTTCGAATCAATTCTCACAAAATATTTTCATGGTATTAGATCTGCACGACTTGCCGTCACACCAAAATCTTGAACTTATGGTGGAGAGGGATCTCATTGTGTTAATTAGTTGTTATGCCAATACCCTCCCGCACGATGGAGCCGAGTATACACCCAATCAGGCCCAACAACATTAGGAGGAAGTGACATCGGGAATTTCTTGGGAGGTCACCCATCCTAGCACTACTGGGGTTGGCGTGCTTAAGCTGTTTGGTATCGAGCTACACGATTTTCTGTCTCACCAAAAGCTCAAACTTTTGGTGTGACGGCAAGTTGTGTAACTCTGATACCATGAAAAGAGTTTGTGAGAAGCTTCATCCGTTGATGCTGAACTAGATGATGGCATCATCGAAATTCAATACATTCAAACAACTGATCAGATTGTAGATTTATTCACCAAGCCCTTCACTGAGATAAATTTTCTTCACTTATGGTCTCTTCTTGGGGTGAGGTCTTCTGCAGTTGCCCATCTTCTTCGGGCTATGTAGTCCTTCTTTTCTTCTTCTTCTTCTAGGAATTTTGTGTTTGTATATGGGCATCTTATCAGGCCTTTAGTTGCCGAGCCCCATTGACACATCTTTCTTAGTTGTTTAGGGGTGTCTTCCTTTTCTGTTTGACTCATCATAGCCGCTACCCCAGCTTTGATGAAGGGGGGGTGTTAGTGTGAGTTATCCTATGTGTTCTCCTCTCATGTTGGAGGGTCATCTCACATGGGTTAGGTTTAAGGTTAGTTTAAGGGTTTCATGTGTGTCATGCACTAGGGTTACTTAGCACCCTATATGTACCCCTTTACTATTCATTTATGAGCATGCCAAGACACTCGTTATCTTTCCTCTATGTAAGCTTTATTTTTGTTGAGCAAGTTCTTCCATTATTGATCTATTCTTTCTTGCTATCACTGGAGCTATCACGATTCCATTGGAGTGCAACTACTTCGTGGTGCCTCGTTTCCGATTCGATTCTCACAAACTCTTTTCATACTAAAGTTGAAAACCTCAAGTTTGGTTATTACAACTAGTTCAAACACATAATACACACAAATCACAAGTTCTTATAAGAATAATTAAAAACTCAAAACAATAAATCCTATTCCTTCATAATTCCTACCTTTAAGACATGAAATCCTCCTAATTGTAGATAAAATTACTTAATAAAAGCGTGTCAAAAGATGCTAAAGTTTATCCTTTAAACCATATCTAATCTATCAAGAATATGTACACCTATGTCATAGATTATACTGATCCTCAAAACCCTAAATGACACTAAAAATGACTCCACACTATTCATATAGATCCTTTACAAACACATACTCATATTTCCAACAATCATCATGCACAAGAGTAAAGCTTCCATGCATCAAACTCCCAAATTCCATGTCACAACTTTCCAAAATTTTATAAACCTAAATCTCACTCTCTATCAAGAAATTTAATCACTCTCTCTCTTCAAGTACATAAAATTAGATATGTGAACCTTGATAATTAGTCTCACTATACTCACATAGAATTAGTATTCCTTAATCACAACAAGAAAATGCATAAAGCTGTCACAATAAGAAAGAATCCACAAGAATTTCACACAAATTCCTTCCCGAGCTCACTTCTTGATTCTCATTTGATTGAGAATGAGGGAAAAAAGTTACATATTACTTTTTATAATCTACCCATCACCCCTTACTCAAGGTTCTTGATGTTTAGTTAAGTTACAAACATGATTTATGATGTGTGTTCACCCATAATAAGTTTTTATTTTATTTTATTATTGGCAAATAGTTTTGAAGGGACTATACCCTGTTACAAAAAGGCTCAAAAGCCAGATAATCTAGTGAAAGCATAAAAAACTGATCAACATCTATATATTACAATAAATCCCAGTTGTAGTCAAAAGGAAACTACACAAAGGAGACAAAACTACAAAAAATTAGTGAAAAAAACTAAACAACTAGGCAGTCACACAAAATATTACTTCTTTGATGCTCTGTCAATCTTGGCCCTCACTGACTATAGTAGACTGAAGATATCCAAGCAGTGATTTAAGAGGGATCAATTTTATCTAGCTGAGAAAAAACCTTGTCATGCTCGAGTCCTCCTCCCAAATAGTAGTAGGAATATCACTAAGCATGCAGACACTCTTAACATGCTGCTCCATGAAATCATAGATAGCCTTGAGGGCGAAATGTTGCAATCATGTCTATCCTTTGAATTCCCCAATCTATTATCCAGAGAGTTCAAATTTTTGTATATTTCATTGACCTGACCTTCACCAAGTTTAGAATCCTCATCCAAATTCCTTTTACCCTTTTGCTTTGACAATTGTTTAATGTCTCTTTTTAAAATTTCCAGCTCCTTTTCCATGTTATCAATTCTTTGTTGAAGGTCCTCCTTCTTTTCCTGAGTAGAGCCAGTAGGCCATGTGCTGCTAATGTGAAGGAGATTTTGGGTAGTTTTAATGTATTTAATTCTACGAAGAACTCTGCTAGAGGGAATGCGATTACCAAGATAAGATGTGTTTTGGACCGGAATTGTCTCCACCGGAAGGAGTGGTGGTGGGGTTAATGAAAGGGTTTGGATTAAGAGAGGTGGATGGAATGACGGGGTGATGGGTGAGATAATGGTGGTGAAGGAGGAAAATTATTCCCTAATGGAGAGGATTGGCTCGGACATGGTTTTGAAACTCTAAAATGGAGCGTTCCATAGAATTGAGGATGTAGTGAGGAAAACAGACTATAGGTTCCTACGGAAATGATTCAAAAAAACCAAATGCTTAATGGGAACCGTAATATACCTTCCTTCAAGTGTGATAAACTAGACCATCATCTTGGCAAGATCATCAAAGGGTGTTGGGATGGAGTTTACCTTAATTCCCACAATGAAAAACTCAAGCTCTTCACCCACTTCAAGAAATTTTCTGGCCTCCGTGTTCTTGTCGATTCTTTTGTTGAAGAATCTACTACCATCCAAGATAAGACTGGTTACCTCTGCAACAAGTTCCTTTGTGATTTGAATGTCATGTCCTCCATATTTCATTGTCCTCTTCTTCCATTCAGTAGAAAAATTTAGGAAAATATTATGATCATGTCCTTGAATCCTCTCTATGAGGTTAGAAACCCCTCACAGCTACAAAAATTCCATAAAGCTATATTATCCTTCCAGGAAGGGTCACAGGTGGGTTGATTTGGAAAGGAGCTCCACCCATTGTATCACTCGATGCTGCGACTAAATTTCTCGTGTCAATTGAAATGGCGATCTTTTCTTCCCTAAACCACTTCTTAACCACCCCTTTACAAACCTAGAAAGTGTGTGAGAGTAGATGGCAATAGATGGTTGTACTATTCTGTGTGGGAGAGTTATCATTCCCAAAAATATGGAGGGAATCTCATTTAAGATTTTGAGTAGCAAGTATACTTTCATACTTTTCATTGATGATGGAATTTTGTACCATGGTAGGGAGATTATCATCATTAAACCAAGTGGTTAAATTGTTGCTAACCCCATGATTAGCTAATGTATCCACAACTCTATTACCTTCCCTATAGGTATGAACAATTTTGCAATTAGTGAAGGTTTGACAGATACTTATAGATTCATGAATAAAATATTGTATTGTCTAGCTAGGGGTGTGAGTTTTATTATAAGATTGATGACATTCATTGAATCCCCTTCAATAATAATGTTCAGAATATTACATTCCTTAGCAAGTCTTATACCCCATAGTGTTGATAAAGCTTCAACATAATGATTTATTTGATGACCCATTCTACCAACAAAAGCAACAATTAAACAACCTCTGTGATCTCTTATTATTCCTCCTCCTACACTGCTCCTAGGTTGCCCTTGGAGGCTCCATCAAAGTTAAGCTTGTACCAAGAATTAGGAGGAGGGATCTAATGAACTAATGACCTGTCAATACTTGGTTGTCCTTGTCTCTGAAGACTTCCAATGTCAATTTTCCAAGAAGAAAGAATAACTTCTTCATTTTTAGGATATTGCTTGTTTTTAGGAGGTCTAAATCTCTTAATATTATCTTTGACAATAGTGACAATATCTTGAATTTTTTTTTTACAAACCTGTCTGCTATCCCTGAATATGATCCCATTTATGATTTTCCAAAGTCTCCATATGGCATGAGGTAGGATCATCTTCTAGAGTCTTTGAACTATGCAGTGCTTATAAGGGGAATCCCATTGGTCTCAGGTCTGCAGGAGACTATTTGGTAGAGTCCAACACATATTAAAGCTTGAGAAGATGAGACTCCAAAGCTTTGAAGTAAAATCACAATGTAACAACAAGTGTTTAACATCCTCAGCCTCCTTTTTACACATGTAACACATATTTGGCATGATAAACCCCCTTTTTTATTAAATTATCATTAGTAAGAATCTTTCCTTTTAGAGAAATCCAAAAAAAGAAGTTAACTTTGGGTGTTAGCTCGGGAATCCAAATTTTACTCCACTTAAAGTCACTTTGAACATTCTCAAAAAAGGAACTATAACCTCACTTGACAATATATTCACCATCAAGAGTTGATCCAAACTAGCTCATCTTTTGCATCTGTTTGATTTAGAGGAATAAGATCAAGCTGCTCTTAAAGAGAAGAGACAACAGATTTTAGATTTAGCAAATCCACACTAAGTTGTTTCCATTTTCTCTGATTCCCCTCTATATCAATGTATTCTTTGACTTTAGTGCCATATTTATCAGTTAAGATGACCTTAATGGAATCAAATATGTCACTCAAACTGAGATTAGTCCAGTTGTCCCTCCAAAACTAAATATCATTTCCATTGCCCACTTTCCATCTACAACCCTGAATGAGAAAATTCCTAATTTGGAGCAAGTTGTTCCAAAAATAAAACCATTGGGAAGTTGGTATTCAAAGAGAAATGAATTCACATTGTTTTGAGCTAGATATTTAACTCTGATTAGTTCAATCCAAGGTTGTTCCTCCTTTAACATTCTCCAACCCATTTTAGCAATTAAAGCAATATTCATTTTTTTGATGTCCTTGATACCAAGCCCACCAATTTTCTTAGGAATACAAGACTTGATCCCATGCCACCAAATGATATCTGAATATTTCTTCGGTTCCATGCCAAAGAAAGTGTTTTTGGATCCTTTCAATCCTATCAATAACCACTGTAGGAATGTTGAACATAGACATTATATATATGGGTAAGTTTTGTAAAGTGATTTTAATAAGTAGACATTTTCAGCGCTAGAGAGAACAAACCTTTCCACCTAGCCAATTTTCTTTGAAATTTATCTAGTAAGGAATTCCACACTATCATAGAAACTTTATTGGTCCCAAGAGGAAACCCCAGGTAGGTAGTAGGCAAGGAGCTGATTTTACAACCCAAAATAAGAGCAATTATTTTTGTCTTTCCAAAGGGGTATTGAAGAAATATACCGAGCTCTTATCAAAATTAACTTGTTGACTAGAAGCAACCTCATAAAATTTGAGAATAGTCTTGATATCTTTAGCCTTGAGAATGGATGCCATTAGTAACAAAATTATGTCATCAACAAATTGTTGATGTGAAGCTATCTAATTTGTAGAAGTGGGTCTAACTCCTTGTAAGAGACATACATTAACAACCTTAGTGATATATCTGCTAAGGTTGTCAGCCATGAGTATGAAAAGGAGAGGGGATATGGATATCCATTTCTTATGCCCCTGCTGTTGGAAAAGAATCCCACCAAAGCACTGTTGAACACAAATGAAAATATATTTGTAGATAAACATGCCTGAATGATCTTTCTAAATTTATGCTGAAACCCAAATTTAGCCAAGACCTTATCCAAAAAATGCCAAGAAACTCTGTCAAAAGCCTTATTCATATCCAATTTGATTGCCATACATGCTTTTTTTTCTTTTATCCATGGAATGAATGGTTTCATGAACCATGATCACCCCATCTTGAATTATTCTCCCTTTGATGAAACCACTTTGTTGTTTTGAGATCAAATCAGAAAGTATAGGTTGGATTCTAGTAGCAAGAATCTTAGTAAAGATTCTGTAGACCACATTTACCAGACTGATAGGTTGGAAGTCCTTGAAATATTTGGCATCCATATTTTTGGGGGCTAGAACAATATGAGTGTTATTTAGATCTTTAAGAAGGTCACAATATGAGTAAGTCTTCCAAACAAATATCCCAATTTTTTTGAAATAAATTTGTAGAAAAGCCATCCGGTCCTGGTGCCTTGTCTCCTTCAAGAGAAAATACAACTTTTTGAAGCTCCTCTATAGTCACTAATTTGGTAAGACTTTTAAGCCTCTCTTTAGAAATAATACCTCCAAGGATGGCTTCTAAAAGATAAGAGGTAACCTCTTCATTGCAAACATTGTTCTCCATGAGCATATTTTCATAAAATCTAAGAGCTTCAACTTTGATGTCATTTTGATCCTTGGTAACAATGCCATTTCCTTTTGAGACTTCTGTAATCTGATTGCATGCTCTGTGCTTGAGGGTGGTCATATGGATTTTTTATTTCTATCTCCCTCTTTCAGCCAAATATCCCCTGGATTTAAGTCTCCAATAGGTTTCCTCTCTACTACAAATGGTATGCAAGTCAGAAAGAAGTTTCTTTTCTAAAAGTTGATCAGTTGAGTCCATACCTTTAGTGGATATTTTATGTTCAAGATCCTATAACTACTGCTTCATATCTTTATTATTTTCAAAAATATTACCAAAAACCTCTTTATTCCATGTTCTCACCTGCTTTTTAACATTTTCAATTTCTGAACCAATTTGAATTGAGCAATTCCTTCTCCATCCCATTTCCACCACTCTTTAATCCTATCAGTAATGTATTCATGATCCAACCACATTTTTTCAAATTTAAAGGAGCTAGAAGGCTTGGACCAGTTGAAAAGATTTAGCATAATAGGATTATGGTCAGATCCAATTATGGGAAATGAAGACGGTGAAAATCTTGATCTAAAATCTAGTTAGCAGATATAAGATCTCTATCTAATGTAACCTGGATCATATCATCCGTAAATCTCCTATTGGACCAGGTGAACTAATTTCCATGGAGCTCAACATCCATGAGATTTTGGGTAAAAAAAAAGGTCAGCAATTTCATCCATGCCAATAAAAAAATCAGAGTTAGCCCATTGTTTTTCACTAGGGTTGAGTTGGGAGTTAAAATATCCCATAACCATCGAATTATCATTCTCATATATACTTCTAAAATACTTTTAATCCTCCCAAAGTTTCCTTCTTCCAACAAAAAATTTGGGTGCTTATATATTTGAGAGGATCCATGTAAAGTCATTATCTAGAGCACGAAATTTAAAAGCTAAATGATTATTAGAAGCAGAGATCACATTACCAATTAAGAGGTTCTTGTCCCAAAATATAGCCACTCCTCCTGATGCTCCTTGAGAGTCAAAAGCAAAAATTTTGAACTATCCCAAAAAGTCTTTTTACAAACCTCAAGAACATTTTATTTCATTTTAGTTTCTTGCAAAATCAGTATACCAGGTCTACTAGATCTTTGCAATTCTTTGAGCATTCTTTGTTCATGACCTCCATTTAGCCCTCTAATATTCTAGGATATTATCTTCTAGGAGTTTATTTCTTCCTTAAATCCTTTTTAAGGCCTATCTTTTTTGTTACTACCACCAATATCTACTACTCTCCTATCATATGATCGATTATCATGGAAGTGGAAGGCTCCCAGTTTCCAATTTTCTTCTTATTAGAATCCATATCTCTAACCTCATCCTTTTGAACATGAGAGGATCTTTCCAATAGTTCTATAGATCCATCATATTTTGAATGATTTTTCCTAGGTATTCTCTCTTGAGGTAATCCTTCTTCCTTATGCTGGTTTTTAGATCCTTTTAGAGTAGGACATTTTCTGGTGAAATGTCCTAACTTTTGGTACTTTTACACCTCAAATGAAAAGTTTCATATTCAATCCTCTACTTCCATGGGCCAAACTTGGAATGAAGAATAACATATTCGTGAAGTTCTTTCTCCATTTCTGATGAGATGCAAAATCTAGCAAAAGTAAGCCTAGATTTGTTTCTTGTAGGCCCATCTAGTCCAATCGGAGAACCAATAGATTTAGCAATATTCAACAGGATCTCATCATCCTAGAATGAAGAGGAAGACCAGGAAGACTACACCAGATGGGTATAGTGTGGATATTTTTAGTATTTGGATTGAATCTTGGGTACCACCTTTTTAAAAAGAGTCCCATATTACCCATGCACCAAGGCCCACCCAAAAGTACCAATTCCAGATCATTGTTGATTAAATTTGGAAAGGAAAAAACCTCAAGGCATGGTTGTAATAACCAAATCACCCTTAGGTTTCCATCTTCTCAAAGCCCATTTCCTGATCACATCAATATTGGGTCTAGATCCTAAGAACTTACCAACGAGTGCAAGATTCACTTTGCCCATTGCCCGATACAAGCATCCATTTGACACATGGATGTGGGTCACCCCCTCTTTGTCCTTAGTGTTTTTGAATAAAGAACAAGTTTTCACAATCAAAGGTGATTGAGGACCCACATGATTTTCAGGTGGTACCTTGAAAATATCGCCCATGCACATGATTTTAGATCAAACCCCTTAACAGATTTCGAGACTAGGCAACATGCATTTCAACAACCAATTTAGCGTCGGTCAACATACATTCTGCAATTAACACCTTAGAAACAATGCTTATAAAAACCTTGTTCTCCCTCATCGCCCACTAATTATTTTCACCCCTAAGAGCTTACCTTACATAAGTTGTCTAAAATTTAGCATTATTTAGCTCTTATCACAACTTTGACCCTAGAGAGGACCTAATTGATCTGAAAATTATACTTGAAATTTTTCCAGTACTTAGAAAATTCTCAGATTCTTAACTTTAAAATATTTTAACTTAATCAAGAGTTATTTTTTTATCAATTATGGGTGTTCTTGAAATCCCCAAACTTAAACTCTTCTAAAAGATCAATTTAATACTTAATTTCCAACTTAAGTGAAATATCTGAATCTATCACAAATCCAAATAAGATAATCACAAGTTGAATTAAAATATGCACTCAATATGAATTTGATTCAAAACATTGAAATGTGCATTCAATTATTGTTGTGGGTTATGGATACTAAAATTAACTTCCTTCTAATTAATAAAGTTTGTGATTGCTTTAATAATTAATCAAATAAAATACCTTGAATGTTTTTATCTAATCAAAATCTTCTAAAAAATGAAATCAAATCCACAACACAAGAACTTGTTAACGGAGTTCACTTGAAGGCTACATCTTTGGATTCATAAGTGAATCAATCTATTAAACATCCAATGAAGTACAATATCCCTTCACTAATGACTTAACAGACCTTTATACCTGTAAATGAGCTGATCTCTGTCCCATGGAACTCTGTACCAAATCAGAAACTATCCCAAGAACGATCTGTGGCTCCTACAAATGTTTCTTGTTGGTTTCCTGTGTAATTACATCCAAAAAACATCTAAAAATTTAAATTTACAACACCTACATAAAATATATTTACATATTTGGAAACTAGAGGAAATTATTAACAACTTCCCTTTTACTCCATGGTTTGGTTCGGGCCAGAAGTGCTTGGAAAATGCAGATCTTTACCGCTTACAGTGTCCATTTTGTGAAAAGGTGATGGAAAATCAACTATAATTGAAAAATTATAGAAATTAATTGAACCAAAATCAAATATTTTTATTCCTCATGAAATTCTGAACAATTTTGGTTTTTACACCAAGTTCTAATTCGGAGCATAAGTGCCTCAAAAATGGCCTTCTTTGCAAACTACCCATATTCTGCCTTGGTCTCCTCTAACAGGCTCTCCACTTGAGCTCTTTAAATAGAGGTGAAATCTAGCTTGTCTAAGCCCATAGGCAAGTTGGTTTTGTCTGTGTGAATTCGATGCATGCAGTCACAGGTTCAAGATCCGGGGCATGCATTATGGCGAAGTCGGTTTTGCATTGGGGATAAGAATCCCACATTGATCCTGAATTAGGTGGGATTGTGGTTTAAGTTGGCATGGGCCAACATGTTATACCATGGCATAAGCCAAATTTGAGCCTTTTTTGGCTCCAAAACCTTTTCAAGTGTCTGCATTCCTTTGTTTGCTTGTTTAACGACTGAGCCGTGTGCATTGTTTCCACCATCGTTCCATACACCATGCGTTGAATGGTTTGTTTGATTTCTCTACCTATTCAAAAGGCCGAGCTATCCGCCGAGGTAAGTGGGATAAAACATGATCCCGTGCATTGTTTGAATTCCTGTAATATGGGCCGAGCTATGTGATCGTTGTGCCAAGCTATATGCACTCCTTCGCTGCTCCAATACGGTGCCGAGCTGGTAAAGGATAATCAATTCGACCAATGTGGTCACCCAAGTAGTTGAGAATAATGTAAATCCGAACTATATGGAATATAATTCAATCCCAAGCATTGTGGATAGTTAACCATGTGGAAAATAATCCACTCGGTCAATGTGGAAATAACTTGATCCATGTAGTAATATAATGTGATCAACTCGATGGGGAGTTGATCACCCCACCGAGCTAGAAATAGCTCGACCAAGCTGGTTATCAACATGCAATGCAAAATTGAACTCGAAATGAAAAATCAAGCTCTGAATGCAAAATTGATGTCTACGTGGTGGTTTGAGATCCCACCACATCGAAACGCAAATATAGCTCTCACGGTGGTGGGCTCCCCTCCATTAAAAAAATTTGAGCCTCTTGCTAACTAAATTTTACGCCCGACAAATACTTGGAGGTCGAAAACCACACCGACAACCTTATTTTTGCCTTGTCGTCAATTTCCATGTGTCATCTTGTCATTGGTCCACTTGTTGACCTATTGACCAGGGTTGACCCATTTAAGACCTTAACTTTGACCGTCGATAGAATTTGCATACGGACTATGTTTGAAGTTTAGCATACCATCGGAAAGGTCTCAAGAAGCCCTTCAAAATGGTTAAGGTTTATGGAAGTTTAGGGAAGATATAAACAATGAAAAATCCTCCAGATCACTAATACACTACATAATGCCTCATTTTATCCATTTAAAGAGTTTAAAAGCTTTAATAATGCATGAAATAACTACACCAAGCCAAAAGGCCTAAACATTCAAATTTTGCAATTTGGAGGAAATGATCCATTTGAATTCTTAAAGGCCTAAACCAAAACAACTAAGACTAGTGAACTCCTGAGACCTATAACCACATATGAAAACCAAAATTTATGTTTTCAAGACTTATTTAGAAGTGTTGAGTGATGTTCTTGAATTATACTCCAGGGGTAGGAAAGATTAAATTCCATATCTTTGTTTTCTTTTTCCAATCTATTTGCATCCTCATCTTCACTCTTACCTAGTCTCCATATTTAACTTATTCATCTTTCATGTCTTCTTTCATGTGCTCTTTCTAGATCTCATTCCGCACTTGGTCTTTATATATGAGTTATGCTTCTAATAGAGCTTCTCCATAGGATTCTTCTTCTTCATTCTCTTCTTCAATATTTATGTCTTCCTCTTGGACTTGCTTTGTTGTTGCTCATTTTTTACTTCATTTGATTTTCAAGGCTTTTATCTTCCTCTTCTTCATGTAATATCTTCATAAGTTCTTCCTCTGCTCTCTTGTAGTCTTCTCATCCTCAAACAAATATGAAATATACCACAAAATATTTTCTTCAATTTGTAAACTCTTTTTCACCATCATTTGTTTCTTCATTTTCAGTTTCTTCATCCTCTTCTTTGGAAATTTTCTCCATTTCCAACCTTTCTTCTTCATTACATGCATACACACACTTAAAAGAAATATCAAAACAAAAAGTAGGAGGCCTTATAGCCTCATAGGATGCTCCATCAATGAGCTCTTCCTCTTCATCACTACGATGCTCCACTTCATCACTCTCTTCTTCATTATTTTGAAGGTAATAGTAGAAGATTGATTCCTTGCTAGTTATAGTATTAAAATGATGTATATAATTTCACATGAGTATGATGAAGAGGGGGAAGAATAGTGATGCCCCATAGCGTATGAGTAGGAAAATGAGGCTCATTTATATAATACCCCTCGAAAATCAAGAATGAACCATAGATTAAGAGTGTGCCATCGGAACTTGGTTTGAAATTGTAGCACTAGAAAGATAGAGTGTGAAGCGAAGAGCGCAAAGAATGAGTGAGGTTCTTACTATAATAGATCCCTCAATAGTCATGTGAGAACCTTAATAACATGAGTGCGTCATTGGGTAATGAGGTCATCATATAGAAATCACCTACTAAAGATAGAGAGGCCTATACTGCATGGTGACAACATGTGAAGTATTGGTAGCATGAGTGTAAGAGAAAAACTGAATTTTGGATGGAATGGTGCCAGTGATGGGAGATGTAGTGTTAGGAAGCACAAATGATGATGGATTATGAAGCCAATGTGAAGCAGTAGCACTATGATGTGGGTGAGATGATTCATTGATGGATGAACTAGATGGATGATTTGGATGGATAATGATCTTAGGAGGTGGACGAATGATGACCTTAGAGGTAGGTGGAGGAGAAAAGTGAATAGAATTGGAAGCAAGATTTTGCGGGGTGGAGAAAGATACTTCTCATGAGAGCGAGAGCCAAATGAAATGACACCCTTTTCTTTTAATTGTTGTAACTTGTCATAAAGAGAAAAATAATCATTGTCATGGTGGCCATTGACGTGGTGGAAATTATGATAAGGAGATTGTGCTATAATGCAAGTGATGAGGAGGATGATGCTGATTATAGGGTAATTGAATTAAGCACTTATCAAGAAAAGAACACAAAACATCATGAGGCTTAACAAAAATTGAGAAATACAATGGCTCCTCGGTAGGAGATGGAGAAGACTTAGGTGGAGACCAACGCCGTGGAGGAGATGGAGGAAGCTTATGTGGTGGAGGGGATGGAACATGTTTGTAAGGTGGAGGCGATGAAGACATTGAAATATGCTTAATAGATGGAAGAGGAGAAGAATTAGAAGATGATGAAGTAATAGAATGAATAGAAGGGGTTATATAACATAGGAAATAATTAAATATTGTTCTAGATCAATTAATTTATAACATAAAAGTGTAAATGATTCACATATATCATATTGTAATCTTTCTTTCAATACATGAATCAAGCCACGACAAAAGATAAATTGCTTTTCTAGATCAACAGGATGAAATAATAACGATGCATGCAAGAATTGAAGCAAAAATTTAATCTAGAATGGGTTCTTTCTTTCCTTGATGCAAGCTAGGTAAGTGATCATGTGTAACTCTAGGACCATTGTTAAGTATAAAGTGTCTAAGAAAATCATCTTCCATTTCACAATATGTACTAATAGATCCATAAGGTAAATGAGTATACCATTGAAGAACATCATCAACAAGACTATGACAATTTTTTTAGTAACAATCGATCATTAGAATAAGAAGCCATAGCTAAATAATAATTCTTAAGATGCAAATAAGGATTGCCAGTGTCATTAAAACATGAAAAGGTAGGCATGATAAAATCCTTAGGAAAAGTTGAATTGTGAATTTTCTTGGGAATAGGATTTCCATGAAGAGAGTTATTATCAATGGAAGCATAGTAGGATTTTCTTTCGAGAGTAAGAGATTGAACTTGAGATTGCAAATGGCCAACAACATGCATGAGTGATAAAATATCATGTGAAGGAATCATAGAAGAAGTGAGAGGCACATGAAGAGGTTGAAGTTTTCCATTGTGAGTGATCATGGGAATGTGAGAAGAATAAGTGGAAGATGAAGGATCTATGGGAATGCTAGATGTAGATGCAGAAGAAATAAGAGGATGTGTACTAGTAGGAATGGTAGAATCAACATGAATAACATCTAAAGAATAAGAAGAAAGAGGTGGAAGAGGAGGAAAGGAACATGGAATATCAAAAAAATGCTAGAAGTAGAATCAGAAGAAATGATAAGAGGTGAACTAGTAGGAGTGGTAGAATCATCATGAATGCCATTAGAAACAACCTTAGAAGTGGTAGAAATTGGAGTGTAATATTCATATTCAGCAAAAGTATTAAGAGAAGCAACATCCTCATTAGCATGTTCATGATTAGAAATATAATCAACATCACTATCAGACATATTTTCACATGAAATTAATTCATCAAGAGAGTCATCAACATATAGAGAAGTAGTAGGAGAAATATCGTAAGATGTATCTTTGCAATCATTAGAAACATTTTCAGAAATATAAGAGACATGAGATAGAGATTTACATTCATCTTGACTAGTATTAGAAACATCATCATGCATATGTACATTTTCAACATTAGAAGTAACATTATTTGTATCTACAGTGGCACAATCAAGACCAAACATATAATCTATAAGAGCATCATCATGTGCTATAATAGGAGTAGAAGAAGGTGGAGTAGCCTTGGTGACTATAGAATAACAAGGAGAACATGAAGTAAAGTTTTGGTCAGGTGAAACTATGCTCACACTAGAGTTACAAAAACTAGTGGGAATAGTGTTTTTATGAGTAAGAAGTTGTCTTTGAACTTCGTCATCAAATCGAGCATTGTGATAAACAGCATTAAGTTCGAGTCTCAACAACATCATCAAGGATAGGATTCACACTAACATGATGCATATGTTGCCTAAGGGAGGAGGATCTATTTTTAGCCATGAGGGTTTTGTGGATCCTAGGGCAAGGAGTTCGACTAAGGATGGGGTTCACCAAATGATTTAATAAAAATTGAATATTAAATCTAATTTCAAAGTCAATACTACGATAATATACAATAAAATATGAATGATAAATTCTCTAAAGATGTATTTGTGTAAGAAAATAGGAGATATAGGGCACTTATCGATTTACACTTATCTTGAAGCGAGATATGAACTAGAGAAACTAATGAATATGATGATAAGAGTGTCAGAAATGCTTGATATTAATTCTGGAACCTATGGATAGAGCTAGACATGGGTTCCTAGGTTACTGAATACCTCCTGTAGGTACATGTGACTATGTAAAGGGTCAATATATGATATTTCTTGTGTCACCAGGGTTTCACTGTCACTTTTGTTGATCACCTGATATTCACACTTAGATCGTCGAGGTAGCTGTAACCTACAACGTAAACCTTAGATACCTGAAAAATCTCACAAACACATCAAATTAGAATGTAAAATGTAATATGTGAGGACAAAGCGCTCGCCCCGACAGTCATCCAAAGGATGAACTTACGACCGAGCACTGCACTACATTCCAGAATCCATGTAGTTCTATGTGCTTATGTGTGAAATAGTGTCCTTAGGTTTCCCTCACGCCAATGACACTAAGATAACATGCTATAACTAGATAAAATGAAAATGTGTGGGATGGAATTCAGAAATTCCCCTTCCTATGTAGTGTATGTAGAGTAATCAACCCAAAAATGTAGTCCCTTTGATAGTATGTAGATATGTTTTCCCTTTAGAATTTCTCGCCCTTATAATGGTATGTATGTTGTGTATATATAGGGATATCTTGTTTGAATTTTGACACTAGTGACATGACATGCTGACTAGGACCTCGAGATAGGAGTAAGAAAATTGAAAAGGATGACCACAAATGTCAAAAATGTGAACAAGAACAAAGAGGAAAAAAGTGCCAGGGTGGATAGGAGCTGTTATCCCTTAGAAGTGCACCCTTGTTGAGAGATGACAACAAGGTTTGTAATATTTCTTTATCTCTCACTTCCATAGATATAATGGAAACACCTCAGGTCTGTGGGTATACCTATTGTTGAGGTGAGTCTCCGGTATCAAGGATGGTTCCTTATTGATGTATCCTAAACTAAGCTTTTGGGGTTTTGAGGATATAAATATTATGTAAGTAAATTTAAATGGGGTGATACACCAAATTATTGAGGATTTGATTGAGTAGATGCACAATAAAATTGAGAACCAATTGCATATGCAAAAACCAATGGGTTTTCAGCTTGACCCTAAGGAAAACAATTGTGTGTTGAGGGATAAATCAAAACAACATGGAGCTAACATTCACAATAAGATTTGTATAGAAAAACACCAAATTTGCAGCAAGGTAAGATAATTAAATAAGGGAATTAATATTCACAAGATCTAATAGAAATATACACACCACTAAAAATAATTGGAAAGACAACAATGGTTCTCGTTTAAGGGAAAAACTGACAACAAATATGCTTCAACACTCCTACATCCAAAAATTCCTCCATCCTTGCCAATGAGCCAATATATAGCAAAAATACTTCACCAACCCCCTAAAAATAGGCTGCAATCTGTACTCACCCATGTATGTCATTTCTTAGATTTTATCATGAATAAATAAAGTAATAAAAATAACCATGCCTTTAAATTGAGGCATTAATAGCCTTAGTTACAAAAATACACTTAGTCAAAGTGTAGTTGACTGCTATATTTTTAATACAATTAATAAAATTGGGTGAATATTTTTGGCTAATATTGCCACTTTCTTCTTTTGTGTAAGTCTCCTCAATGCAAGTGCATGCTTTTGTCTTCTTTGTCCTCTTATGCATGATGTGACACATGTGTGTGAAGGATAACTCATGCTGATAATGAAATATTTGTCTCTTTGTGATTACACGCATAATAACACTCTGTGCAAGTAAATAATGCTTTTGCTTTTCTCGTACTTAGAAAAATACTCCACCCACACTCTATGGGGACCACTTGTGAATATGTGCAAGAAAAATAATATCTCATCTTTTACGAGAAAATAAGGATTTTTGAAAAGGTTAAGGTAATCATGATCTAGATTTTATTCGACCCTCAATGGCTCCTCCTTGATGGCATATGATATAGTATTGCCTTGATTTGGACATGGGCATGCATTAGAGTTTGAATAATGATCCATTGATTATTATCCCCCTTTTTGATCATTAGTCTTCTTTTATTGATCATGCTATAGACTATGTACTCAACCCTCTATTTGATTATTATGATGACTGATTTCGGTCCAAGGTTTAGAAGATTTAATCATATTTCAAATATTCTTGGTCCCCTCCAATGATGCTCAACCCTTGGTATGTCGGTGGATTTATTTTTTGAACCATGGTCAAATTTTAGGGTTTCCATGTGGTGATGAAACATTTGCATTTTAACTCATATTGAGTTAATTAACACACTTATTGAGTTAAGGAAGAAAAATGGATTGAAACCCTATCATTTCACATTATTTCTTAAATCTGGTTGGGATGGATGAAGCCACGGAGGATTTTTCATTCAATGGCCATTCTTGATCATTCGAGCTCGAATGGAGGATTTTTGTAGTTTTGAGTATGAATTTCTAGATTCTCCCCCATTGCTTCGTCATTTTGAGCTAGGTTTTAGTTCTTCACAAGGTTTCCGTGATTTTGTTACCTTTTATATTCAAGCTATTCGACCATTTTCATTCTAGAGCTCTATATCTAAGATCAATTGCCATGAAACTTTAACTTTCTTAATTAGGGATGCTTCTTTTACTTGAGTCATAACAACGACCTCTATTGATGGGTGCTCGAGCTCTATTGGGTTTTACATTTCAAATTGGGACGACATTTTTAATTCAAGCTTATAGTTGCTGACCTGTGTGGTAAGTTGCAAATATTTTATCTCTGGTTCTTTGAATCAATCGAAACCTTTGTTCTATGAAGTTGTTTCCCTTTTATTTTCATATGAGTAGTTTGAATACCTAGATCTTATAATACCCACTAATGGGTTTGTAATTATTTGAATTGTGCATGCATTTGTCTTTGATTTGAAATAGTGGATTCCATTTATGAGTGCCTTCATAGTTTGAATCTATGCAAAATTTTCTTGATGAATGCGTGTCGGTGTGTTTCTAGATTTCTTTGCTTAATCTTGTAATGGTTGAATCCTATCTGTTTTGAATTTGAGTTGTATGTTAGTTGTAAACCATCATTCAAGATGGCTCTATATTTCCAGCTTTATATGATTTTAGTGACCAATAAATGATCATTCTTTCTCGATTTGGTGGAATGTTGTATGTATTGATGGATGTAGCTTTACTTGAACTTTATACTTGTCACTTTTTCTTATTGGTTGTGAATGATCATTATATGAATAGGAAAACATAAAACCTTTATAGCTTGAATGGAAACACATGTACTGTATTATAGATTGAAGTGGACCATTGCAAACTATCTCGTCCCGTGTTGAAGCTTAAATGTATTTTATGTTGTTGTCATAATCTTGCTATGGATACCTTGATTAGGTGATTTGTGTAGTATAATTTTATCTAGCATATATAATAGATGCACAACATTTTATCTGGAATGGATGATTATCAATGAATATTTAAATACTTGTGTTTACAATCATGCTCATCCCTTATTTGATTAAAAATGTAGCTTGGTATTATTTTATTCTTTATTGATCATGATGGTAAAATAGAACTGCTAAGGCTCAAAAATATTGGAAACCAGTCAAACTGTCTCAATTTTGTACATATGATTTGCAATGTATGTCCGTAACATCATGAATATGGGTGATTTCCTTAAAGTTGAGTTTAAAGCTGAAGTTTATCCCTCTTTGAAAGTATTCTAAATCTAGAAAATTACATATTCACTATTTGAAAAGATTTTATGTGGTGTATCCAAGTAGCTCATGATGATGTGCTTTGAAAAATTCTATTTACCTATCTTCTTGTTATTATTTGCACTATGTAAATATATTTTGACCTGAATTTGTATTTGTAATGGTGTCTGGTCTTGAGAAGATGTTTCTTTTCCTCCACTTCTAGTTTCAAAAATCATGATCTATTTTTGCATAATGGATGTCATATTATTTATGCACCTTTGTACCTTGCTTATGCATCATGGATGTTGAACCTAAAACTTTATATGATTGACTTGTTTACTTCCTTCTCAAATCCATAGTTGTGTACTTGGAGCATAATGCAATTTTGTACTTTCTATGTGATCTTTTTATTTGTTCAAGATGTACCTTGTGGTCTATTTTTCCTATGGCATGCTTCGAGGTTGACATTCTGCATTTATTCATTTATGTAATGTTTGATTTCACGTTCATGTTCATGAAAGTTTATTTATCTGAAACTATGAATGCAAGAGAATGGTGTAATCCGGAGCTCTAACAGACTGTTGTTTCACTTTTCATGTACCATCCAAGAATGAAAAGGAGAGAAGGAAGAAAGCTAAAACCAAATGACTGCGGGAAAATCCATCCAATCAGGAAATGATGGATTTCCTTTTTCTTTTATTCATAGCTTTAAATACATATACTTTCATTTCATGCACTTGATTTCAGAGTTATTCCCATGGCTTGTGTGGGTTCACTATACTTAATAATTATGAAATAAATGAGAATTTCTTCATGTGATGAGCTATAACTTTATCTGTTTTGCATTATTCTTTCACTTACATGATGTAAAATGAAAAATGTACAACTCATACACACTAGGAACATTTCATTTAATCATAATTAATGAACTTAAGATAATTGATAACAACTAAAAAGTGAAAAAAGATAAGCTAAAACCTACTTCACCCCTGAAGTGGACTGTCCCTCTATAAACTTTGGGCTGTCCAAATTTTTCTTATTACGTCCTTCCCATTTGTGTCAAGGTCTTGCCCCTTTTCCGGAGGGATCTGGTGCATGATCATGACACAAATGTGTTGAAAAGACATGCTAAGTAGAAAATAGGCATTCTAAAACTGGTAAAGTGACATTTCACTTCTCTTCTTTCCTTTAGTTAGGTTCATCCATCAATTCCTTCCATCTTTAATGAAATTTTGATTTGCCCATTTTTGAACAAGTGCAAAATTTTTCAAGAGGAGCACACAGGCGCTAGTGTACAAAATGGACACTGGTTTCCTGGGATAACTAAAAAAAAATGTGGAATGACTGACAGATAGGGATTCCTGTGACTTGACGAGAATTTGGTGTAGAAGTGACATATGTGAGAGAGAAAGATAATATAAACAAGCAAAGAAAATAGATGGACTAGGGATTGCGTCACCAAAGAAATAATTTTCTTACTTGAGATCCACATATATAACAACATACTTGGTGGTATAGTAAAATAGTAATATGTGTATGATTTTCTATCTACACACATTTATTCTAATCCAAGTCATCGCATGTCTACCATCTACCAAATCATTTCCAACTCAAATTCTACCATAATATCACATGAAATCATTTAATCCATACATCACATCACATATCCATGAAAAACATCTACGATCTAGTCAAAATATCACATCAACAATATGCATTGAATCACATCCAACATCTAAACCAACATCCATAATATAATCAAATATCCTCATCCATCACATAGATAATTAAACAACCTATATAATCCACCATCATATATATATAAACAATATATATATATATATCCTCATCAAAATGTGTCGATAAATCTACGATAGGCCTCTACTGGGATCTATCTCAAAAATATATACATCAAAATCCATATCAAAATCGAGATACAACGTTCACCCACTAAGTGGTGAACTACAAATATGATGTTCTAAGCTCTAATCCCCATCCTTTGGGAGATAGGTTCTCGTCCACCTCCCTATCCATCTAGTGAAGGGACATGTCTCTCTTCCTATCCGCCTGTGGATCCATCATCTAGATCTAGATCTCACCTCAACCACACCACGCTAGCCATGCTCATGGATGACACTTGTCATGTTGAAATCCATGGTCTCCGCTCCTGGTAGATAGGTTGTGTACCATGGTACATTAGGAAATGTAGATGTAATAATATGCTCATAGTAGTGTGCCTCTGCACCCAGTGCCTTGTCTTGCTCTAGTGATACAGATTAGGTGGAGTCATCTCGATTGGCTCCATGTGAATCCTCTAGCCTTACTCCCGACGCCACCTCTATGGGTTCAAGATCCCCAAATATGGCCTAGTAGGCCTCCCTCTTCCTATGGTATCAATCCAGCTACTTCATGTCTAGGTCCTTCTCTTGGCATAACCTTGTGGCCTCTGTCGTGTTGCTGTATACCTCTCTGTCCGCATAACACCTAGCTCTACCGTAACCTATCTATCTCAGCTATCGCCCCTCCATCTTCACCCTCCTCTCCTCCAGTAATTTCCTCCTCCTCTCCTACCGACACTACCTCCTCCTCAACCACTCCTACCTTTTCCCTTTCCTCCACTATTTGGGCTACCCATGACTCTTCCATCCACTCTACAAATATTGCCCCAACTCCCATGCCATTATCACTATCCCATGGGTCTCTTACCTCCTCCGGTGGATCAGCCATCATAGGGCTAGTCAAATACCTCTCCACCTCATCCTTCTTATATCGATTGGTGCCATGCAACACCGTCTGTACCAAACCGAATTGCCTCATCACCTATAGAAACTACATTTCCTCCACCATCTCCAGTCTCGCCCCTACACTCAATTTTAAACTCATAAAAATAGCTTGATTTATGCTCTTGGCCATGCAGGAACCCTCAGTATGGCCTCTATCTCACCTCCTCCACCTCCAATCTCCCCAATATCTCTCTATACCACTCCCCCTACTTTGCCTGTCCCCATGTACCTCATCGGATCTCCATCTCAAGAATCCCATAGGTAATTCTATGTGGTTCCCAGTCACCCATAAAAGCCCTAGCAACCTCAACAAAGCTATGTTCTTATAGGCCCAACAAGTGAAGTAATTAGCCCACATCCAATCCAAATCTCCTCTCAAAGTGACAAAAATCCATAACTCATGATATATTTGAGTCGATATTGATGTACCAAATAAGAACACTATCTTGTGCTCCAATATTTCTGCTAGCAAACAAAACAATGTCCATAGAAATATAGCTCATGAAATCGTAATGCATAACATAATATCGCCATCATAATCAAACATCTCAATATGCTCCCTGCATCACCGAATCGATATCAAGCCTCTATATGAAAGTACCTTGAAGTAAAAGTAATCTATGGGGTATCAGCTCCAAACAACCACATTAACACACCCAATATCCTCTCGCTATAATGGGATTTATTGGATCATTCTATATTGATAATCTTAGAATATGGTACATTTCCTCCAAAGTGTATACGTCATCTCTCTAGTCCATAACCAGAATGTGCTATACCTCGGATCCCACCTCTCAATCAATTCTATCATTATTCCTGTATCCGAGGCACTCTATGATAATGTTGGAATCTTCTTAACCTCATTTCCCATAGGTAGTCCCAATCTGCATATGTCACATCCCCTCTAATATGACAAAACATCGCTAGGATTCTATCTCTAAGATACAATGTGTTGAGCTAGTCTACAAAATAAATCAACCGGTCACCCATTAACATCCAAACATCCACAAATCATCATCCTTCACCTACTCTAATAAATACATTCCCCTATTTTCCTAGTCGATGCCGACCCAATTCGGGTCAATACTACCCAGCTCGAGTTGACGCCCCTTTGGCCTTGTTCAAGTGGTCCATGTACACTTGCTGCCAACTTCCCTCGATGCCCATCTCAAAACTTACCAAAAATTCTAGAAAAGAAAAAACTAAAAATTCAAAAACAAATCTAGGGCTTAGACACTTACCATCCTTCGCATCATCGGCACTTCCTCGCTCCTTTACTAGCCTCCATCTCTCTCTTACCTCAGTTTATCTTTCACTTAGAGCTCTTGATCATCAATTTGGTGCAGTAAAAATGAGCTTAATTTTCCACCTCTACCACTTATATAGGTATGCCAACCCAGTCGCCATCGACCCTCCTAGTCACCATCAACCCAAGCTAAGTTGCCGTCGACCCAACCCTAAATGTTCATTTCCCATATTCTTTCATTCAATACCTCTTCCAAATTATATTTTATTCCACTTTTGACTTATGTTTTATTCATAACACAACTATATTTGTCTTGTTTGACTTACCTCACTATCTCCTATCTCATCATGTACCTTTCATCACATTCAGCAACCTCTTTGTACAATCATCTTCATGTTCCCTCATAGGGCACCCTATTTTATCTCAAGCCCACCATTGTGGCCATATTTTATCTTCATCCCACCCGAACACATTTTTCGATTCCTCATGAATGGAGGATATCGTATTCGAATTTCCCACCACATCTTGTCACAAACTTTGTCCGACCATCCTCACTTTTGTTTGCACATATATTTGATATCTATATTTGACCCATTGGTCCCATAATTTGTACATCCATCTGAGAGGATTCCCATTGGAATCCCTCCATATTGTCATGGCTTCTTCTTACTCACAAGTCCACAAGACATTGCCATCATCCCCATTGAGACCATATTTTTTTTCCCTACCAAAGTGATTCCAAAATCACCACCATATATTTTTTTCCTTTTCATCCTTATCCTCCCCACTCGGGGCATATTATTTCACCTTATTTTTTCATCCTTTCCACTCTTTATCCATTCATTTATTTATTTCAACCTAGTGATTGATTCATATTCGTATCATAGATCTCTAGTATGAGGGGGCACCTCAATCATAATCTTATATCACTTTTAATTTTTGTCTCATGGCATGCCCAACGCAAACTACTCAATTTGTTTTTGAAAATGTAGATACCAATTTTTGGTATCCCTGTCCCTCATCCCACATCCACTCCCCTTTATCGTCATTCCTCACATACATACCTCTCTTCTCATTCAAACCCCCTTTTCCCTCCTAAATTTCATTTATCCCTCTAATTGTTATTTTTATACCTTAATCCCATCCTAATCATATCATTAATTTATCTTCCCTAGACATCCCTAATCACCCTTAATCATCCCTAAACCTATTCATTAACCCTTTTATCCTCCCTAAGCACCCTTTTATCATCCCAAGGTTCCCATCTACCCCATTTAATGCTTTCTTATCCCCCAACTACCTTTTATCCTCCCAAGATAACCCTAACCCGTATTAACCACCAAAACCCCAATTTCACCTCATAAGGGCTCATTGTATCGAGCAAATAAATCCTCCACCACCCATATCAACAGAATGCCATAGTTTTCGGTGACCTATCTCGAGTCTCTTTCAACCTTATAAATACATCCATACCCCTCCTCTCTTGAGGATGACATTTCTAAGTCTTCGGGATTTCTTATGATCTTGGCTTCATTTTGAATCTTCTTTTAGCTTATTATTACCACATTGGAGCTACTTTAGAGATATTGTGCATCACCTTTGAATATTTTGAGTCCTCTTATTTCTTGGTATAAAAATTTTCTTTCTTGGAGTTCCCATTTCCATCCCATCACCATTGTGCATCACCTTTCGGAGTTTACCGGTCATCTCGAGCTCGACCTTGCATCATTCATCATCAGTCTATCTCTACAGTTCATCTTTTCCATCGATTTTCATCCATAAATCCCTAGTTCCCTTCTTAGTCACCGTCAACTCAGCCTAGTCATCATCGACACATTTCACATTTGTCTCATTATTTTTCACCCATCCTGTCATCTATATGTTTTTGATCATTATAGATCCCATATCTTTCAATATTACTATTCGCACACATGATGCCTCATATTTCATCTCCATGACACCCAATCACCATCGATCAACCCAAGTCACCATCAAAACTGCCCCAATATGTCTCATTTGTAGTTATCTTATTCACGTTCCACCTATCTTGCTACTAATTGAATGTCCATATCCCACTTCTTCTCTCATCCACTAATTTAGAAGTCCAAATATGGCCTTTCAGCCCCAATCACTTGTTGATTCAATTCAATTTCCATCGAATGGATAAATAGTTATTCATCTTCATCATTAGATCTAATACTTTTCTAGCATCCTTTCTGTTTGGATCATATCCATACCCTTTGAAGTATCTTAACATCCTTATCGGTCCCATATTAGCTTCTTATCACTCCTCTAGATCTTCCTATCATTGTCATTGTGCTTAGTAGTCTCGAGTCACCGTCGACTCGATCAAAGTTGATTAAATTTTCATCATTTTTGTTATCGATCTTTTTATCTTGTCTAGTACATCTTAGCTTTCCTATTTCAAGTTCATATTTTGTTGCATCATATTACTTATCTATCATCCTTTTATTTATCTTTTATCAAAAGTGGGTTGACATCCATCCTAGGAATTATTCACTTCTTGGGACTGACATTGTCAGGAAACCCACCCTCCTATTTACTAATCATTTTCTTTGTTGAGTTTCTCTTTATTGTGCAGGTAATCAAGATCACTATGAGGAAGATATTTTACACATGTATCCATCATCACCTTATCAAGAGGTAGCCTTAAATCCTCTCATCATTGGAGTTACTTATTTTCTTTATTACCATTTCACTAACCTAAAATAAGAGCGAGAAAATAAGATCAACGAGAATGGTTTACATTCTTGTTCAAAGGATAGGAAATAATGAAGTTGTTAAAAAACCAACTATTCAGTTAACAACCCAAGATCAATTAACCAAGGAAATAAAACCAAATGAAAAGGAAAATCCATTAAAATGGGTTGGTAAACAATTCCTTAGTTTTATGTTTGCATAGTTGATGATTATTAATGACATGCAAATAATCATAGCATTTGGTTATATGGGATTCTTGTTGTATGTTGAAAGGAATTTTTTCCCATGTTATTTTAGCTTTGATTTTGGAGTTCATATTCATGAGAGGAACTAAGAGATAGGTTCATCATGCTCAGTTATCTTCTTATATTTGAAAATTAACAAAAACTCCATTTGAATATCCTTATTTAAAATTTTAAGTTCGTGATACAACTTGGGTAAAATGAATTAAAACACATATTTTCAGCTTTAGAGATTTTTGATAATACTTTATGTAGGTTTTGGGGACATTGGAAATGTTCGATTTTCCATACTTGCATTTTAGAGTAACTTTTTTTTTGTGAATGCATCTATTTTTAGCATGTATATGTTGGATGCAGTTTAATACCCATATTTTAGGTAGTTCTAGGGATGTGGAAGTTTCACAGGGTTAGTGGACATTAGCCTATCTATTGGAAATATGTTGTCTATTTATTACTGATCTATTTTAGGTGACATTGTATTTGTAGAGATTGGCCATGTCACAAGTAATCAATTTGACAGTTCCATCTTTTAGCATTTGATTGCCTATTTTTAATTGATCGATTTTGTGATGGTAGTTGTAGTCATTATGGTTTGATAGTTCTACAAGGATTCAATTAGACCTTCACCTATTATTGACATCTATTTTTATTTTCAAACTTATCTATGTTGTTTGTAGATGTTCCCATATTCACGTGGAATTAGTCAAACTCTAGATTTTTATTGGCATGCAAATTGTCCATTTTCAAACTGATCAATTTGGTGATATGATTTTCAATAATTTGTAGTAAATTTTTTCCTACAACACTATTTCTATGGATCCTATGTGTTTTTCACATTTAGGAAGATGATTAGTAGTTTCAGGGGGTGAAAAAAACTTTTTGTGGAAAAAAATTCTTCTTAGTGGGGAGGTGTAATCCACATGTGATTCAATGGAAAAAGATTCCATATATCTCCCAAAATCATTACGGTGCGATATATGAATTTGAGATCTTTGAAACATCTTTGAATGCATGAAATGGAATATTTTTGAGCAAGATACTATCTGCAGAAGTTCCCTATTAGAGGAGTAAAAATAGGGGAAACATACCAATCATAATGCGACACGTGGTCGTGTAAAAATAATAATAAAAAATGGGTGTTTTTGGTTTTCTCCTCTCGGTATTCGACACTATATTTCAGACAAGTGGTTCCCATTATTTTATGGATGGGAGCCCTCAGCTAGGGTCAACACACTCTTTTTGCAGAGGGGTACCTTTGCCTCCATATCTTCATATTATCATTGTCAAGTTTTTGCATATACATGCCTTTATATTTCCCCACACCGGGCATGTGAGATTAAAGTTATGAAATTTTAAATTTTCTTGTTGAATTACCATTTAACACTTGATGCCCAAAACCACCTATGTGAAAACTTGGGTGTTTATTCTATCTTTGATGCAACCATGACACTTATCTAAATCACCTCCTTCATTATCATATTTCCTATGTGCTAAGTTTAATGCTGAAAAGCGCCAACTCCACACACATTTCGCCATACCAAACCAATCCGAATCAACTATGCCATGTTCCATGGGGACACTCCAAACAAGGAAAAAGGTGCATGCATGGCCCAAACCATGAAATACATGGAGTGTCCAAGGCTTATTAAAGCCTTGTTATTACCTTCCCCACGAAATGTGGGATTTAATCCCACACAAAGTAAAGCATGTTTGGTGAGTGGTGGGGTGGGTCAAAACCCTAACCAACCATTATATATATTATGTGTGTGTGTGTGTGTGTGTGTGTGTGTGTGTGTGTGTGTGTGTGTGTGTGTGTGTGTGTGAATTTTCCTTTATACAAGGTTAAGGTTGAGATTGTGCTATTTTGTAACATGGTAGTTTCTAGAAAAATGGATTTTGAGCGAGTTTAGGAGCATTTTCATATTTCAAAGTGTAAACTAGAAAGTTGACCAGAAATTTGATATGATCTTAGAGAATGTATTAATTTTCCCATTTGGATATTTTGATATCATTTTAAAGCATGAAATTCACTTTTTGAGAGAACGAAGGGAAGTGACCGTGTCGGTGCTTCGAGAAATTGGAGGATGAATGCTGATCATCATCGAGTCTTTTGAAGGTGTGAGAGAAATTTTTTTAGGTTTTGGATTCATATTTTTTTATTTTAAGTTTGATTGTACTTGCAATTTTGATAGATTTTAATGGATCAGTTTGAATGAACCCAGAGACAGGCATTTTCTAAACGCTATAAACAATTTTCGTGTCATATCTTTATCTAATTTTTACCTTTTGATTTTTGATATGTTATCTACATTATTAAGTCATATTTAAGTCATATACACATATTTAAATCATTTATGACATTTACAAAAATTAGGTACATTGAAATCTGGATGCTTTTGTTGAAATGTTGATTACATGGAATCTTTAAATCAGCCTGGATCAATTTATAAACTTTAAAATTCAGATTTTATATCAGTTTTAGATTCATACAAATCAAGAAAGCTAATAATTTTAATTAATCATGTTGTAAAAAATCAAAAGAGTTGGGGGTATATTGTTATTTACGATCAATGTATGTGCTTCCTATCCCCTAAACTAGGAAGATGTATAAAATCCATTCAAACAATTTTTTTTGGGGGTGGTTCGAATAAGGCAAAAATAGTCCTTTGGTGAAATGGGAGAGCCTTTGTCTCCCCTAGAATGAGGTGGCTTGGGGTTAAGAATCAACAATACAATGAACTTGGCCTTAGGGGCCAAACTATCATGGAGGTTGTATCTTGAGCCTCATGGCTTATGGAGTATCATACTTAGAAATAAATATTTGGGTAATATGCTCCTGAAAGAACTTTCACTATTTGTGAGATCCTTTAAAGTTCTCACATCCGAAACTTTGTGACTTTAAAGCATTGGTCATCCTTAAACCCCTTTTAAGGTGGAACATTGGTAAAGGTTTACAATAAAATTTTTGGATTGATGAATGCGGGGATTTTTTTAGTGGCAAATATTCGTAATATGACTAATATTCCATTTTAGGAAAATTTGAAAAGGTAATTTTTGAAACAAGGTAGTGTCCTATTCGCCTAAAAATTATAGTATATATTTTTAGGGGTCAGCTTTGCCTACCCTTGAAAACATCCCCTATATAAACCTAGGTGATTCACCGGGTAGAATACTATAGAATAATCATACTGAGGTACTATACAATACATTCATATCAAGTACGGTGCACTTGCGAAGCACCAGTGCAGACATAAAGTATAGTCTTATATATCATCATCAGATTTATAGTCAAGAGACAAGTATTATTTTTGATGCATGACGGGGGCTATTTGTTGATTCCCAACAATTGTTGATCAACGATGCCCGAAACTAATTTCCATTGACGCATGACAAGGAATTTTTTTGATGCACGATAAGGGAGTCTATTGATGCGTGAAAAATTTTCTTTGCTAACGTGTGACTAGAATTAGTTGACGCATGGTAGGAGGTTATTGAAACATGAAAAATCCTCTATTGTTGATGCACGAAAGAAGGCTATAGACACACGATGAGAGATTTACAATTTGCGATCGCGTGATAGTAAGTTTTCTATCATGCGACAACAAGGTTGTTGTTGTGTGACAACAAGTTTACTATCATATGACAACAACCTTGCTATCGAGTGACAATAAGGTCACTATCAAGTGACAACAAGGTTATTGTTGCATGACAAAAACCTTGCTATCGCATGTCAACAAGGGTGCTGTTGACCCTATTGTTACTTGACAAAAAGGTTGCTATCGCATCGACAAGTAAACTTGTTGTCGCACTTACGAGAAACCTTATTGTCGCATGTCTTGAAAATCAGGTGAAAATGTTGCTCACAAACCCTAGAAAATTTTCTTGTTTCGTGAAAGTGGTTATGGGGATATTTTCCAGGGATTTTTCACCTTTGATTTCCGGAGGTCTCTTAAAATGAACCCTAGATGCATGGATCCTTAGCTCCCCTCAAGTTAACCATAATATTACCAGATTAATATATTAGTGTTACGATAGGTATGAGCCATATGGGAGGGATTATTTCAATCAAAACAAAGATGGATGGATTGATTTTTGGACCCACATAATTTGATTGATGAGAAGCCAACCGTAATGGAAATTCTTAAACCCTTTCATTTCTCTAACCACCATGATCAATTGATCTAGATGGAGGTGAAATATGGTATATATAATGTGAAGGATGTATTTACTGCCATCATTTCATCCTCCACTAGAATGTACATCTCTTTCCCTTTTTAAAAATTTTGTTTAAATATATCCTCCCAAAAGCTAATGCATTCCTTTGGAGAGATTTCTAGGACAAGATCTTAACATAGACCAACTTCATAAAATGAGTATTTTTTGAATCATGATGGTGCCCCCTTTGTCTTCTCTATGAAGAAGAGACCCACCACCTTCACACACATTGTGGATACTCCTTAAAAATCTATTCTAAAATAATTTAGAAGTTCAACCTCCACTTGGTGCTCCTTTCCACTATCAATGATCTCATTGATTTCGGGACTACATACAACACTCTTCCCGTTACTTCAAATTTTTGGATCCATCCCTACAACTATTTGTTGGAGCATATGGTTGGAAATATTTTTGTAAGAAAAACATAGAAACACTGAAACAACCATTTCTTAGATCTTGAGGACCATAAAGGAGATCATCCTGGACATGGACCCCTAAAGATGGAAAAATTTCCCAGAAGATATCAATGCATACAATAATTGGAAAGGTATACTCTCGGACATCCCGATAAAGGGGTTAGTAAAAACGTAATGAAAAAAATCATAAAATGGAAGCCAACCCTAAATGAATTTATCAAATTCAACTTTGATGGAGTGGAAAAAAGTAATCTTAGAGAGGGTGAGGCGAGGTGGAATTTTTGAAACTCATTAGGTAATCCTATCCTTTGATTTGTTGAAGCTTTTGGGCCTTGCTCCAATAAACTTGTGGAAGCCAAGGTTATATGATGTGGCCTTAAAATCAAAAAGGAAAAGGGCTAGGATAATCTCATTATTTAAGGTGATTCACAAATCATTATCAATGTGGTAAACATAAAAAAATGGATCACCTGGAATCTTACCTGCATTGTGGAGGAGTGTATCACTACTAATGATTCAAGAAAAATCCTTCACACTTATAGGAGTGCTAATAAAGTTTCTACCTATCTTTCCAAACTTGTGACTGATTTGAATTTCAAACATGAAAATATAATTATATTACAACGTAATGATATAAATAGGGATCTTGGATATTTAATTAAACAAGATGGTCCTATTATATCAAAACATGTGATAGGGATGGATTACACACAACTAGATTCTATGCATTTATGACAAGATATCTACAAGTATCTCTCCCCTCTCATTCTAATTATTTCCATATTTAATCACATTGGGAGAGTAGTTTTTCGGCATGTGTGAAATGGTTTTTAATCTCTCCCCATCCTTTTATCTTGTCATTCAACTTCATTAATATGATTAAGGAGCTCTCACAACTCTACTGGTGGGTAATATAGATAGGGAAGAGTATGGCATGGCTTGCTAAGCACACTAGGGATAATAAAGGGTTTTAGGAAACCATATACTTGGTAGAAATGAATACGTTAAAAGTTGAATAAAAAAATTATGGTTTGTAGAGATAGAGAAAAGAGAAATATACAAAATATCAAACATGTAAGAGATGAACATTAGATTTACGTGATGAAATCCTAGCTGAGTTCTTAGGAAACATCCATGGTGCAAGGTATCAATATTTTATTAACTTAAGATGAAAAAATTACATGTGAACTCGTTATGAGAAACTTTGGATCACCAAACAAATAAATACATCTAAATGGAAAAGTATAGTTTGGATTCATCCTCCTAAAAATAGAGTGGAAAAATGCCATTAAGACCCAAAATTTAACTTTATTGTCACATATCTAATAATGGGAATGCAACAAAAAGTGACAAAATTCATGAAATACATGACAATATCATTCAAAAATACTCCATCGATGACATCCACCATTCTTTCCTTAGACTGGTGAATGATCTTAAATTACAGAAGCTTATGAATGAGGGATGTTTACTAGAAAAGGAACATGTACTACTAAGGAAGCCATGGAGTTTTGGTAGAAGATATTGATTTCAAGAGTGAATAACCCTAAAATACTCAAATTGATGTCCATGAATATTCTCCATGCTCAACTATCGACCCATTTTTGGAGCTCTGGTTGTGGTGAATGAAGTGGTTAAAGCCATGAGAGACTCGGTGAGTACACTACTCGGCTTGATATAATGAAAGTTCCTCAAATCATTGGGATTAAGAATGTTATTCTGTTATAAGAAAAATAATGAGATGGGGGTGAATCAGTGTGTACTAAAAATTTCAAACACTTCATCATTCATATACATTAACCATTCATTTCAACTTAAATTTTAAGCATGCATTCTTGAGAAACATAACCATTAGATGAGAAAATGAGAGCATAAGAGCACATAACCACCAAATATATGTGGGAAAAACTTAAGGGGAAGAAAACTCACTGAAAAAGGATTTGTTACAACAATGAATCAAATTTATTCGAGAACCAACCCAACAAGGAGCACCAACCCCTAGATTTAGTGAGGCACCAACCCCATAAGGAGCACAAAACCCTAGATTTAGTAGATCACTAACCCTACATGGAGGCACCAAACCCCTAGATGACTCAAAACCAACTTAGCCACCTATTTTTTTCACCTCTAAAGTTTTGCACCAATAGCGACGATGACACCAATTTAGCTCACCTTCTCTCTATCTTCCTCAAAACTACCTTTTAGCCTTCCTTTCTCAAGAACTTATTCCTTCAAGATGATTAGGTCATCTGACCTAGCTCGCCAATATATGATCACTCTCTATAATATCATATAATACTCTCTTCCCTCTCTTTATGGTCACAAAGACCTCTTACACCTCCACAAGCTTCCCTTTAGCTCACACTTTATCTAATCCTCTCAACAACACAAATGAGATTTTGACACATGTTTATATACATGAATCATGATCATAACACTCATAAGTCAGCCATCATAGGGAATATTCACTAATTTTTTAATAAAATCCTATAAACATCATATAAAGGACCATATAGGTCGGCAATATCATCTTCATACCCAAATCCTTCATTAGAACATAAGAAGCTTTAAAGCACGAAATCAGCCCACTCGTCAAAAACAAGTCACTTGAGCCAAAAAGACCTTAAAAACAAAAAATACCACTTAGAAATGTTTTCTAAGCCTTAAAGAAACCTCAATAAGATTCTACACCTCTCCATCATCATATCATGCAATGAAGCCACCTTTTGGAGCTCTTCTTCTCATTAGGTCTATGACCTACAAAACCAGTCCTCAAAGAGTGAAGAAAATCCCATATCAAATCACCTTACTCATGCAAAAATGAAACATGTATGGAAATACCATGATGTCGTTGTCCTAAAAAATGCTCGAGACACCACCACTTGGACTGAAACACCATCAAATCACATCTCAGTAACCAGACTACAAAACCGCCATTTTTGCCCCAAAACCCAGTCTTGTAAAATGGACTTAAAAAAAATCATAAGGGCTCAAACATGATCTAAAACCCCATGGACATGTAGAATATATTCATGAATTCTTAAAACACTAATTTAGTCAATATGTCTAGTGCACAACTTAGGAGAAAATAAAACTTATTCGAAACTTACATTTTGAGTGGGGTCCGCATATAGCTATGAAACCTAAATTATACCCGGAGAAACATGAGAGAGTCCTCTAAAACCTTAAATCCTCAAAATTTTTCAAACAATACATTCTGGGAATGTGTGATCAAATCATTCTCCATCACTTTTGAACTAGGGTTTAAGGAGGGTTGTAGACATGTTTATCTTCTTAACGATTGTTCATAAAACTCTACCCCTCAAAAAAATATATCTGTAATGTCATATTATGACCCTTACCCAGCTACCATAAATATATTGGATAACCATGTAGAGTTTACACGTGCCAATGAGCATCAAACATTCCATATTGAGATGGGATTTTCACTTTTGTGAACTCGATAAGGGTAAAAATTCAATTTCTTGTTTCAACATGCAAACCAGGACCCGAGGTTTAGACCAAACCTCAATATCAACCTACTACACCTTCCAAAAGGCTCACCTTTCCATATCCATTATGAAATCAGTCCAATAAATCTCATTTGGACACATAGGTCTAGTGTATACCTAGAAAACATGACTAAACGCCCGAACTGAACTCGAAGACACTTCTGAGTGTCTCAAAACATCATACACATGATTCCCATGATCTCACCAAGCTCAAATAACTACTACATACATGTACTTCATCATGTCATACCTCATCCAGCTGACTAGGCCTCCTAACTAGGCCACTTGAACAATATTTCTTCACCAATAATGACCTCCTCATCACTTTTTCACTCTTTCCAACCTACAAGAGCCTTAAAAGAAATTCATGAACCAATTACAAGCTCCATGCTTCGCAAGACACCAAACTACTCAAGACACCATAAAACTTCACCAAGACCAAGAAACTCAATAAGACACTACCAATCAACCTTCATGCTTCTTACTTCATTTGACATCAATAACACCTCAGACATCAATGAACACATCACTCACATTTTGCAATTGATGAAAAAATAATTCCAATAATCCCCCTTTGTCATTTATGGAAAACCCATTGATGAAAAAACACACAAAGAAAATTCTCCCCTAAGGTACTCATATGCCATCAACTCATTCTCCCCCTTTTGACATTAATGAAAAAGATACATACCTACAACTTCTTCTTCTAAATTTTTTTGGCTCACCACTTGATTTGAAACATCAACCAAACAAAACAAGGTCCTCTTGACGTCCTTCTTCATTGTTTAAATCCTTTAGAGAAACAAAACCCCCTTAGAAAATACATGAATTAAAATATAACTCGTCCTTGATCAAACACACTTCAACACACAAATGATACTTTTATCAAGAAGAAACCAACAAATATTTTATTACCTCTTCAATGCTTCTCAGCTATAAATAACGACATTACAAACTTGCTAGGAGTAACACACTTGCTTATGGAGCTTGAAGATCCTACTCAAATCCCCTGAATTATGCACACCTTTAAACCTTTGATCCATGCATAATGAATGAGAAAACTTCCCATGAGATAATACACCTTCAATAAGACACTCTTTCACACACCCTACTTGTATCAATTAAAATATAATCTTGAAAGATCAATCAAACTTGACAACTTCCCTTATTAATAAGCATTATTTCTCAAAAGAAATCACCTTATATTGAAGAACCAAGACTCAAAGCAATGAAATTTCTCATCATATGTATGATATATAGTGCTCAAAATTAAACACAAGGATTTTTTTTTCTTACCTTAAATGATCCAAAGTAACACATTATCTCTGTCACCAACTTCTTCATATTTCATGTCATGTGTACCAACTTACCTACTTTCTTGAGCTGAGAAAACACTTTAATTGATTCCCCTAATTCCTTTACTTGCTCATGAAGCTAATAATACCTACTCATCTCCCCACGAATCGTACATTCCATTGATATCACAAATGTTTCTACCAACCTTCATACCTTCTTTGAACCTTCATGAAAAAATCCAAACCTTAGGCATATTCACTTTACCTTCTTACATAATATATATCAACACAAATCTTGCAACATCTTCATGATGACGACTTAAAAATCTTCACATATTTTCTTTAATGGCTCTAATCCTTTCCAACTACTACATACCTTCTCACATAGCTCATAAATATCTTATAAGGCCTACTCAACCTCTTCAATCCTACTAACTTGCTTCTCAAGTTTGTAGAGACATAATACTTTAGTTTGAAGCACATGAAGCATTTAACCTTGTTTCACAATTGATATAGACCAATATAGGTTGAAAATAACACTTCTTCAAATTTCCAAGACTTTTCACATGTAGCATCACACATAAGTATATAATTATCACTTATTTCAAACTGACTATTTACCTACTAGGTCTCCATAGTACTTGATTAATAAAATATTGAATAAATAAATGCCTAATCCGATAGAGTAGTGTGCTATGAAAAAATGAAACAATAACACCTATAGTGTACGCAAGTGGATGCCCCTAGGAGTTCTTTATGGGATTGGTAAGAAGTCGCGCCAAACATCCATGCTATGTGTATTGATCTATATGAAATTTGCATCCAAAAATAGAAGGAAAATGAACATGCATGTGTATATAGAAAGAGATAATGACATACGATGTATCTATCTAGCATGTGAAAAAAGTGTACATGTAAGAAAAAGGAAAACAAGAGTAAATGATACCAAGATATGCGTAGTATGGTGTGAATGTGTATGGAATGGAGTGCAAAGTGAGTGTGATGGGAGAAGCATGCCACCCAAGTGAATGTGAATGAGTATGCATGTGATCAGGTTAATTTATACTATTAAACCCTGGTTATTGAAGTTTCCATTGATGTCAAGTGTGGCATTGACGACAAAACAATGAAGTGAGACCTAGTAAGGAAGTTCGGGATGGTCTCGGTGTTATGCGAGAGCTTGGTTGGTGAGTCTAGTGGGAGCATGAAAATGGCAGGTATGGCTATTTTAGATGTGGTACATGTCAGGTATGATGATGTACGCATGATTAAAAGCTTCTACAATGAATACCGTGTCGAGTTGATGAAGGGCTCATTTCAAACTAGCCCATTTAGGCCTAGTCCTTGAGCCTGATGAGGTGTGAAGGTATGCCACAGGTCATGAAAAGACCATGAGATCATGTAATCATCTTATTAATTTTTCTTAGGGCACATTTGAGAAAAAATAAATCTTACTCTAGGTCCTAAAGGAAAAGTTCAAAATTTATCCAAAGTTGCTCTTGGAAACTCAAGCTGTTATGGTAGGAAAATGAGATTGAGTAGAGCTTCACAAGAAAAACTTGGGGCTAATAACCATATGGAAGGTTTAGAGGGTTTCTTTCAATTCTCCATGTCAAATTTCATCAGATTTTGTAGAGGATTTTTTGAGTTATTCAAGATTTACTAAAACAACCTTCTTGAGAAGTTCATTTGGAGCTTCCTAGCTTCTTAAGGGTCAAACAAAATTATGGAGACTTATTCGGATAAATAATAGAAGAAATTTTTGGATTAAATTATCCTAGAAATCATGTGCAAAAATTGGTTTGTCAAAAGGAGGTGTATTTAAAAAGATATGAGCAATTTTCAGAGGTGCTTCTTCATCATTCTGGCATGTGCTTTGAGCTTCAAGGTATAGTGGAATAGTTTTTAGTCTTTGTTCATGTTTTAAGTGCTCATAATATCTATAGATTTATTTTAAAATTATTCATGCATCTAAAGTTGCTACCAAGTGAAGGTTTGAGTATAAATTCATACTCTTTATGATGTCTGAAGAGGTATCTCAAAAAGTTGTCAAAGTCTCCTATGAAGTTATTACTTTGGGATGATCTATTCTTCTTCAAGTGTCTTTCAAATTTCCAATAAGGTAAAAAAAATCTCCAAAATCATTAATTTTTTTCTCAAAATGGGTGAGACAGAGTTAGTATTTCTTCATAGTCAAAGACCTTTCTCCCCTTGTCAAAGTGTACACTTTGAAAATCTAAGTTCTAGGAGCATTTAATGATGTTCAAGATTGAATCTTGCATGTAGAATTAGAAGAATAATTGCATGAATCTTTAGGAACAAGAATCATTTTCTGCATCTGAAAATGAGGAATATATTAAAGGTTATTGTCTCTCGGGCTCTACACACACTACATACCTTGATATAGGGTTTTGACAAGAGTAAATTTATTGAATAGAGAGATTCTTCCAACCAAATCACTCAAAATTTGGGCAATATCTCTATGAACGTTACAGTAAAAATATTTCAAAAATATTGAATGTGTTTGATGGAGTATTGGTTGAGAAATTCTTGGCAAAAGTTCGGAAAAGAAACGTGCAATTTGGCAAACTAGGACTTTCTTCTTGTATTTGTAAATATCTCCAAGTCTAAGTCAAATTTATGTCTAATAGAAGATTCAAAGGGAATGTTAAACCTTTTGACGGAATTTATTGTAAATGAAAAAGCTTCAAAGGAAGAGTTTTGTGTTGTAGAGTTCCTCAAAATGTACACAGTCTAGGGTGACAGGAAAAATCATTGGTCAAATCCTTGTTCAAAGGATTATTTTGTAAATGACATTCAAATAAATGTTGATCCAAGTTGATCTAGGGTTGAAGAAAAATTTAAAACTTCTGCTCGTGCTTTAACAACCTCCACTCCATGATTTGCGAAAACATATTCAAGTCTAAATGTTTAAACAAAGCGGGATAATGGAATGTGAAAGGGAAGATAATGTTTGTTGAAATCAAACGAGAATGTGGAAAGCCACAAGTACTACCATGGACACAAACTATGACATTGAATATTTAAGTTAATCAAAGCATTGAGATGGAATATGAATATTTTTCTTTCATATGAAAAAATACGAGCTTGGGTGAAGTGTGAAGATATAGAGAAGGTAAAGAGACATTTTTGGTAGATAGCTAGAGTGGTGTTTGTTTTGAAGTTAATGTTATAGATAGATGGGTGTGTATTTGAAAGAGTGTGTGTGAAGGATGAGAGTAGAAAAATGCTAGAGATAGAAACGTTAGGGATATACAAAAATGTATAGAGTCTAGCATTGAAAAAGATACCAAGACATTTTGACTATGCGAGAGTGTAATCAGATATGAATATTTATTAAATAGAGTGAAGACACAAGACTATTTCTCGGGTCAAAGTATTAAGTTTATTGAGATTTATTGAATAAAGTAAGAAGACTGTGAGATTGAATCAAGAGTATGAGTAAACAATGATATTTAGATATCCTAAATGAGACAGTGAGCTAAGAATTGGAATGCGGAATTAGTAAAATCAAAGGAGAAAATTAGCATATCAAATATGAAAGAATGAGATATGCTAAAGTTAAAAAAAATACATTGAATGGAGAGAGAGAGAGAGAGAGAGAGAGAGAGAGAGAGAGAGAGAGAGAGAGAGAGAGAGAGAGAGAGAGAGAGAGAGAGAGAGAGAGAGAGAGAGAGAGAGAGAGAGAGAGAGAGAGAGAGAGAGAGAGAGAGAGAGAGAGAGAGAGAGAGAGAGAGAGAGAGAGAGAGAGAGAGAGAGAGAGAGAGAGAGAGAGAGAGAGAGAGAGAGAGAGAGAGAGAGAGAGAGAGAGAGAGAGAGAGAGAGAGAGAGAGAGAGAGAGAGAGAGAGAGAGAGAGAGAGAGAGAGAGAGAGAGAGAGAGAGAGAGAGAGAGAGAGAGAGAGAGAGAGAGAGAGAGAGAGAGAGAGAGAGAGAGAGAGAGAGAGAGAGAGAGAGAGAGAGAGAGAGAGAGAGAGAGAGAGAGAGAGAGAGAGAGAGAGAGAGAGAGAGAGAGAGAGAGAGAGAGAGAGAGAGAGAGAGAGAGAGAGAGAGAGAGAGAGAGAGAGAGAGAGAGAGAGAGAGAGAGAGAGAGAGAGAGAGAGAGAGAGAGAGAGAGAGATGGTGAACTTGAGAGAAGAGAGAGAGAGCTAGAGAGAGATCAAGAAGGATGGTGAACTGCAGAAGATAGGAGAGAAAGGTGAATGAGTAAGAATATGAAACTAAATGATCGGTTTGTAATATTGAAAGTGTGATTGTTTCCTAAGTGGGTACTTGGGACATAGGTGTAGGAGCTCCTTTCAAGTTGTAACTTGCTAAACAAGTCTAGTGGGTACTACAAAAATATAGAAGTGGATGCTTCATAGTTTGAGTGGGTGCTAAAATAAGGTGAGATCATTGTAAGACTTTGGAATAGGTGTTCCTAATAGAGCTTTTGATTTTAGTGGGTTTTCTCCCTTTAAGGGTTTCCCACCATAAATTTGGTGTCTTGTGTACTTGTCTTCTTGCATGCACTTTGATTTGTTCATGGTTTGATTTTGGTTATAACTAAGAGAATTCAAAGGTTGAAAAATTGATCTACACTGATTCACCCCCTCTCAGTGCTTGTGATTTCCAACAATTGGTATCAGAGCCTGGTCCTTCTAAGTTAATCCTAATAAGTTAAAGGTGATCTTGATAACACAAACATGGGTTCTTTGGCTGAATCAATCTTGAAGATAAAATATGACATTGCTCAATCCCGATAAAAGGCTTGAAAGATGAGATTAAACACATGGAAGTTCACCATTGCCAAGAATTAAATGAAGTAGCTACACTTGTAGAAAATTTCTCAAGATATTTGAAAGGAAAAGAGAATGACTTGCTTGAAACTGGAAGAGGAGGTAAAGACCCTGAAAAATGAACTGAGTCAAGTCACAAATCAGTTACAAAGACCTTAAGGTGAAATAGAGCATAATTCTATCAAGAATCCATCCAAGAAAAAGCTGAAAAAGTGTGAGAAATTGAGATCAGATCTGAATACTATCAGATAAGAAGTGGCACAAGAAAAGAAAATAGATTTAAAGCTTGAATCAAGCCATTCATAAAACAAAGAAAATCAAGAGGTTGATTCCAGGAAGCTAACTACAAAGAAACATATAAATGGAGGATGAGTCAAGTCAATTAGACATGGCCAAATGCATCCAGGTATGATAATAAGTTTAATGGTTATTGTTTCTCATGTTTTATATTTGGACATAGAGCTAGAGAATGCATGAAAAACTATGACAAAGAGCACCCATGGATATCCTGTGCTACTGAATATTAATGGAATATAGTGTGCTTCAATTGTTGAAATAAAGGTCATATAGCCAGGTACTTCGTAGAAGAACCTCTATGTCAACTTAGCAATGACATTCATCACTCAAGAAAAATGATAAATCAGGTCATATGTTATACATGTCATGAAGTTGGACATTTCTCAAAGCACTGCTATAACTATAGAAAACCCAAGCCTTAAGTAGCTCCTGAAAAGAAGAAAATGAAATGGGTATACAAAATCAAGGAAGCAAGTTCAGAATTTGAGAAAGAAAATATTGACGAGAAAGTGCCACAACAAGACAATATTGTATCAACAAAGGATCAAAAAGGAAAGAAACAAGAAAAAAAATATAGTACAAGGATGAGAAAGTTCTTCCTCAAGTAGTGGTAGAGAAGGTGAATGAAATGTAATATTTCTATTTATCGGTGTACATAAGCAGGATGATAAGAGGTCGATTAATGTGGTTATCACTCCTAGAGATGCAACTAATAAGGTTAATAAAATTACGAAGACAAGGAAAGGAAATATGGAGTCATCATATGATTTTGATGACTTCTTATTGTTCTAAGAAAGTCCATCAAGAAAAGAGTGTATTATCTATGCTTCTAAGAGACATAATCTTTTGGATGAAGAAATAGATTTTCTTGGAGTGAAGACACCATCATTAAGTGTGTTCTATTAGAGGGTTATTGTGTGAGTAGTTGTGAACTTAGAAAATGATGAAGTTATCTTGTGGCCACAAATAGCTCATGCTAGTTAAAACATGATGAAGTTGCTAATCTTAGTAGATGTGAATGTTTTCAAGTATCACGATCATATAAAAGAGTCTTTAAGTTGGGTATGTGAGTTATGGAACAATCATTATATGTCTATAGTTTGTGGTAGTTCATAAGGTTAATTATCCGAGTCACTAGGTGTGTGTGCACATAATTTTCATGATCATAGTTTGGATCATGCTATTTTGTTCTGTGAAATGGTCTCGAAATTTTCCTTGTGTCTCGAGGTGCACTTGTAAGAATCCAAATGTGATACGTATCCGCATTCTCATGACATGAATTGATTGAATATGTTATTGAGCCTTTTATTCATGTCTTGATGGTCTTTGAGCAAATGGTAGTATGCCTCATAAGAACTTTTTTCGAGTGTGAGTGTTGAAAAGTTTGATTTCATCCTTGTGAAGTTGCTGATGTCACAATGACCATTAAATACATTGTAAAAACATATGTTATTGTGTCTAATTAGTCCTTGGTGTGTATAAATCTTAGAAAGTGTCTAATAAGTCATTATGAGTCCAAGTAAACTTTCTCTCCCTAAGAGTCGTGGTAAGTGGACTAAACATCGGTCTCTATCTGTGTGAGTTATTAAGACATGTTTCATCATCCCATATGTCTCAATATATCTCTAAATATGATTAAGGAGATCTAAAAAGATGAATATTGTGATCAAATGAGAACATGATCAAGCACTGCTTGCTACAAAAGAATAGATGAGACCAAAGTATGTACAAAGCATGTATGCGGTAGATGAAATAAGGAAGATTGCAAGTATGTTTTTGGGTGACCATGCACCTTAGGCATTGAAAGAAGAGATCGAGATAGCTTGGAGGATCACATTCAAGTTTCAGATCCATCATTAAGGTCATAAAAGATAAAGTTGATACTCATGATAGTTGGTGAGGTGAGTTCAATATCTGAATATGTATTTTGGTGAATGGGAATGAAACTCTTGGAATGAGCTCTCGTGAGGTGTTAATGAAAGTTTGTTAATTAAAAATTTTCCTATACCAAGATTGACGTGTTATTGAAGAGGAACATGAACAAGACACAAGAAGTCTACTTGGGTAAGACATAATCATGAAGGTCTAACAAGGTTCCCGAGTAAGGAAAGTACTATTTTTCTCTCAAACACATATGGAGTATGGAATAGGGTGTGTATACATGAAAGTGAGTCATTAATCTCGAAAAAGGTCCATCAGATGGTTTGTACTTGAATGTATGGCTATGAGACTAAGAGTGTGTAAATGGTATAATTTTTCTTCAGTTATTCTCTAAGGGGAGTTGGGTCCTCAAGACAACATACTTTGTTCATGGTGTGTGTATGAAAAGAAGTATGCATATTCCACAAAAGTAATGACTTGGTTGAGTTTTTTTATCTTTCTTGAGTTGACTTGAATGCTCCAAAAAGGTTGAAGAGAGATCATGCATCAAGAATACAAACAAAATTTAGTTGTCATGTTATATCTCAAGATATAGGCATGGTTTTCAAGTGCTATGAATCTAATAAGGTGTACTATTTTGTCAAAAATAAGCTCTGAAAAGTTTTCCTTGACTACTCGGATGTTAAAGTAATTGTTTCTCCCAGTTATGAAGTCAGAGAAAGATTTAGTTGGACAAGAGATAATGTGGAGTAGAGAAATGGTATTCTACAATGTCCTTTCACAGGTATAAAGAATTTCAATGCAAGTAAAGGTTCTTCTGTAAGCAAATGCCAATTATGTCCTCAAACAAGATCATTTGTGCTCGGGATGGTGAAAAAGTGTTTTCATAGAGGGATAACATTCTGTATAAACCTTCCAAAATATATGGAATTCATGTTGCAAGTGGTCTCAAACCCCTGGTAAAAATAAGTGTGTCTAGTCTTGAAGGCTTGTGAATGTATAGTCTTGCCTAGAAAACTATGACAAACTTGTAAGAAGAGATCACGCATGAGAGAATAATTCAAGAAATGTAGAAACCTAAATGTCATGTTTTAGGGTGCAAAATTCATATTTTCAAGCTTAAAACAGGGAGGATGAATTATGAAGTGTTACTGACTCAAAGGCGAGTTCAAATGGAGTCAATTAATGAGAAGGTCAAGCATTTCTAGAGGTATAAAAGCAGTATGAAAGATTTTAAACAATATATTGTATGACAATATATATTTAATATTAAACTATGAAGAGAGATAGTGGATATAGTGGTATGATGATATCAAATAAAAATGGCATGAATCTACACCAAACATAGTACTCTAAGTATGAGATCGGTACATGTATCCTACTGAGGATTTTCTCAAAGTCCGAATGTTGAAGCACTAATATTAGCTCAAACGCTTTCAATGATGTTATAGGTTTGCTTCTAACTCAAAAGTTATAATATTGAGTTGTTTCTACTAAAAGAGTATTGAAATATTGAAGGTTAATAATATATTCATAGGTAAAGATCACTATGGTTGGAAAAATACAAAGAAAAATAATGAAAGAGGTTTAGAACATACCAAATCTGAAACGATGTCATTTTGAGTAAAATCATTGTAGTCTTAAAAGTATTGAATTGTGTGAACTGTTAAGGTGTGTAAGGAAATGATCAAGAAATTGTAAACTCAAGTAGATGAGTGCCTAGTCTAGCTATGAAAGTTCATGAATGAAGGTGGTAAGATAGGACAAGTTTTTGCAAAGGAAGAGTGTTTGTTCAGGGGAGGAGTTCAAGGCATGCACAAGAGCTCAGAAAAGAGAGAAACATCATCTAAGGGAGGGCTTTTGGACATGTAAGTATTTTTACTCATGTTTCCTTGTCCTAAAATGTCATTGGTTCATGTCAAGTGGTCAAGATCCCTTTGTAAATTATGTCGGAGGGGAGAGATACATAGTATGGCGCTAGAAATTAGGAATGCAAATGTTTTCCATCAAAGATCATAGGTTTATGAGAGAGGTTGCCATCAATTACACAATGGGATTTTTTAAACCCTGGTCATTGGTGTTGTCATTGATGTCAAGTGTGGCATTAATGGCAAAGCAATGAATGAAGTGTAAGGAAGGATGGTTTTAGTGTTTATGAGACTTGGTTGGTGAGTCCATTTGGAGCATGAACATGGCATGCATGGATATTTTAGATGTGTTATAGGTCAGGTATGATGATGTAAGCATGACAAAAAGATTCTACAAAGTGAATATCGGGTTAGTTGATGACGAGATAAGTTTAAACTAGCCCATTTAGGCCTAGACCTTGAGTACGATGAGATGTGAAGGTATGCCATAGGTAATAATAAGACCATGAGAATATGGTAATAGCCTAGTAATGTTGTTTAGGGCACATTTGAGTGAAAATAAAGCTTACTCTAGGTCTGAAGAAAAAGTTCAAAAGTTAGCCAAAGTTTCTCTTAGAAACTAATTTGTTCTAGTAGGAAAATGAGATTGATTAGATCTTCACAGGAGAACCTAGGGCTAACCACCATATGGAATGTGTAAAGGGGTGTATTTCAATTCTCCATGTCAAATTTCATCATATTATGTAGAGAATTTTTGGATTTATTCAAGATTTACTAAAACAACCTTCTTGAGAAGTTCATCTGGAGCTGCCTGACTTCTTAAGGGTAAAAAAAAACTATGGAGACTTCTTTAGATAAAATAAATTAAGGAATTTTTGGAGTAAATTATCCCATAAATCATGTGTAAAAATTGGTTTGTCAAAAGGAGGTGTATTTCAAAAGATATGAGCATTTTTAAGAGGTGCTTCTTCATCATTCTGGCATGTACTTGGAGCTTCAAGGTATAGTGGAATGGTTTTTGGTCTTTGGTCATGTTTTTTGTGCTCATAATGTATCCAGAGGTCTTTCTCAAAGTATTCATGCATATAAAGTCGCTACAAGTGAAGGTTTGAGTATGAAGTCATACTCTCTATGATGTCTTGGAGAGGTATCTCAAGAAGTTTTCAAAGTATCCCTATGAAGTTATTGCTCTGGGATGATCTAATCTTCTTCAAGTGTCTTTTAAATTTCAAATAAGGTACAAAAATGCTCCAAAATTATTAATTTTTCCTCAAGATGGGTGAGACAAAGTTGGTCTTTCTTCACGGTCAAAGACCTTTCTCCTCTTGTTAAAGTGTACATTGAAAATATAAGTTCTAGGAGCATTTAATGATGTTCCAAGCTTGAATATTGCTGTAGAAGTTGAAGAACAATTTCATGAAGCTTTAGGAACAAAAATCATTATCCTTCATCTAAAAAGGAGGAATAAATCAAAGGTTATTGGATCTCGGGCTCTACACGGACTACATACCATGATCTAGGGTTTTGACAAGAGTAAATTGCTTAAATAGAGAGATTATTCCAACTAAATCACTTGAAATTTGGACAGGATCTTTGTGAATGTGCCACCAAACTATTCAAAAAATATTTAAGTCATTTTATGGAGTATTGGTTGATAAATTATTGAAAAATGTTTAGGAGAAACATGCACATAATGAAAAATTGGGACTTTCTTCTTGTATTTGCAAATCTCTCAAATTCTAAGTCAAATTTATGTCTAATACAAGATGCAAAGGGAATGTTAAACATTGTGAAGGATTTGATTGGAAATGAAAAATATTGAAAATGTGCATAGTCCAGAGTGACAAGAAAATCATTTGTCAAATCCTTGTTCAAAACATTATTCTACAAATGAAATTTAAATCAATGTTGATCCAAGTTGATCTAGGGTTGAAGAACACATTAAAACTTATTCTTTTGCTTGAATAACCTCCATTCTATGATTTTTTCAAACATATTGAAGTCTAAATTTTTAAACAAAAGGGACAATGGAATGTGAAAGGGAAGAGAATGTGGAAAGCCACAAGTACTACCATGAACTCGAACTATGACATTGAAGAGTCACTTTAATCAAAGCATTGCGATGGAATATCAATTTTTTTTTTTCATATGAAAAAATATGACCTTAGGTGAAGTATGAAGATATAGAGAAGGTAAAGAGACAATTTTGGTTGGTAGCAGGAGTGGTGTTTGTTTTGAAGTGAATGTTATAGATAGATGGGAGTGTGATTGAAAGAGTTTGTGTGAAGGATGAGAGTAGAAAAATGGTTGGAGATAGAAAAAGTCAAGGATATAAAAAAATGTATAGAGTCTAGCATTGAAAAAGATACCAAGAAATTTTGACTACACATAGGTGTAATCAGATATGAACAATGCTTAGAAAAAGTGAAGACACAAGAATATTTATGAAGGTCAAAGTATTGAGAGAGATTTGAGATAAAGTAAGAAGAATGTGGGACTAAAGAGAGAGAGAGAGAGAGAGATTAGAGAGAGAGAGAGAGAGAGGAGAGAGAGAGAGAGAGAGAGAGAGAGAGAGAGAGAGAGAGAGAGAATAAAGTAAGAAGAATGTGGGACTAAATCAAGAGTAAGTGAGAAAAGAAGAGAAGAGACTAAAGAGAGAGAGAGAGAGAGAGAGAGAGAGAGAGAGAGAGAGAGAGAGAGAGAGAGAGAGAGAGAGAGAGAGAGAGAGAGAGAGAGAGAGAGAGAGAGAGAGAGAGAAGAGAGAGAGAGAGACTTGTAAAACTTCTAACCAATCTAGTGGGTAAATATAGAAGTGGGTGCTTCATAGTTTGAGTGGGTGCTCAAACAAGGTGAGATCATTGTAAGAATTTGGAATAGGTGTTCGTGTTAGATATGTTGATTTTAGCGGGTTTCTCCCTTTAAGGGTTTCCCACCATAAATTTGGTGTCTTGTGTACTTGTCTTCTTGCATGCACTTTGATTTGTTCATGGTTTGATTTTGGTTATAACTAAGAAAATTCAAAGGTTGAAAAATTTATGTAGACTGATTCACCCCCCTCTTAGTGCTTTTGATTTCCAACATATACATTCCCCCTCGTGATCAGGAATGAACCATAGAATAAGAGTGTGTCACCAGGAAATGGTTTGAATTGTGTGCTAGAAAGATGTGATTGATAAAGCATAGATCGTAGCTTGTGAGTGATGTGGTGAGGTTAATTTTATATTGATACCCTCAATAGTCGAGTATGAACCATGGAAATAGAGTGCATCATAGGGTAATTAACACAACATGTAAAGGTATATGTAAAAAAGATATGTTATGAACACATAGAGTGTGTGATAGATCTTCGAGAAAGAGATGTCATGAATGCATGATGTGTGAAGCATGTAGAGGGTAGTGTGTGACGTTCATGCATGTCATATGCCCTCAAAAGTCAAGTGTGAACCAAAAAAATAGAGTGCGTCATAGGGAAATGACAATGCAAAATCATATCAAGGCGTGTATTATGCATGTGAAAGATGAGATGTGGAGTATAGAGTATGTGAGACATCTAATAGTGCTAAGGGGAGAAAAGTATGATGCCCCTAAAATTTATGCTACTTGAATGTGCTATTTGATGAAAGTGAAGGATGAGGGTACTCCACCCTATGCTTAGAGATAGAGGTGTGTGACCATGCTCAAATATCGGTGGTGTATAAGACAAATGTTGAGTCGATGAATGAGAGTTATGCACTTAAGACCTAGGAGGTGATGAATGCCTATGTAGAGGAGACCATGATGGTGATGTGCACCTATATGAAGGTGAATGTGGAGGTGAGGAATGCCTATGATCTTTGTAGAAGAGATGGAGACCTATGCGTAGGAGAGTGGGGAGGCAATGAAAACCTATGTGAAGTAAGACTAGGCAAAGTGATGCATACCTATGTCAAGGAGCAATTTGAAGCAGGGACCTAGAATGATGTGATGGAATATAATATTGATGATACCATGTAGGCCACATGCAAAAAAGAGAGCTAGGAGTGAATTGTGCTTTATATTTGAGAGGATGTGGGGACCCGGATGCTCTAGCAAGTGTAGTGGAAACCTCAAGAGGAGGATGTAGCCATGGCATGGATGGTGAAACACCATTGGTTGTTATTACTTACTTGTTGTGAATGAATTTTAGACAAGTAATTTATGGAGACAATATCTTGTGTTGCATGGAGCCAAGGGATACCTAAGAGCATATCACACCCTTAAATTGATGGTGCTAAAAGAATAGGCACAAACATGGTGAGAGGAGCAGACGGTGACTAGAAGCTTGAAAAAACCATAAGATTTAGGAATTGGATATGAAATTTGTGAAAGTGGATAGCTAATAGTGACAAGAAGTGTAATAGAACACACATTGATGTAAAAGGATGGATCAATTCTAGTGTTATTAATTAGATTGAACCTAATAGAAGCACTAATATGTAAGTAACCTAGAAGAGAATGAAGCATGATAGTCATGATTGAATAAAGTAATGATCGGTGGAGATGCCTCAACATGAGAAAATAGAAAATTGAGAGTCCTCAATGTAGGAGTAGGAACTACACGATATGTATGATTGACTAAAGAATAAACCACTTTCTTATCATTTTTTAGAAGAGGATTGTTGTAAAATTTAAGCTTGTGATTTTCATTGGTAGTGCAGAATTCATAGGCTCTAGAAGCTCAATTCCAATATTATCAATAAGATCTTGAATAAGATTGTGACATTTGAACCATCGATATGTAGAATTTCTAACACATTGATGATAGTCTCATATGATATTTTCATTTTAATTACGAACTTTAGGATGAGATGGGTCCAAATTCGGTGGTGGAGGGAGTGTAATAAGGTTCCTCTCAATAAGTTGTGGTAGTAGAAGATGTTGAACTATAATAAATTTTGTGTATAAACGATTAGGTGATTTCCATTGAAGCTCTTTTGTATTAGATACTAAGTTGACATTAGCTTTAGATTTACTAGGTTTTGGAGATGGCTTGAAATTTGATTTTCTTTGAAAGCATGTAAAAGATGAAGGTTGTTCTTGATACTTAAGCTTGCTTATAGATAAGAGCTTATTTTTACATAGCTTAAGAGTATGACACAAATGATCGAATGAAGGAGATGTCTCAAAGTTCAACTTTCTTGGAGAGGTGTCAATAGACTTTGGAAAAATAGATCTTGAAGCTCAGAGTTTGTGAGTACATTAGACATCTTAGCTAAGTTATTCTTTATCATAAAACATAATACACTAGATTTTCATTAGATCCTTTCTTAAGTTAGGATATTTGAGCATAGGATATCTTAGAGCTGATAAAGATGGAGAAATGAGCAAAAAAACATCAACTATATGCGTAAAATATGTTTACCGAGTGGATAGGTAGATCATAAAACTAACACATTACATAGTCTTAGAGACTGTGAGGAAAAATATTTGCAAGTAAAGTGTTATCATCCACATAGTCTAGGTATGCTACTTGAAATGCTTGAATATGCTCTTGAGGGTCTCCATAGCATTTGAAAGTAGGAAACTTAGGGGTGATGAAATTGAGAGGAAGCGAATAGGTGGAAATACTTGATTGTAAAGGAGTGTGAATAACTGAAGTGGAATCCAAAGATGATGATGCATGAGAGGTAGCCAATTGAAGTTGACGAATTTGTGTGTGCAAATCATGATATAAAGAAGTTAAATCAGGAGTGTTCCAAGAAGAGCCAAGATGTTCATTAGAAGTATTAGGTTGAATGATGGGAGTGATAGTAGTAGGAATGAAAGAGGGAATATGAAGGGTTTGAGTGGAGGCCACAACAGCCGAGGAGGAACCTATAAGATGAATTGAAGCAACATCATGAGTAATTTTAGTAATAATAAAAACATGAAGAAAATGTGGAAGATGAATAGGATTATCACATAAAGCTTGGTGAAAATTTGTGAGCTTATCTAATTGTTCTTGATCAACATTTGTGTCTTCATCATATGAGTGATCATTATCAGATGCTTCAATGTTTTTGAGGGGAACTTGATGAGAGTTAGTGAATGGGTTATCAATTTCAGCCATTGATTTAAAGACCTTATGAGAGGATGAAGGAGGCTCGAGATGCTTAAAAGACCCAAAACGACCACTACATGTGACAGACATAAGAAGAAAAACCCTTAAAAGAAGGTTGGAATTGAGTGATGGGTTCACCAAATGATTAAGAAAATATTTAATAAATAAATTCCTTATCCTATATTATGTAACAACGCTAAATATAAACAATAAGGTAAAAATTTGATCCAAGCAATTAAGTAATTTAAATTTAAAACCCTAGTTACAAATGAAAATATAAAGGAATTAGTTGATTTATAGTGAGGCCAAAATTATGCCAAGCTGGAAAACTATTGGAACAGAAACTCAGAGTGTCGCAATCGGACCTAGAAATTTTTAGGAGTGCGAGGAGTGTAAGGACTAGGGCACCTATGGAGGGTCAGGGGTGCCTCAGGTCTTAGAGACCTATTATGGGTGCCGTGATTACTCAAAAGCTATGGAACTTGGTTTCGTAGGGTTGTAAGATGTTCATTGCTTTTCACCTTTGATCACCGAGTATTTCATTGGGCTTAGTTGTTATTAACTTGAAACCTGAAATCATAAAGAAGAACATACAAAACCCATACCAAATAAAATCCTAAAAAATAAAATGCAAAATGAGGGGTCGGATTGTCCTCGGATGTCAACAATGTGAACTTAGGACTAAGTGTTGCACTACATCTCAAACCCACTATATATTTATGTGTGTATGTGTCGAAATTGTGCCCTAGGTGGCTCTTGTGCATGTCACACTTGATATCAAGTAATAAATAAATGTAGAAGATGCAAATAGATATGTGCATGGAAGAATGAACTTTCCCTCTTATGTGTGTATGCAAAAAGGGCAGTCCATTTTCCCTTATGTGGAGCTAGATGGATGCTTGAATGCTCTTAGAATAATTTTGACACAACCTTAGGTGATGATAACTAATGTTTAGTGCTTGGTCCTTTTTATGGTCACATAACTTTATATTTATATGATTCCTTTGCTTGAATTTTGTAATTAACCCCAAAAATATTGACCACCAAGAAAATAAGATGCCCAAATAGATAGAAAGGAACCAAAAGATGTGAGCAAAATACAAAGAGGTTATGGGAACCTAGATGGGTTGGGGACACTTGCGCGGCTGGCACTGGTACAGGTGTTGGTGTCAGTGAAAAATGCCAAAGTATGAAAATAAACTTGGGCAAGGAGTGTAAGACAAAAAGAGGAAACACAAAACAATCAAATATGGCCAAATATAGTGATCAATTAGTATTTTTCTCACTTAGGAATCATATGAATAGTAGTATGTGATCAGGACTAGATAGATACCCAAAGTGCGTGATTTAGTTTCTAAAGTTGCATGACACAACATTCTTGATTCAAACACAACTCTCTACTATCGCCGAATCTTTATACACCCTTTCATTGCAACACAAATGTCATGATTGGAACTAAAATGATCAAACATCAAACATACCTTGTGGTCATCTTCTAAAGTCTTCATCAACCACCTTGATGCTCCTTCTTTGTAACATTACACCATGATTGTACCTGATCAAATACAAACATGCCTTAAAACACAAACCCATATCTTGATCATGACCTCAAGACTCAAATGAATTCATTAGGCCTCCATACACCTTCTTGATTGCATAGTCTTCTGTCAAGCTCAACACATATCATATGAAGCATAACATGTTCATGCATACTACTCTAATGAACTCAAGACCATCTTCTATACTATTTTCTTGCACTTGGAGATAAAGTATGACTTTCTTAACTCCCCTTGGCTCCTATATTCCATTAATGATTGCTTTGGGAAAAGGAATCACACCCGGTTCTGCCTAAAATGTTCAAAATATTCCTTTGGTAGTGGTTTGGTTAGAATATCAACAATTTTATCCTTGGTTGATACATATTCAATCTTGACACTTTTCTCATTCACTTTCTCTCTTAAAAATGATACCTGATAGGAATGTGTTTGGTTCTTGAATGCATGACAGGGTTTTTTGACACACTTATTGCACTTGTGTTATCACAAAAAATAGGAATGGGACTACGATACTCTACCTTGTAGTCTTTTAAAGCCTATTTCATACGAGATCACTTGAGTAGAACATGAAACAAATACCACATACTCAGCTTCACAAGTAGATAAAGCTACTGACCCTTGATTATTTCTTGAGCATGAAACTAGAAGTCTCTTAGGAAGAAAGATGCACCAAAGTAGTGTTTTTCTATTATCTTAACTTCCTACTAAGTCAACATAAATATAGGATATCATGTTAAAATATTTGCATCTTGGATACCATAAACCATACTCCTTAGTCCGTTTGAGATAATTGAAAATCATTTTGATTGATTACAAATGATTATCCTTTGGATTAGATTGAAATATTCCTATAAGTCCCATTGCTTGCATAATATCATGCCTAGAAGTAGTAGATTACAAAAAATTTCCAATTGTAGACCTATATACTATCTGATCCACTTTTGGTGATTCATCTTCTTTTCTTAGCTTACACCCTATAATCATAGGTGTAATAATAGGTTTTCTATCTTCCATTCTAAACTTTCTCAACATTTATATTATATATTTTTATCCTAAAATGAAAATACCTTTTTCTGATTGAATGATCTATAGTCTAAGAAAAAATAACATCTCTCCTAGAATAGACATCTCAAACTCCTTCATTACATTATCAAAATCCTTGGTCATGCTTTCATTGTCTCCTACAAAGATAATGCCATCTACATATACCACTACCATTAAATGATAATCTCCTTCAATATTTAGGTATAGATTGGTATTTTATTCTCCTTTTGAAACCTTGGTCTAATAGATATCTATCTAATCTATCACACCAAGTTATTATGGGATGGATTTAGACCACAAAGAGCCTTCTTTTGTTTGAAAACATATTATTAATCATTTGTCAATAGAAAACCTTCGGGTTGCTCTATATATTTTTCTTCTTCCAAGTTACCATTTAAGTTCAATCTAACTTTACATCAATTTGGTATACATTTGTTATCCTGTGTTTTTGCAAGGGAAAATTCAACTTGAAAACAAGACAACTATACACTAGTGTCAAAAATTTTCATTGTAAACCTTCCTAGACACCCCTCCAAGTCAGTCCATCCCATGTGCTAGGCCTATCCCCATCCATTCAGTGTCCATGTATGTGGCCTCACCCTCTCCCATGTGTTGAAAAAAGGAAAACAAGTTCACCGGATTCTTTGGGGACAATGTGTTTCAAGCGGACCTTTCGGCAGCTTAGGAATAACTACTTTTAACCTTCTAGGACTAGTGCATAATCTATGGAGATGAGTTTAAGTTATAAATTCACCAAGAAACTATATTCATGAGCTAAGATCATTGTTCAAGTTATTTAGGAATATTTGGAGATTCAAGAGCAAGTTCGGAAAAAGTGGGTTTCGAGGCCAAAGGAGGTTGCAGACCGTGAAAATGCACATGAACTTCGAGAGATGATTTTGGGAGCTCCAGAATGAGTTGGAGGTAAAAATAATATCAATGGAAATATGATTTAATGCCTGCTGTTGATGACGAATCACAACACCGGATGCCGATCGATTTCTAGGTTGATCACTCTGCATCCAAAGTGTGATTGCACAACATTGAAACCTCTCTACAAGTGTGGGACTTGTAAAAATGAGAGAGGAATCTCCAAAGAAGGCTGGTTCCTACTCCTAAACTACCGCCACAAGGTATTCCGGTCTGAGAGCAAGCTAATCTAATCCTAATCTAACCATGCCAAAGAGACAAAGAGAGAGAGAAAAGGGAAAAATAGCAAAAGCCTACACTAAAACAAAGTGATACACCGAGAGAAGGAGAATGTTGAACATCTATCAAAAATACCATGGAACAAGGAGAGGAGAGCAATGGAAAGGATGGAAAGACACATCACAAACCCAAGGATATATTTCACACTGAGAAAATGTCCTTAACTCCATGAACACAGCTCCAAACTTGCAATGAACATTTGAACATGCACAATACCTGCAATGAAGAGAGGCAAGATGAAAGACAAGAAAAGAACGAGAAAGGATGGACGGATGCATCACAAAACACATTTTTGTTGCTCCGAGGAGTTTACAGAACATCATTTCAATAGTAAAAGGAAAAAATGCCATTACAGAGCGAGGAGGAGGTTCGAACTCCATTTTCAACCCCTAGAGAAGAAAAGAAGGGAGGCAGAGCTAAAAGGTGAACCACCACTTAGAAAGAAGCCCCTCCTTACAATTTATAGGAAGAATGAGAGAGGGAGAAGAGAGGAATTGAAATCTACCCCAACCACCTCCAGATTGCATTAATTCATCTCATTATGGCCGTAGGTGAGATCCTCAACAAACTCAAAATATGGCGAACTATATTTTGCATTTTTAATAATTTGTTCTCACCCAATTAAAGATATCTAGTCCTAGTTGGGCGAGAGGACCTTGCAAGATTTCCAAAAGTCCAACCTTGCATGAATCCGAGCTCCCTAGGTCAAAAGTTATGGCCATCTCGAATATCTCGCGCTGTGGTCCGCTTCTGTCGCGCTCAAAATGTTGTGCCTCCCGAAGGTGCACCAAGGCGCAACCTTCACCATGTCGACACTCGTGTCATGCGCCATTTTGTGCGCCAAGGTGAAACTTTCATCATGTCGACACTCTGTGTCATGCGCCATTTCCGTGCGTGCGCGGCGCAACTTTCACCATGTCGACACTCATGTGTCATGCACCATTTCCATGCGCCAAGGTGCAACTTTCACCATGTCGACACTCTGTGTCATGTGCCATTTCCATGCGCCAAGGTGTAACTTTCACCATGTCGACACTCTATGTCATGCGCCATTTCTGTGCGCCAAGGCGCAACTTTCATCATGTCGACACTCTCTGTGTCATGCGCCATTTTCGTGCGCCAAGGGCGCAACTTCACCATGTCGACACTCGTGTCATGTGCCATTTCGTGCACCAAGGCGCAAATTTCATCATGTCGACACTCTATGTCATGCACCATTTACATGCGCGCCAAGGCATAACTTTCATCATGTCGACACTCTGTGTCACGCGCCATTTCCGTGAGCCAAGAGCGCAACTTTCACCATGTCGACACTCTCGTGTCATGCGCCATTTACATTCGCCAAGGCGTAACTTTTTCGGTGTTTCCATATCCTTCTATTTGTCTATATCTACCCTGGGGAGATATTTACAACAATTTGGTGACTCAAGCGGGATCACTGCTGCTAGGTAGAAGATCGGTGGCCTTTTAGCGATCCATTGGGCATGGAGTCATAAGCAAGCACGAAACCGATATGAAATTTGAAAACCTCCTCCGAGCCACTTGGAAACCCACTGAAATGGAGTCGTTCTCACCAAAAAATCCTTTGAAATGGACTGTGCAAGAGCAAAACCTGAAGCACCAAAACTATGTACAAAAGATGAAAATCATACATGCTCCAAATGGAACATGCAGAGTGTGCACAAGCACTTCTTTTATCTTGAAAGCAAACCTACCTACTCTACTCTAACTGGAAGCAAAGGTGAGCTAAACAAACCCTGTAACTGGTTGTGCAAAATAGCTTCCTTTCTTCAAAATTGGCAACCACGCAACTGATTTGGTACTGAACATGGCTGATTGGATGAGTGGAAAATCAACAAGAAGCTGGTCTTCTACCCAAATCATCAAGGTATCAGCTGAAGGCAAATTCAATACCTCTTTTAGTTGTTCTGCATTTGGATTGGAGAGGTATGACAGCTGATCCTTGGTTCTTTGTAGCTCATCCTCATGCTTAGAAGCAAGCATGACTGGTTGTGACTTCTCCTTTGGCTCCAATAAAGCCAAATACTTGATTGGGCAGAGGTCGATCCGTTGAGTATGCCCATAATTCTGATTTTCAACTCCAAGAATGGAGTTCTCTTGTAGACCCCGAATGGATGGTGTGGAAGAAATGGTGAAATTATTTTGTCCTTTCTTTTCCTCCGATGAAGAACATGAAAGATTAAAATCTTCCAATCTTGGTTCCAAAGAGCTGTATAAGATGCGGAGTTCTTTGTAAATGCGTGCTCTCCTTCATGACAATAGGCTCGGGTGTTTGGAAGCGTGGATGATGAAAGAGAGAATGGTGGAAACTCAACCGACTCTTCTCCATCAAAACAGTCCTCCAAATCGACGAGATAAACTACCTCATGACTGTCCCTGCATTTGCAAATGTTTGACTTCCTCCATGGTGTCCTCTTGATCTGCAACTTGATCACCATGGTTTCTTTCACCCTCCAACATTGAGTTTGAGAGATCAAACTCATCTTGATCTTAGAGCTTGAGAGAGGTGAAGTAGAAAGAAGAACCGAAGGTTCTCCACCAGCAGCACACTTTGTGCTCAAAGCCCTTGGATCTACTGACCTTCTCCTCCACAACTAGAATGTGCTCCTCTTCTTTTGGATTTGGAGCAACTTCTCCTTCCTCCAATGTTTGAAGACAATCTTCTCTCTTGATTGAACTCTTCCTCCGGCATGAAGTTTGTCAAGTCAAACTCTTCGATCTTGCTAACTCAGAGGACAAGTTGGGGCTGTAAGATCTTCTTCTTCTCAACTACAACAAAATCAGTCGACCACCATTTGTTCAACCTCACCTCTTCGTAGGCTTAACCATCAAGGGATCTTTGTTATCCCAAATTTAGCAGCCCAAACTCACTAAGCTCTTAATCATTTCTTCTTTTCTTGGCTCTTCCTCTTGCCATCCTTGATGACCGATTTTTGCAATTTCTTCTTCCCACATGGAATTGGGAATGCAAGAGGAGGGATGGGTTGTAACTCAACCTGATTTTACAATTTTGTGTGGTGGTGGAGGTCGTGAAACCTCTTGTTTCTTTGGAGTGGAAGGTATTTCATTTAGATCTTGTGGAGGGGATGATTGTTTGGAAGGAAAGGGAAAGAATAATTGAGATGGGGTGGAAGACTAGGGGATAGAGGATGGATTTCACACTTGGGGCAGCGTATGCCGAGCTTAAAACTTGGTACTTACTGCAATGATATAGATTGAGAAGGAGGAAAAGAAAGAGTATGAGATGGTGTGCTTACCCATTGACAAGGTTGTTGAATACTTCTCTCATATACCTCTATTCCTTCAATCCACCTCATGAAGCAATGGCAAAGTGTTGCAATCATGAAGTCCAGCTTCTCTTGAGGGTTGTAATGCCTTGGAAAAGGTCCCACCCATGGGGGGTGCTCCACGACCAATTCCAAATGCTTTCATTTTTGCTTGAGCCCTGGACTGCACCATGTTTACCTCCATCTTTTGGATTTTCTCCAACAGACCAGCATCTTGCATCTGATGGTCTTCATTGTATGCATACTATTGCTCTTGGAAAGCTCCATAGCCAAACTGACTTTGGCATTGCTGCTCATATGGGTATGTATGCTGATTTTGAATTTGTTCAAAATTTGATTTGGAGGATTTAAAAACATGTTGGAGGTGGGAAACATTCATTCTTGCTGTAAATGTGAGTTCCATGATGGCAATGAAGTCATGATTGCACAACTTCATGGAATGGAAAAGAATGAAAGAGATGGAAGAAGGATGGAAAAGCGGTCTCATGACTTACAAACGGGTTGTTGATCGGATGGAGTCGCCAGATGTGTTTACAAGTGCCTCCAAAGGCTGAAATCTTCACAGAACACACCAACCTGAAAAGATGAAGTGGAAGACCTCTAAGGTCCCACCGATCATGCTAAAACTGTTGATGACGAATCACAACACCCCTGGACGCTGATCAGATTTCTAGGTTGATCACTCGCATCCAGTGTGATTACACAACATTGAAACCTCTCTACAAGTGTGGGACTTGTAAAATGAGAGAGGAATCTCCAGAGAAGGCTGGTTCCTGCTCCTAAACTACCTGCCACAAGGTATTCCAGTGCAGGCAAGCTAATCTAATCCTAATCTAACCATGCCAAGGAGAGAGAGAGAGAGAAAAGGGAAAAACAACAAAAGCCTACACTAAAACGGTGATACACCAGAGAAGGAGAATGTTGAACATCTATCAAAACTACCATGGAACAAGGAGAGGTGAGCAATGGAAAGGATGGATAGACGCATCACAAACCCAAGGATATATTTCACACGAGAAAATGTCCAGAACTCCATGAACACACGGCTCCAAACTTGCAATGAACATTTGAACATGTACAATACCTGCAATGAAGAGAGGCAAGAAGAAAGACAAGCAAAGAACGAGTAAGGATGGACGAGATGCATCAAAAACACGTTTTTGTTGCTCAGGAGTTTTGCAGAACATCATTTCAATAGTAAAAGGCAAAAATGCCATTACAGAGCAAGGGAGGAGGTTCGAACTCCATTTTCAACCCTAGAGAAGAAAAGAAGGGAGGGCAGAGCTAAAAGATGAACCACCACTTAGAAAGAAGCCCCTCCTTACAATTTATAGGAAGAATGAGAGAGGGAGAAGAGAGGAATTCGAAATCTACCCCAACCACCTCAGTTGCATTAATTCATCTCATTATGGCAAAGAGGTGAGATCCTCAACAAACTCAAAATATGGCGAACTATATTTTGCATTTTTAAGAATTTGTTCTCACCCAATTAAAGATATCCAGTCGTAGTTGGATAGAGGACCTTGTAAGATTTCCAAAAAGTCCAACCTTGCATGAATCCGAGCTCCCAGTCAAAAGTTATGGCCATCTGAATATCTCGCGCTGTGGTCTCGCTTTGTCGGCGCTCAAAATGTTGCGCCTCCGAAGGTGCGCCAAGGCGCAACCTTCACCATGTCGACACTCTGTGTCATGCGCCATTTCTGTGCGCCAAGGTGCAACTTTCATCATGTCGACACTCTGTGTCATGCGCCATTTCCGTGCGCCAAGGCGCAACTTTCACCATGTCGACACTCTGTGTCATGCACCATTTCCATGCGCCAAGGTGCAACTTTCACCATGTCGACACTCTGTGTCATGTGCCATTTCCGTGCGCCAAGGTGTAACTTTCACCATGTCGACACTCGTGTCATGCGCCATTTCGTGCGCCAAGGCGCAACTTTCATCATGTCGACACTCGTGTCATGCGCCATTTTCATACGCACAAGGGCACAACTTTCACCATGTCGACACTCTGTGTCATGCGCCATTTTTGTGCGCCAAGGCGTAACTTTCATCATGTCGACACTCTGTGTCATGCACCATTTCTGTGCGCCAAGGCGCAACTTTCATCATGTTGACACTCTGTGTCATGCGCCATTTCCGTGCGCCAAGGCGCAACTTTCACCATGTCGACACTCTGTGTCATGCGCCATTTCTGTGTGCCAAGGCGCAACTTTTTTAGTGTTTCCATATCCTTCTATTTTTCTATATCTACCCGGGGGGGGAGATATTTACAACATGCCCTACATGGTGGTAATCTTAGATTTTTCACAACACCCATGGATTTATTTCCATAACTCAATATTCACAGAACAAGATACATAGTCATGATAAAAAGGACATATTGAGGAGGTTGCGTGGTGAAAAATATAATGAGACCATCCCATTTTTTTCAAAATGAAATTTTAGTCAAAATAATATAAGGAAGTTCTCATAGAGACCTTTGGGAGCTCCAACAACATCATTTTCAAACTTCTCTCCAAGGTACAAACTCCGTCCTTAGCCAAAATTTTGAGTGCCAAGTGGTATCATGAGGCCGAGGATAACTTTTGTGTCCCAATCATCCATTTCAAGGGGATAGAAAATTTTTCCCCCATACCTTAAGCCTCATGGAGCCACCACATGATCCGGGAGGCTTCGATAAACACCTTTTGTCATTTTTCTAGCCACCACTCCAAGGTACACATGTTTGACACTTGTCACCTAGGGATGGAGGTACACTATTGTGTTCCCTTTGTCCCTTTCCAAGGGGAAAAGGGAGAAAAAAAAAATGCACCCACCACCTTGATCCTGCTAGTTCCTCATTTGACCAAAAACTAGCTCCTGTGTACTCAAGCTAAGCTCTTTTCACTATCCCCTCAACCTGTGCATGCAAGCCACTTGTCATCTAGGGGTGAAGGCACACTTTTGTATCTCCTTCATCTCTTTCCAAGGAGGACAAAAAAATGTTCCCTCTTCCTCATGTTTATAAAATGTGCCCCACTTTTGCTCTGTTTCCACTCGAACTCTAACAAATTGTTTTCAGAATCTTCCACATCCATTTTTCATCTTGCATTCACCCTCCCACTTTTACATGATCACAATAGAAGATTTCTATCAAAAAAATATTTATTTTAAAATTTCAAGGCTTAGTGTTTGCAAATTAACTCTGTATCCCGCGAAGGAAAAATTATCGTATCTTGCAAATTGGAGCATGGATTGAAGTGAGGTTTTTTGTGTTCTTCACAATTTCTAGAAGCCTTAAATACCCAAGTGATAGATACTACATGAACGGTCCAAATTTTTTATGATGAAAAAACCTTGACTTCATGCCCTCATTTTGTAAAATTTTATTTCCCATTGTTTTATAGATCAGATCAAGATAAAAATTTGAACATGAGATTGTGAGGAAAAACCTATCCCAGTGGAGGTGATTTCATCAAAATCAAAGGTCGAGAAAACCACTTTCCAAAAATAGTAATTCTCTACATGAGCACTTACTATAAATAGTAAATTCTCACAGTGGGTAAATTCTTCAAAAGTAGTGTGTAGAGGGAACAACGGAAGAAAAATAAGGTGATTGAAGGTGCAAAAGTGAAAATAGAAATTTACTAAAAATAGTAAATTCTCATTCCAAGTCTGAGAAAATGATAGTGGGATCATTTTTAATCCATCTATTTACTTTCCGACATCTTTGTAGGGTTCTCGGTGATGACATTTCTCTAGAAAGGTAATTTACCCTTCGCAAAGGGCAAAGACATCAATTTAGCTACAATGGTGTACAAAGGGGAAACTAAACATCAGAGGATGCACAGAAAAATCCCAAGGCATTGGGTAGTCTAATAAAGTATGTAAAAGGGCTCAATCATCTATTCTCCCTGGGGAGAAAGTTGAGAAAGCTCAATGTGTCATTCAAAGTAAGCCAAACTAAATGAACTTAGTGTGCCAGGTCAAACAATATCAATGAGGTTAGTGAGCTAAGGGGGTTGATCAATTGAGCATTAACCAAATCAAATCATGCTGAAATAACTATATGAGTTGTTATTACAACTCATTTACATCACAATATTATATTTACCAGTATGTAAATATAATCAACCAATACATTATAATATAACTCTCACAATAATAATGTGAGCACTATATATATTCCCTAATATTCCCCCCCTTAGTGTGAACATGAGAAAAACAATCACACTTCTTCTACAGCTTGTCGCCCATGCATGCTCATGATCTTGGCTCTTTGATGGTTTTGCAAAGGCTGACCAACAACCTCAGTATGAACCCCTTTTCAACAAAAATAAACCCATTTCCACCAAAAATAACCCATGCTCCGGTATGAGCACGTGCTCATCCTCTTCAAGAAACATGACGTTGCTTTTTCCTCTATGCTTTCATCTTTCCACAATATCTTCACATCATGGAATTAACATAGGAAAAACTGTTCACTTTATTAAAACAAAAGTATATCCTGAAAAATGAATAAAAACATGTACACAACAACTAAAAAAGCACGCTAAAACAAAATGCCACAACCTCATTTTATGGCCTCGTCAATTGCTTAGGGCGAGAGGACACTACTTTTAAGTCAAAAGTGTTTATTATTATAGTCATATATTTGGTTCTATTGTTAAAATCAATTATATATTTTGATTTTAAGTCAAAAGTGTCATTATAATTCATTTTTTGTGTTGTCAAATCATGTGACCTAATTGTATTGTCAAAAGTATGTTTTTGTGTCATGTCAATTTCAATGTAGAGTCCTTTTGTCTGAGTCAAAGTGTCATCGTAAAACTTGTGAGTCATTGTAAAAAGAGTCAAAATATTGGAAAATATATATTTTTCCCTTACGGATGCATTTTGGTGTTACCCGACGCGTTCGAGAAAATCAATTCTTTCACATTACGGGAGGGAAGAAAAGAATAATCACAATGTGGAAAATGTTAACCAACATGATCATATTTGTTGAGTAAGAAACATCATTCATTGGAGGATGGAGGCATAGGAGGCTGGAGGTCAATCAACAACCTCTCGCCAGTCACTAGAAACAAGGATGCAAACGTAGCTGTGGTGTCATTTTATGGTGTGAGTTTACTTTTATTTTTTGATTTCCGGTGTGCTTATTTTTTTGAATTCCAGTTTCAATTGTGTGCAATATGATTTTAGTGTTCCTATTTTGTGTTGAATAAGTGAAATTTTCTCATTGAGGGGAAGAACATGATCTCAATTTTCCATTTCCATTTCTGCCTCCTTTTTCAAGTTTCCTACATAATTCCATGAAGGAAAAACATAGTGGACATACGAAAGAAAAAGGAAAAGCAACATCAAGATATTGAGGTTGTTGGTTTTCCTGTAAAACCATCCTTTGTTGAGGTTGTTGGTTATCATGTAAAACCATCCTTGTTGAGGTTGTTGGTTTTTGTGTAAAACCATGCTTGTTGAGGTTGTTAGCTGTCATGTAAAATCATCTAGATCATGAGCACGCATGGGCGGAAAGCTTCAAAATAAGTCTCGATTATTTTTCTTCCATGTTCGTACTAAGGGGGAATTTCGGGCTAACTATATTATAGTGCTCACATTATAATGTTTAGGTGAATATTATTAATGTATATGTGAGATTATATAGATATGGTTGTAACTATGCATGTAATTTGTAAACAACTTACTAAGATAGTTTTTAGGAGGTTTAGGAGATATTCGTGGGAGATGTAGTTATACCTACATCCTAAATTATAGGAATGATATTCCTATATAATTGTAATGTATTATGTTGAATAACTATCCGGAATGAATGGAAAGTAACATCATTATTACGTGAATTTTTAATATTTTAATAAGTCACTCTTAATTAATAAAAGGGGACTTAATTTCATCCCTAGGGATTCGAAGAGTCACATGTTGTGGAGGAAAATCATAAAGTCGTGGGGGTAAGTGAAGAGTCCTTTTGAGATCTATAAATTGTAATGACTTCCCCATTCTTAAGGGTTGTCAATTTTGTATGCTTAAGGAGAGATTACTACTTGGAGTAAAGAAAAATAGATAGAAAATTTCCTCTATTCTTCCTCTCATATGTTCTTCCATTCCTCACTATGTACAAATTTTCCAAAATATCAATGAATAAGAAAGGAGTTTCTTTCTTTTCTTGATGAGAGAATTATTGAAACTTTGTGTTCATAATTCTACCTTGTCTTGATGTTAGTAATATATATTTTTTATTTCTATAAATTTGTGTGATGATATGTTTTGATTAGTGTTTACAAGAATATGCTTTTCTACCTGCAATATTAATCCTCCTTCCTTTTCCCACTCACTTTTCCCACCTTCTCAGAAATTCCTCCCTTGTAAGAAAGTGTAAGATTTTACCACATGTTCAGTGGAGTGTTCTTGTTGGATCCCTGGTCTCTAGGCCACCCACTAATTTCATTTTTATTTAGTCATAACAAATGGAGCTGAACCATTTAAGCATAGGGATCTAGAGTATCGTAGCGTTGGTAGATACCCACCAATTTGTCCACCTCGACAAATTTTCTTGCCAATGATTTTGCGCCCACCGTGGGGAAGACTTGGAAAATTTTGCACCCAAAATACATATAAAAAAATAAAATAAAATTTAAATATCCCCAAAATCATTTTTTTGGAATTTTAAGAGTCACAGAGCCTTATGTATCACAGCTATGGCTATTCATAGTAACCCTCTCCCGTCCAATGACTTGAATTAATTTTCCACATCTAACAAGACATTGTATCTAACTTGAGGGAATATTTTTGGCATAACTGAGAAAGTTTTTCACACTAATTCATATCTACTAGGGTGTTATTTATTGAAGATCAACGTGTTAAAGAATTGGAATGAGCGAGACAATCCCAAGTGTAAAAAAAGAGAGCTTAAGTCCATCTCAAGTTTACAAGATGGTTGATTGAAAATATACCAGGTCACATAGACAAGGAGGAGTTCTTGAACCCATCTTTGAAGAGCTCCAAAGAAGGAAAGAACTAGTAAGAAAATCAGGACACTCCCTTCATCCCAACACTTCTCTCATTGGTGGTCCAAGTGATGTCAATCCATTGGACATAGAGTTTCCAAATCTCAGTGAATATTTTGAAAAATTTACTAACGTAGAAACTAAAGTAAAAGTTGTAGATAGAGAAGTAGAAGAAGAAAGAGCCGAAGCGAAGAAAGAGCTAGAACAAGATCATAAGTCCATAACTAGAGAGGAAACAAGAGCAACATCTGAAGTGGAAGTTGAAGCCATAATGGGTGAAAAAGAGAGACCTTAACCAATTGTGCCATGGGGAAGAAACACAGGCCCACCTGAAATACCACAACCTCTTCATGAATTGACACTAGGTTCAAGAAAAATATTTCCCAAGTTCAAAGAAAATGGCTCATAACTCCCAGAAAAACATGTGGAAGTCTTCATCACCACCTGTGGTGTGCTAGGAGTTGAACACAAAGATGTATATGTCAATTTTTTTGGAGTCCTTATAAGACAAAGCACTAGAATGGTTCTACCTCCTACTTGCTAGATCAATCACCTACTGAGATGATATCAAAACTTGCTTTGAGGACATATTCAAGTCCACTGAAGACTACCGGGACCTCTTAGTACAATTGTTTTATATGAAGAAAGAATCCAGTAAAGGCATGAGGGATTTTGTAGCTAGATACTAAAGGATAGTAAAGAGGATGCCTCTAAAAGATACACCCTCGAGTACGAAAATGTAACAAGATTCTTCATAAATTCTTAGCTCCCCGAGGTTGGGTTCATTCTCGAAGGTCTCAACCTATAACTCTAAAGAAAGATCAAGATTTTTCCAATGAATTAGAAGATGACCTCATCCTATCAAGAAAGATCAAGAAACCTTCAAAGGGAAAGACCTAACATCAAAAATATGAGAGAAAAGATCCATTGTTGCAGAAATTAGTAGATGAAGTGACAATATTAAAGAGGAAGTTTCCAAATGAATATCCCATCAAATCCCTAAAATAAATCAAATTGTAGGGGCACCCTAAAGGCTTGCATTAGAGGCTCCACCTGTCAATCCAATTTGCAAGACTAAAGAATACGAAGAAGGATTTGAATAAGAAAATGAAGACAATGATTTCCTAGAGATTGAAGAAGTAGATAATTATGCACAAATAAGATTCTATGAATATTCCAAAGGTGATGATAAAGATGCACCCAATTTCTCATGTGTGGTATTCACCTATTCTTAGTATAAAAAGGGAGATTCTCCTCCGCCGATGCAAAAATATGAATATCGAAGATCCTACTATGGAAACTCTACAAACTAAAATAATCATTCAAGGATATCCATTTCCTCCCTCCATGGAGTCCATATTGAGAAGCATGATCCTGTGGAAAGAAAGAGGGCATAAATTATTCTAAGTAAGTCTTTCCATGTTACTTCTAAACCCAACTTTTCTCCTAAACAATCTAGTATTTCAAGATCCTTTAATGTACCTCCAAAGTAAATCAATCCTTCCAAACTTGTTACCTCGCCCAATAAAAGTTCTCCATCTTCCGAGGTAGCACCGTCTCCATGAATTAAAAATTCCACTATCCCTAGGACATCAAGTTCACCCACCCTAGCTCTATTTTATTTCATCGATCATACACACAAAACAAAAGTTCATATTTCAAAAGCTAAATATTTGCAAACACACACGGAGAAATACGAGAGGCTCTTCAATTTTATCAAGGGTGGTAGTCTAAATCCCAACACCAAAATATTAATCCTAATGGTATACTATCAACACCACCTACGCCTCCTACTCAAAAAAATTATTGCTTTAAGTGCATAAAATACTAATAAGATTGATATTTTCTATGTCTCTCTTATTGTTGGAAGATACCAGTTGAATAATTACATAATAGATTTAGGTGCTTCTGACAATGTAATGCCTATAAAGGTGGCTAATGGACTAGTGGCTCATGTTACTCAATGGAATCAAAAGATGTCCCACTTGTAGGAAATATCAATGATGCAAAGGTGGCTCTTTCCAAATTTTGGACAAGAAGGTGTCAACGGATATGTAGTGGACATTCCAACTTCATTTGGAATGTTGTTAGGTAAAGAGCATTTTCCAAGACATGGGAGGGAAAATCTAGATGAATTGGTCTTTTGCAACCCTCCCGATTAAAAGGGATATGGAGAATTTTCTTCTTGTGAAAATGATTAAATACATAGTGTAAAAATTTGGAAATCTAGAAGCTAATATTCTATACCGAAATGGAGGGAGGATGAATCATTTTAAAAAAAACTGAAGAGGAGGATGAGATTCCTACCTTGATAGGACCAAACATCCCTTTCCGAGGGGGTATTGATCTTGAATAAGTGTTGATAAATTGTGAGTTGTAAGAGCTTAACCCCAAGTTTCCATATGATGGGAGCCATGAAGAAGAGGAAGTGGTTCTTGATGAATTTCGAGCGGAGAAATCAGCTCACATGTTTACCCATGATAATGAGGTGTTATCATTCCCATTTGGAGAAGGAGATTCTCTTGATCATTCCATCTATGAAGATGAAAATTTGAGATGTGATGAGCCTTTGAAATATTTGAAAGAAAAATGTTAAGAAGAACTGCTAAGAATTATAGAAGAAACATAAGACCCTAAGCTAAGTCTTGAACTCCCGATTAAAGTTATGGATTTGTAAGAAAAATGTGAATCTAATTCCAAATTATCAACCAATTCAAAAATTGGTCATGATGAATCCTATCAAGGTGAAAAATATGATGTTCCCCCTAATATAACAATGATGGATGGATGTGATGATGAGATTGAAGTTTTCTCTTTTCCATTCGAAGAAGAGGACTCTTTCTATGATGAAAAAGTTGAAACAAAGACTTTGGAGGTCATCAAAGTTGAGACCCCTAGATAAAGAAGGATTGGAATAAAATGATCTTTTGGATGATGAAGAAATTATTCCAAATGGTTTCCTTGAATTTCAAAATGAGGATTCTTTGAATGAATGTAAGGGTGAAATTTTAGTAGTTCCAAAGAAGGACTCTATGCAAGAAATCTTGAAAGTAATGAGAAGACGCAGAAGATAGGTATGAGGTTATTCCCAATTCTTCACTCAATTTCCAAATACCTCATGATGGAATAGAATAAAAGGTTAAATTCAAGGCCTCTGATGAAAAAATTTTCAATAAACATGAATGTGGGAAAGAAGGAAACTCAATATATTCAAGAAATTCAAACAAAAATCAGCCTTGGGGAAATGATGAGATGCTAAATAAGAAATCAACAATGTGGGTGAGCACGAAAGGAAATTTGTAGTCTGAAATTGACTTTAAAGACAATAAGGGAAATGGAATACCTAAGAGAATATTTGAGCATCAAAGGGATCATGTAGGCTCACTCCTCCCAAGTATATAGGTAGTCATGAAAGCACCTAGATTTCATAAGTAGTTGAGGAAGGGAGGTTACTTTCTCGAACCAGATCAATGGATTTGTGGAGCATTATCACTAGTGTTACCCCTTTGGAGGTAACTTCTGAAAAGAAAAGTGCTACAATGAAAGTGGGTTATCCCCTGATTGTACCATAGGTGATTTAGGTGTGTTTTTCCTTTCCATATTGTGTGCATTCTTTCCCTTTCGTGTGTTGTGTGTTTTCTTTCGTGTGTGCGTGTAATCCTTTTATGTTATTTGTTTCTTTAACGACTCTATGAATACCAATGGATAAGGAACTATTCTGAATTATAAAATGAGATTATGGAGTTCTTTCTCATCCTATATTCACTTTGTTTGATCTAGAATGATTCCCTAAGTGAGAGCCAACTATTGTCATGTGTTTTTGCAAGTAAGGGAAAAATTAACTTGAAAACATGACAACTATACCCTGGTGTCAAAATTTTCATTGTAAACCTTCCTAGACACCCCTCTAGGTCATTCCATCCCCTATTCTAGGAATATAAACATCCATGAAGTGTCCATGTATGTGGTCCCACCCTTTCACATGTGTTGAAAAGAAGAAAACAAGTTCACATGATTCTTTGGGGATAATATTTTTCAAGGCGGACCTTTCAAAGAGGTTTAGGAATGGCTATTTTTAGCCTTTGTAGGGTTGGTGCTTACTCTCTAGAGTTGCGTTCAAGTGATAAATTCACCAATAAGCTATAATCATGAGCCAATATCATTGTGTAAGTGATTTAGGAATATTTAGGGAAGATTTGTAGATTTAGGAGCAAGCTAAAAAAGTAGATTTTTGAGGCCAAAGGAGCTTGCACTACGAAAAGGCATCTAAGATTCAGGAGATGATTCTAGGAGATCCATAATGAGTTAGAGTTCAAAAAAATATTAATGTAAATATGATTCAATTCCATACATGGTGGTAATATAATATATTTCACAAAACCCATGCATTTATTTCCATAAATCAATCTTCACGGGAACAACAAGAAGTTCGATAAAATGCATTTTTAAGGAGGTTAAAAACTGAATAATACCTCAATACCCATTCCATTATTCTAAAAATTCCATTTTCATTCAAAATCATATAATTAAGTTCCCAAAAATACCTTGGGAGCTTCGACAACGTCATTTTCAAGCTCCTCTCCAAGGTACAAGCTCCATCCTTCGCCAAAATTTTGAGTGCCACGTGGCAACATGAGGATGAGGAAAATTTTATGTCCCCATTTTCCATTTCCAAGGGGACACGGGGACATAAAAATTATCCCCCATTCCTTAAGCCTCATGGACCCACCACATGACCCCCGAGAGGCTCCAATAAGCACCTTTTGTCATTTTTCCAACCCCGCTCTAAGGGACACATGTTTGAAACTTGTCACCCAAGGATGGAGGAAAATTTTTGTGTCCCCTTCATCCCTTTCCAAGAGGAAAAGGGGGACAAAAAAGTTCCTACCCCATCTTGCTCCCACCAGTTCCTCATGTGAGGAAAAACTAGCTCCGGGTGCTCAAGTGAGGCTCTTTTCGCTATCCCCCTCGTGTGTGCATGCATGAAACTTGTCATCTAGGGATGGAGGTAAATTTTTCCCCTTCATTACTTTCCAAGGGGAAAAGGGGGAAAAAATGTTCCCCCTCCTCATGCTTATAAAAACTTGGAGTTAGCCATTTTTCACTCCCCCCACTTTTGCTTGTTTCCACCCGAAACTATGGAGATTGTTTTTCCATAATCCTCCACACCCATTTTTCCTTTTTAATTCATACCCCATATTTTACATGATCATATCAAAACATTTCTCTCAAAAAATTACAAATTTTTAAATTTCAGTGCTCCTTTTTCCCAGATTGACTTCATAGCCTGCGAAGGAAAAATCTTCGTATATTGAAAACCGTAGCATGATTAAAGTGAGGTTTTTTGCATTCTTCACCATTTACAGGAACCTTGAAGACACAAGTGATAACACTTACATGCACAGATCATATTTTTTATGGTGAAAAAACCCCAACTTTATGCCTTTGATTTTGTAAAATTTTATTTCTCACTCTTAGAGATCGAGATCAAGCTAAAACTTTGTACGAGAGGTTGTGAGACAAAAACCTTTCCTAGTGGAGTGTGATTTCATAAAAATATGAGGTCGTGAAAGCCAATTTAAAAAAATAGTAAGTCTCTACATGAGCACTTACTATAAATAGTAAATTCTTACAAAGTGAGCAAATTCTTCGGAAGCAATGTGTTTAGGGAACATCCGTAAGAACAAACGAGGTGATTGAAGGTGAAAAAAGTGAAAATATAAATTTACTAAAAATAGTAAATTATCGTTCCAAGTGTATAAAATAATAGTGGGCTCATTTTTCATCCATCTCTACTTTCTCCGACATCTTCATAGGATTTCTAGGTGATGACATTTCTCTAGAAAGTTAATTCATCCTTTGTAAAGGAATGGAGACATCATTTTGGTTACGGTAGTGTACAAAAGCGATACAAAACATCACAGGATGCAACATGAAAATACCGAGGCATTGAGAAGTATAATAAAGTATGCAAAAATGGGTCAATCATCCAATCTCCTCGGGAACAAGTTGAGTGAGCTCAATGGGTCATTCAAAATAAGCCAAACTAAATGAACTCAATGAGACAAGTCAAACAAGCTCAATGAGCTTAGTCAACTAAGGGGGTGATCAACCAAGCATCAAGGGGATCATCATAAGTAGTGTTCATAGGTCATCCTAAATTCACATCGGGAGAAATCAATAGTGTTTCTAAACACTCATTCGAAGCACGAATCACCTGTGCATCATACAAGGGGTAGATTGTGATCACCATCAAGAAGGAAAAAGTGTTCAAATTGAAATTCATTAGAGATTTCCAATCAATATAGAAATATTGTAGAGGGTCATCAAAGGCCAGTTTCTATTTTCCATTTCATTAGTGCAGACATCATCGAAGGCGTAAAACATCTTCATCCATGCTTTGGATCATTTTTTTTTCTCCTCCTCTCTCATTCTTTCTCCTCTTCTCTACCTCCTTTCTAATTCTTCGTTGTGAGTAATCATGATGTTTTCCTATTCATTTAAATATTACTATAGTTAATATTGTAATAAGTCAACCATAATTAATAAAAGGGGACTTAATTTCATCCCTAGGGATTTAAAGAGTCACATCTTGTAGAGGACAATTGAAAATTCATGTGGGGGTAAGTGAAGAGTCCTCTTGAGATCTATACATTTTAATAACTTACCCATTCTTAAGGGTTATCAATTCTATATGCTCAAGGAGAGATTAATACTTAGAGTAAAGCAAAAGAGATAACAAATTTACTCTATTCTTCCTCTCATATGTTCTTCCACTCCTCACTATGTACAACTTTGCCAAGATGTCAATGAAGAAGAAAGGATTTTTTTCTTTTATTGAAAAGAGAATTACCGAGACTTTGTGTTCATAAATCTACCTTACCTTGATATTAGTAAAAAAATTGTTTTCTTTATAAATTTGTGTGATGATGTGTTCGATTAGTGTTTACAAGCATCTTATTTTCTACCTGCAATATTAACCCCTTCCTTTTTCCCACTCCCTTTTCCTTACTTCTCATGAAATTCCTCCCTTGCAAGAAATTACAAGATTTTTCCGCATGTTCAATGGAGTGTTCTTGTTGGATCCCTAACCTCTAGGTCACCCACAAATTTAATTTTCATTCACGCATAATAAATGGAGCTGCACCATTCAAGAAGAGGGACCTAGAGTCTCATAACATTGTCATCGTTTTGACATTTATGTTAGGAAAATTATATAGTACTCACATGGTCATTAATAATTTACATATGGTAAATTATTATTGTGAGCTAAATTAGTTAGTAAGTTAAGAATATTCACGAGTTTGTTTGATGTGAGTTTTGATAAATATACTTGCGTAAATGGTTTGAGGGAGTTGGAGGAGTTACAACAACCTCCTAAAATATATGAAGTAAATTTCCTATATATATTTGTAAGCTTCATATTATTGATTACGGGAGAACATTGAATATCATTATTGGTTATTTGTTTTATGTATCTCTGATCATTATGTAAATCTGATCCAACACTTTCATATGGTATCAGAAAGCATCTTGGAGATCCAATTTTCCGTAAAAGTTTTAATACTTAGAAAATTGCATGAATTAAAAGAAGTTCATCATGAAAAAATAGTCGTTTCAGGTATGTTGAGGAGGAATTTAGAGATAGTGAAAACATTCTCTCTACAGTGATTTTACTATCTCAGGCTGTGTGTTTGGACATTCTCAGTGTTCATTATGTGTACACCGAGTTTGTATGTTGTCAATGTTGGTTCAACCACTTGTGGTTGTAAGATATGCCTGGAAATTATTATCATTGGTAGAGTAATTGGTTAATATTCTAAACCAGAGAGCATAGACTGAAATCCCACACATTTCAATGGGGTCATGATTTGTGAACCTGTTCGACTATTTGAAAAATTTTCAGCTCTGCAAAGGATATGTGGTTTTGTCTATATGTGAATAGATTATTTGTTCTCATCAAACCCTGCCCATGTGCTATACACTTGTCAAAACGACAAATCTCTAGGACCATCAATAAATGCCATAATAGAGTTGGATCATATTATTCATTTGTAGATCTATCGAGTGGACTTAAATATTTTTCTATACTCATTTAGACGTATTAGATCAACACAAGATGACATGATTGACAGGTTATGAAATGGGGTGCATTACATTGGCGAGTTTAAGCTTTGCATCCGTATCGAGATTAAAATTTCTACATCACGGACTACATATATTTGCATTAGACTGGCATCAGTTCAAACCTTCCATTCTCCATCGACTTGTTCACCCACCATTTCGACACATGGCTCACGGGTATGGAGACAAGTTTAGTTTTATAGAGTCGATTTTCCATGAGACATATTTTAGTTTGGTTTAGCTCAAAAGTCCAAATGTCATGAGGTCTATGTTTATAGGTTATAACTTTAGTGGTAGCTTCATTATGATTAACGAGCCCATGGTATTTGGTAAAGTCTTATCTTTTTAAAATATATGATAGGTTTAGTTTGTTTCGTTTATAAATAATGGTTAAAATATATGAAATCATGACAAGTTTCTATGTTGACAAGGTGATTACAAAAATTGTCAACATCATAGTTATTTAATGTAATTGTCATTTTTAGTCATCATTCCAATATTTATGAAATAATTTTGTTGTCACAAGTTATATTTGTATTCATTATTGAGTATTTTATTCAAAGTGCCAAAATTCATTTATCATCAATTGTAAAAATTTGTCAACATTATAATTGTTTGTCAAAATATTCAAAATAACAAACGAGTTATTATGAAATTCCAAATAATAAAAAAATTACCTCATTAATTAGACACATTTTCACTTGTACACGATGTCTAAATTCTAGAGCTTATTTTTGAGCTTCACTATCACATCCGACCGAGTTTGCAACCTGTCATCGGAGGATGGAGGTGAACGAATGTTGGAGGTCAATCAACAATATATCGTCATTCACCAACAATGGGGCTGTATGAAGGTTTGGTGACATGTTTTTAGAGTGTGTTTGCTTTTAGTATTTTTAGAGTGTTTCAGATTTCGGTGTTCCTATTGTTTCTGTTTGGTTTGTGGAATAAGTGGAAATTTCACATTGTGCGGGGGGCATAACATCATGTTCCATTTCAATTTCCAGTTTTCATTTTGTGTGTATGAAAACTAGAATTTAGCAGATTTTCCTATGTTATTCCTTGCAGTGAGATAGTGATGAGAGCCAATGAAACTATTGCAGCATTATGATATTGTGGTTATTAGTTAGCCACTGGAAAAAATATCCAGAGGTTATTGGTACTATCCTAAAAAACCATCCATTGTGTGGTTGTTGGTTAACCACTTGGAAAACCATCCAGAGGTTGTTGGTATTGTCCTAGAAACCATCCAAATCATGAGAAAGCTACGAAGCTGAGAACATTGCAAAGATAAGGAAATTTTTCCCTATGTTCGCACTAAGGGGAGGAAGGTTAGGAAAATTATATAGTACTCACATGGCCATTAATAATTTACATATGGTAAATTATTATTGTGAGCTTTATTAGTTAGTAAGCTAAGAATATTCACGAGTTTGTTTGATGTGAGTTGTTGATAAATCTAATTGCGTAAATAGTTTGAGGGAGTTTGAAGAGTTACAACAACCTCCTCAAATATAGGAAGTTCATTTCCTATATATATTTTCAGATTCATATTATTGATTATAGAAGAACATTGAATATCATTCTTGGTTATTTGTTTTCTCGTATCTCTCGATCATTAGGTAAATCTGATCCAACACTTTCAATTTACACATCTACATGTCATACATCGTATTTTTCTTCATCATACATGTGTCACACTTACATCTAGCATTATATAATCTTAATTTTACATACTACATCATACACATATTACTTTTTTTTTTTGTTTACATACATTTCTTGCATTACATCGTATACATCGTACAATACACATTCAACACATCATATGGTCATCTATTATCATCACATATGCTACATCATCTTCTAAGTGCTGCATTCATCACCCTATGATGTACTTTAGTTCCTTGGTCCATACTCGACTTCCGAGGGTTTACAAATCAAATGGACCTTATCATAATGACATGTTTATTGTCCAACCTTTCTTCATGAGACATTCCTAGGTTAGTGACATGCACTATAGGCTAAATGGCCACCTCTTCCTTCATCTTATAGTGGTATACACTTTAGGCTACATCATCACTCCCTTTATTCATCTTGGAGTGGTATACACTTTAGGTTACATCACCACTCCCTCTATTCATCTTGTAGTGGTATACACTTTAGGCTACATTACCACTCCCTTTATTCATCTTGTAGTGGTATACGCTTTAGGCTACATCACCACTCCCTCTATTCATCTTGTAGTGGTATACAATTTAGGCTACATCACCACTCACTTTATTCATCTTGTAGTGATATACGCTTTAGGCTACATCATCACTCGATCTGTCAACTTTTCATGATATATGTGTTGGCTATAAGGGTCACGTACACAACATCTCTAGGTCACATATCTTCACAAAACATATACACATTCATCATAGCACGTTAGACACAATACACACTATTCAACCATTTCCCAATGATGCACTCTTGTTTATGGTTCATTCTTAATCGGCCGAGGGTGAAAATGAAATGAACCTCACCGCATACAACTTCATTTTCTCGGGGCAAGTGGATCTTACCATCCATCTTGAATTCCATTCCATCTATCCATAACATATTTCATATCTAGGTCACTTTTATTATTGCTTACTTTTTCTTGTATATGGTCGCTAATTGCACATGCTAGTTAAAAATCTTGTATGTCATTTATTTATACCATACACACATGCGAAGTTCACACATTTTCTTAGTTGTAATCATAAATAAAAATCTATTACACACAACACGGATGCTTTCCTTAAACCCATCCTACACTAGTCACTAGGGGCACCCTCATTTGTCTCTTCCAGGTGTTATTATTTCATTTTGTACTTAAAACTTTTCATTACTTGCTTATACACACTTTTGACATACTGGTTATCTTTCTAATATGCTAATGGGTGCTTCATATGCATCATTTACTTTACAAAATTATTAACTTCCATGGTTATTTATCTGTTTGTTTACTATTGCTTGTCATTATTTTCTCTTGTATGTGGGCTTTGTCCTATGTTTGGTGTGCACACTTGTTTGTTGTATGTGGCCATTATGGCCTTGTGTGTCTTACGACATCATGAGTGGTGTCTCATGTTTGTAATCCTCTTTAGTAGTCTACTTTGTCTTCTTGTGTGTTTACATTACTATATTGCTTGGTAGCTTACACATTGTTTTCTACATGCATGCTTGTTCGTACTAACACTTATTTTTGGCTAGCCTTATTTTTTGTGCATGCCTTGGTTTCTACCAAGCACATTCCTTTCCCTATATGGAAGAGTTACGAGTTCATGCAAGAGAGGTCCTGTTTTAGGGACATATTCTCCTATCAACGACATTGCATGCACCCCTAAAGAGGGGGCATCATTTGGGGTTTTTACATACTATACAATGCTTCTACACTGGTTCGGGTTTCAGTTTAGTTTCCACCCTTTGCATTATGGGTAACATAAAACGAGTGGGTTCAGATCAGTCTATGAACCCCATAGATAATGGATTTTACAAGACATGGTTGTCCTTAGCCTTCTAAGGAGTAGTTACATGTTAGAGGATACAATGGAATTCCTCTCTACACTACTTCAACCAGTGGCGTCGGATTGCCTAAAAACTAGGAAGTACAAAGATCTCTTCACACATATTTAGGGAAGTGGTTACAGGTTGGAGGATACAAAAAATTACTCTCTACACTTATTTGGCCTATGGCATTAGATCACCCAAAAAACCCAGGACAAGATATCCTCTTTCTACACCCTTTTCTCTCATCACGGATTAGGTGCACATGTTCCTTTTACACTTTTCATACTTTCATTTTAGTATTTTTATTACTATATACATGTGTCTTTTACATATATACATGCGTATTTGACTTCTTGATTGTCTTCTCCTTGCAGGTCCAACCATATGAGAAGTAAGCAGTCAACAAAAACAACAACAATGGCATCAACAACAACACTTTTACGGCAGCACACACCATACTAACCATGTAGGTACATCACACATTAGCAACTACACATGTGTTTCTACCCTAGGTTCACTCTCATCACTCTTTTTTACGATTTTACATCTTTAGTTTCCATGCTCCATCTCATTTTTTTCATTGCATGCTTTGTCTAGTCCTTTGGAGTGTTTTCTACATCACTCTACATGGACATCAGGTACATATCTCTATCTACTTTATGTTACTAAGCATTCCACTCACCAACATAAAGTGGGGGAAAATGTAGACACTAAATCACACACTTTGGGTATTATTTAGTCTCGGTCTCATACTACTATTCATATGATTTTTGAGTGAAGAAAGTACTAATTAACCCCCATCTTTTGGACATTTTACTTTGTTTTTTGTCGTCATTTCGACCTTCACTACTATATGCCCAGTCATTTTTAGCATTTTCCATCATTCTAGCTTTGAATGGGGCAACCGAGTCAATAATGGGGTGCCCGTAGGTGCCCTCGCTCCCGGTCGGGGTGACGTGATCCTTTTTACACTTTCCGCCACTTTTTGGGCACTTTCTAGCCATTTGAACATTCTATTTTTTTGTGGTTGGCCTCTTCGGGGTTAATTATGATCTTAGAATAAGATAACCATATAAATACAAAGTTATGAGTCCATAATGAGGGACTAAGCACTAGTCACTGCTATTATCCACCTAAAGTTACATCCATCTAAGGCATTTAGAGCTCATTTGCATCCATCTAGCTTCATCATAAGGGAAAAGGATGGTTCATCTCGCATCACACAAGAAATATATGGAAGTTTATTCTATTCCATCCACCATTCTATTACATTTTCTACACATTTATATCTTGCTACTTCATAAACTATGATTGGCACAAGAGCACCTAGGGCATGATTCACACACATGCTCGAAGTACATTTTGGGTCTAAAATTTAGTACAACACTTAGTTAGTAAGTCCACCATTGTGGACCTTGAGGACAAGCCCCGACACCATCATTTACATTTTTAGTTTTTAGGGTTTGATGTTTGTTTTGGGGTTTTACAAGTCTATTCTTCATTGTTGATCATCCGTGACATTCGACACGAGTAGGGAATTACATATGACCAATAACAAGGGTTTCACATCATCTTCCAACCTTGTAAATCTGGTTTGAATCTCCGCACGGACCATGGCACCTAGAACTCAAACTAGAGCACCCATAGGCACCCTAATCCTCTCACACGGTACCCCAGTCCAGTCAAACAACTAAGATCTTTCCTTTTCAGGACCTTTGCATGTCCATTCCTAATTTGAGAATATTCAGTTTATTTTACGACGCGAGTCTAGATCATCCCGTAAATCAGATAAGTCACTTCCTTACTCTTTTTACACATTAGGGTTTCTATTTTCATTAGCCTAGTTGTTTGGGTCACTTTCCATATTTATTTACTTGATTTTATTTATTGTTGTTCCTAGTTTAAATTAACTTAATAAATCAACATTTTAGTTAATCAATGGATACCCACCAATCTTATAACCTCCATTCTTGCTACAAGAGTAAATGTATCTTCAACGTCTACTCCCTCTACCTATGCACATCCTTTGCATACCAATCTAGATTTATTTCTAGGAACTTCTCCATTATCATTCAACTTGTTTCTAAACACCCATTTAGTGCCAATGACATTTTTGTTTTTAGGCCTAGGAACTAGTTCCCAAGTCTCATTTTTCTCTATTTGATCTAATTATTCATTCATGACAGACACCCAAGATTCATCTTTATTTTCTTCTTGAATGATTTTAGGTTCAATATTAGATAATAGAGCAGTATTTACTTGATTCAGATTACTTACCAGTCTTCTTCTTGTTTACACATCATATTCCTTGTTACAAAGAAACTGAGTTTCGGGATGATATTTTTTAATTTGTCTTCAAGGACATTTTGAGTCTTGTCTCTCCTCAACCTCCTCTTCTTCTCCATCTAATTCTACGACTTCTTCCTATTGCTGAAATTCATATTTTGATGGATTACTCTTAGAATTTCTTGATTATGTCTCATCAAATTTGACATTTTTGCTCTAGACTATCTTTTACATTCTCTTGTTATAACACCTATAGGTTGTACTCACTCTTGAATATCCCAAGAATATCCCTTCATCAGCTCTTGAATCAAATTTTCCTAGATCTTCTTCATCTCTCTTGATGAAACACTTACTCCCAAATACCCTAAAGTGTTCTACATTGACATATATTCCCTTCCATAACTCATATGGAGCATGACCGCTATTAACTTTGATTTGACCTCTATTTAATATATATACAGATGTACTTGCTACCTCTCCCCAAAAATTATCAAGAGGTTTTGACTCATTCAACATAGTTTTTGTCATTTCTTGAAGCAGTCATATTTTTTGTTAGGGTTGAGATATTAAATTAATATAACAACCAATGTTTACACATACATTATAAACATGAAATAAATGAAATAAAGTAAAGAACATTATAACACAGTGACACAAAATTTAACGTGGAAAACCCCTAAATGGGTAAAAACCACGAAAGAATAATCCACTATAGAGAATTTTTTACAATACCAGTCCAATAAATCCCTCCTCACTTCTACTCCATGTTTTTACCTAGAATCTATTGATTCACGTGATTATATCGAATATGACCTATAGCCATATTTAAATAACCCGAAGGGTTATAACCATATTAAGTGATGGGGCACACCTCCCCAATTTAATTAGTTGATTAAATAAATTAACCAACCCCTAATATAAATTTTATATTTAAATAATATGAATATAATTTAAATATAGACTATATATTATGATGCACTTAATATTATAGTTCTAACACTCCCCTTTAATATTAATTGGGATCCATATGCATACATTATCTGTTTGTAAATTTTTTTACAAATCCATAAACCCAAAAGTTTTAGGCTAACACATGTATTTTTAAAGGAATTATAACACTTTCATCATGCCCAACTTACCTTTTGGTATAAAAGGATTTGGAATCCATAAATCGACATATGATTTAAACTAAGCATGATTTGTGAGACTACATCTCACCGTTTCTCATGGAAATAATCTTATACAACATATTTACGAGTCTTTTATAACATAAGGACCTCCTTTACAAACATATGCACATTGGACTACATTTTTCCCGTAAACTCTATCAATTAATATGCAAACTCTTTCTATTTACTTTAGATCATACGGGATATTTTACAATGATTTTAAACTAGAGTAGAAGTATAGAGGAGAAGGATTCCATCAACCACCCGATGTTAGAAGGTGGCATTGCCATGCACACTCCCCCTCAATGGAAAATTTGAAATCCCAAGCATTGCACACACTTGCAATATTTTATATCACATAATGACTCGTAAACATATCTGCAATCTTGATCTTCAAAACTAGAGATCTTTATCACTGCAGAGAACCTTCTCTTGGATAACACACATATAAACTTCAATACACTTCATTCTCTCGATGTTGAACTAAATTATTTATCAATATTAATACCACTCGACCATGACATAAAGAGGAATAATTCCTTCAGCTTCCATGTGTATCTTTTCTAACAACCACTTCACCACATGGCTTCTTTGCTACTTCCATTGTACTTCTCTGCCTCAAGTAGAAGAAATAGAGACCTGTTGGTTGCTTTTTGTTGCTTTTAGTAATAAAACTTGTACTAATTTGTTTTTACCACAAATCTAGATATATATTTTATCCAACACAACACCAACATTGTTAGAGTTATAGTATCCATATAGACATCATAATAAGCATATAAATCATTTTTGATTTCACTTTTAACCATATGTAAAAGTTAAACACTAGTTGTATAATAACTAACAATATGCTTAACAACTAACCATGTTATATTAAAAATATGTTGAAATTTTTTAACATATTAATCTTGTAAAATATATATTAGATGCAATCAAGTATTGGACGTCTCAATACAAACACAAAGGCATCCCCAAGTGTCATTTGATATGCATATAATAATATTTTAGTAATCACATATTAAGAAATGTTTTATCAAAAATATATATATCTTCATTATCTTATTCTAAGCCTTTTAAATAATGAGATAAGACTTGATAGATAATAGATCTAAACAGATAATCAAATCATATAAGAATAATCACAATATTCATTGAAAACATGATCCACTAATTGTGGACACTTCCCATGGATTTAAGTGAAGTTTTTCTTAAAAAATGATCATGTAAGCATCCTTCAATACATTTCATAGGTGGCAAATTTAAGCCTAGACATGTCATATATGATCAAATTTTCATGCCAAAAATGAACAATAGTTCTATTCTTGAATAAACTACCAAAAATGAAGCAAATTTTTGAAGTGCATATAAGTCATTTTGTGTATGTTTTTAGTTGTAGTTACTTCTATTTCATTTTCACTAACCCATCTGAGTTAATTATGAATGAAAACAAACAACTCATTTTCTAAAAAATAGAAAATATACTTTTCATTTAGAAGTAATTTATAAAGCTTTAAACCTCACAAGAAGTAAGACAATATTGAAATATTTAAACCTCTCAAGAACAAGAATTATCCTCGAAGATGAAGAATTTATTCTCTCAAATTGGAAGATTGATATTGAAAATGTTTAGAAATGAAGAACTTAAAATATTAAAGGTCTTCAATTCATTGGATCCCTCCTCTAAACTCTTAGTATAAACTCAATTTTGATGGAGCCTCTAAGGGAAACCCATGGACAACTACTGGTGGAGGAATAATTCGGGATCATAAAGGCTGTTTAGTTACTTCTTATGCTAGTAGAATGGGTAATCAGACCAATCACTATGTTGAAGCTTTATCAACTTTATGGGGTCTAAGACTTGTTAAGGATTACAACATTCAGAACATCATTGTTGAAGGTGATTCCTTGAATATTATAAATCATCTTAATCAGATACACCCTCCAAGTTAGACTATTAAAGATTTCATTCAGGAATCTATTAATATATGCCATACCTTCAAAAATATTAAAATTGGTCATACATATAGAGAGGGCAATAAGGTGGCGGACACCTTAGCTAATTATGGTACCAATAATAATTTCACCACTTGGGATAATGAAAAAAACACCCCACGAAAGTACAAAATGGTATTACCAAGGACAATTATGAACATTCACATCTTATATAGAATATCTAATGAGATTGCGTGAGATTTAATGGATAAGAAAGATGACACATGCAAGAGGAGTAATTTTAATTACTACCATCAAATTTCACATGTTCGTCGGATCTTGCGGCTTGGATTCTTAAAAAATGGTATAGGAAAAATAAATACAACCTTTTCACGGGTGGTTTTCGTTAGGGTAATTACAGAAATAACAAAGGAAGAAATATGGGGGGAGCTCCATGTCAGTTAGAGCCTAGATGCGATCCCGCTTGGAAGGATAACACTGAGTTGTGGAATTATCTTCAAATGGGGGCATCTCTATCTTTATCGAGAAAATCCAAGGTCATGATCAACACATTTCAGTGCTTTTTTCCATAGATTGGAAGGATAGGAAGGTTAAATATGGAAGGAAAAGAGTGTTGATGAATGAGGAGCTAATTGCAAAGGTTACTGGTCTAGCTTTGGATGGCATCCAATTTTTCAGCAAAAGGGTTGACAAAAATGTTGAAGCGAAGAAGTTTGTTGACATAGGGGAGGAGATCATCTTTGTTACGACTGACATTAAGGTAAGTTCCATACTGGAACCCTTTAATGAAATTACCAAAATGATGGTGCAGTTTATCTCCCTTGAAGGTCGCTACATTACTGTCCCCACCAAACACTTGGCATTCCTTAATCACTTCAGGAGAAATCTTGATGTTTTCTTCACAAACTATTCCTTTCTTCCCACACCAGCTCTTGAATTCTTTAGAATGCTCCATTCTTGACTTTCAAAAGCATACTAGGGCCATCCCCCTCCACCAAGGGCTCATCTTTCTCCTTCACAAGCATTTCCTCATCAAATTTCCCACCATTTATGTTTCCCCCATGCTCCACCCATTCCCATTCACATTACTCCCACTACCAACCCAACCAACTCTTCTAGTATTAGAAATGTCAAGGCTAATAACCCTGCACCCCAAAAAGTGACCCCACCTCCCTATGGATGCATCCTTTGGAGTAACAAGGATATGGAAATGGTTCACAATATTTTGCACATCAGTAATGTAGGGCAAGACAATGCTTCTCAATAAGAGAGGGAAAATATTCTCCTTAGAATGGAAATGCTAGAAAATGAGGTAGAAAGTATTAAGAAAGATATGCATCAGTTAAATAAGAAAAAGGGGAAAAGAAAGATGAATGAGGATGTGGGTTTTGGCATAGATCAGACTGAAGAAATATACAAAAAATTGAACTCCCTGGATAATAGACTGGGGAGGTCTAAGGATAGACATGATCACAATATGGCCATCTTCAAAGCTATAAGTGAGTTTCTTGAACAACATGTCAGAAGCATCACAATGTTGAGTGGAGTCCCTGAGGATATTTGGGGTACAGAAAAGGAGAGAAATAAGGTCATCTCGCAATTGAATGTTAATGATCCAACACATATCACCACTATGGCACTTTTTACCTCCTACTGCACGATCAAATCAAGGATTGAAAGTGCTTTGAAGAAATAATACCTCCTGGGAAGGCTGGAGGTGTTCAAGTTGTTGTTTTGTTTCTGATAGTATGTTGTTTAGTTGCTGTTATGTCCATGTCTTGATTTTTATTAGTAGCTTCTCTTTTGACTACTGTTGGACTTATTATAATATCTGGATTCAAATCCTATTTTGATGCTTTTTCATGTTGATCTGGATGTTGAGCCTTTTTATAACAAGGTATAGTCCCTTCAAAACTATTTGCCTTTAATAAAAAAAAGAGAATTAATTTATAAAGCTATTATATTAACATTATGGTTATTCTCATCATTTTCATGCATTTTTTTCCACTTATGTGACATCATGTGATTGGGTGATTTTTTGATGTGATTTGATGTGACACATTTTATTAGCTACTTTTTTCAAATGTTGAATGAAAAATGTACATGTACTAGTCACTCACTTCACAAATACCCTCACCATTACTTGGTCCATGCTCCTTTGTTGCCTCCTCTCCCTTATACATTATTTTTCACGTGCTACACATTACCATTCCAACACATACATTATATCTCCCACCAAACATAGTGCATTTCAAATTCCAAAGCGGCCCACTAAACTTTATAATAAAACAATCCAAACGTGGCATGCAACCATATTAGGAATTGTTAATACCTAGGATTATAGATTTGTTTTTAAATACCTTAGTGTCCCCAATGTGGGACTATAGAAAAAAAGAATATAAAAATAAAAACAATCATATGAGAAGGTAGGTAGGAGTAGACCAAGGTGGCCATGTGGTCCAAGGGGGAGAAGGGTTGACCACCAAAATTAAAGTGCCCCTTTGTGAATCACATAACTCATAAAAATAAATCATCTTTGATTAAATGAATCCCCAAATAATCTTTGATTAAATCACATAAAATGTGGGGTTGAACATTAGACCGAAAAATAAAATATGACCTATTCCCAAATATTTAATATGATAAAGACATACCACGTAATAAAATAAAAATATAGTAATAAAAAAACAACTTTCATAATCACTAACAATCGCATGTGTTCAATGCAATGTGAATTCCAAATGGTATATGTTATTTGATTTAGAGGTATAGTTATTACTTTTGTAGTTGATGTTGATAAGGGGTGTGATTGATTTTGTAAGTGTAGAAATATAGATGAGCCACTTAATTTTAAGGTTGTTTCTACATTTCAAACTTGTTACAAATTTGTACATGAATACATTTGATACCATTTTTGATAGTTAATTACTTTTATAGTTGATGTTGTATGCATTTAATTTACGTTGGTTGTGTTAGTTGTGCATCGGTTGTTCGGTTGGTGTTTTGTTGAAAAAAACCTTTATTGTATAGTTGATAATGTGTGTGATTGATAGTGGTAGTGTAGGAATATAGATGAAACATTACATTGAAAGGTTGTATGTGTACATTTAATTCTGTTACAGATTCGTACATTTAAAGTTGCAAATCATATTTCACAACATCAAATAAATGAAGATCTACGTACACATAATGAGACATGTATACATTTGCAATATTTATATCATGAATGATATCCTTTAGTGGGTAATTTTAGTTTCAATAAACATGATTACATTTGATACCCCTTGAACAACAGTGCCACTTTGGATACAAGAAGTGTTGAGTATAGTAGTAGTGGAGGTGCTATCAAAGCAGAGGGTAATATTTACAATGGGTTGAATGATAGTTGTATTTCTTCCTCCTTTATTCTTGCTCCAAGTGTTGGTACGTGTGCCATATTTGAGTACCTTTTGAATGAAAAGCAGTGAAATGCATAGATTTGCAAGTGAGGGAACTCTGCAGAGAAAGCTGTGAATGTTAGTCCCTGCTTTCAATGGTTCCAATGTCGATAGTTTATCTATGCAAAGTAATTCCTAGGAATTGTGGATAGTTATTCCCATGCCATTTTAATTGGCAATTATCTTCGATTCCTCTCAAAATATGGGGCATGGGAATATGTAACGGGTTAGAGGGATCCCAACATGGGCTGATGTATCTATCAAATTTGACAACAACAAATAAAAATAATGTTGATGGTGGCATTGTTACGTTGTAGACAATGTTGGTGATTGTTCTTGCAACGTCATTCATGAGGCCTACGTCAACCCATAAATTTGCAATAAGCATGATTTTTGTTTTTTTGCACAATGCAGAACTTTTTGTTCTAACTGATCATCATCAGGACCTCCTGTTACTTTCAAAAATGGATTGGACGATCAAAACGTTCAATGCCTTCAACATCTGAAGGTTGTAGGAGTCCACGAGATCATTTTTTGCATACAAATTTGGTGCATCCTTAAAATTTTTGAGCTCCTATCGAGTTAGGTGTGTGTTTGTGTGATATATTAGGAGTTCCCAGTCCTCAATAAGAGGGGTTGAATCTCACATGTGGAGTAATAAATTCTAGAATGAAATATGTACATTGGTTGTTCCTTGTTGTTGAAATATTGTTTGTAATGTAATGGAAGAATGGAATCCCTTCCAAAGGGTGGCTCCATAGGAATTACTTGCATAAAGAGGACTGTCCAAAACCGATGGTAATTTGTTGAGGATGCTAAGGAGGATGATTGATATGTTCCCAAATTCAAATGTTTTTGAGTTTGGGAAAGCTTCGCATAGCCTAATGTCAATTTTTCTTAGAAACTTTGGAATGATGAAATTTCAACGACTCTTGAAAAGACGATAATGCACTACCTTCAAGGGGTTTTAGTTATTTGATTGGAATATGAAAAGCTATGTGGATTGTGGATGCAGAGATGTCGAATGCTAAAACACCGGTAGGGGTGAGAAAAAGTAGAGGTGAGCGATATGTTGATGCCGGTGTGAATGAATTCTAGATTTTATTTATCAGAAATGATTTTCCTGTGCCATCCGTTCCTTGAATTATCAATCTTAGTAGAGGTAAAAGGGTTTTTTTGCTGAATGGTGTAGTATGGTATCAAGAGCTACTTGTTGTTTTGAAGACAAAGGAAGTGTGGAATATGGTGGTGTGGAATGCATGTTGTTATTGATTTTGTCTCTGTGTTTTCTCTCTCGATGAATGATGAACTAGTTATCCAAAAAATCTTGCAGAACTTCATGTATGCTACAATTATTATGTATGTTGAAATATATCTTCCCAACATATCAAGACTATCAAGACCTATGGTGTTTTCCGGATGAATTTTTGCGAAGACATGTCATTCATTGGTTCATGTTGAATACCGCATTCCACCTCGAGTCATAACTAAAATTTGTGAAGCAAGTCCTGTGTCTACGGTAGTGCATAAAACATGCCATGGTCTATAGTTTTGTTTGAACATGTCCAAGGTGCCATTGATGTCATGTGGGGTTGAGCCAAATTTAGAGGCAATATTTCTGAAAGGTTTATATACAAGGATTTATGACCAATGAGAAAAGTTTATATGATATTGAATCCGAGTGGGACATCCACAAATCTCGTGGAACTCGAAAAATTTCTTGAGTCAGTCACTTTATCCATTTATCACCTTTACGGTTCTTGTTGTAGCTCCAATCTCGAGTAACTTGAATAAGTGGTAGGTGTTCCATGGTTATAGGATGAAATTTATATGCATCCAAGAAAGTGGTTGTTTGTTGTGCATCGATGTCACTTTCAATGACACATCTCAGAATTTTTTTTCCAACATTTAATGATACAAATGAATGGCTGCACATAACAAGTGGAAATTTTTGTAGCATGTGGCATGTTTCTTGTGCACTTATGTCATGTTCAACAATTATTTCTATGAGAATTTTATAGATCACAATATGTATTGGATAATTTGTGTTAGAATCTCTTGAAAATCTGGATAACATTTGGTGATATGTTTCTAAACGTTGCTCGACTTTCAAAACATATTTTGTAATATACTTAAGAATTACATGGCGGGAAAGTACCAGTTGGAAATTGACATTTTCTCTCCATATGTATATCATAGTTTGATTGTGGATGTTTAATTTGTCATTGTTTCTGAAAGGGAGGTACTTAATTTTCCCATCACTTTCAATGAGCAAGGATGACGTAGGTTGTAATGCCCGGGGGCATTGTACTACACTACAATCTGTTGTGATTGCTTTCTACGTAGGTATCTTTTCCTTGAACATTTAGTGTTGTGTTGAACACGATTAAGTAGTTATTCAAGGTCTACATGTGGGGAGGAGGATAGAATTTGTGTTGTATCTAGAAAACAAAGGTCATCTAGGAGTGACCTGTGGATAAAATCCAAGTGGTTGCAAGCCGGGAGGGGGTTCCAGAAAGACACAAACTTATCAAAGTATTTTTTTCCTCAATAAATGTTGTATCCTCCCAGTACATTTCATCAAATTTAGGCACATTCTCGAGTCAAAATAACCCATGGACATGTGCGGAGCCTCTATGTTTCCATTCATACCTGCGAGATGCGGGAACATAAATATTAGCTATGTAGTTTGGAATTTTTTTGAATTAAGTAGGTTTGATTACCTATACCAAAAGTCTACTGCTTCAAGTTCCTTCTTACGTAATATTTCTTCATGATATATTGTTAATCGTGTGATGCAGGTATGTTGATACTTGATGAGGGTTAGAGACAATGTAAGTGTTCTCTAACACTTGTGATTTATTTAAACTCAAGGATCATGGGCATTCACCAGACATAATATTGTGGAGATATGGCCATTTAGTGTCTACAACACTTAAAGTGAAGAATAAGGTTGGTGTCCCCAATTGTTCTACCATATCTAAAAGCTTTCTTCTACTTTTTCCTAGAATGAACATGTCCCACGAAGGCTCGATCAAAAGTGCATTAAGCTATATGGGAGGTTGTCTTTGGGGCATTCTAGTGGTTATCTTTGTAGATCTCTAATTGTCGGAGGGATTCCAGATTCAAGGTTCTATTTCATAAAACCGCCATCGTGGACTCGGCTCGTCCTACATTATGAGGTTTAGAAGGAAGTAACAAAATCTTGAGTGGGAACCGAAGCACCCATCATGGTAATGCATAAAATGAAGAGCGTATTCATGCATTAGAACTTATTTAATGTGGGCATGTTGCCACATTGCTTTTCTTGTCGAAATAAAGTTGGGAAATCTATTGAGAACATGCCCTCCGTATTGTATTTTTTTTTTGGCGAGAACCCAAGTTCGCCATGGCATGGTAAATGGAGTGTTACCATTGTGGTTGAGAAATAACAATTCCATTTCCTCTTCTTTTTTCTTGTATTGTGAGGTGTTGCCACGAAATATGATGAGTGTTCATACAGTTCATCAAAGTCATGATGGGAACATCAATACCATGAGTCGTAGAGGCACTTTTCATTTGTTGCGGTTCCATTATGGATGTGTTGAGAGAGGAGGAAACATTTGAAGACTCAGATGGTAGAGAGGAAAGGGTGCCATGCTCGATTAAGAAATATTTGTAATAGGGATTGTGTTGGATTTTATATTACAAGGCTTCCCAAACACAAGATATACTAACATAGAAATCATAATTTTTAAAATTATATCCTTCCCTTTGTATGAGAACTATGTCTAAATAACAAAGGTGGTGGGGTAGGTAATTTTCTATTGAAGTAATGTTTTGTGGGAAACTTATGGTGTGTCATGAATATTTGTATTTCCGCCATGTACTTGGGAGACTTGTTGGAATGGATTAACTCATGTGATAAGAATATCCTCAATTTGGGTTAAAGATGCGGGGTTGATAGGATGATTTTAGGGTCCATGTTGTTCCATGAAGAGAAGATCTGGTCTTTTTTAAAGATTTTCTTCGTTATAGGAGGGAAAGCCTTCAAAGGATTTTTTTAATTCTAGGTAATTTTCCAAATAGATTGAACAAGTTTGGATGTTCGTAAAAAATATATTCTTTTGCGAAACCTGATGTTGGGCTTTAATAGTCAATGACGAGGGTGAGAATATGTGAAATATCTCGTGTATTGGAAGGGATTGGGTGTTATGTTTGAGTCGTTTGTGGATTGAAAGGTGGAAAGTAGTCGGAAGGAGAGGAGAAAATGGTTGTACATGTGTGATGAATTGAAGAAAGGTCGGTACTTGAGATAGTTTCATGTGGTGTCCTAGATATTCAAGGAAAAGTGGTAGTAGTTAGCGAAGATGGCTTCGTAGTAGTTATCTTTGTAGATTTCTAATTGTTAGAGGGATTCCAGATTCAAGGTTCTATTTCATAAAAACCGCCGCTGTGGACTGGCTCTGTCCTACATTATGAGGTTTAGAAGGAAGTAACGAAATCTTGGGTGGGAACCAAGCACCCATCATGGTAATGCATCAAATGAAGAGCGTATTCATTTATTAGAACTTATTTAATGTGGGCATGTTACCACATTGCTTTTCTTTTCAGAAATAAAGTTGGGAAATCTATTGAGAACATGCCCTCCATATTGTATTTATTTATTGGCGAGAACCCAAGTTCTTGCCATGGCATGGTAAATGGAGTGTTACCATTGTGGTTGAGTAAGAACTATTCCATTTCCTCTTCTTTTTTTTTCCGTATTGTGAGGTTTTGCCACGAAAGATGATGAGTGTTCATACGTTTCATCAAAGTCAGTGGGAACATCAATACCATGAGCTATAGAGGCACTTTTCATTTGGGGAAGTTCCACTATGGCTGTGTTAAGAGAGGAGGAAACATTTGACGACTCAGATGGTAGAGAGGAAAGGGCGCCATCGTTGATTAAGAAATATTTGTAATAGGGATCATGTTGGATTTTATATTACAAGGCTTCCCAAACACAAGATATACTAACATAGAAATCATAATTTTTAAAATTATATCCTTCCCTTTGTATGAGTACTATGTCCAAATCTCCAAGGTGGTGGGGTAGGTAATTTTCTATTGAAGTAATGTTTTGTGGGAAACTTATGGTGTGTCCTGAGTATTTGTATTTCCCGCCACGTACTTGGGTGACTTGCAGGAATGGATTAACTCATGTGATAAGAATATCCTTGATTTGGGTTAAAGATGCAAGAATGGTAGGATGATTTTCAAGGTCCATGTTGTTCCATGAAGAGAAGCGGTGGTCTTGTTTTTCAGATTTGCATTTGTTACAGGAGGGAAAGCCTTCAAAGGAAATTTTTTTAATTCCAAGGTAATTTTCCAAACAGATTGAGCAAGTTTGGATGTTCACCAAAAAATCTATTCTTTTGCGAAACTGACGTTGGGCTTCAATAGTCAACGACAAGGGTGGGAATATGGGAAATATTTGTGTATTGGAAGGGGTGGGGTGTTTTGTTTGAGTCGTTTGTGGATTGCAAGGTGGAAAGTAGTCAGAAGGAGAGGAGAAACTGGTTGTACATGTGTGATGAACTGAAGAAAGGTCGGTACTTGAGATAGTTTCATGTGGTGTCCTAGATATTCAAGGAAACATGGTAGTAGTTAGTGAAGATGGGGCTTCGTACGGAGGAAATTGGTATGCTCCTGAAATTTTGTTTCCATGGAAGTTACATGCGGAATGTTGGTTGGAAATTCTTTAGTAGTTGTATTTAATGGAAAGATTGGAATGTCAGGGAATCGTAGGTTGTTGATCGATGTAAGTTAAAAAATATTAGATATTTTCATTGTTCTATGCTCTAATTTACGATATCATTGATAAAAACTTATGTGTACTTTCAAAGGATTTTTGTGTATTTCTCTCTTCGTTGGGCTCGTTTTGTAGGAGTTGACATGATTGTGAAGTCACGAGAATTATGGAGTACCACTTTTTGAAAAAAATTGTGCAAAGTTAGTAAGGAACAACACATTGTTTGATGACATACAAATGCATAAATAAGTCAAAATATAAAACTATATACAATTTTAATGCATGTGGAGTTCCAATGGGAAATACACGTAAGAGGTAACAATTTGAGTATAGAAAAATGCATTTTTTCTTAAGGAAAAGAGTATTAGATATATAGAAACATACAATGCGTTCACATAGTATACAAGGATGCAAATACGTACATAACAAAAGTGCAAGTAATTTTTATTTATTTTCTTAAAAGTACTTACAATCCACATAGTAGTAGGAGACAATAGTATGTCAGTGTATAAGGGAATACAACAATTTTCTTTTGAAGCGGGAAAAAGTGAAACATAGATATGAAATAAGAAACATAGCGGTGATAGTTCAAAGTATAGAATGGGATGGGTGAGGGTGTAAAGTTTGAAGGGACGGGTGGGTTAGAAATCCTTGCGTAAAGGTTATGGAGGAGTTGCACTATTTTCCACTTTCTTTGAACTGAGGATGACACATTTCAATTTGTTGTTTCTACAATATGTCTCTTTTTTAGTGAAAGTGTGAAGCAATATTCATTTTTGATGACATTACTTATAATTTCACTAGTCACATCTTCGTCTATAGACAATATATGGAGGTCACTAGCTATAACACCCATGATTAACTCAACTATCTCATCAAAAGTGGTAACTGATTGAAGTTCTCTTGTTGGGTCCTTTAGATCGATCCTGAGTGCATATATATAATCATAGTTTTGAACTTGTACATTGCAACTCAAACAAAACCATGAATAATTACCATTCTCGCTCACCTTTTTCTTGCATTGCTTGTCACATTTTGAAGAGGACATGCCTTGTAAAAATTTTTGTCCATGCTAATATTTGTCATTTTTGCAATAACCATGGCCCATTCATTTCTCTCAGTGTTCCCCATTTGTAGTACCTGTGAAATCATTGTTACAGAGGTCAAGATTTTGGAGGGCCAAAAATTTGCTTGTGATAGAGGGCGCCGGAAGGGAGTAGTTTCGAAATCAACCCAATCATGAAGTGTATTGGTTTATGAAATTAGAGGGTTGACGTAAAATTTTGTAATTGAAATAGTGTCGCTGAGCTCCCATTGAAACTGGAGACGTGAGCAACTTTCAAGGAAAGGATCGGAAGAGGCGGTATAGAAAGCATGTCTTCAAGTTCTTTGCTTATCTCATCTAAGTGTTTTCCCCACAATGTGACACTTACACTGAATCCTGACATGTCCTTTAATTGTAGAGTTCTTCTCTTTGTTTCAAACTTGTCATGCCTACGAATTTTTGAGCATGGTGACATCGTAAGAACAATGCCAATCAAATCAACTATAGAACCTTCAATGCTTGCAGGTATGTCCTTGATTTTGGTGAAGTGAAAGTGATGGGAAGGTATTGTATCCTCATTTTCTATGAGTGGAGATATGGTTGAGGAAGGTTGCAGGAAAATATCCAAAGCATTGTTCAAATGGTTGTAACATAGCTTTGCATCAAAATCCTCACAATCCTCCCATTAGAAATTGTATATAGCTTCCCATTTTCAATCTGCTCATAAAATGCTTCCACGACCTCATTGAAATAGGTGATGTGGATTTCCCCTCCTTCTTGATCCACAAAATCAAACCCAAACATGGAGCCATCTCCCCTTGCATTGTGATATTCACGAAGGGTTATTTTTGCTAGGGCATGACCCTCTACAGACCACATGTGCATAGATGTATTCAATCCACTTATTTTAGTTGGTGTTCTCACAAAATATTTGTTAACTGGTTTGCATTTTCATTTGTTTATATGGCAACTAAATGTCTTGGAGAGAATTTGTTGGTATTCGGGTTGGAGCACCGATTATCAAATGTGTTTCGAAAATAACATCCATTTCAATGATAAGAACAATCCTACAGTGGAAAATAAAATCATGATAAAATTAGAATTGAGAAACAGATGAAAATAAAAAATAGAAAGAAGCTATAATTAGAATAGGGATTTTATATACATTGGTAATCAAGTAGGAGATGAAGCTTACAGTTCACTTTTGATCATTCTAACGTGGGATTTGTGTAAGCACAAAATGGATCCTTCTTGTATTTATTTTTTGGTTACACGACTTGCAAATTTGGAGGGTAGAAGTGTTTTATGAAATTTTATCCCATTCAAAAGGTCAACACGATGTTGGGAACCCATGTTGAGAATAGACCTTAGGGAGGACAAGTGTAATATCTAAAATGTGGGGTCAACATTGGAACCTCCGTCAATCAATTGGGAAATGCCTTCGTGTGTCCAATGTATTTCCATGACAACTAAAAGATGCTCGAGATAGTGGGAGTTCTACAAATATATGCTGGAAAATGTAAACTTATAATGTCGTCAAACATGAAATCAAGGATGTGTTAGGATAACATGCATTTGTAAACAATTATAACCTTTAAAGTTTTCTTCCTTATTCATTTATATTTTCTAAAGAGCACAAACATGAAGTCTAACCCTTAAAACAATTCAATATGTAAAAATGCGATATAGTGTACAAAGCTTTGGATGAAAACACCTATAAATTGCATGGTTCTTTCTCATAATTTTAAAACTATATGTATTCGTGTGAAAATATTATGAAGAGGAAATTAAAAATGTGTTGTTTCTTTACATAAAGAATCAAACAATTGTATAAAGGAATAATTGAACATGTATGTTGAAAAGTTAGGTTCCATGTTTTGTATATTCCACCGCAATATATACATGCATTTATTTGAAATGAATTACTGAGATAATTATGTTAAGAAAATAGAATGGAAGACAATAACAAAAATATGTACACTTGAAGTAAGAAAACTATAGGTATTTATATGGAGACACAATGATAAAGAAATGCATAGTTGTTGGATTAAAAAAATTGAACATGTGTTTAAAAAGTTTGATTCTCATGTCGATATATATTGCCACAATACATACATGGTATTATTTAGTACGACTTGAAGTTTGTTTCAAAAACACTTATAAACAAATACTTATAAACTAACTACCACAAGCTATTTTTTAAAATCAAATTTCTTACTTTTTCTTGTGCAATTTTCTTTGCACGTTTCTTGTATTTTTTCCAATTGCAGATGCCTCGATTAGTATTCTCGATCTCCTAAATTTGTGGGGTGGTTCATATTTCAGTGCATCTTCGTTAGAATCATAAATCAAGAAAAATCCTCATGAATGTGATCCAATTGTTCGGAATTTGGAGAGAAAAATTGGGGATGTTGGCATCATGTGGAGTCGATCTCTGATCATTTCTGGCTATCATTGTTTTAGGTGGTTTTGGTTTCCTGCAATGTGAAACATTAACAACACATTAAAGATATTTAAACTCTTCCTCCCTTTGCAAGCAAGGCGTAGTTAATGTCAAGCCCATTATAGGGAGGGGAATTGTGTTTCTAGTCTACATCATATTAAACTGGAGAGGGAAGAAAAGTAGGTTAGTCCAAGAAAATGTTCTTAGTTATGAAGTGAAAATTTAAAAGCCTTGTCGTTGATCAGTCTAACGTCTAATTTGGGACAATTTGAAATGGCCTCATTGGGGAACGAGCCCCTCAAAGACCTAATAAATCTGTTATTGTGACGAAGGAACATGCCCCCACATGTCACTTCGGAAAAAGGATTGGAGCCAACTATAAATCTAAATGGAAAAATGCATAGAAAATAACATGAAAACTCTCTACAATAATATTTTAGTCCATAACATGTAATGAATAGAATAATTGAACAAATACTTCAATTAGTATTGAAACCCACATGAAGTTCATCTAAAGACAACACTCTTTTCTTTACCACTAGAGAAAGAGAATCACAAATATCCTACAAAAAAGTGAAATAAAAAGTTAATAAAACTAAATGTATCTACGAATTCAAAAGGAGGGACTCCTCCATTAAGATTATTCTATATTTTGATTTCATTCTCGGATATAATACAATAAAATAAAAATATTATAAAGAGTTATTAAAAATTGTATATTAGTAGAGGTCATACGTAAGAAGACAGTAAACTATCATTGATCAAACACAAAATAGATTAGTTACAAGAAATAAAAAAAAATACCGCAACAACATAGGAGGTAGATAAGAGTAACCACATATAATAAAAATTGTGAGTCGAGAATGCACAACTCATGGACTTTGTAAGCCTTAAATGTCAATAAAAACCAAGTATGATATTATTTAAATAAATATTTGAATTACGAGAATGCCCACGTGCTTTACATTATAAGAACTTTATATGTTCCACCAAAGAAACTCACCTTAAAATAGAAAGAAAAATAGGAGCTATGGTACTTTTGCAACACCATTGACCTCAAACTTGACCCTCCTTATTTTGGGCCTATAATATCTTTATCATCTACTTGAATAACATGCACACCAAGGTTTGAACCGGGGCCAAAGATTTTATGACTTAAGTCTCAATATTGAAAGAAATGAATTTCAAACACCTAATCCGAACAAAATTTTGTAAATAATGTAGTTAAAATGTGATTAAAATATTTACATGTAGCTTCCGATTTCTTTTCCTAGTTTTCCCCTCTCCGGGATTTCATGTTTGATTTGAATCACAATTGTATGAACTATTTCAATTATTTGAGATTTGTTAGATTTTCATGACCATTGGATTTCATATCCTAACCTTTTGATGGTGTAAATGTTCATACATATACCTTGATCTTTTGATTAAGTAAACATTTGGATTCCCTACTTATACCATACCTTTTGATGGTGTAAATGTATGTGCATACGAAAGGTATGTTGGGTTGGTATAAGTTTCTTTTTAGTATGTGATGATACTTTGTACTTTGTAGAAAAAAATCCATGTTGATACCATCCAACAATTGAAGTACTCTGTATTGCATATCAAATTTCAACTTCCACAAAACCAATCGTAAAAACTTGACCTCTTCTCTAAACAAATGACATGGTGAAATCCAAATAAACAAAAGTAAGTATAGGTCCCGATAACCATAAGAATTATTAACTTGAAATATATGCTAGATCTGGTCCAAGAAATAAAATAACATATCAAAATTTTACTTGCATAAACAACCATAGAAATTTGATGTAACGTGATGGGAAATGGAACACTACAATCGAGAAAAAACAAAACTAAAAATAGGTTATAATAATAATCATCATTAATAACATGAAATAAATTCAAGATCTGGTCTAGAAATTACAATATGACATCAAAAATTTTGATATAAAAAGACACGATAAACAATCGACTTAGTCTCAGAAACAAAGAAAATAATTGTGTTAAAAATGAAAAAGACTCACCCTCTCTTCCTATTTTCAGTACCCAAATATGAAATTGGGTACCTGAAAAAGAGGGAGAGAAGGTAAAGGAAAAACAAATACGAGAACATGAAAGCCAAAATTCCATCATAAGTATAATTTTTCCATGGAGCTCATGGGATTCAACATTCATTACCATATTTCGAATAAAGTTGAAAGGAAAAAGAACACAAGATTGAAAACAAGTAAAAGAATTTCTAGGCTTGAAAACGGGAGAGTTAATGGTGGCCATGTCAATCTCTCCAAGATCTCAGATACATCTTCCAGAAGTCTTAGTGGAAAAGATAAAATAACTCCCAAGGGTAATCAACTCTTTGAAAGTTCAAAATTTGGTTTTCTCGAAAAACAAGATTGTGGCAACACCGACGAGAGAAACCAAAAGCAAAGTGACGAGGCATGATTGGTGTTAAACATGGTCCACTAGGAATATTAGAGGTTAGGGATGAGAAAATATGAAAAGAGGGTCATCCGGTTAAACAACCAAAATCAGATCCTATGATTATGAAATAATGTGCAACTATATTGAGGAGGCTTATGCTTCATAAATTCTGCTAGGTTTTCAATTCACCTATTGATATTGTGAAGCTAAAGATTCCTGACTATCCCAAGGTCATACAAAAACCAATGGATTTGGGTACTATTAAAAAGACTAACCAAACCAACAAAAGCAACCCAACTAACCAAGAACCAAACCAATTCTATTGGGTTATAGCAGCAATATGTGATTCTGTACCTCATATGGTTGCAATATTAGAGGTAGGATGTTGAAATTGGGTATTGAAAAGGGAATAAAAGGTAAAGGGAAAAATAAATACAAAACTTGAAAGATAAAAATTCCAACATATGTACAATTTTTCCATGCAGGCTCAAAAAAATTCAACATTCATTACCATATTTTGAATAAAGTTGAAAGGAAAAAGAGCACATGATTGAAAACAAGTCAAAGAAGCTCTAGGCCTGAAAATGGGTGAGTTAATGGTGGCCATGTCAATCTCTCCAACATCCAAATACCTCTTCCAGGAAGTCTTAGTGGAAAACTTAAGATAACTCCCAAGGGTAATCATCTCTTTGAAATTTCAGAATTTGGTTTTACGAAAGACAAGACTGTGACAAAACTGATAGAGAAACCAAAAAGAAAAGTGACATGCATGAATGGTGTTAAATGTGGTCTACAGGAAGATTAGAGGTTAGGGATGAGAAAAGAGTAAAGGAGGGTCATCTTGCACAACAACCAAAATAAAATCCTATGATTATGAAACAATGTGCGACTTATTGAGGAGGCTTATGCTTCATAATTTTGGTTGGGTTTTCAATTCACCTGTTGATATTATGAAGCTCAAGATTCTTGATTATCCCAAGTTCATATATATGTTGGAAATATTGTCATTGATGTCAAAGGCTTAATCATTGATGTATTTGGTTAACAAAATTGTGTAAGGGAGTGATGGATGCTTGACGGATTTTGACGGAAATGGTAGAAAGTAATAGAAATAACCAGCAGTATAGAAGGTCTGAAAATGAAAGTTTAAATACATGAAAATAAGTTTTTTTACATAAGGATTATCATGGTTTAAACAAGATATACACAACTGTACATAGGAGAGAGATATCAACATTTTAAGGTGTTCATATGCCATGTTTTATGGGGAAAACGAAGATTCAAATAACAAAATTAAATATCCATGTTTTAGTATGATAAGGGGTGATTAAAGGAACAACAAATATGTCCATAGGAGGGTTTAAAATACATATAAAAATGCTGTTTTTTATTTTGGATGACCCCCTTTGGAAAATAGCGCCACTTTATAGCTATGTCCGACATGTGTATTTGCATTATTAAAATAAAAGATGGTTAATTAAATAATGGAAAGGTTGTGTTGGTTGGAATGATGTGTGTTTTCAAAAGGATGTGAGAAGGAAATATAAGGAGATGGAATCATTTGATTTAGGCAAGCAAATTGAGTGCTTCATTCAAGTTTAAGGGAGAGAAGAAGAAGAGCAAAATATGAAATATAAAAAGGAGTGAAGGGTAGATTTATTTTTAATGAAGAGTTGCAGTGATTTATATATGTGACGGGACTAAAATAAATCAGAAGAATATTCTTAGTAGCATTTTTGTTCTATCATCTGTTGAAGCAAAGAACAACATAAAAGATAGGAATGAGTTTGTTTTTCGTAAGGAAGGTTGGTGCCTTCATAGTTGAAGAGGTCGGTGTCTCTTTGCTTGAGTTGGTGCTTAGCAAAAGGGTTGGTGCTCCCGTAGGTTGGTGCCTACAAAATTGTAACTTGGGGATTGGTGTCTCCCGTAGGTTGGTGCCTACAAATGTTTGAGAAATATAATAAAGAAAATTTTCTCTGTGGTTTTCTCCCAAAAGGGTTTCCACGTAAATTCGTGTTTATTTGCAGTGTGTTGCTTTGCTTTGCATTCATTGATTGCTTTGATATGTTCACTGTGAAACTGATTAATTGTGATTACAAATATGAGATTAAGTATTAAATTTAAAAGAATATCATAATAATAATTCACCCCTCCTCAGTATTATCTTGTGCTTAACAATATAAACCAATGGATTTTGGTACTATTAAAAAGACTAACCAAACCAACAAAACCAACCCAACTAACCAGAACCAAACAAATTATACTAGGTTATAGCTTAGGAATATGTGATTCATGTACCTCATATGGTTGCAATGTTGGAGGTAGGATTTTTACCAATGTGGCAACATGTTTTGTATTAGTGGCTGTGTTCAGGGATTGATTTTGATGAAGTAATAAAATGGTTTTGAGGTGGAAAGGGCGTCTTCCCCTTGAGATTTTGGCTAATGAGAGGATCATAAGTCATCTAATATAATTATTAACTTGAAATATATGTTGGATATGGTCCAAGAAATAAAATAACATATCAAAATTTTACATGCATAAACAACCATAGAAATTTGACGTAACATGATGGGAAAAATCTCAGAGAAATGTGGAAATACATAATCAAGAATGGCAATTACCCGACACTTCTAATCTCGAATTATTGTGCGCTATTGAAAATTGAATTGATCACTCACGGTTGTGGAGTATTTAAAGGCAACCGCAAACCCTAATTCAACATGCACTTTGTTAAAAATAGCCCTCGCAAAAGCAACTATCAAAATAGCCCCGCAAAAGCATGCACCAAAAAGTAAGCTATCGAAAATAGGCAACATGCACCTTTGTTAAAAATTGCCCCCACAAAAGCAACTATCAAAAATAGTCCCCGCATACAACATGCACAAAAAAATAACTGTTAAAAATAGGCAGAAAAGCACAAACGTCCAGACGGTCGTCAAACCGTTAAATTTAACACAATCGCAGAAACGTCTGGAAGGGCCTTTCCCATAGGGGAATGCCTTCAACGTAATAAAGTAATAAAATATATTATGTGTGCATATTTCAAATGGGGCTAGGTAATTTTTAATGTAATTATTAAATATAAAAAATAGATATTTTTAATATTTTAAGCGCCACAATTGCATAAATTTTTGAATATATTAAAACTCTAACAAAGTATATAAATAAAACATGTTTTTTATTTTAAGGAGGCTCAAATACTTTGGTTTTAAACTATAGTTTTTTAAGGTTTTCAAGAACATATAGTTTATAAAACTATAAAATTATAGTTTTTTTGTTATATATATATGTGTGTGTGTGTGTGTGTGAGTGAGTGTGTGTGTGTGTGTTTTTATAAATCATAAAGATTAAACTATAGGATATTTAAACTATACATAGAATTTTTAAAGTGTAGTTTTTATTATACTTATAGTTTAGACCTATAAACTATAGTATTTTAAATAATAAATTGTAACCCTTATTAAAGGGGGTCAAGATAAAGGTTAAAAGAAAGGGAAAGAAAATTTCAAATTCACGTGAAAACAACCTTATAGGGGGGACAACATTTTAATCCTTCTAATGAAAAAATTGGAAATCCTATTTTGATGGAGCTTGTCTCCTCCTTTATTCAATTTGAATTTAAATTTGAATATCTTTTTAACTTGCACACATGAAACTATAGTAAACATTATAACAAATATTTAACTTTTACCTATGTTTTGATCTTGGTAAATCTTCCATACGAGATTTCATATGGATAAATATGTAAGTTAGGTAATGTAAAAAATAGAAAGGCCTATTTTCTCAAACCTTGTCTCCCCCTGTAAACTCAAATTTAATTCATATTTTTATTCACTTTTTTTCGTGTAATCCGTGCAAAAATATATAAAAATATATACAAATTTTTCAAATATTTACAACCCTTACCTTAGTTTCAGGGTGGTAATTCTCGAAGTAGAATTCTTTCTATGTAATTGAAAATCCAAAAGTCCTTTTTCACCTGTGCAATATTCATTTAACCAACTATTCGAATGGGAAGGGGGAGGGATTAAATAATATTTCAAATATTTCAACTACCTTCCCAACCGTTATGTCCTTAGGTTACATTAGGATTATATTTAATAAATTAATCTCACTCTGGTACCATGTCAGGGCCGAGATATTAAATAAATATAACAACCAATGTTTACACATACATTATAAACTTGTAATAAATGAAATAAAGTAAAGAACATTATAACATAGTGACACAAAATTTAACATGGAAAACCCCTAAATGAGTAAAAACCACGGAAAAATAATCCACTATAAAGAAATTTTTACGACACTAGTCCAGTAACTCCCTCCTCACTTCTACTCCACGTTTTTACCTGGAATCTATTGATTCACGTGATAATATCAAATATGACCTATATCCATATTTAAATATCCCGAAGGTCTATAACCATATTACGTGAAGGGGCACACCTCCCCAATTTAATTAGTTGATTAAATAAATTAACCAACCCTAATATAAAGTTTATATTTAAATAATATGAATATAATTTATTGTATATTATTTAAATATAAACTATATATTACGATGCATTTAATATTATAGTTATAATATTTTTCCTTTCAACTAACCCATTCTCTGCGACGTCCAAAGCGATTTGAGAATTTCCTTCTAATATTATATTCTTTACAATAATCATCAAATTCATTAGACCAAAACTCACATCCGTATCATATCTCGAGAAATTTGATCTTCACATTCTTCTCATTCTCAACCAATTCTTTGAATCCTTTGAACTTGTTAAGTGCTTTTGATTTTTCCTTCAAGAAGGCCACCCAAGTCATTATTGAGTAATCATCTATAAGCAACATGAAACAACTCTCTCCTTGAATACTTTGAACCCGATAGGTCTACATAGATTAATATGTATCAACTCTAAAAGTCCTAAGGTAGAATATTCCTTGGATTTGAACTTCCTTATATTTTTCTTTCCATGTAGGCATGCGTTACATAGTGTATTTACTGAGGTTTGGTGATTTGAGGTATGTTTCTTACATACTTCTTGGTACTAATCTTGACAAAATTATCAAAATTCATATGCCATATGCTTCTATGTCATAACCACCCTTCATCGCCCTTACTCATGAAGCAAATCTCTTTCTTGATTTCAATCAAGATGTACATATTGTTTACATTCGTTTTGTCTTTAACTACCAATTATCATGTCTTGAATTTTCTTATGTCACATCCTTTGTTATGAAATGTCAATGTATTCCCTTGACTACACATCTGACTTACATTAAGAAAATTGTGTTTCATCCATTCTACATATAGAACATTCTTTGTTAAGGATTTTCCATTATCCAAACTTAAGGAACTTTTGTCAACTATCTTAGCAGATGTATTGTCACTAAACCATACTTGATCTAGCTAAATTCTCCTTCAATGAGATGAATTTACTTTTATTTCCTATCATGTGACCTAAACATCCACTATCAATATACCAAATCATGTCCTCATTTTGAGTGTGAAATGTAGTTTGTGTAATCAAGGATTCTTTTTCACCTTTTATCACGGTATTATGCGAGTGCGTTCTTCCTCTTTGGCTTGTACATACTTAAGCTGATTTATGATGATTTTTAAATCCTCCTTAGCTTCTTCAAATATGATAACTTTACTATTCCTCCATAGGGAATGATGGCTGCAATCCACAAATTTATGACCAAACCCATTACATGAAAATAAATACATATTTAATGATCTTGCATACCTTGAACTATGACTGTTCATTGCTTTATGAGATATGATTGTACTTGTCACTTGTTAAGGGACCTATTTGCTCCTTAAACAATTTTCTGCAAACATCCATAGCTTTTCCACATTTTTTCTTCTTAGGATTACCTCAAACTTGATGAGCTTGCTTGAGAGGTCCTGCTTTCTAATACCAATTTTTGGAAGCACAAAAATGGGGGTAAATCATAGAAAATACAAGTAACCCTCATCGGTTAGGGTGTCTGACATTAGTCAAGGGAAAGGAATGATTTGACATCGGTTAGGGCTAACCGCATCGGTTAAGCATGTAGAAGATGTTTTAATTAACTCTGGAGAATTAGATCTATTTTTAGCATTAAAGAATATCTATTGATTGTAATTGCATGGCTAAGAAGTCTTAAAGAATATAAGCATAAAGCTAGGGTTTAGAAGTAAGAGATTAACAAGAATTGAAAGAACTTGCAAAAGTTGGCGAGAGAGAGAATTCTTGGTGATGAAGCAAAATCTTGAGGAAAGAAAGTATTGTACATCTGAGGGGTGTGAAAGATTGTAAATCTTCATTATATATCTTGTCGAAAGCTTTTTGGATAATAGATTGGCTTGTTTCTTGGTGGACGTAGCCCACATTGGGTGAACCACATTAAATCTGGTGTTGATTTATGTCTCTTGGTTTGTATATTTATTCTGGTAGAATATCCACTTTTATTTGCATGTATGCTTAGATCTGATATATTGTCTATACAACCGGTGTGCTAACCCCAACAAATGGTATCAGAGCTTTGTTTGAAGATTTACTCACGAGGGTTTTTTGATTGAGTGGGAGCTACAACAATGAGAAGAAGAAAAAAATACAAGGTAGAGAAATTTGACGGCCGAAATTATCAATTATGGAAGATGTAGATTGAGGATTATCTATATCAAAGAGATTTATATTTACCGTTGGATGAGAAGTCTAGACCTACTGAAGATGACTAATGAAGAATGGAAGATTCTTGACAAAAAGGCTTTGGGATCTATAAGATTAAGCCTGGCAAACATCCGTGGCTTCCAATATTATAGAAGCGGCTTCTATGGTAGAGTTAATGAAATATCTTGCTAATTTATATGAAAAACCTAGTGCTTCAAATAAAGTTTATTTGATGAAGAAACTATTTAGTTCTAAGATGCATGAAGGTGGATCTGCATCTAGTCATTTGAATGATTTTTCGTCTATTGTAAATCAGTTAAAATCGGTTGCAATACCATTTGATGATGAAGTAAAAGCACTTTTACTCTTATGTTATTTGCCTGATAGTTGGGATAACTTGGTAATGGTTGTTAGTAATACAACATCTACTAATAATATTTTGAAGTTTGATGATGTGGTTAGTATAATCTTGAATGAAGAAATTCACAGGAAGAGTATAGAGGAATCATCATCTGGAAATGCTTTGAATGTAGAAAGCAGGGGCAGGCAAGAAGGAGAGATCCAAGAGTAAGAGTAATGGGAAATCAAAGTCAAGGGATAACAGATCTAAATCCAGAAGTAAGGGAATTACTTGTTGGAAATGTGGAAAGAAAGGACATGCAAAGAAATATTGTTGGTCAAAGGATAAAGAGAACCAACAACCAGACAAAGGTAAAGAAGAAAATATTGCTACATCAGAGGTAATGCAAGATGCTCTTATTCTTTCTTTAGATAATAGAATTGAATCATGGGTTTTAGATTTAGGAGCTTCTTTCCATGCAACCCCTAATAAGGGTTATTTCAAAAATTATGTCCAAGGTAATTTTGGGCATGTTTATTTAGGTGATGATGAACCTTGCAGTATTACTGGTAAAGGGGAAGTTCATCTAAAATTGTAGAATGGAAATACATGGGTATTGAAAGATGTGAGGCATGTGCCAAGCCTCAGGAGAAATCTTATTTTTGTAGGGCAACTAGGTGAATCTGGTTGCATGGTTACTTTTATAGAGACTCTTAGAAAGTCACCAAGGGTGCTTTTTTTGTGGCAAGAGGTAAGAAGGTAGGAACGTTATATTTATCTACCTGTATTACTGATTCCTTTTCTGCATTATCTACTTCAAATTCAGATGCATGCATGTGGCATAACCGGTTGGGCCATATGAGTCAAAAAGGAATGTAGATCTTAAAGGCTAAGGGTAAGTTATCAGATTTGAAAGATTTAGATCTTGATTTTTGTGAGCAATGTATCTTTGGAAAGAAAAAGAGAGTGAGATTTCTCAAAGTTGGGGCAACTAAGAAGGATAATAAATTGGAGCTTGTACACTTAGATGTGTGGGGACCAGCTCAGTAGCTTCTCATGGAGGATCCTTAGTATTATGTTACTTTCATTGATGATGCTACAAGAAAGGTATGGGTTTATTGTATTAAATGTAAATATGATATTTTGAGACTTTTAAAAGATGGAAAGCCCTTGTTGAGAATGAATCAAATTCTAAGTTAAAGTGCCTTAGATCTAACAATGGTGGTGAATATTGTAGCAAGGATTTCAATGATTATTGTTCAGTGAATGGATACGTAGAGAAATAATGGTTCCAAGAACACCACAGAGAATGGTGTTGCTGAAAGAATGAACATGAAATCATGGAACGTGCTAGAAGTATGAGGATACATTCTGGATTGCCCTTACAATTTTGGCAAAAAAAAGTATTGATACAATGGTTTATTTGATTAATCATGGGCCTTCAAGTTCACTAGATGGAGGAATACTAGAGGAAGCTTGGACTGGAAAAGAGGTAGATCTTTATTTTCTTAAATTTTTTGGTTCATAAGCTTTTGTGCATGTTGATAAGGAAAATAGGAAAAATTTGGATGCAAAATCCAAGAGATGCACTTTCATTGGTTATGGATTTGGTGATTTGGTTTCCATTTTTGGGATTTAGAGAATTCTAAAATTATTAGGAGTCATGATGTTGAATGGAATGAAAAGAGAATGTACAAGGATCAAATTTTGGTACCCAAGGATGAATTGGTTGAGAAGTTTGTGAATGAAAATGAACTCTCGGATTTAAAAGTATTACCTATAGGTTACACAATAATCGGTGTCGGTTGACCCCGACCGCACAGTTGGTCGACGAACTGTATCAATTAAAAGATCCAAACCGGCATCGGTTAGTAGAACCGATGTTGGTTAGAGGTGACCTGACATCGGTCACTATCAGATTTGGATAGGAATGTCTAGGAGGTCCAGATTGAGCCTTCGGTACCCCAAACTCCTGTGAGAAGGTCACAAAGGGTAAGTAAACCTCCAAAAAGATTTACACCTTCTCTATTTTATTTATTATTGACTGATAATGGTGAACCAGAGAGCTTTGAAGAAGTAATGCAGATAAGACTCATGTCTAGTGGGAGCATGGCATGGATGAGGAGATGAACTCCTTGGAACATAACCAGACATGGGATTTGGTTAAGTTTCCAACAGGTAAGAGAACATTGCAAAACAAGTGGGTTTATAGGATCAAGGAAGAAGAGGGTGGATAGAAAAGATACAAGGAAAGACTTGTAGTAAAGGGATTTTACATAAAGCAGGTATTGACTTTGGTGAAATATTTTCTCCTGTTGTTAAGATGACTTCTATTCGTATTGTATTGAGTTTAGTTGTAGTAGAGGATTTACATTTAGAGCAACTAGATGTGAAGATGACTTTCCTTCATGGTGATTTGGATGAAGAGATTTATATGCAAGCAGCCACTTGGGTATGAAGTCAAGGGTAAGGAGAAATTAGTGTGCAGGTTGAAAAAGAGTCTATATGGGCTCAAACAAGCTCCAAGGAAATGGTACATGAGGTTTGATAGTTTTATGCAAGAGCATGGTTACTTGAGATGTGAATCTGACCATTGTGTTTATTTCAAGAAGCTTGAAAATGGGAGCTATATTATTTTGTTACTGTATGTGGATGATATGCTTATTGTAGGATCTAGTATGCATGACATTGGTGAGCTTAAGGAAAGCTAGCTCACACATTTTCTATGAAGGATTTAGGAGCTGCAAAAATAATCCTTGGCATGCAAATACACAGAGACAGGAAAAACAAGAAATTGTATTTGTCTCAGGAGGATTATATCTACAAGGTGTTAGAAAGGTTCAATATGCAAGAATGTAAAACCTATTAGCACACCTATGGCTGGACACTTCAAATTGAGAAAAGATTAGTGTCCATCATCACATGAGGAGGTAAAATACATGACATGAGTGCCATATGCTTCAGAGTTGGGAGTCTCATGTATGCTATGGTTTGTACTAGACCAGACATTACAGATAGTGGGAGTGGTGAGTAGATATATGGCCAATCTAGGTAAAGAGCATTGGAAAGTAGTCCAATGGATACTCAAGTATTTGAAAGGGACATCTAGCATGCAGTTATGCTATGGAGGTTTAGATATTTCATTATGTGGCTATGTTGATTCGGATATGGCTAGAGATCTGGATGGTAGAAGGAGCACTACTGGATATATTTTCACAAGTAGTGGGATGATAGTTAGCTGGATTTCAAGATTACAGAAGGTTGTGGATTTGTCTACTACAAGAGGCAAAGTATGTTGCAGCTACAGAGGCTAGCAAAGAGATGATATGGATGAGTAGGTTCATGGAAGAGTTGGGAAAGGAGCAAGATGATTGTAAACTGTTTAGTGACAGTCAGAGTGTAATTCATTTGGCAAAGAACTCAGTGTTTCATTCGAGAACAAAACACATTTAGTTGAGGTATCACTTCATACGGCAGGTATTGGAGGATGGATAGTTGAATTTGGAAAAGATTCATATGAGCAAGAACCCTGCGGATATGCTAACGAAGCCATTAGCAAAGGAGAAGTTGGAGCTACACTCCACTTATATTTGGTCTTTGAGTTTGAGACTTGAAGAGGAAGAAACAAAGATAAGGAAGGATCCAAGAATGATGTATAAGTATGGTGTAGTAATTAATCTCCAAGTGGGAGATTGTTGAGTTGTGGAGCTCAATTACTTCAATTTAGCATGCAATGGAAACTTGCTAGAAAATACAATAACCGTCATCGGTTAGGGGGAACCGACATCGGTCACCCAGACCGGCATCGGTCAAGAAAGGAAGGAACTGACATCGGTTAGGGCTAACCGACATCGGTTACCTGTGCGAGGATGTTTTAATTAACTCAAGAATTAGATCTATTTTTAGCATTAAAGTATATCTATTGATTGTAATTGCATGGCTAAGTGCCCTAAGTCTATAAACGACTATATAAGCATAAAGCTAGGGTTTAGAAGTAAGAGATTAACAAGAATTAGAAAGAACTTGCAAAATTTGGTGAGAGAGAGAATTCTTGGTGATGAAGCAAAAGCTTGAGGAAAGAAAGTATTGTACATCTAAGAGGTGTGGAAGATTGTAAATCTTCATTGTATATCTTGTCAAAGCTTTGGATAATAGATTGGCTTGTTTCTTGGTGGACGTAGCCCACACTGGGTGAACCACGTTAAATCTGGTGTTGATTTATGTCTCTTGGTTTGTATATTTCTTTTGGTAGAATATCCAATTTTATTTGCATGTATGCTTAGATCTGATATATTGTCTGTATAACCAGTGTGCTAACCCCAACATAAATTGGTGAATATTAGGATTTTGGAAGTTTGAAATTGGTGATTTTTTTACTACCGTATGGTAGTAGGTTCACCAAAATTTTATGGGTCATAAATAAATTTGACCCTAATTTCACCTTATGTTTCCACTAAGGGTCGACCAATGTTGGTATATTCGCCATTATGTTATAATATACTATTATATATATGATTAATTTTCCATAATGTAGTAATAGAAAATAATTCTAAAATTTGTTAATTTAGAGATCTGAAGTTGAAGTTGAAGGTAAAAGTGAGTAAGCATGTAAAAAATATTAAAGTACAAGCTAAAAATCCAAATGCATAAGTGGTGTAATAAGACGTAAATAGTAGTGTGCTTACGGAAGGGAACATCCATGAGGGTAGTCTTGACGCTAGAATGATACCATCACCGAATGGTAATAGGTTCCAATTCTTTGGACATGTAGTAGGTCTGCATGTCACAACTTGGTAGCATTTTCCATGCTATCAGTCGGAGGTATTACCAACCGGTAGTAGTTTCCATGATACCATATGGTAATGTTATTGGATGGTAACATGTAAAATACTACTAGTTGGTAACATGAAAAATGCTATCGGTCGGTAGTATTTTACATGTTACCAACTAATGGCATTTTCCATATTACCGAACCATAACAATTTCCATGCTACCATGTGGTAATGTCACCAAAGGCGGTGACATGAAAAATTATACCGTCAAGAAGTAACATTTTCCATGTTACTAGTTAGTAGCATTTTCTATGTTATTGGTCGATGAAATTACCGCATGGTAAAATTCAAAATGCTACCATGCGGTAATGTTATTAGACATTAAAATGAAAGAGTATGGGGATTTTTTTTTCTTACACCATATTTTGGGAAGACAGATTTCTCATTGAGATGATCATTTTAATTGCTAACATCATAAAATTTCAAAACATTTTTTTCCATACAAAATTAGCAAAATCTACATTTTTTCACAATTTTTTTGAATTACTGTTCTTTGACCATTTTTTAGGATGGGTTTCTCATCAAGCCAATAATTTTTACTGTTATTTTCAAAAAATGATTTTTCAAAAAATTACATATATTTTGGCCGACATCGTATACTAACAACTGATAACATATATTGTTAGTCAAAAAATGCTACCGGATGACACCATTCAAAACCCATTTTCTTTAGATTCACCATCATTTCGAAAGTCATTTTCATAGATTCGATAAGGAATCTATAATTTTTGAGGGTAATAAAATGAACCCTTCCAACTCCTAGGTTTAGTAGAGCACCAACTTGACAGACATGAATGTACCAACCCCTAGATGAATTAACAACAACTCGGTCACCTATTTTTTCACCTCTAAATTGTTGCACTAAAAACTGATGATGACACCAATTTAGCTCACCTTCTCTCTATATTCCACAAAATTCCCTTCTAGCCTTCCTTGCTAAATAAATTCTTCCTCTAAGATGATTAGGTCATCGACCTATCTCACCAATATATGATCACTCTCTAGAACATCATATCATATTCTTTTCCCTCTCTTTATGGTCACAAAGAACTCTTACACCTTCAAAAGTTGCCCTCTAGCTCGCACTTTCTCTAACCCTCTCAACAACTTAAATGAGCTACTAACACATGCTTATATACATGACTCATGATCACACCACTCCTAGGTAAGTCATCATCTAGAATATTCACTTAAAATAACTTAAGAACATCCTAAAAACATCATTTAAAAGACCATATAGGTTGTAAATATTATATTCATATCTAAATCCTTCATTAGGACACAAGAAGCTCTAAAGAAAAAAATCATCCCACTCACCAAAACCAAATAACTTGAGAGAACCAGACCTTCACCAAACAACAAATACCACTTATACATGTTTTATAAGCCTTCAAGAAACCTCCAACAAGATTCTACACATTTGCACTATCATCTCATGTAATGAAGCCACCTTTTGGAGCTCTTCTTCTCACTAGGTCTATGACCTACAAAACGATCCTCAAAGAATGAAGAAAAATCCACATCAAATCACCTCAACCATGCACAAATGACACATGGATGGAAATATCATGACCTCAGGGTCACCACTAAATTCTCAGGACACCACCACTTGGACTGAAACACCATCAAATCACCTCTACAACTAGGAATACCAAAATTGTCATTCCCCCAAAAGCCAATCTTACAAAATGGACTCCAAATATTTATCTCAAATCTATAACCTAGCTAGTTTATTTGGTAATAAGAAGTAATAGTGAAATTTCTTAATTGTACAAAATAAATTTAAAATATAACTACCACTACATAGGAAAAGAAAATCGATGACCATTGGGATTTATATGGTCTTGCATGTTTATGGAAATACCTTCTTTCATCGATCTAGATAGTGCAACAAAATATCAGCTATGAATAATTCCTATTGGCATAAAAATGTCAACATATCCTTGCTAAAGAAGATAATTAAGTGCCACCATAAATTCTTAGAGAATATAAGGAGAAAAATGCCTTGTAAATTTTTTTCAAACCATAGAGAGGCTACACCACCTTACTTTAGTAAATGTGAGTTGGTAAAGCTCAAAATAAAACAATGGGAAAAAGCATACTAATGCCCAACACAATAAAAAATAAAACGCATCACAAGTGAGACATCAAAATTAAGTATGAAGGTGAGGGAGAGAGGGATAAATAAAATATCAATTGTTTATTCTACACGTTTTTCTTCTTGGGCTTCCCACTTCCAAATCTTACTAGATATAAATTTTATATTATGTAGTATACGAATTGAAAAATTCTCAAAATCCATAAGTAGTGTATGTAATAAAAAAATTAATGCCATAATAAATGCTTATAACAATTGTTTGATTCTCTATAATAATTTTAAGCTCTCGGTATAAATCGCCAATGGTAAAAATAACAAAGTAAGTTATGTTTTATTTCTCTATAATGTTATTAATACATACCTAAATGACTTGGGATACATGTGTATTTACAAACAATTATAATTTAATTTACAATCATATTGGTACACATCTTTGAAAAGTCACATAAAGCAAAAAAAGGGACAAGGATCAAATGGTTGTATTTAGAATAAATTGAAATTCTAATTTAGGATCTTACCCATGCACAAACCAATATCAAAAATCTAAAAACTAAAAGAAGATGGAAAAGGTTCAGATGAATATATTTATAAATTGCTAAAATTTATATTAAGATCCTATTATGTATTACCCGACAACAAATAGTCTTGAGAGAAATAAATGAAAGAAGATAATTGTAGTCACAAAATCACACACTTACTTATTACATGTATACTTTGCTAAGTATGTTGTTTTATATATGGATCTTGCATAAGAAAAGTATTCACTAATGACCTATCCCTAGTCTTGTCATTAGTTAGTTGGTCATCTTCGTTAGTTGTCTTACACAATCGTCAATTGTTTACACAGTTTGGGTCATCTCGAAGGAGTATCAACCTGTCTTTATTTCATCATTTATTGTATTTATTCTTTGACTAGGGCGTCTAGGGTAGGATTAGGGTGCCCATGGGTGCCCTGGTCCTTAATTTTAGGCACCTTGGTCCCCATAACACTTGGGTTTAATTTAGAGTTTCAAGGCCAGTATTTATAATTTCCCTCTCATTCCCCTAGGTACTAGTTGGCATGTCGGGGCATTAGTGTCGAAATTTGAGCAAGATATCCCTATATAAACATAACATACTTACTATATTATGGGTGGACTATCTATTACTAGGGATATCTATCTACTAAGGTAAGGGACAACATTTGGGCATCATTACATCATACACACTACATAGGAAAGGGAAGTATATTCTATTCCATCCACCATTTTGCATTACATCTAGCTATTGCCCCTATTTTTGCGTCATTGGCGCTAGGAACCCTAGGCACATCATTGTACACACAACGCACACAAAATTTCATTGGGTATGGAATGTAGTGCAACACTTAGTTTTAAGTCCACCTTTTTGGTCACTAAGGATGGTCCGACCCCTTCATATGCATCTTTCTTTTTTGGGGTGTGATACTTTGTATGGAGTTTTACAAGTGAATATTCATTTTAGGTTTACGGCGGCATCGGTGCGATTACATTATGAAACTCATGTGACAATTATCAAGACATTACAAAGATATTGCGACACTTCTAGATTCCGGTCTTGAGCTTTCCTACGAGACTGAGCGTATACTTTAGACTAGGGCACCCAAAGGCACCCTGATCCTCCTTGAAGTGCCCCAATTTGGTCAAATCCTCATCTGCTGCAATTTCCTAGGTTGTACCAACATACTTTGCTTCATTTGCACATCATCCTGTCTAGTCCTGAATCACGGTGAGGTAAGTTATTTTCAAAAGTTAATACCTTATCCCTTATATTTCAATTATTTCATTTCATTTTAATATGAAATAAAATTGTTTGTGTTTATATTTCAGATTCATATCGTTATTGCATTGCTTATACTTGTTTAGATTAACTTAGATAGATATATTATATCATATTTTAGTTAATCATTTTGGTGAACTCATACATTAGAATATTTTCCCTAGGATCCATTTCAAACCATAATGGCTAAGGATAGTTCATCTTCTTGAGCATCATTTCTCATTTCGGTGTTAACCCTATCTATGATGAGGATGCAATCATTTGAGCTCATGGATCTCTATGGTAATCCTAATCCTATGCCAAATCATATCAAACAACATCTTCGGATGGTAAAAATGTGTGCCTACTCATTTTGAAGATTCTCCCATCGGCATTAGTATTGTTGAGGATCCAATAACCTTTACTCGTTGTACACCATGCTATATGAATACTAGTGATCCTCTTTCGATCTTTCTAATAAAATTCTAAATGAATCTCTTATTTATTATATGCTTGGTATTGATCATCATTCACATGTACATATTGATTCTTCTACTACTCGAGAAAACCACTATAGTTTCATCCCATCATTCTCCTACTTCGATATTTCTTCTCGTGATACATCTCTTTATACTATTATCTTTGATGATCCTATTGATAGTATAATTAGTGACATTCTCATTTCGAATCTTTATTTGATGTTGATGAGGTGGTTGATAATCATGGTTCTCCTTATTTTCATATTTTTGAGTGTGAATCTCATATTCCATCATTATCTTCTCTTGAGATTGCATCTAGCACTACACATGAGTCACCTCCATCTCTCACTTCTTCTTCTCCTATCGTTTCATCTCTTCTTATTACATAATTTCATATAGATGTATCTCCATCGATCACCCCAACTATTAGGGATATTTCGATGCTATTCCTACCACTACTATGGATATTCCATCTACATCATATTATATATCTTCTTCAACACCTACTACTAGCGTGCCTTTAGCATTGGAATCTCATTTTCATCTCTAGATATTCCTATGATCACTCACCATGGGGAAAAATACAACCTCTTAATACATTATTACCATATTCCACTATTCCTTCATAGGATATCATCTCTCACATGCATGTCATAGGTCAATTATAATCCCAGGTTCAATTTCTTACTCTAGATAGTAGAGCTTACTATGATTCTATTGATAACAACTCATTACATGGTAACCATATTCCAAATAAGATTCATAACTCACATTCCCTAAGGAATTTATCATGCCTACATTCACTTGCTTTGATGGTATTGGTGATCCTCATTCTCATTTTATACACTATTGTATGGCTATGACCTCGTATTATAATGATAGACTATTAGTCAAGGCTTTCCAATACATTCTTATTGACGAGGCACTGTAATGGTACACTAATCTTCCCTTTGGGTCCATTAGTACTTACTATGAAATAGAGGACGCTTTCCTTCATCATTTCACCCTTAATAATGGCCCTAAGGTTACTTACAACCGCATAACTACTTTACATCAGGGCTCATCAGAATCAATTAAGGATTATATATTACGATTTAATGCGTGTTTGCATCATCTAGTATTCCAACCTATAGACCTTGAGAAGTAATTCATTTTGTGGCGTCGTTTGGTTTACGTGCTCAATTTTTTTGCAATATGATACATGTGAGTCATTCATTCTTCTATGCTATAAAGTCCTAGACCTAGAGAAAGATCTTCTTTCGAGAAAATGTTAGTGTCCCTCCACATACATCTACTTCTATTATATCATCTATTCCTCCTCCATCGAAATCGGATGAGTGTCCTACATAGTCTCCAATTTGCCTCACAAGCACAATTCTCCTCCTCCTCTATGACAAGCTACTTCTATGTCCACTCCATCTATGTCACTTGAGCCATTGCACTTATCCCATCATGATAGACTTCATGATGTACTACTTACCTTACTTGAAAAGCATCTAATTTTCTTACCATCTAACCAACATCATCCAAAACATAGATACAATGTTAGTGTGATCAACCATACCGTAATTATCATCACATAAATGTCTATAGGGACAAAATTATCTTGCCCATTCATGATAGATTACAAAAATTAGAGGAAAAGGGTATCATTTCCTTTGGCTCTCACTCACATGAGTGGTCTATCTCTCCTCTACCTCATCAATGAGTTTATACTCCACTTGAGTCCTCTTCTCCATTAGGTGCTCAGTCATAGTTCATCCATCACCATCATATGTCAATCATGCACACTTTCCACCACATCCATCCATTTCTCCAATATTGTATCCATTGTATCCATTGCATTCACTTTATCCATTGCATCACGTTGCTCTTTGTATTGGCTTCCACATCCCTCTACCTTTGCACATCCCATTGTAACTCCATATGAAATTCAGTTTGGCACCTATTTTCATGCTTCTTCCATCCCAAATGCATCCACCACTTCACACTACCTTGGTCTATGGTAGGTGATTCTTATAACCTTACCCTTCGATGAAAATCTTGTCTTCTTACGGTTCTTACACGACTGTTGAGTGATTTGTTCTAAAAACCTATCATCACGTACTTCTTCATCTCATCTAGTGCTCTCAATCATTTCCCGATGACGCACTCTTACTTACGTGGCTCATCCTTGACTGCTAAGGGGTACTAACTAAATGATCCTATTCATCTACATGTTGGGGGAATCTCTAATATTTCTCCTCATTTCATCATACTAATATTTTATGATTACATCACATTATCATTCATCACAACACATTATTTTTGCAATTATACATTTTTATATCTATATTACTAGAAACATTGCACTAATTACGCATTACAAATTCCATTTTATTCAACACATAAACCACATTGCATTTTTTATCTATCATCATTCACATTACACATTTTTGTAGCATTATCCAAATTATACTCTGAGTCTACACGAACAATATACAACACATTACATACAAGACAACAATAAACATCTATATAAAAAAGCACATCATATATAAATCACACGTGTCCATACATATATAGCAAACACATTCATCATTACACAAAATGTCTCATCACTTGGGGGCACACCTCCACATCATAAATAATAGTACAAGTCAAATATCATCATCACTATCACTATTGGGTACTACAAGAGCCCTAGAACTAGATTTCTCACCACTAACTCGGTGTCACCTGCTCGCGGCCTCAATGCCTCTCAACCTACCTACGTAATAGGGTAATCTCCATAGAATTCTCAGAAAAATGATGATGTAAATCCATGTATCATGTAAACACATCCTACTCCATTTGACCACCACCTACCACCTCTCTAGCTCATTGAGTCTCCTCGCGTGCCTCATCCCTCTATCATAGCAATATCGTGCATGTTGTCATTGCTATGGCCACTAGTTCAAATAAATGGGCATGCTCGCCCACTATATAATCCATTCACTCAAGTATACCTCCACCAAGTACATCCGTCGACAAGTTTTTCATCAATGTGAGGATGGACGTGTCTATTATCGAGGACCTGATACACATCATCTACAAAACAAATAACACAACACATTAGAAAAATATACCTATCACATAGGCCAACAACAAAATACACATAATAGCTATCTATAAATACTCATGCTCAATTACATGTGCTGCTACATTATTGGGGGCATGGGATACCCCCTCTCCTCCTCCCCCATGTGATAACCCCATTAGGCCTACATATAATGGGAACAAAAATACCCACAAGTGTTCCACCCACCATGCGTGGTACTCCTCTATGTAACCCACATCATCTAAGTCTATTAGCCTTATTATTGCTGCGTCTAAATCATTTAGCCCTCATGAGCACTAGCTGCTCTCTTGTGAGCCTTGGCCTAGCTCCGACCATCCTAGGTGCTCTGATAACTCTCAACCATATATATGGCTCTAAGGGCATGTCCTGAGCCATAATGAACTTTTGTGATACTCTCTCCACCTAAAAATATTAACCATACCTGGAAATTGATCCTCTAGCCACATAGTCCTACAAATACATCACAAATCTATAACATCCTTGGGCCCCATCCTATCTATCAGTGCCTTGTAGGTATATGTGTCCATCATACGCCCACGTATATTAATCCACCTCCTTGCATATATCTCTATCTTATCCCACTCTCCTCGTGGACCTACAACTGGTCTCAACACGACTATATGCTCATAAGCCCATACGTGCAATAATGTAGTGGCTCTATACCACCACCATGCTCATCGTGAGTAAATCGATATAGATCTATGTATAGGTGGGCCAACACACACCGTGACCATGTGTATCTAGTACCACCCTCCTCTATTTTCTCGATATATCATGCATCTTATAAAAGATGCCTACGCCACCTCCCTCTTTCGCGATAAATGAAAGAATAATAACAATAATGAACTTTTGCAAGTGTATAACCACGAGACCTCATAATAGCATCCAAGTGGTATGAGCCTCAGTAGGTACTCGAGTCCCCATAAAATATCATCTAGCAGCTCACATTTGTCTCTTCATAGCCTCCAACGGAATAATCCGTACTCTCTCCCTAATAACTAACAATCATCGTATGTGATACACATTCTCTAAGGTAATTGTCATCTCACCGTAGGCAACCAAAAAGTACATGTATCTCGTACGCCACCTCTCACATAGTACAATCAACATAGGCATATTATGGGGCACATCCCCCATCCGTGATATGTGCAACAAGATGACATAGTCCATAACATCCCAATCATCGTCTGAAAAACCTATCCCAAATAAAGTACTCATATGACGACCACCATGGAACTCCCTCCGGTGAATATCAATTTGCATAACACAAAACAACAACAAACACAACATTATAACATTATACAAATCCAAACACACTCGCTTATCACATTACTATACACTAAAAATATGATTTTCACCATTCTAGACCAAGGCGCCTAGATGCAAGACTAGGGCACCTGTAGCGGGACAATAGCCCCTGGATCTAAGCGCTCTTGTCCCTGGGGTCACTAGTTCCCTCACCACTCTTTTCTAGGCCTCAAATGCCAAGAACATTAAAATTATTAAATTTTCAAAATTCCTCACCGCTCTTTTCTAGGCCTCAAATGCCAAGAACATTAAAATTATTAAATTTTCAAAAATTCAACAAAAATGACTACTACACCGTATTTGTTTTTCAAAAAACACCACACTTACCAACTCCGCTGTCGTATGTGACGCTATAGTAGTCGCCACCATCTCAAACCGGCTAAGACGTGTTGCTCTCACTTGCGACATCCTCACTAACTCAAAGCTCACTACCACAATCACGAAAAATAAAAATGAAATTACTAATCATTTTTTCATCATACTATTTATAGTTAATTTTCACCACCCACTCTACTATAGTCATTATTTTGTGCTTATTCTCAAAACTAATACACACCACGTGATTTTCATCATATCTTACATGTTTCTACTATGATTTACACCCTATTTACGGTATTATTTTCAGAATTCCACCTACCATCATACTATACATATTACACACATGTTATCTTCAAAGAGAATTTATTTCATCTAATCTATACACATTTTGGCATTTTTCTATCACTTTCTACCTATTTTGTGCTTACTTCGGCTTAGCGTTCATTCTTCTCATCACTTCCCATTTCACGAAAGGAGGAATATCATTGGGTCATTATGTAATTCCCCTTAAATCACCATGAAATCAATCAACATTACTAATTTTTCATTTTCAAACATTTACTAATTCACTACACGACATCTCATCATTAATTCCCCATAATGACCTAATGCGGGGCAAAAACATACAAATATTTCTATGCAAAATTTTATCACTCCCCCTAATAACCTAACTGGGGAAACAAGTGATTACAAATATTTTCATGTGATATTTCACCAACTTCTATTGATTTCACCTAATGACCTAACTTGGGGGCAACTAGCGTAAAATCTCTCTATGAGTAACCAAGAAAAATAATCAATCAATCAATCAATCCACCAAAGCATTTAAATATCTAAAAATTGAAATCATTATCATTCAAATAAATACAATATAAAACACATGGCCTCCCAGATGACCTACATTTGGAGATTACATCTATTATAGTCCCAGATGACCTAACTTGCGAAGTTATTCTACATTTTGCACTTGCTTCCAGATGACCTAACTTGGAATCCATCATACATTTTTGTGCTTTCATATAGATGACCTAAATTGGAAGTGTCACATTACGGCCACATCCGTGGAGTGGGAGAAAGAGTGACTTTCCTATACCACTCCTATATGGGTCAATTGTTTGATCAAAATTATTTGGATCCAAAACCAAAATATTTGATCTGATTCCATCTGCAATGGCTAGATCTTGAGGATGCGATTAGAGGTTGGATAATAACACATTTTTCCTACAATCTTCCTCTGCTGCAGCAGGACACCCAAATCCTCTAGTTCATTATTTGTATACATGTGTTTAAGTCAAGAAATTTTCACTCCCTACCCCATCTCCTCGTGATCACATGCATTTGAAATCATCAATAATCTAGCATTACAATCATCACTCACATTTAGTGCACTTCATCATGACATTAAGTTTATTGGTAAGTTACTGAGGATCAACACACCGATCCATGGTTCAACATGATACATGGATACCAATGTTTTTGATATATGGATCTCGGTAAGAAAAGTATTCACTAATGACCTATCCCCTAGTCTTGTCATAAGTTAGATGGTCGTCATCATCGTCATTTGTCTTACGAGTTGTCAATTGTTTGCACAGCTTTGGTCATCTCTCAGGGAGTATCAGCTATCGTTATTTGTTCATTTTTTCATCTCTAGTCTTTGACTAGGGAGCCTAGGGTAGGATTAGGACACCGTGGGTGCCTTGGTCCTTAATTTTTGCGCCCTAGTCCTCGTAGCACTTGGGTCTAGTTTAGAGTTTCGAGGTCGGTACTTATAATTTTCCCTCTCATTCCCCTAGGTACTAGTCAGCATGTCGGATCATTGATGTAAAAATTTGAGCAAGACATCCCTATATAACAATAACATACTTACTATATTATGGGCAAACTATCTACTACTAAGGGCTAGCTATCTACTAAGGAAAGGGATTGCATTTGGGCATTATTTATCACACACACTACATAGGAAAGGGAATTTCTATTCTATTGCACCAAACATTTTTGCATTACATCTAACTATTGCCCCTATTTCTGCGTCATTGGTCTTAGAGAACCCTAGGCACATCATTGCACACACAAAGCACACATAAATACATTGGGTCTAGAATGTAGTACATCACTTAGTTGTAAGGTCACCTTTATGACCACTAAGAATAGTTCTACCCCTTCATATGCATCTTTTTTTTTTAGAGGTTTTATGCTTTGTATGGGGTTTTACAGGTGAATCTTCATTGCAGGTTTACGAAATCATCAACGAAGTTCCTGTGACACTCACATGAAAATAGATCTAAACATTGCGAAGATCTAGCGACACTTCTAGATTCAGGTCCTAAGTTGTCTTAAATTTAGATCTTGATTAAAAAAAAAACACTTACCCTTGCTATACAAAAGAAGATTTCCAATTTGAATAGAGTTGACATCATTGTAAATGTGATTGTATGTTCCAATATTCAATCTAGAAAATTTTGTGGATCTTAGTGCAACTAATGATGCACCGCTATCTCAATAAAAATATCATCATGTAAACTTGTCACACTTTGTACAATAAAATAATAATAAATGATGTAAAGTACATCATATTGTGTAAGAAATGAAAATCACTAGCATTGTGATGAAAATTTCTCAAAATCTACCAATAGTGTATGTAATCATGAACTTTATTATCAAATTGTTTGATTCTTTGCAACACTTGTATGTTCTTTGTATAATTACTAATAAAATGAATTTTCTATCTTTAACTTGATTTTTCTAAAATGTTCTTGATATATCCCTAAATGATCTTGGATGCATGTGTATTTATAAACAATTATAGTTCAAATTGAAAATGTATTGGTGTGCTCATGGTGATACTAATGGTCTAGAAAACAAGAAAAATGGAAAATGGTTAAAATAGTTGTATCTATAATAAATTGAAATTCAAATTAGGATCTTACGGGTACACAACATCATTTAAAAAATAAAAGAAGATGGAAAAAGAATTGGATGAGTGTATTTATAAACCACTTTGAAATTCATATTAGAACCTTATAAGTATACTAGCAATCGTACTAGGAAACACAATAGACGTGCTAAAGGAGAGACAATTTTTTTGAAATTAAATATAAAAAATGGTATAAATGAAGTTGCAAACACAACACCAAATGGAAAAAAAAACATAAAATTTTAAAGTTAGCTAATATTTATTTGTTCTTGTAATACTACTTGTAGATGGGTAAGCATGCAAATGTCCGAAACCCTCACACTCCTTCCCTTGCGCACCTCATCCGGGATTCAAAGTTCAAAATGATTTATGTCATGGTCGATTCTCGCCACACACTATTAAAATTAAAGTAACCTTATATATGAATGAATTCCTGAAAAGAAAATTGAAAGTAGAAAATCAAAGATATCTTGTGTTGTACCTAGATAGAAGAGATCATACACTCATCAATGATCATCCAACTTATCCTTGGTCAACTAGGGTCATAATGAATAGGTGGTTGTCAAGCGTGTTATATAAAGCCATTGCAAAGTGAAGGACTTGTCATATAATGATTTGGAGCCAAATGCATGTAAGTAGTAGCATGCAAGTCAAATTAAATAAGGCTTGTAACCAAATGCCAAATGAGAAAGAAAAACCAATAAAGATAAAATAAGAAGTGCTTGTGTTAACTATGAAATTGAGGTGTTTTTAAATAACATTGAGGCGAGGGAACAAGTTGAATGCCATAATTAAAATGTCAAAAATGGTGTTGTGATAGGCATTAGTGAAACTTGCATGAGCATGGATCCACTCCACTTTTATCCACAACAATTTTTCATCTTTCAAATGGTGAAAGGATCCTATCTGCAAAAAAATCACCAAGGCAATGAGCTTTTCCACCACATTATGTGGGGTTTATAATATTAAGCGGGAAAATTCTTATTTAAGAAACCTGCCAAAGACTGTATGTTTTTTGTTTATAGCTTATATTTAAAATATAAGCATGTTGGACCCAATCGGGCCGACCTTTAAGAGTGGATCATGACCACCCACATTGTATATAAAAATGTGATCTTATAAGATATCGGTTACATCACATTGTAGCATATATGTAAGCTATGTGTGCGAGATAATTATAGATACATGAGGCGAATGAGGTGAAAATCATCAACAAATGTATGAGTTGGTTTGTAATCCATTTTTGAAGGTGTAACTGCATGTGGAACTAGTGGGAGTGTTGGGTGAAAGTTTATTCTCAATAAAAATAAGTTATTTTGTGTAGTGCCCACTCCTCTTCGAAACTTATTATATGTTGATTTTAATTATTGTTGACTATAGACATGGATGTTATTGTATCAAATGTTTTGGTTTAGCATGATGTTAGATGATAGATATATTTTGACTATTGATGGACTTTGATTCATAGTTTGATTTGTGTGGTTTCTTAGAGATGTTGAGAGATATTTTATATTGATGATGATGATGTGTTGTTGGCATATATATTACTGACATTCGGAACTCTCGTCATGTTGACTATGATATAGCTTTTGAACTAATCTTGTAATCTTGTTGATATTGATAAAAGATAGAATTGAGATGTTGTTGAAATTTTAGACAAATGATAACATTGTTAGTAGAGATGATGATTTAGCTATATGCGAATGGTTATTGATTTATGTGTGTATATTTTATCTTGGATGTTTTGATGCGCCACGGAGGACGAAGGAGGTATTGTGTTATTTTGCAGGTAATTATATCACAACAATCAAAGGGGGATTAGAGACCAACCATAGCGAAATACTAGATGGATACAACAAAGGTCACCATGGAAACTTGTGTAATGTTTTTTTTTGTTTATTTTTTTAAGGGGTCCCCCATGGGGGGATGACCTCCAATTGTGACCATGGGGTTTGTGTGTATCTTCCCCTTTTTATTTTATTTATTGTAGAGTATGTGGTTTATTTGTGATGTAATTTATTTAATCATTGTCGATTACTATGCTTGTATTAAGTAATTAAATCGTATTATTAAGTGATTTGAGGATGTGAAAAATGGAGTCATTTATTAGAGTTGTTGGTCTTTTGGACTATGTGATTTTAAGTTGAGTGTATATGACTTTGAGTGTTGTACACTCTAACCTACCTTGGAATTTCGGATTTGGGCTTAAGGACCATTTTTGGAGGCTTGTGGGACAAGCTAAGCTTGTCCCACACCTTAATTTATTATACCAACCCTACCTATGGATTTGGGGGTCAAAAATAGACCCCATTATGTGTTTTATAAGATAAAAAGTGACATTAATTGCACTTTTCTTACATGGGTTTTAAAGTTTTTCCTTAGGGGTGTGGATCTGGATTGTGTGTGTAAGAGGCTTGTCATTCCTCTCAACCACCAATTTATTATGCATTGTGGTTGAGGTTTGACTTGTGATGTGGAGTTGAGGATAAGTGATGTGGCATCCTACATGGATCCACCTCACCCTCCTCTTCCTTTTTCTATATATGCAAGTTTATTTGTTTGTTTAGGGGTTACTTATTTCATTTGTGCTCTTGTATTTTTGGAGTTGGAGAGTTTTGGAGTGCTTGTTGAGTTTTGGAGCTTTTGGAGTTGGATTGAGCTTGAAGGATCTTGGAGGGTGATCCATTGATCAAGTTATACCATGGAAAGGTAGGAACTACACCCTTGTTTTATTTTTTTTCTCTTATATGTGTATATTTGTATGTTGTTGAATGTTTTGGTATGCTTGTTGGGTTCTTGGGTAGATTTAATAAGTATGGTGTAGGAGAAGGCTATGGGGATTTTATATGTAGGGAGGAATAAGAGTTTATTTCATGTTTTGGGAGGGAGTTGGGTTGGGTGCCCCACCTTGGATAAGAAAATGCTTGCATTTCTTACTTGGTTCTTATGAGGGAGACATAAGAGATTGTAGGGAGGCATAATAGTTTATTTCATGTTTTGGGAGGGAGTTGGGTTGGGTACCCCACCTTGGATAAGAAAATTCTTGCATTTATTACTTGGTTCTTATGAGGGAGACATAAGAGATTGTAGGGAGGCATAAGAAAATGTGGGAGGCATAAGAAGATATTGAGGGAGGAATAAGAGTTGTGTAGGGGTTTTGAGATGTATATTTGAGGGCTTTAAGGTGGGCACATAATCCCATTGGGAGACATAAGTGATATCCCCATAGATCCTTGCTCCATTGGATTACATTTTCAAGCCTTGTGTATTTTGATAAGTTGCATTCTTGTGATTGTATCTTGTGTTGAATGTGTTTGAAATGGTTGTGAACATTTTTTTGTGATGTGGAAGCATTGTGTAGTTTCCATGAGTTGGATCCATCTTTTATTGCATTTTGGTTGGGGCTTAGGGGCCAATGAGGAGGATAGCTTCTTCTCCTCATTGGATTATTGGTTGGGTGGAGAGTGTTGCCTCTCCCCCATTTTTGTTGTTGTGATCAAGTGAAGAAATGGTGGAGCTCTTGTTGAAGAATTGGCACTTGGAGATTTTGTGAAGTCAAAGAAATCCTTCTTTGTGAGAAAACCTTTCTTGTAATTTCCACTTAAGGTGGAAGACTAGTAGTATTGTATTTAAAAGAAGAGTTGCATTGTATATTTTGTTTATTAAGTTGTAATGTATTGTGGAAAGAAAGATCTTTACATTGTAAGAAATGAGCTATGCTCAAAGAAAAAGGAAGTTCATTATTATTTTTTTGGAAATTGTATCATTGTAAGAATGAAGGAGGAATATAGAAGTTGCAAATATTAATGATGTATTCTTAGTAAATATCAAATGTATAATAGTTGTGTTTTACTTGAGTAAACGGTTGTAGTGGAAATGAAAAGATGCACGAAGTTATAATAAGTTACCTTGTTGATAGATTGCATTTTGTTGTAAAAAGGAAAATAATGATACTTAGAAATAGGTTAAGTTTCATTTCTTCTTCCTTTGAAAACAATGTTGTTAGAAAGATAATTTTGTAGTTGTGTTTCTTGTTACTATAGAAATAGAAAATATTTAAATGTAGTAATTTAAGCATGGAATGAATAAATGGTTAAACCCTTCAACTGGAGACTTTAGGAATATAAATTCAACTAAAGATAAACTATAAAACACTCTAGTAAAAATTGTTTTTGGAAAATATCCGGAATTGATTGTTCTACTTTCAAAGAGTAGGACCACCACCCCTGAGAGTGGCAGTCTTTGAACCACCACTCAGGAAAGGAGGAGGTTCGTGAATCATCACCCACGAGTGGCAGTCCCAGAACCGTCGACCTTCTTTGGGCGGAAATTTCATCATCGGCGTTGGAAAAAATAAAAATCTATGATTGGGAAATTTAAAACTTGTTCTACTAAAAATTTAAGCTGCAAATTTGAAGAGGAAATCACCAGCAAGCCATAAGGGTATAAATTCATTGTTCTAAACTTGTAAATCTTGAAATGGGAATTTAAATGTATGGAATCTCTTGGATTAAATAAAAAAGGGTTTTACCCAAGTAGAATACAAAAACAAAGAAATAACTAAGTAAACATTCCAGATTTAGGGAAGAATCCCTACAACCCACTAATAGAAAACAATGCAATAATAAATCCATAATCCAATCTAAACTAAGCTTGATTTTTGAATTCCTTCATAGCTTTTTCCTTCCTTACTACCATGGCTTCCATTTCTTCAACTGCAAATTAAAAAAAAAAGAAAAGAGACCAAATGAGGAGGTTAGGGCAAAGAAAAATGTTTAATAAGATTTCATAAGGATAGTTAGGGTTAGTATGGAACCCTAAGATCTAGTGGCCACAATTGATTTGATCCAAGGGTTGAGAATCAACCCTACAATTGTTAGGTAAGAATAAATATTATGGGTTTTAGATAATTTAAGGGTATGTGTAAATGGGTGAATGGGGCCATTTAATACCCTTGTATGTTAAGTTATTTATTTAGTTCCTAGTATGTTTTAGTAATTATTTAAATGGACTTTAAGGAAAATAATTTAAGAGAACTAAGGTAACTAAGGACAAGGGTTTAATAAATATGGGTTTGAAGGTTAATCTAAGAGGGGAAAACATTTAACCAAGTAAATTAATTTATGGCACCTTCCTAGTAGATTGTAATTAATTTGACCTTAGAAATGAATTAAGAATATTTAATTATTTAACTTGGACCTGGTCTATCCTTTGTAGTGTAGTAATTGTTGGTAGGAATTAATTAAATGTATCTTAGGGTTTGACACCCTTGCAACCTATTTGAAAAAAAAATAAATTGCTGCAACTTTCTGGATAATTGTTTAAGGATTAATGTGGTTTTAGAATGTCAAAATTGTGGGTGTTACATTTTCAATGGGTTTTTTTACCTTCCAAGGTTTTCCCACATATATTTTGTGTCGTTGTGTTCATTTACTTTATGTTCATGGTGTTTGTATTATGTAATTTGTATTATAAACATGTAAATCTATGTTTGTAATTACTGCACTTCATAAACTATAATCTTCGAAAATTTATATTGTGGATTTATAATTTGTAACATTATTCATCCCTTAAATTTCCTAACACAGGACACATGGATTCTTGACCAACATTTTATAGGGAGATTCAATCAAAAGAGATTACACGCATCATATTTTCTTCACATAAACCTTGTAACTCTTACACAATTTTAAAACTAGTGCAAACTCTCGTTTCAAAAAAATCCCTTTCAATGGCGGGAAAATCTAGTCCCACATCAATATCCTTAAAGGGTGAGCCTAAAATGGTTTTTTAAGGAAAACACACTAAGTTAGCACATATCCTCCAAATCTCCTCACCCTCATATGGAAAACTGATCCTCCAACCTAACATGTGTGTCTCCAAACAATTGAGCATGAAGTCTCTTATGGGTTTTGATAAAAATATATTGAATAACAATACAATTTCCAATATTTAGATTATAATCAAACCATGTCACAATTAATGTCATCTATTTTAAATCTACATTCTAACCTCTTACCATCATATATAAAATATCTTTTAAAGATGGTGCTACATATTCTACTCACCAAACTCATCTCTCGTATCAACCCGACCCCTAAAACACTTCTATATATTTCCAACTACTTTTAACCTACTATAAATATTTCTATAAACCTCCTTTTTAGAATTATGTCAAACATGCTACCTTCCTTATGGAATCTTTGCATGCAACCTACAAGTGGGTGAAAAACAAGGAGATTCCTCTCAAAAAAGAACCAAACATATTAGAGATTTAGTGAGAGGGTCAGTTAGGAATTTTTAATACAAATGGAGCATATGTTTAGAAATAAATTTTCTTTGTCAACTTTTGAAATTTTATTTCATGTGTACCATAAAAAGTTAAAACAACTCGACCAAGAAAAATGCGACAACTAATTGAATAGTCTATCTCACAAATCAAAAGAGCATAATAAACACTTCTTAGAATGAGTAGCAAGAAAAAAGATTGCACTTTAACCTACTATAAAATCAATGAAATTCCAACTATAAAATCAATGACAAAGTTTAATATCACAATCAACATAGCACGTTATCATAATAATATTCCATATACTAAGGTAAAATATTTGCTAGACTTCTTGTAAATGTTACACCTTCAGCATAATAATCCAACATGGAATAGTCTTTAATAAAAATAGAGGAAAAGGGGGGAATGGCCCAAAAAAAAATCCCAAATATATAATAATACATGTTTTGGACCTACCAAAAACATGAAATATACATTCCCGGCTCATAAATCAACAAAGTATAAGTGAGAGTGAAGTTTCCATTTGAACCTTTATATATATATCACAATTATGTATCAAAAATTGTGCAAATAAAGATAAATTGATATCCTGATTAAATTACATAAACACTTGCCCTCACCATTAAAAAGAAGGTCACCATTTATATATTGATTAAATTACATAAAAACTTATCCTCACCATTAACAAGAAGGTCACCATTTCAAAACAGGTGTTTATAATTTTAATTTGTAAGATACTTTTTCTAAATAAAATTTTACTAAAAATATAAAATAGAAATGTAGGAGATTACCTTCTACAAACTGCCACAAAATTGTGAAAGTCCTCCATTATTATGACCACGGTACACACCACTACTTATATCCCATGCATTTCTTATTTTTTAATATACTAGCAATCACACTCAACGTGTGTGATGGAAATGTCAAGGAGATGTTATGGAAAAGCTAAATTGAGAGGAGTTAAAAATCGAGGAAGGAGGATGAGAATTGAATAAGGGTTTTAAGGGAGGATAAGTGAAAGGGTGGGGAAAATGCTAGGGGGTAGCAAATAAAAACTCTTCTTTCTTACACCATGCACATATGAAAACGTGACATTTACGACAATCATTTGAAGGAGAAAGGGTGAGGTGTGTGTAGGTTCTTAACGCAAGTTACTCCGGAGATATCTCAAAAATTAAGGCATGGTCGATTTAATTTTTGAAGGAAAATTTGCATATGTTTAAATCACAACCTTCACATATGTTAGATACGGGAATTATACATTTAGGGTTACTAATATTCTTGATTTCATGCACATGCTAGTACTCAATAATGAGTGATTTAAAGGTGGGTTTGTTTTTATTATTTTAGACTAAGTAGCATGTTGCAGAGAACAAAAGATTGGCCACTAGGGTGTTTCCATCAATGATGCTTACGACTAAATCTACAAAATCTTCTTTCCATTAAGCGTCAATGTTTTCCTATGTCTTTCTCTAAACTCTTATTATGGCCCAATTGGGAAGATGGTGGTGAAGGTATAAAAAGGGTGAAATGGAGTCATGAAACAAAAATACACGAGGTGGAGATACTATCTCACAAGATAGCTAGAGGACATCAATAAAATGCACATGATGTTGTGAATGAGTAGAACACACATACCCACTGTAAAAAAAATGAATGTCGACAATATGCACAAATGTAGTAGAGGAGGCAACATAGTCTCTAAATGTGTAACCCAATTCCAAATTTGAGGTCTTCGTAGGCTACTGAGGGACGATGATGAACCCATTCATAAGGGGGTAAGTCGAGACCTCTTCCACAACCCCCACCGTCGAGTCTTGAGCCTATATACTATGACATTTTTAAATTATGTTCCTCTGCTGGGACATGTTAGCTACATATTTGAGCCGACAAACTTTTCCCTTATTTATGGATGCTACGAGCTAGAGAATTCCGTGTGGTGTACAATAACCCTTTATTGATGCCCTTATGATTATCCCATCTATGAAGTGGATGAAGGATTGTGCCTTTAGTACTACTCAAGTCCAAAGTTGAAGCGATTACATGTGTTGAACACGTAAATGCCAAGCTGTGATGTACATTAATCAAAAGTTTAGATTAAGTTTGATCGATGTCCATGTATAAATCAACCAACAACAGTTGATATCAACTATACATTGTCGAAGGCCCCGAAGCTTCCCAATGTGAAAATATCTTCGAGTGAAAAAAATCTTGATGTCACCATCACGAAATGTAACTACAATGTAGGGCAATATCTTAGATCATCAAAAGAAACCCTTAAAATATTTGGTATCTCGATTTAACAACATTATCACTTGGTATAACTAAGTATTAATCCAGGGTTTCACAGAGGCAAGGGTTAAATTTAATGGCCACCTATGCTCTGTCAAAAATTTTTAGGTGATGAAGAAGTTTTAAATCTGATGTAGCCACACCTAGGAACATCACACTCTCAAACACAAGTATAAAGTAATTACTTTCAAATTAGTCTAAATCTTGTATTTGCACCTTGTTCTCAATACTAAGAGACAAGAAACTATTTCAAAACCGTCGTATGGGCTCAATTCAATGCATTTAATTCTTCAAGCATGCTTGTAACCCTTTTTCTAACTCGTTTTAGTCATTCGGACCCTTGAAAGCTTTGGAATTTTATCATCTCACTATCCTTTGCAAAAAGTGCCAATTTGCTCCTTAAGAACATTCACAATGGAATGACAAGGGACAGAACAATCTACAAGGCCTCCGACAAAAGTGATAATGTTTTTAGGCACCCTTTAAATTAATTACAGGAGTGGGTAATTTTTTTACTTCAACTCCTAACCATTCTCCTACTTCCTTCATAACCACCTTCACAAGCTTATTCCTTCTTACTGTGCCTATCCCAACACAAATCTTGTTATAACTTATGATTGCAAAGCTATTTTCTCCTGAAGAAGTGGGAATTTAAATACCCTTTATGCCCAAGATTTTGTATACAAAATTCATGGTTCAATCTTTTGGAAGAGTTATGGAAATCACAATTTGAAGACTCTAAAATTAGGCCTCCATGCCCGTGACAATCATTATATTCCAATTTGATAAAAAAGTATCTTAATTCTTATATGATCCTTGCAAAATTCCTTTGGATTCCTAGTTTAATGGTTGTGAAGATGATTTTAAAATTTTTGGCCCTTGAGATGGGGTTTTAAGCTTTCAACCAAATTTTCTTGTCAAACCCTTAGGGTTTGTCAAGACAAACCAGAGGAATAAATTTTTACTCACCAAAACTCTTAAGCTCAACTTCAAAGAATGAAACCACCTCAAGAGGTTTGTAAGGATGTTTAGGAACTCTTTACCTTACTAATAGCCCTTGTCACCTTTCGAAATCACGTGCTCAGGTCTCTATCTATCCCGCACAAGATTGTGATAAAACATAGGACTTCTTTAATGAAATTGTTAGGGTTATATTTGAACCTTCTCCCTTCAGTAATGATTTGTATATATTCATAGAGGTCTTCTTGTGCTCATAATCATAAGTTGCACTAATAGCTAGACAATACTTCCTCTCCAACAACTCGAAATCTAATAATCTGTATATAAAGTTCTTTCACAGAGAACCTACGGTTGAATCATGAAAAAATCATTTAAATCCTCTAAGTTTGTCAATCACAAATTTTATCCAACTAACTAAAAGAATGATCCCAAAAGTTTCCCAATCTTTTATTATACTTCCTCTTACTTAATTAGAAGCATGCAATCATCTAAACATGGTGATATACAATATTTGAGATTATAACTCTTAATGCAAACCAATGATTCTTACTCATTCTTGTGCTTGGAGTTCTAATACTCGAATGGTTGATTGATCAATGAATAAAATCAATTACAATACTATTTTTCATACCCCTAAGTCGAGGTTGAGCCTCCATAACTGATTCTAAGCTATATGACCAAGACCTCCCATGGAGCTTTGCATATAAGAAAAGGGCTTAAGTGTCATTTTCAAGTTACATGACCAATCATGCTTTTACAAGAACCCTTATAACACACATAATGACTAAAATGAACTATGAACATGCTAAAGAATTGCTAATTAGACCCCTACATCTAATGGGAAACCCAAAATTGGCTTTGGGAATTCAAATTTTGAATAGGTCAAAATGAAGGAAACTCCATAATTCAAATGTTTGAATCTCCAAAGCTTATTGGACACCAAAAATGACTCAATGACACCTCTAAGAACTTAATAAGACAAAAATTTGCTTACTATAAGCTTGACCTAGCCCTGGTGATGATGCCCATGCATCAAAATCTTTCCTTTCAAAAATGTAAAATAGTGTTATTTTTACACCGTAATTAAGATATACAAAAAGATTATTCAACATATATTTAACTCTTTGTAATATATATTCATATAATTTACCTATTAATCTATACAAAAAATAACGGTCATACTTAAAATTTGCAAGCCACGTGTCAAGGTTATTTCAAATATTTGCAATTATTTTACAATGAAACATGAAAAACGTATAAACGAAAGTCTAATTTAACCTTCTTTGAGAGGGTTTAAGCCAACCTTCCGCCCCCCGAAAAATACATATAAACGAAAAAATGGTAAATATCGGTGTACAGTGCATAGATTCTGCACTCTCAAGCCCCTGGAGCGTAGCCCCCTGGGTCCACCATGTGACCGCCTGCGGAGTCGCTCACAAGTGCAACCACCAGGCCAAAATTTGATTATGGGAAAGAATGTGGAAAGCCCTCTTCGGTGACAACCGTTGTTTCTAATGACTCGGTTGAGCACCTTGCCGATGTGGAGAGTATCAAGTCTAGTGCGGTCGGACATCTTTGACGTGGATAGCGGGCGTTCTTCTAAGTCTCAAACAACAGGGGATGAATAGAATGGTGGGAGGTTAGGAAGACAAATAGGTATCAAGTGATGGTGCAACAGCTTGAATGAAAGCCTGTGGTATTGGTAAGACTAAGAGCAAAGAGCCGAATTAGAAGTGGGGAAAGACCATGACATGACTGTATAACAATTGTCTCCTACCATATATTCTACCAAAGAGTAAACAGATATCACAATTGTTACTCTTCTTCTTCACATCGATGAGGATTTGAAGTTTGAACAAAAGCTCTATCTTATCGTTGGCTTTTCCCAATTGTGATTTAACCCTCTCGCAAAACTGTACTAGAAGTTGGAACGAGCACACTGCACCCGCCACCGCGTAATTTCATAGTTAAAACGATCTAGATATTTTCAATCGACATCCTGCATGATCGACCTACAACCGTTGATTTCTAATACATTATCAAAAGCCCCCAAGAATTTCCCACTCTAAACAATACCTTAGACGTAACTAAAAACATCTCAATTTATAAGCCTCGTTAAAAGAGCCAATTAAAGTTAACTTTCTATTTGTTATAGAGTTAAAGTTAACCATTACTTACAAAGTACATCTGCATCATGTTTTTTAACTTTATTTGCATCATGTTCTTTTACTTTATTTTGAAATTAAAAATAATTACTTCATAATCGATTATATATTATAGGAAGTATTCGATTCCAGTTACTAAGTTTAGCATGTTTGATTATTTAAAAAAAATCAACTAATTACAAAGTACACCCACATAATATTATAAAAACAATGCTGCTTATTTTGACGGCTTATCCAAATTTCAGACAAAGAATTATGAACGTATCAAAATCAATAAAAAGGAGCGAACAACCGTCAAATCTCAGCCGACCACAATACAATATTTCCTTTTTGTAATCCAAAATAATTCGGAGTATCGCCGTGAACTGCATAGTCACATGGGCCTGTCTAGTCGCTCTCAAAGCCAGTTTACCGCGGTCACCCGACAGTTACTCCCGTTCCAATAATGTGCTGGATTTTGACGTTCAATGTTACATGTCACAAGCTTATTATTTGATGGTCTAAGAAAGTATATGGATGTCATTAGACGTTCAAAATATAATATGCAGGTCAATTTTTTTATAATAATTATAATAAAATATGAAAATTGAGTAAAATTTTACATCCACAAGATTGGAAAAATAAATTTAGTTACTTTCTAAAATTAAATACATAATATTTCTAGATATTTAGCAAAATATAAACATCATGTGAAATAAAACATCACTACAAATTTTATATAAATCATGATAAAAATAAATGAGCAAAAAAGTAAGAAGATGCCACCCACGCAAAATTAATATTTAATTTCAAGTTCTATTTTCCAAAATAAAAGAAAAAACAATAGAGTATTTGAATTTTGATCCGCTTTACCTAGATTCTCAAGTTCTGAAGAAATCACACTATTTTGAACCTACCAACTCCAATGTTCATTTATGCTTAATATGCCCTCCATAATCTGATAGGTTTGAATGTCTTTCATGAGATCTCTCGACACTCAAAAGGGTCAATCGATATGTGATTATGTAGATACTAGATCTGTCATTGATCTTCCATCGAAACAACAAAAAAACCTAAATCGTTTGCCTATGGATAAATCAAGATGCTTCAAATCCTTGGTTGGTGTTTGGTGGAAGTTTGCAGATATATTGTAGCATGCAAAGACAACCAAAATAATGAAGTTTTAGCTGAAAGACTCTAATCCAAGCTTCAAATTTTATATTCATTGCAATAATTGCATGAGTTATTATTGTCGTTTCTAATCTTTATTTGTAAAAATCAAATAAATAACAACAAAACAAACAATTACAAATCAAAATTAATAGAAAAATCTAAACTAAAAATAAAAATAAAACTAAAAATGAAATATGCTTCTATTTCATATTTCATAGTCATTAATGAGATATTAAGATTCTATTATTTTAATTTTCTATATATTTCAAAATTTCTACTTCTATTTCATTTTTAACTTTCTTAATTATTAAGAATTTAATACAATTATATATATATATATAGTTAAATTTGTAATATACATGTCGTTTTGACATTTTAATTATAATTTTTCCTATCAATCATGATGATCATATTTCAAAAGTGACTCGTATTTTGACATCTAAAATGATTAAAAACGCCTAAAGGCCCTGCAAAATCCAAGCTATGCTCCATCATGTCATCTTTAGTAAATATCCCCAAATCATGTGTTGTCTTTCTTTAATTTTTACTCCACACAAAATGAAATTTACATCCCAAAGTGCCCACCATGTTGTCACCGATGGAGAGCAGATCGACGGTGTCATGTCATTCTATAGAGGACGACAAAGATATGTCACGCCGCAAAGCATAGATCTACCTATCGCGTGTCAAAAGCCCCCAACCTCAACCCAACTTATAAACACATGCGTAAAAATTTCTGACCAAAGCCCTAACCCCCAAATCCTACATGGCTTGGCCATTCTTTTGTTTGGCCGAAATTTCAATGGATTTGACCTTCGGTTTAGGCTTGGGTTGCTTGGGTATGCTTCACTTCCTCCACCTTCACATTCTTTAAGAACTCCGAATCGCCGTAGGAATCTTCACCGCTAACGTTCCACAAAGTAACATTTATCGTTCTTGTGTTCCTCTTCTTTGCCACGTTCTCCTCTTTTTGAAGAATTCATCCATGTTCCACTTCTATTTTCAAGTCCTTTCTTTAACCCTGTAAAATCAAGCATGTTTTCCTTACTGGTCAAACTTTCCAAACAAAATGGGAAAACCAAAAAAGAGAAAATTTGAGAATCCTCGCTAAAATTTACAATACCGGGAAGATCGACTTTGAAAATATGAGCTTGAGGGGTTTCCTTCCAGTCAATCTGAGTATTGACAACAACTATTGTATCCCTTGCAAAATGGAGTATTCGCAAAAGTGAGGCGACTTTGAAAATATGAGCTTGAGGGATTTCCTTCCGGTCAATCTAAGTATTGGCAACAACTCGTTGTATCCCTTGCAAAATGGAGTATTCGCAAAAGCGAGGCGACTTTGAAAATATGAGCTTGAGGGGTTTCCTTCCAGTCAATCGAGTATTGGCAACAACTCGTTGTATCCCTTGCAAAATGGAGTATTGGCAATAGTGAGGGGATGAGATTGTCCCGTAGTCATTCAAGCTACTATCTCTGGGAAAAACAAATCGCCTGTGGTGCATTTTCTCCAAATACAATTTGAAAATAGAAACAAAACATAAATGGGGGGAGTTTTGAAGATATAGGCGGGATTATCAACTTGGCAGAATGGTTAAATTTTAAATAACGCCGCAAGAATTTCAGACTTGAATGATGGGCATTCTTCGGTAGTGCGGTGTGAAATACAAAGCATATTTCGCCAAAATAACAAACAACAAATAATTGTTTGACCACTAAGTCAAAAGCACTCGGCATAAACATCACATATGTTTTTAAAGTTGACTGGTCAACCAACCAATGATAAATCCACCCCAAAAAGTGGTAAATAAACCAGTGATTGGTTGACTAATCAGCATTGCAAAGAGGGTGGTAGAGCTCTCTGACATCACCCAGGGCGCGCATCAAAGCCCTGTATTTACACTGCATGTGTTGGGCAGGGTAGAGTCGAGTAGGAGGAGATATTCAACGCGAAGAAAACTGGAATGGGAAGCTAGCCCGCGCGTTTATTTTGTTGACCTACATTTGCATCATGAAATGAGTAACAACCACGCTACTTCCAAACTAAGTCTGGAGAAGCCAAGTCTTCCTTTCATTTTATTTCCAACTATTTTTAACTACACAACGTCTGCTGTTGGCGAAGGCGGCAGTCCATGTTCAACTTCATCTAACATAACTATCGCCTACTTTCTCTAATTACACACAAACTCTTTTACTGCTATAAATAGTTGACGAGGATTCAAGAGCTCCACAATACCATCATCACCAATATGGCGTCAAAGATTGCACCATTAATGCTTCTGTTTCTTTTTGCTTTTTCCGTTGGGGCAACCAACAGCAACAGTTACCAACAAGATATTGTGGTCTCGGGCACAGTATTCTGTGACACCAACCCATTCTCCGACTCCACATACTTCTTACCAGGTAATTTAGTTAAGATGATAGAGTGCATTATCCTAATTGGTTTTGATAATGTGTATTATGATGGGAAGCTATCAAGAATATACTGATGAAATTGCATGGTATGCAGGTGCCTTGGTTTCTGTGGAGTGTAGCATCAACAGTAACAGGAAATGGAAGAGCAGCCATGGAATAGTTTCCATTCAAGCAGAGACAGATGAAAATGGAGAATTCAGGGTAGAGCTTCCCACGATACACAGGATTAACCCAACCAGATCATGCTCAGTTAGACTTCTCAGCAGCCCCCATGAGTCTTGCGACATACCCTCGATCCCTGCTTCATCCCAACTTGCCCTATCATCCTCCAATTCGAATGGAGATATTAAGATTTATGTGTGTACTCCATTATCTTATCATTCATCGACGAAACAACCGCAACAAGCTATCATTTCATCTTTCCTTCGTCGTAGAGCCTTGGAAGATTCTACTTCCAAAGCAACATCCTCTCCACCTCCTCTTTTCACCATTCCTCAACTACCAAAGTTCTCTTTTCCTCCTATTCCTAGCATTCCTCTACCCAAATTAAGTTTTCCTCCTCTCCCAACGATACCATCTCTGAATATCCCAAATACAGTTTCTCCTCCTCTTCCCACGTTGACTGTTCCTCCTTTGCCCAGCGTACCCTCCATTCCTAAGTTGAGTGTTCCTCCTTTGCCTAGTGTATCCTCCCTTCCTAAGTTGAGTGTTCCGCCTCTTCCAAGTGTACCCACTCTTCCCAAGTTGAGCGTTCCTCCTCTTCCCAACGCACCCACTCTCCCCAGTTTGAGTTTTCCTCCTCTTCCTAGTGCACCTACTCTCCCCAATCTAAGCATTCCACCTCTCCCTAACGCACCTCCTTTACCAAACTTAAGTTTTCCATCGTTCAAAACACCTACACTACCTCCTCTAAATTTTCCCAATGCCCCACCTCTACCCAAGTTGAGTTTTCCTCCTCTTTCTTCTTTTACGTTTCCACCCATTCCCTTCTTCACCCCACCTCCACCTTCCACCAAGAATCAGTCACCATAAACTCAAAACCTCTTTCCCCATTTAAACGTATTTTTACATATTCATAGCACCTGGTTTACAGGAGGCCTGTCATATTTGTATATCTAGGCTATTTTTTATTTGATTTTGGTATATCTAGCATATTTCTCATCGATTGGAAATAAGTGAACACAATCGATCACTTTCCATAATGTATTATTCATGCATTTATACTTATATAATATTGTATCTCATTTATTTTAATGTTTGGAGGAACACCGAACGTTGTTTTTAAAATTTGTCTTTAAAATTTTATTTACGAATATATGTAATTTGTTTCCTTCCTCGCTAACTTAAGCAAGACGTTAAATACTTCATATCTTTCCTATCAAACCTAATTACCCATGAGGATAAGTTTTCCTTGTTTGACTTTACTTATTTTCGTCCTTAATACAACAAATAGGCCTTATTTAGGCTTTTACACACAAATTGCCAAGTTTGAATATTTGAATACAAAGTTGGAGGGAACATAATATTACTTGTTCCTAAAATAACCTAAACCTCATACCAAAACGTGACCACCTTTATGACCAACTATTGATGCACTTGCATCAAAATCCCCAGAAATGGAGAAAAAAACTTTCTAAAGAAAAAGCAGATATAAGGGATAAAAGAAAAATAGGGTAAGAAAATGTAGGAATGGTGCCACTTCATCACCCGCTACCCACTGCAGATATGTTAGAGTAATCCCTACGTGTCGAAGAAGCTACCCATAGTAAATGACCTCTCCTTTTGGCCGAGGAGCAAGTAATTTCCAACGAAGTAATTTTTCCTTACAAAGACCGAGAATTTACAACCGTTAGATATGAACCATATCTTCAACACATACACAACAGTTTCTTTGTTACCACTCATCTCCTAACTTATTTCAGACCTAGGAGGTCTTACCCCATAGAGAATATGCCTTTGGTGTAATTAGGGTTTGGGTGGATTCCATCCACTAACCCACCCTCTAGTTCATTTATACCCTAAGTAGTAGACTAAAGAAATTGGCGGGAATATTATAATCACATATATGCCTCTCATGTAACAATAATAAGGTAAATGTTAAATGTGTTTTTGATAGTGCTTATGTGTCTAAATAGATCAAACCTCTTTTCTATTTATAATTGATTTTGAGTTTTAATTTTATAGTATTGGCATGTGTGCCGGCATGGAGGAAGATTCAACTTTGAAAGTTAACGAAAGTATATATATCACTCATTTTAGACCAAATTAGCTATATGTGGATAATGTGCTAAAGAAACACAAATTAACATAAAATAAAGGTCGTAAGGAAAATTTAGATTATTATAAATTCCCATCTACATTTCAAGGATTGATGAAATAATAATTGTGGCCCTTTCTTCATCAATTCATCATGGTATTCTTTGATGACATCTTGACCTATAGTAAAACCTAGGTAGAACATCTACAACACATTGACATGACATTGTGATCCAAAAATGGTTTTCACCCTTATGCATCGTTTACTTTTTTTTAGATAGTTTAATTTCTGAATTTAAAATTGATCAAGAGTGTTAATCGTTTCACTTTTGGGTGTTATGAAACCCCAATTTTCCCAATTTACTCTTAATGATCAATTTGTCATTTTAATTCAACTTTCATGATTTAATTTGGAAATATTACAAATCCATTAAAACTGATCACAAGCTGAATTTAGAATGCATCCAAATTGATTGTTTAATCTGAAATTTATTATGCATTCACTTCATTTGTCTCTGTGTATGATGGATCCTCAAATTTTCACTTTATCCATTTTTTCTAGTTAATTGCTTGTTTAATCAATTCCTTATACTATTTTTTTATCCGATTACAAGCTTCAAAAGATGAAAATAAAATCCACAAAACTTGATAATGGAGTTCACCTAAATGGGGTACGTCTTGATTCACTTAATTGTGAATCACTATAATTATTGTCAAAATAAGTGAAATTTTAACTTCACAAATTTACCAATATATCTTTGTCACCTACTTGAAGAGTTGATTCTAATTCCAAAACTCTATAATTTACCATAAACTTGTTCCTTAATCATTCTCGGCCCTGCAATATCTCCATAACGTGATCTTCATGCAATTGTGTTGGAAAAAAACTACACCTAAAAATATAAAGTACTTTATGAAGAATAAACGACACATATGTTCGTCTACATGAATTATGAACACTTTTTCTTTTTACACCAAGGTCTAATTCGGACTCTAAGTGCTTCAAATTTAGTGTTTTATGAAAACTTCTCCTTCACTATCATGCAAATACCTAACAATAATCATTTACAAGTACCACCAAGATGCTTTTCTAATCTTCCAAGCCGTTGTGGTGCATTGGCGATTCGCATGGTTTTGGACATGTAGGTATCGGGTCGATCCCCTTCCATCTCCTTTGTCGAAGACTTGTTTTCCAATGTGGGGTGCTTATCCCATATTTCCTATGTGTTAGGAGGTTGGGTGGTTAAAATATAGGCTGGCCCTACCTAAATATCGTGGCTTTGGCCATGTAATGATTTTTTTGTTTCACCACATAATAAGTTGTCGGTACATTAGTTGATTGCCCAAGTGAGGCTAGCTGTTGAGTCGCCATGTATACGTGTTGCTACATAGTTTGAGCTGTCCACGAGTTGGGGTGGATGTTTTTTAATGGCATGTCGATGTGGTGAGTTGTATTGATAAGGATGTCCACTCTGTTGGGCCAAGCCATGTTGTGAGTTGGTGCGTTAATTATGCCAATGCATTGTAATCCAATAGTAGTTTGGTTGATCGACCAAGTCGGTTGCTCATTATGGGTTGTTGTGAATAGATAAACCCGAACGTTGGGGGATAAGAAGATTGACTCGATGGGGAGTTGAACACCCCACCAAACTAGTAAGTAGCTTAGGCGAGCTGCTCCAAATACCATGTAATGAATACTTCAAACCTACATTATAATATAAATACATGTAGCAATATAATCCCACATGTAAGGGATATAGAAATATAAAGGAAAATATAAGTAATTTCTCATCAATGGTGATATGAGTTGGAGGCCAAGGCACCCCTCCCTCAACACCTACTACATAATATTATATAGCTTCTTCAACACCTACTACTAGCGTGCCTTTTAGCATTGGAATCTCATTTTTCATCTCTAGATATTCCTATGATCACTCACAATGGAAAATTACAACCTCTTAATACATTATTGCCATCTTCCACTATTCCTTCATAGGATATCATCTCTCTCATGCATGTCATAGGTCAATTATAATCTTAGGTTCAATCTCTTACTCTATAAATTAGGGCTTACTATGATTCTATTGATAACAACTCATTACATGGTAACCATATTCCAAATAAGATTCATAATTTGGAATTCCCTAAGGAATTTATCATGCCTACATTCACTTGCTTTGATAGTATTGGTGATCCTCATTCTCATTTTATACATTACCGCATGGCTATGACCTCATATTCTAATGATAGGCTATTAGTCAAGGCTTTCCAATACAATCTTACCGACGAGGCACCTGTAAGGGTACACTCATCTTCCCTTTGGGTCCATTATTACTTACTATGAAATAGAGGATGCTTTCCTTCATCATTTCATCCTTAACAATGGCCCTAAGGTTACTTACGACCACATACCTACTTTACATCAGGGCTCATCGAATCAATTAAGGATTATATATTATGATTTAATGTGTGTATGCATCAGCTAGTATTCCAACCTATAGACCTTGAGAAGTAATTCATTTTCTGTCGTGGTTTGATTCCTGCACTCAAAAAAAGATTACAATATGATACATGTGAGTCATTCATTCTTCTATGCTACAAAGTCCTAGACCTAGAGCAAGATCTTCTTTCAGAAAATGTCATTGACCCTCCACATACATCTACTTCTATTATATCATCTATTCCTCCTTCGTCGAAATCAGTTGAGTGTCCTACATAGTCTCCACATTTGCCTCGCAAGCACACTTCTCCTCTTCCTCTATGACAAGCTACTTCTATGTCCACTCCGTCTATGTCACTTGAGCCATTGCACTTATCCCATCATGATAGACCTCATGATGTGCTACTTACCTTGAAAAACATTTAATTTTCTAACCATCTAACCAACATCATCCACAACATAAGCTACAATGTCAGTGTGATCAACCATACTGTAATTATCATCACATAAATGTCTATAGGGACAACAATTGTCTTGCCCTTCATGATAGATTGCAAAAATTAGAGGAAAAGGGCATCATCTCCTTTGTCTCTCGCTCATGTGAGCGGTCTATCTCTCCTCTATCTCATCAATGAGTCTATACTCCACTTGACTCCTCTTTTCCATCAGTGCTCGGGCCGAGTTCATCCATCACCATCATATGTCAATCATGCATGCTTTCCACCACATCCATCCATTTCTCCACCATTGTATCCATCGCATCCATTGCATTCACGTTATCCACCGCATCACGTTGCTCTTTTGCATTGGCTTCCACATCCCTCTACCTTTGTGCATCCCACCGTAACTCCATATGAAATTCAGTTTGGCACATATTTTCATGCTTCTTCCATCCCACATGCTTCCACCACTTCACACTACCTTGGTCTCTGGTAGGTGATTCTTATCACCTTACCCTTCGATGAAACACTTGTGTTCTTATGGTTCTTACACGATTGTTGAGGGATTTGTTCTAAGAACTTCTCATCACGTACTTTGTCATCTCATCTAGTGCACTCAATCATTTCCCGATGATGCACTCTTGCTTACACGGATCATCCTCGATCGCCGACGGGTACTAACTAAATGATCCTATTCATCTACATGTGGGGGAATCTCTAATATTTCTCCTCGTTTCATCATACTAATATTTTATGATTATGTCACATTATCATTCATCACAACACATTATTTTTGCAATTATACATTTTTATATCTATATTACTATCGACATTGCACTAATTACACATTACAAATTCCATTTTATTCAACTCATAAACCATGTTACATTTTTTATCTATCATCATTCACATTACACATTTTTTGTAGCATTATCCAAATTATACTAACAATATACAACACATTGCATACACTACGACAATAAACATCTATATAAGAAAATCACATCATATATAAATCACATGTGTCCATACATATATAACGAACACATTCATCATTACACAAAAATGTCTCATCACCGGGGGCACACCCCACATCATATATAATAGTACAAGTCAAATATCATCATCACTATCACTATTGGGTACTACAAGAGCCCTAGAACTAGATTCCTCACCACTAACTCGGTGTCACTACTCGCGGCCTCAATACCTCTCAACCTACCTATGTAATAGGGTAATCTCCATAGAATTCTCGAAAAATGATGATGTAAATCCATGTATCGTGTAAACACATCCTTCTCCATTTGACCACCACCTACCGCCTCTCGGGTCATTGATTCTCCTCGTGTGCCTCTTCCCTCTATCATAGCAATATCAGGCACATTATCATTGCTATGGCCACTAGTTCAAATAAATGGGCATTCTTGTCCACTATATAATCCATTCACTCAAGTATACCTCCACCAAGTACATCAATCGACAATTTTTTCATCAATGTGTGGATGGACGTGTTTATTATCAGGACTGATACACATCACCTAAAAAAAAAAAAATAACACAACACATTAGAAAACTATCCCTATCACATAGGCCAACAATAAAATACACATAATAGCTATCTATAACTACTCACGCTCATTCTACAGCTACCGCTACATTATTGGGGGCATGGAATTCCCCCTCTCCTTCTCCCCCATGTGATAACCACATAAGGCCTAGATATAATGGAAACAAAAATACCCACAGGGTGTGCCACCCACCATACGCATGGTACTCCTCTGTGTAACCCACATCATCTAAGTCTATTGGCCTTATCATTGTGTCTAACTCATCTAGCCTAGTGGTACTAGCTACTCTACTATGAGCCCTAGCCTAGCTCCAGCCATCCTAGATGCTCTGATAACTCTCAACCATATATATGGCTCTAAGGACATGTCCTGAGCCATAACAAACTTTTGTGATAATCTCTCCACTTGAAAAATCTCAACCATACCGGAAATTGATCCTCTAGCCACATAGTCCCTACGAATACATCACAAATCTACAACATCCTCGGGCCCCATCCTATCTATTAGTGCCATGTAGGTATATCTCTGTCTTATCCCACTCTCCTTGTGGACCTACAACCGGTCTCAACACGACTATATGATCATAAGCCCATACGTGCAATAATGTAGTGGCTCCTATACCACCACCATGCTCATCGTGAGTAAATCGATATAGATCTATGTATAGATGGGCCAACACACACAATGACCATGTGTATCTAGTACCACCCTCCTCTATTTTTCGACATATATCATGCATCTTATAAAAGATGCCTACGCCACCTCCCTCTACTACGATAGATGAAAGAATAATAACAATAATGAACTTTGCAAGTGCAGAACCCCATACCTCACAATAGCATCCAAAGTGGTATGGGCCTTATTAGGTACTTGAGTCCCCATAAAATATCGTCTAGCAGCTCACATTTCTCTTTTCATAGCCTCCAACGGAATAATCCATACTCTCTCCCTAACAACCTCGACAATCATCATATGTGATACACATTCTCCAAGGTAATTGTCATCTCGGTAGTAGGCAACCAAAAAGTACACGATATCGTACACCGCCTCCCATATAGTATAGTCAACATAGGAAAATTTTGGGGCACACCCCCATCCGTGCTATGTGCAAAGCAAGATGACACGATTCATAACATCCCAATCATCGTCTGAAAAACCTAGCCCAAACAAAGTACTCATATGACGACCACCGTGGAACTCCCTCTAATGAATATCAATTTACATAACACAAAACAACAACAAACACAACATTATAACATTATAAAAATCCAAACACACTCGTTTATCACATTACTATACACTAAAAATATGATTTTTTACCATTCTAGACCAAGGCGCCTAGATGCAAGACTAGGGCACCTGAAGCGAGGACACCAACCCTCGGATCTAAGGGCTCTTGTCCCAGGGGTCACTAGTTCCCTCACCACTCTTTTCTAGGACTCAAATGCCAAGAACATTAAAACTATTAAATTTTCAAAAATTCAACAGAAACAACTACTACACCATATTTGTTTTTCAAAAAACACCACACTTACCAACTCCACCGCAAACGTGACACTAAAATAGTCGCCACCATCTCAAATCGGCTAAGACGTGTTGCTCTCACTTGTGACATCCTCACTGACTCAAAGCTCACTACCACAATCACGCAAAATAAAAATGAAATTACTAATCATTTTTTCATCATACTATTTATAGATAATTTTCACCACCCACTTTACTATAGTCATTATTTTGCACTTATTCTCGAAACTAATACACACCACGTGAATTTCATCATATCTTGCATGTTTCTACTCGATTTACACCCTATTTTTGTATAATTTTTAGAATTCCACCTACCATTGTACTATACATATTACGCACATGTTATCTCTCCGCAAAATTGTATTTCATCTAATCTATACACATTTTGGAATTTTCTATTACTTTCTACCTATTTTGTGCTTACTTCTAGCTTAGCGTTCATTCTTCTCATCACTTCCCCTTTCACAGAAAGGGTGGAATATCATTGGGGTCATTATGTAATTCCCCTTAAATCACCATGAAATCAATCAACATCACTAACTTTTCATTTTCAAACATTTACTAATTCACTACGCGACATCTCATCATTAATTCCCCATAATGGCCTAATCTGGGGGCAACAAACATACAAATATTTCTATGCAAAATTTTATCACTCCCCCCAATAACCTAACCTGGGGGAAAAAAGTGATTAAAAATATTTTCATGCGATATTTCAGCAACTTCTATCTATTTCACTTAATGACCTAATTTGGGGGCAACTAGTGTAAAATCTCTCTATGAGTAACCAAAAGAAACAATCAATCCACCAAAGCATTTAAATATCTAAAAATCAAAATCATTATCATTCAAATAAATACAATATAACACATGTGGCCTCCCAGATGACCTAAATTTGGAGATTACATCTATTACAGTCCGAGATGACCTAACTTGTGAAGTTATTCTACATTTTGCACTTCCTTCCAGATGACTTAACTTGGAATCCATCATACATTTTTGTGCTTTCATTATAGATGACCTAAATTGGAAGCTATCACATTACGGCCACACTCATGGGGTGGGGGAAAGAGTTCCTTTCCTATACCACTCCTATATGGGTTAATTGTTTGATAAAAATTATTTGGATCCAAAAACCACAAATATTTGATCTAATTCTGTCTGCAATGGCTAGATCTTGAGGATGTAGTTAGAGGTTGGATAATGACACATTTTTCTCCCTAAAATCTTCCTCTAGCGGCAGGACACCCAAATCCTCTGGTCGATTATTCATATACATGTGTTTAAGTCAAGAAATTATCACTCCCTACCCCATCTCCTCGTCATCACAAACATTTGAAATCATCAATAATCTAGCATTACAATCATCACTCACATTTAGTGTACTTCATATTGACATTAAGTTTATTGGTACGTTACATGAGGATCAACACACCGATCCATGGTTCATCATGATACATGGATAGGTCAATGTTGTTTGATATATGGATCTCACGTAAGAAAAGTATTCACTAATGACCTATCCCCTAGTCCTATCGTAAGTTAGTTGGTCATCATCATCGTCATTTGTCTTACACAGTCGTCAATTGTTTACATAGTTTTGGTCATCTCTCAAGGAGTATTAGCTATCGTTATTTGTTCATTTTTTCATCTCTAGTCTTTGACTAGGGAGCCTAGGGTAGGATTAGGACACCCGTGGGTGCCTTGGTCCTTAATTTTAGGCACCCTGGTCCCCATAGCACTTGGGTCTAATTTAGAGTTTCAAGGTCAGTATTTATAATTTTCCCTCTCATTCCCCTAGGTACTAGTCAACATGTTAGATCATTAATGTCAAAATTTGAGCAAGACATCCCTATATAACAATGACATACTTACTATATTATGGGAAAACTATCTAATACTAAGGGCTAGCTATCTACTAAGGAAAGGGACTGCATTTGGGCATCACTACATCACACACACTACATAGGAAATGGAATGTCTATTCTATTCCATCCAACATTTTGCATTACATATAACTATTGCCCCCTATTTCTGCGTCATTGGTGCTAGGGCACCCTAGGCACATCATTGCACACACAAAGCACACATAAATACATTGGGTCTGGAATGCAGTACATCACTTATTTGTAAGGTCACCTTTATGACTGCTAAGAACAGTTCAACCCCTTCATATGCATCTTTATTTTTTAGGGTTCTATGCTTTGCATGGGGTTTTGTAGGTGAATCTTCATTGCAGGTTTACGACATCATCAACGAAGTTACTATGACACTCATATGAAAATAGATCTAAACATTACGAATATCTAGTGACACTTCTAGATTCAAGTCCTAAGTTGTCTTGTAGACCAGAGCACCCATACTTTAGAATAGGGAACCCAAAGTGCCCCGATCCTCCTCCAAGTTCCCAGTCTGGTCAAATCTTCATCTACTACAATTTCTTGGGTTGTACCATCATACTCTGCTTCGTTCACACATCATCTTTTTAGTCCTAAATCACAACAAGGTAAGTCATTTTTAGGTTAGTACCTTATCCCTTCTATTTCAATTATTTCATTTCATTTAAATATAAAATAATTTTTTTTTAGTGTTTCTATTTCAGTTCATATTAGTTATTGCAATGTTGTACTTGTTTAGATTAACTTAGATAGAGATATTATTTCATATTTTAGTTAATCAATAATGGACCCAACAAAAATCCTAAATGCATGGACAAAAAAATAGTTAAAACATGATATACACATGCGTGCGTGCGTGTGCATGGGGGCACACGTGTGCACACAAATTCATGGCAAAAATAAATTAAAAACATAGGATATGGTAAGGCTACCATAAGAGAGTCTTCAAAAAGGATGTATGAACTAACTATATATCATGAATTGTGATAATAAAGATAAATTTAGATCTTGATTAAAAAATAAACACTTACCCTTGTTATACACAAGAAGATTTCCAATTTGAATAGAGTTGACATCATTGTAAATGTGATTGTATGTTCCAATATTGAATCTAGAAAATTTTGTGGATCTTAGTGCAACTAATGATGCACTCGCTATCACAATAAGAATATCATGATGTAAACTTGTCACACTTTGTACAATAAAAATAATAATAAATGATGTAAAGTACATCATATTGTGTAAGAAATGAAAATCACCAAAGCATTGTGATGAAAAATTCTCAAAACCTACTAATAGTGTATGTAATCATGAACTTTATTATCGATTGTTTGATTCTTTGCAACACTTGTATGTTCTTTGTATAATTACTAATAAAATGAAATTTCTATCTTTAACTTGATTTTTCTAAAATGTTCTTGATATATCCCTAAATGATCTTGGATGTATGTGTATTTATAAACAATTATAGTTCAAATTTAAAATGTATTGGTGCTCATGGTGATACTAATGGTCTAGAAAAAAAGAAAAAAGAAAAATGGTTAAAATAGTTGTATCTATAATAAATTGAAATTGAAATTAGGATCTTATGGGTACACAACATCATTAAAAAAATAAAAGAAGATGGAACAAGAATTGGATGAGTGTATTTATAAACCACTGAAATTCATATTAGAACCTCATAAGTATACTAGCAATCGTACTAGGAAGCACAATAGACATGCTAAAGGAGAGACAATTTTTTTGAAATTAAATATAAAAATGGTATAAATGAAGTTGCAAACACAACACCAAATGAAAAAAACATAATTTTTTAAAGTTAGCTAATATTTATTTGTTCTTGTAATACTACATGTAGATGGGGAAGCATGCAAATGTCTCGAAACCCTTACACTCCTTCCTCGCGCACCTCATCCGGGATTCAAAGTTCAAAATGATTTATGTCATGGTCGATTCGCTTACACACACTATTAAAATTAAAGTAACCTTATATATGAATGAATTCCCGAAAAGAAAATTGAAAGTAGAAAATTAAAGATATCTTGTGTTGTACCTAGATAGAAGAGATCATACACTCATTAATGATCATCCAACTTATCCTTGGTTAGCTAGGGTCATAGTGAATAGGTGGTTGTCAAGCGTGTTATATAAAGCCATTGCGTAAAGTGAAGGAATTGTCATATGACAGGTTGGAGCCACATGCATGTAAGTAGTAGCGTGCAAGTCAAATTAAATAAGGCTTGTAACCAAATGCCAAATGAGAAAGAAAAACCAATAAAGATAAAATAAGAAGTGCTTGTGTTAACTATGAAATTGTGGTGTTTTAAAATACCATTGAGGTGAGGAAACAAGTTGAATGCCATAATTAAAATGTCAAAAATGGTGTTATGATAGGCATTAGTGAAACTTGCATGAGCATGGACCCACTCCACTTTTATCCACAACAATTTTTCATCTTTCAAATGGTGAAAGGATCCTATACTACAAAAAATCACTAAGGCAATGAGCTTTTCCACCACATTATGTGGGGTTTATAATATTAAGTGGGAAACTTCTTATTTAAGAAACTTGCCAAATACTTGTATGTTTTTTGTTTATATATATTTAAAATATAAGCATGTTGGACCCAATTGGGCTGACTTTTAAGAATGGATCATGACCACCCACATTGTATATAAAAATGTGATCTTATTAGATATCGGTTACATAGGTTGTAGCATATATGTAAGCTATGTGTGTGAGATAATTATAGATACATGAGGCGAATGAGGTGACAATCATCAACAAATGTATGAGGTCGTTTGTAATCCATTTTTGAAGGTGTAACTGCATGTGGAAATAATGGGAGTGTTGGGTGAAAGTTTATTCTCAATAAAAATAAGTTATTTTGTGTAGTGCCCACTTCTCTTCGAAACTTATTATATGTTGATTTTAATTACTGTTGACTATAGACATGGATGTTATTGTATCATTTTGGTTTAGCATGATGTTAGATGATAGAGATATTCTGACTATTGATGGACTTTGATTAATACTTTGATTTGTATGGATTCTTAGGGATGTTGAGAGATATTTTATATTGATGATGATGATGTGTTGTTGGCATATATATATTACCGACATTCGAACTCTCGTCATGTTGACTATGATATAGCTTACGAACTAATCTTGTAATCTTGTTAATATTGATAAAAGATAGAATTGAGAGGTTGAAATTTTAGACAAATGATGACATTGTTAGTAGAGATGATGCTTTAGTTATATGTGAATGGTTATTGATTTATATGTGTATATTTTATCTTGAATGTTTTGATGTAGCCATGAGGCTGAAGAAGGTATTTTGTTATTTTCCATGTAATTATATCACAACAATCAAAAGGGGATTAGAGACTAAACATAGCGGAATACTAGATGGATACAATGAAGGTCACCATGGAAACTTATGTAATGTTGTTGTTTTGTTTATTTTTTGAAGGGCCCCCATAGGGGGATGACCTCCAATTGTGACCATGGGCTTTGTGTGTATGTTCCCCTTTTTTATTTTATTTATTGTAGAGTATGTGGTTTATTTGTGATGTAATTTATTTAATCATTGTTGATTAATGTGCTTTTATTAAGTAATTAAATCATATTATTAAGTGATTTGAGGATGTAAAAATGGATTCATTTATTAGAGTTGTTGGTCTTTTGGACTATGTGATTTTAAGTTGAGTGTATATGACTTTGAGTGTTGTACACTCTACCCTACCTTGGAATTTCGGATTTAGGCTTAAGGACCATTTTTGGAGGCTTGTGGGACAAGATAAGCTTGTCCCACACCTATTAATTTCTTATACCAACCCTACCTATGGATTGGGGGTCAAAAATAGACCCCATTATGTGTTTTATAAGACAAAAAGTGACATTAATTACACTTTTCTTACATGAGTTTTAAAGTTTGTCCTTAGGGGTGTGGATTTGGATTGTGTGTGTAAGAGGCTTGTCATTTCTCTCAACCACCAATTTATTGTGCATTGGGGTTGAGGTTTGACTTGTGATGTGGAGTTGAGGATAAGTGATGTGGCATCCTACATGGATCCACCTCACCCTCCTCTTCCCTTTTTCTATATATGCAAGTTTATTTGTTTGTTTGGGGTTACTTCATTTCATTTGTGCTCTTGTAATTTTGGAGTTGGAGAGTTTTGGAGTGCTTGTTGAGTTTGGAGCTTTTTGGAGTTAGATTTAGCTTGAAGGATCTTGGAGGGTGATCCATTGATCAAGTTATACCATGGAAAGGTAGGAACTACACCCTTGTTTTATTTGTTTTCTCTTATATGTGTATATTTGTATGTTGTTGAATGTTTTGGTATGCTTGTTGGGTTCTTGGGTAGAATGCCTAAGTATGGTGTAGGAGAAGGCTATGGGAATTTTATATGTAGGGAGGCATAATATTTTATTTCATGTTTTGGGAGGGAGTTGGGTTGGGTGCCCCACCTTTGATAAGAAAATGCTTGCATTTCTTACTTGGTTCTTATGAGGGAGGCATATGATATTGTAGGGAGGCATAAGAAAATGTGGGGGGAATAAGAGGATATTGAGGGAGGAATAAGAGTTGTGTAGGGGTTTTGAGATGTATATTGGAGGGCTTTAAGGTGGGCACCTAATCCCATTGGGAGACATATGTGATATCCCCATAGATCCTTGCTCCATTGGATTGCATTTTCAAGACTTGTGTATTTTGATAAGTTGCATTCTTGTGATTGTATCTTGTGTTGAATGTGTTTGAAATGGTTTTGAACATTTTTTTGTGATGTGGAAACATTGTGTAGTTTTCATGAGTTGGATCCATCCTCTATAGCATTTTGGTTAGGGCTTAGGGGCTAATGAGGAGGATTGATTCTTCTCCTCATTGAATTATTGGTTGGGTGGAGAGTGTTGTTTTCTCCCTATTTTTTGTTTTGTAATCAAGTGAAGAAATTGTGGAGCTCTTGTTGAATAATTGGCACTTAGAGCTTTTGTGAAGTTATAGAAATCCTGATTTGTGAGAAAACCTTTCTTGTAATTCCCACTTAAGGTGGAAGACTAGTAGTAGTATTGTATTTAAAAGAAGAGTTGCATTGTATATTTTGTTTATTAAGTTGTAATGTATTGTGGAAAGAAAGCTCTTTACATTGTAAGAAATGAGCTATGCTCAAAGAAAAAGGAAGTTCATTATTATTTGTGGAAGTTGTATTTTTGTAAGAATGAAGGAGGAACATAGAAGTTGTAAATATTAATGATGTATTCTTAGTAAATATTAAATGTATAATAGTTGTGTTTTCCTTGAGTAAATGGTTGTAGTGGAAATGAAAAGATGCACTAAGTTATAATAAGTTACCTTGTTGATAGATTGAATTTTGTTGTAAAAAGGGAAAACAATGATACTTAGAAATAGGTTAAGTTTCATTTCTTCTTCCTTTGAAAACAATGTTGTTAGAAAGATAATTTTGTAGTTGTGTTTCTTGTTATTATAGAAATAGAAAATATTTAAATGCAGTAATTTAAGAATGGAATGAATAAATGGTTAAACTCTTACAATTTGGAGAGACTTTAGGAATATAAATTCAACTAAGGATAAATTATAAAACACTCAAGTAAAAATTATTTTTGGAAAGTCTGATGGAATTGATGGTTCTACTTTCAAAAGAGTAGACCACCACTGATTTGTGAGAAAACCTTTCTGATTTCCAGAGCTAGTATTGTATTTAAAAAGAGAGTCTACGAACCGCCACTTAGGCAAGGCGGAGGTTCATGAATCGTCACCACGTAGAATGGCGAAGAATATAGTCCCAGTAAAATTAAATGTATAAAGTCGACTTCTTTTGGTGGAAATTTCATCATGATGTGGAAAAAATCAAAATCTATCATTTACTTCCTTTGGGAAATTTAAAACTTGTTTACTAAAAATTTAAGCCTGCAAATTTGAAGAGGAAATCCCCAGTAAGCCATAAGGGCATAAATTCATTGTTCTAAACTTGGTAAATCTTGAAATAGGAATTTAAATGTATGGAATCTCTTGGATTAAATGAAAATGGTTTTTCCCAAGTAGAATACAAAAACAAAGAAATAACTAAGTAAATATTCTAGATTTAGGGAAGAATCCCTACAACTCACTAATAGAAAACAATGCAATAATAAATCCATGATCCAATCTAAACTAAGCTTGATTTTTTGAATTCATTCATGGCTTCTTCCTTCCTTGCTCCCATGGCTTCCATTTCTCCAACCTGCAAATTAAACAAAATAAAAGAGACCAAATGAGGAGGCTAGGGCAAAGGAAAAAGGCTAATAAGATTTCATAAGGATAATTAGGGTTAGTATGGGAACCTAAGATCTAGTGGCCACAATGGATTTGATCCAAGGGTTGAGAATCAACCCTACAATTGTTAGGTAATAATAAATATTATGGGTTTTTAGATAATTTAAGGGTGTGTGTAAATGGGTGAATGAGGCCATTTAATACCCTTGTATGATAAGCTATTTATTTAGTTCCTAATACGTTTTAGTAATTATTTAAATGGAATTTTAAGGAAAATAATTTAAGAGAACTAAGGTAACTAAGGACAGGGGTTTAATAAATATGAGTTTGAAGGTTAATCTAAGAGGGGGAAAACATTTAACCAAGTAAATTAATTTAGGGCACCTTCCTAGTAGATTGTAATTAATTTGACCTTAGAAATGAATTAAGAATATTTAATTATTTAACTTGGACTGGTCTATCCTTTGTAGTGTAGTAATTGTTGGTAGGAATTAATTAAATGTATATTAGGGTTTGACACCCTTGCAACCTATTTAAAAAAAAAATAAATTGCTGCAACTTTCTGGATAATTGTTTAAGGATTAATGTGGTTTTAGAATGTCAAAATTGTGGGTGTTACATTTTGATGGGTTTTTTTACCTTCCAAGGTTTTCCCACTTATATCTTGTGTCATTGTGTTCATTTACTTTATGTTCATGGTGTTTACATTATGTAATATGCATTATAAACATCTAAATCTATGTTTTTAATTACTGCACTTCATAAACTATAATCTTCAAAAATTTATATTGTGGATTTATAATTTGTAACATTATTCATCCCTTAAATTTCCTAACACGAAGACGCATGGATTCTTGACCAACATTTTATAGGAGATTCAATCAAAAGAGATTACACGCATCATATTTTCTTCACATAAACCTTGTAACTCTTACACAATTTTAAAACTAGTGCAAACTCTCGTTTGAAAAAAATCCCTTTCAATGGCAAGAAAATCTAGTCCCACATCAATATCATTAAAGGGTGAGCCTAAAATGGTTTTTAAGGAAAACACACTAAGTTAGCACATATCCTCCAAATCTCCTCACCCTCATATGGAAAAGCGATCCTCCGACCTAACATGTGTGTCTCCAAACAATTGAGCATGAAGTCTCTTATGGGTTTTGATAAAAATATTGAATAACAATACAATTTCCAATATTTAGATTATAATCAAACCATGTCACAATTAATGTCATCTATTTTAAATCTACATTCTAACCTCTTACCATCATATATAAAATATCTTTTAAAGATGGTGCTACATATTCTACTCACCAAACTCATCTCTCGTATCCAACCCGACCCCTAAAACACTTCTATATATTTCCAACTACTTTTAACCTACTATAAATATTTCTATAAACCTCCTTTTTTAGAATTATGTCAAACATGCTACCTTTCTTATGGAATCTTCCCACGCAACCTACAAGTGGGTGAAAAACAAGGAGACTCCTCTAAAAAAAAACCAAACATATTAGAGATTTAGTGAGAGTGTCGGTTAGGAATTTTTAATACAAATGGAGCATATGTTTGGAAAGACATTTTTTCTTTATCGACTTTTGAAATTTTATTTCATGCATACCATCAAAATTTAAAACAACTTGACCAAGAACAATGTGACAACTAATTGAATAGTCTATCTGTCAAATCAAAAGGGCATAATAAACACTTCTTAGAATGAGTAGCAAGCAAAAAGATTGCACTTTAACCTACTATAAAATCAATAGAAATTCCAACTCTAAAATCAATGACAAAGATTAATATCACAATCAACATAGCATGTTATCATAATAATATTCCATATACTAAGGTAAAATATTTGCTAGACTTGTAGTATATGTTACACCTTCAGACATAATAATCCAACATGGAATAGTTTTTAATGAAAATAGAGGAAAAGGGGGAATGGCCGAAAACAAAATCCCAAACATATAAGACTACATGTTTTGGACCTACTAAAACATGAAATATACATTCCTCGCTCAAAATCAACAAAATATAAGTGAGAGTGAAGTTTCCATTTGAGCTTTATTTATATATATATATATATATATATATATATATATATATATATATATATATATATATATATCACGATTATGTATCATTAATTGTGCAAATAAAGATAAATTTATATCTGATTAAATTACATAAACACTTGCCCTCATCATTAAAAAGAAGGTCACCATTTGTTTATTGATTAAATTACATAAAAACTTATCCTCACCATTAACAAGAAGGTCACCATTTCAAATAGGGTGTTTATAATTTTAACTTGTAAGATATTTTTTCTAAATAAAATTTTACTAATAAATATAAAATAGAAATGTAGGAGATTACTTTCTACAACTGCCACAAAATTGTGAAAGTCCTCCATTATTATGAACATAGGTACACACCACTACTTATATCCCATGCATTTCTTATTTTTAATATACTAGCAATCGCACGCGAAGTGTGTGATGGAAATGTTGAAGGAGATGTAATGGAAAAGCTAAATTGGAGGGAGTGAAAAATCGAGGGAGGAGGATGTGCATTGAAGAAGGGTTTTAAGGGAGGAGAAGTCAAAGGGTGGGGAAAATGCTAGGGGGAAGCAAATAAAAACTCTTCTTTCTTACAACCATGCACATATGAAACACGTGACATTTGTGTCAATCATTTGAAGGAGAAAGGGGTGAGGTGTGTAGGTTGTTGACGCAAGGTACTCTAGAGATATCTCAAAAATAAAGGCATGGTCGATGAATACTTTGAAGGAAAATTTACATATGTTTAAATCACAAACTTCACATATGTTAGATACGGGAATTATACATTTAGGGTTCCTTATATTCTTGATTTCATGCACATGCTAATACTCAATATGAGTGATTGAAAGGTGGGTTTGTTTTTATTATTTTACAGTGAGTAACATGTTGTAATATGTAGTCTATCTGTCAAATCAAAAGGGCATAATAAACACTTCTTAGAATGAGTAAGCAAAGCAAAAAGATTGCACTTTAACCTACTATAAAATCAATAGAAATTCCAACTCTAAAATCAATGACAAAGATTAATAGCACAATCAACATAGCATGTTATCATAATAATATTCCATATACTAAGGTAAAATATTTGCTAGACTTGTAGTATATGTTACACCTTCAAACATAATAATCCAACATGGAATAGTCTTTAATAAAAATAGAGGAAAAGGGGGAATGGCCCAAAAAAAATCCCAAATATATAAGACTACATGTTTTGGACCTACTAAAAACATGAAATATACATTCCCGGCTCAAAAATCAACAAAATATAAGTGGGAGTGAAGTTTCCATTTGAGCCTTTATATATATATATATATATATATATATATATATATATATCACGATTATGTATCAAAATTGTGCAAATAAAGATAAATTTATATCTTGATTAAATTACATAAACACTTGCCCTCACCATTAAAAATAAGGTCACCATTTATATATTGATTAAATTACATAAAAATTATCCTCACCATTAACAAGAAGGTCACCATTTCAAATAGGGTGTTTATAATTTTTATTTGTAAGATACTTTTTTCTAAATAAAATTTTACTAATAAATATAAAATAGAAATGTAGGAGATTACCTTCTACAGCTGCCACAAAATTGTGAAATTCCTCCATTATTATGACTAGAGGTACACACCACTACTTATATCCCATGCATTTCTTATTTTTTAATATACTAGCATTCGCACTCGAAGTGTGTGATGGAAATGTTGAAGGAGATGTTATGGAAAAGCTAAATTGGAGGGAGTAAAAAATAAAGGAAGGAGGATGAAAATTGAATAAGGGTTTTAAGGGAGGAGAAGTAAAAGGGTGGGAAAAATTCTAGGGGGAAGAAAATAAAAACTCTTCTTTCTTACGACCATGCACATATGAAACACATGACATTTACGACAATAATTTGAAGGAGAAAGGGGTGAGGTGTGTAGGTTGTCAACGCAAGGTACTCTAGAGATATCTCAAAAATCAAGGCATGGTCGATGAATATTTTGAAGGAAAATTTGCATATGTTTAAATCACAAATTTGACATATGTTAGATATGAGAATTATACATTTAGGGTTACTTATATTATTGATTTCATGCACATTCTAGTACAATATGAGTGATTGAAAGGTGGGTTTGTTTTTATTATTTTACAGTGAGCAGCATGTTGCAGAACAAAAGATTGGCCACGGTGTTTCCACCGATAGTGCTCACAACTACATCTACAAAATCTTCTTTCCATTAAGCGTCAATGTTTTCCTATGTCTTTCTCTAAACTCCTATTATGGTCCAATTGGGAGGATGGTGGTGAAGGTATACAAAGGGTGAAATGGAGTCATGAAACAAAAATACACGAGGTGGAGATACTATCTTACAAGATAGTTAGAGGACATCAATAAAATGCACATGATGTTGTGAATGAGCACACCAACATACCCACAAAAGAAAAATGAATGTCAACATAATGCACAAATGTAGTAAAGGACGGAACACAGTCTCTAAATGTGTAACCCAATTCCAAAGTTGAGGTCTTTACAGCTGCGAGGGACGATGATGACCCCATTCCTAAGGGGGTAAGTCGTAGACCTCTTCCACAACCCCACCGCCGAGTCTTGAGCCTATATACTATGACATTTTTTAATTATGTTCCTCTAGGGACATGTTGCTACATATTTGAGATGACACTCTTTTCCCTTATTTATGGATGATACGAGTGGAGAATGCCATGTGGTGTACTGATAACCCTTTATTGATGCCCTTATGATTATCCCATCTATGAAGTCGATGAAGGATTGTGACTTCAAGATACTACCCAAGTCCAAAGTTGAAGTGATTACATGTCTTTGAACACGTAAATGCCAACTATGATGTACATTAATCAAAAGTTTAGATTAATTTTGATCGATGTCCATGTATAAATCAATGAACAATAGTTGATATCAACTATACATTGTCGAGGGCCCCTGGAGTTTCCCAATGTGAAAAATATCTTCAATGCAAAAAAATATTGATGTCGCCATCACCAAAAGTGTAACTACTGATGGGCAGTATCTTAGATCATCAAAAGAAACCCTTGAAATATTTGGTATCTTGATTTAACAACATTATCACTTGGTATAACTAAGTATTAATCCAAGGTTTCATAGAGGCAAGGGTTAAATTTAATGGCCACCTATTCCTGTCAAAATTTTTTAGGTGACAAGTAAGTTTTAAATCTGATGTAGCCACACCTAGGAACATCACAATCTCAAACACAAGTATTAAGTAATTACTTTCAAATTAGTCTAAATCTTGTATTTGCACCTTGTTCTCAATACTAAGAAACTAAAAAAATATTTCAAAACTATCCTATGGGCTCAATTTAATTCATTGAATTCTTCAAGCATGTTTGTTACCCTTTTTCTAACTCGTTTAGTCATTCAAACCCATGAAAGCTTTGGAATTTTATCATCTCACTCTCCTTTGCAAAAAGTGCCAATTTGCTCCTTAAGAACATTGCCAATGGAATGACATGGGATAGAACAATCTACAAGGCCTCGACAAAAGTGATAATTTTTTTAGGCACCCTTTAATGAGTTACGGGTGTGGGTAAATTTGTTTACTTTAAGTCCTAACCATTCTCCTACTTCCTTCATTACCACCTTCACAAGCTTATTCCTTCTTACCAGGCCTATCCCAGCACAAATCTTGTTATAACTTATGATTGCAAAGCTATTTTCTCTGAAAAAGTTGGAATTTAAATACCCTTTATGCCCAAGATTTTGTATACAAAATTCATGGTTCAATCTTTTGGAAGAGTTCTTTGGAAATCACAATTTGAAGACTCTAAAATTAGGCCTCCATGCCTACGACAATCATTATATTCCAATTTGATAAAAAGTATCTTAATTCTTATATGATCCTTGCAAAAATCCTTTGGATTCCTAGTTTAATGGTTTTGAAGATGATTTGTTTAAATTTTTGGCCCTGAGATGGGGTTTTAAGCTTTCAACCAAATTTTCTTGTCAAAACCCTTAGGGTTTGTCGGTCTGAAACCAGAGGAATAAATTTTTACTCACCAAAACTATTAAGCTCAACTTCAAAGAATGAAACCACCTCGAAGAGGCTTTGTAAGGATGTTTAGGAACTCTTTACCTTACTAATAGCCCTTGTCACCTTTCAAAATCGGGTGCTCAGGTCTCTATCTATCCCTGCACAAGATTGTGATAAAACAGAGGACTTCTTTAATGAAATTGTTAGGGTTATATTTGAACCTTCTCCCTTCGTAATGATTTGTATATATTCATAGAGGTCTTCTTGTGCTCATAATCATAAGTTGCACTAATAGCTAGACAATACTTCCTCTCCAACAACTCGAAATCTACTAAATGTATATAAAGTTCTTTCACAGAGAACCTACAATTGAATCATGAAAAAATCGTTTAAATCCTCTAAGTTTGTCAATCACAAATTTTATCCAACTAGCTGACGAATGATCCCGAGAAGATTCCCAATCTTTTATTATTCTTCCTCTTACTTAATCGAAGCATGCAATCATCTAAACATGGTGATATACAATTTTGAGATTATAACTCTTAATGCAAACCAAAGTTTCTTGCTCGTACTTGTGCTTGGAGTTCTAATACTCGAATGGTTGATTGATCAATGAATAAAATCAGTTACAATACTATTTTTCATACCCCTAAGTCGAGGTTGAGCCTCCATAACTGATTCTAAGCTATATGACCAAGACCTCCCATGGAGCTTTACATATAAGAAAAGGGCTTGAGTGTCATTTTCAAGTTACATGACCAATCGTGCTTGCATACAAGAACCCTTATAACACACATAATGACTAAAATGAACTATGAACATGCTAAAGAATTGCTAATTAGACCCCTACATCTAATGGGAAAGCCAAAATTGGCTTTGGGAATTCAAATTTTTGAATAGGTCAAAATGAAGGGAAACTCCATAATTCAAATTTTTGAATCTCCAAAGCTTATTGGACACCAAAAATGACTCAATGACACCTTTAAGAACTTAATAAGACCAAAATTTGCTTACTATAACTTTGACCTAGCCTTGGTGATGATGCCCATGCATCAAAATCTTTCCTTTCGAAAATGTAAAATAGTGTTATTTTTACACCTTGTAATTAAGATATACAAAAAGATTATTCAACATATATTTAACTCTTTGTAATATATATTAATATAATTTACCTATTAATCTATATAAAAAATAACGGTCATACTTAAAATTTGCAAGCCACGTGTCGAGGTTATTTCAAATATTTGCAAGTATTTTATATTTGAAACATGAAAACGTATTAACGGAAGTCTAATTTAACCCCCAAGAGGGTTTAAGCCAACCTTCCGCCCCTAAAAATACATATAAATGAAAAAAATAGTAAATATTTGTGTATAGCATAGATTCGCACTCTCGAGGCCCTATAGCGTAGCCCCCTGGGTCCACCATGTGACCACCTGCGGAGTCACTTTGAAGTGCAACCACCGAGGCCTAGGGTTGATTCTAGGAAAGAATGTGGAAAGCCCTCTTCGACAACCGTTGTTTCTAATGACTCGGTTGAGCGTCTTGCTGACGTGGAGAGTATCGAGTCTAGTGCGGTCGGACATGTTGACGTGGATAGCGGGCGTTCTTCTAAGTCGCAAACAACATGGGATGAATGGGACGATGGGAGGTTAGGAAGACAAATAGGTATCAAGCGATGGTGCAAAAGTTGGAATGAAAGAGCGTGGTATTGGTAAGACTAAGAGTAGAGAGCGAGGAATTAGAAGTGGGGAAAGACCATGACATGACTTGTATAATAATTGTCTCCTACCATATATTCTACCGAATGTGAAACATATATCGCATGATTGTTACTCTTCTTCTTCACATCGATGAGGATTTGAAGTTTGAACAAAAGCTCTATCTTATCAGTTGGCTTTTCCCAATTGATAGTTTAACCCTTTGCAAAAACTGTACTAGAAGTTGGAACAAGCACGGCCTGCACCCTTTGCCACCGCGTAATTTCACGCTTAAAATGATCCGGATATTTTTAATCGACGTCTGTAGAGATCAACCTACAACCATTGATTTCTTATACATTATCAAAAGCCCCAAGAATTTCCCACTTTGAAAAATACCTTCGATGTAACTAAAAACATCTCAATTTATAAGCCTCGTTAAAAGAGCCAATTAAAGTTAACTTTCTATTTGTTATAGAGTTAAAGAAAACCATTACTTACAAAGTACATTTGCATCATGCTTTTAACTTTATTCGCATCATGTTCTTTTACTTTATTTTGAAATTAAAAATAATTACTTCATAATCGATTATATATTATAGGAAGTATGCGACTCCAGTTACTAAGTTTAGCATGTTTGATTATTATTTTTTTAAAAATCAACTATTTACAAAGTACACCCACATAATACTATAAAAACAATGTGCTTATTTTGACGGCTTATCCAAATTTCAGACAATGAATTATGAACGTATCAAAATCAATAAAAAGGAGCGAACAACCGTCAAATCTCATCCGACCACAATACAATATTTCCTTTCATTAATCCAAAATAATTAATGAACTGCGTGGTCACATGGGCCTGTCTAGTCGCTCTCAACGCCAGTTTACCGCGGTCACCCGACAGTTACTCCCGTTCCAATAATGTGCTGGATTTTGACGTTCAATGTTACATGTCACAATTGTATTATTTGATGGTCCAAGAAAGTATATGGATGTCATTTGACGTTCAAAATATAATATGCAGGTCATTTTTTTTTATAATAATTATAATAAAATACGAAAATTTGGTCAAATTTTACATCCATAAGATTGGAAAAATAAATTTAGTTACTTTCAAAAATTAAGTACATAATATTTCTAGATATTTAGCAAAATATAAACATCATGTGAAATAAAACATCACTACAAATTTTATATAAATCATGATAAAAATAAATGAGCAAAAAAGTGAGAAGATTTCACCCACACAAAATTAATATTTAATTTCAAGTTCTATTTTCCAAAATAAAAGAAAAAACAATAGAGTATTTGAATTTTGATCCGCTTTACCTAGATTCTCAAGTTACAGAAGAAATCACAAGTATTTTGAACCTACCAACTCCAATGTTCATTTATGCTTAATATGCCCTCCATAATCTAACAGTTCGAATGTCTTTAATGAGATCTCTCGACACTCAAAAGGGTCAATCGATATGTGATTACGTAGATACTAGGCGTCATCGATCTTCCATCGAAACAACAAAAGAACCTAAATCGTTTGCCTATGGATGTATCAAGATGCTTCAAATCCTTGGTTGGTGTTTGGTGGAAGTTTGCAGATATATTGTGGCATGCGGCACAACCAAAATAATGAAGTTTTAGCTGAAAGACTCGATCCAAGCTTCAAATTTTATATTCATTGCAATAATTGCGAGTTATTATTGTCATTTCTAATCTTTATTTGTAAATAATCAAACAAATAACAATAAAACAAACAATTACAAATCAAAATTAATAGAAAAATCTAAACTAAAAATAAAAATAAAACTAAAAATGAAATATGCTTCTATTTCATATTTCATAGTCATTAATGAGATATTAAGATTCTATTATTTTTATTTTCTATATATTTCAAAATTTCTATTTTTATTTATATTGTATTTTTCATGATTTTTTTAAAAAAATATAGTATTTAATTATTTAACTTTCTTAATTATATATATATATATATATATATATATATATATACGATTAAATTTGTAATATACATGTTGTTTTGACGTTTAAATTATAATTTTTCCTATCAATCATGATGGTCATATTTCAAAAGTGATTGTATTTTGACATCTAAAATGATTAAAAATGTTTAAAGGCCCTGCAAAATCCAAGCTTGCGTTCCATCATGTCATCTTTAGTAAATATCCCGAATCATGTGTGGTCTTTCTTTAATTTTTACTCCACACAAAATGAAATTTACATCCCAAAGTGCCCACCATGTTGTCACCGATGGGAGAGCGGATCGGCGGTGTCATGTCGTTCTGTAGAGGACGACAACATATGTCAAGTCAGAGCGCGGATCTACCTGTCGCGTGTCAAAAGCCCCTAAACCTCAACCCAACTTATAAACGCCTGTGTAAAAATTTCTGACCAAGCGAAAGCCCTAACCCCCAAATCCTACATGGCTTGGCCATTCTTTTGTTTGGCAGAAATTTCAATGGATTTGACCTCCGGTTTAGGCTCTGGTTGCTTGGGTACGCTTCACTTCCTCCACCTTCACATTCTTTAGCAACTTGAATCGCTGTAGGAATCTTCATCGCTAGCATTCCACACGGTGACATTTATCGTTCTTGTGTTCCTCTTCTTTGCCGCGTTCTCCGCTTTTCTGAAGAATTCATCCGTGTTCCACTTCTATTTTCAACTCCTTTCTTTAACCCTGCAAAATCAAGCATGTTTTCCTTTACAGTCAAACTTTCCAAACAAAATGGGAAAACCGAAAAAGAGAAAATTTGAGAATCGTCGCTAAAATTTACAATACTGGGAAGATCAACTTTAAAAATATGAGCTTGAGGGGTTTCCTTCCGGTCAATCTAAGTATTGGCAACAATCATGTTGTATCCCTTGCAAAATGGAGTATTTGCAAAAGTGAGGCAACTTTGAAAATATGAGCTTGAGGGGTTTCCTTCCAATCAATCGAGTATTGGCAACAAGCTGTTGTATCTGGGAAAAAAGAAATCGCTGCTCGCCATTGTGACTACATTTTCTCCAAATACAATTTGAAAATATAAACAAAACATAAATGGGGGAGTTTTGAAGATATAGGCGGGATTATCAACTTGGCGGAATGGTTAAATTTTAAATAACGCTTTGCAAGAATTTTAGACTTGAATGATGGGCATTCCTAGGTAGTGTGGTGTGAAATACAAAGCATATTCTGCCAAAATAACAAATAACAAATAATTGTTTGACCACTAAGTCAAAAGCACTCAGCGTAAACATCACATATGTTTATAAGGTTGACTGGTCAACCAACCAATGATAAATCCACCCCAAAAAGTGGTAAATAACCCAGTGATTGGTTGAGCAAAGAGGGTGGTAGAGCTCTCTGACATCACCCACCCAGGGGCGCGCATCAAAGCCCTGTATTTACACTGCATGTGTTGGGCAGGGTAGAGTCGAGTAGGAGGAGATATTCAACGCGAAGAAAACTGGAATGGGAAGCTAGCCCGCGCGTTTACTTTGTTGACCTACATTTGCATCATGAAATGAGTAACAACCACGCTACTTCCAAACTAAGTCTGGAAAAGCCAAGTCTTCCTTCAATTTTATTTCCAACTATTTTTAACTACACAACGTCTGCTGTTGGCGAAGGCGGCAGTCCATGTTCAACTTCATCTAACATAACTACCGCCTACTTTCTCTAATCTACACACAAACTCTTTTACTGGTATAAATAGTTGACGAGGATTCAAGAGCTCCACAATACCCATCATCACCAATATGGCGTCAAAGATTGCACCAATGCTTCTGTTTCTTTTTGCTTTTTCCGTTGGGGCAACCAGCAGCAACAGTTACCAACAAGATATTGTGGTCTCGGGCACAGTATTCTGTGACACCAACCCATTCTCCGACTCCACATACTTCTTACCAGGTAATTTAGTTAAGATGATAGAGTGTATTATCCTAATTGGTTTTGATAATGTGTATTATGATGGGAAGCTATCAAGAATATACTGATGAAATTGCATGGTATGCAGGTGCCTTGGTTTCTGTGGAGTGTAGCATCAACAGTAACAGGAAATGGAAGAGCAGCCATGGAATAGTTTCCATTCAAGCAGAGACAGATGAAAATGGAGAATTCAGGGTAGAGCTTCCCACGATACACAGGATTAACCCAACCAGATCATGCTCAGTTAGACTTCTCAGCAGCCCCCATGAGTCTTGCGACATACCCTCGATCCCTGCTTCATCCCAACTTGCCCTATCATCCTCCAATTCGAATGGAGATATTAAGATTTATGTGTGTACTCCATTATCTTATCATTCATCGACGAAACAACCGCAACAAGCTATCATTTCATCTTTCCTTCGTCGTAGAGCCTTGGAAGATTCTACTTCCAAAGCAACATCCTCTCCACCTCCTCTTTTCACCATTCCTCAGCTACCAAAGTTCTCTTTTCCTCCTCTTCCTAGCATTCCTCTACCCAAATTAAGTTTTCCTCCTCTCCCAACAATACCATCTCTGAATATCCCAAATACAGTTGCTCCTCCTCTTCCCACGTTGACTGTTCCTCCTTTGCCCAGTGTACCCTCCATTCCCAAGTTGAGTGTTCCTCCTTTGCCTAGTGTATCCTCCCTTCCTAAGTTGAGTGTTCCCCCTCTTCCAAGTGTACCCTCTCTTCCCAAGTTGAGCATTCCTCCTCTTCCCAACGCACCCACTCTCCCCAGTTTGAGTGTTCTTCCTCTTCCTAGTGCACCTACCCTCCCCAATCTAAGCATTCCACCTCTCCCTAACGCACCTCCTTTACCAAACTTAAGTGTTCCACCATTCAAAACACCTACACTACCTCCTCTAAATTTTCCCAATGCTCCACCTCTACCCAAGTTGAGTTTTCCTCCTCTTTCTTCTTTTACGTTTCCGCCCATTCCCTTCTTCACCCCACCTCCACCTTCCACCAAGAATCAGTCACCATAAACTCAAAACCTCTTTCCCCATTTAAACGTATTTTTACATATTCATAGCACTTGGTTTACATGAGGCCTGTCATATTTGTATATCTAGGTTATTTTTTATTTGATTTTGGTATATCTAGCATATTTCTCATCTGATTGGAAATAAGTGAACACAGTCGATCACTTTCCATAATGTATTATTCATGCATTTATACTTATATAATATTGTATCTCATTTATTTTAATGTTTGGAGGAACACCGAACGTTGTCTTCAAAATTTTATTTACGAATATATGTAATTTGTTTCCTTCCTAAACAAAATAAATAATTATATAAGGATAGAAATACATTTTTTTTTTTCAATTTAAACACTCTAAATTTTATCTATGAAATAATTACATTTTTTTGTTTCAATTAAAATACCTTTTAAACCCAATTTATTAAATAATTCTTTATGGAAAGGACATTGTTTCAATTTAAATATATTTTAGAGAGATTAATTAAAACATAACTTATTTCAATCCAATATATTATTTGTGTTTATCACGTTTTTTACTTTCTTCTATGTTTCAATGTATATTTAATTTATTCAATGAGTTATATTTTATCAAAATGTTCAAAACAAGTGTACAATATAATTTAATAACACTTGATTAACAAAAAAAAAATAATACATTAAGTATAAAGGGATAGAAGTGGTGTATCTTTTTGTACAATGTTGTAGAAGATGTGATAGAAATATGAATTTAGAAACATGTAATTAAAATTAAGATGAATTTCATCCAAACATTAGATCCGATTAGACAATGTATCTAGATCCATACAATTCATTCTAAACAAGTGTTTGGAGCTTAAAATTCCAATATAGATAAGACATTCCAAATAAAAAATTGACTCTTAAGTTTTGTTGGCCTAGTTGCACCATAATAATTGAATATTTGATCTATATTTTCAAGAAAATATATATCATTGGGAGCATACACTAGCAATCACACATGGAATGTGCGATGAAAACACTCGAAGAGGATGATTCGAAGAAGTTATAGTTGAGGGAAATAAGCAAGGGAGGAGGAGGAGGGTAACAAAGAAGGAGATTGAGGGAAAAGTCAAGGATTGTGATAAATGTTGGGGGAGCCTATGCTTAAATCCTATTTTACATGAATAGACATATATGAAACACGTGTCCGTCAGTGATCATTAACACAACACCTTGACCTCTCATTTTTGTAATGCTTGACAAACATAGTTATTGAGACTTGCATTTTGAAATGTTTTTTAGTGTAAGTAATGGTTGAGGCATTGGCAAAAGATGGAATCAAATTTCATGCACATCATTTCCTCCTTTGATCGTCAAGGTCATCCAAGGTTAGAAATAGGTAACATTTGAATTTGAAGATTTTAATTTGGTGGATGGTCGATAATTATAATTTGGAAACTCGATGGGAAGAGTAAAATCTAATAAGGAGCCAACAAATCTAAAGGCATGAAATATGTTGAATGCATGGATTTTGATGGAGGATAGTAATGGAGGAGATGACTACCCTTTTCGAAGGCATAGGGACACAAATATCCAACATCATCTAGTTATTTGGAAAGTCAACCAATGCAATGTTCAAACACCACATGTAATGTGTAATGATGGTTGAGATGAAGGAAGAAGAAAAATCTAGTGATCCAGTCAGTGGTGCGAGGAGATGCTAGATGCGAGCAAGAATAGATCACAATACTCAATACATGCTCCATAATGAAATACGATATCAAGCTTGTCAAAGGACCGACAATGCAAGTACCGATGCATAATGATTCCAAAACTTAATGGAAATCTAAAATAGAATAAATTTGTCAGATGTAGTTGAACTCAGTGAAAGTGTAAGCTTCAATGCTAGCATGATCCCAACCGAATCACAAAATAGAGATGAGGAAATCACTTTACTGAGGGGTTCGTAGAGGAAAAAAAAGAGAGGACAAATAATAAAAGATGTTTTCCAAGGAGGAATGAGGAACGAGGGACCCTTTTGTGGGACCTCCTCTCCTAAATAACAAACACTCAAAAATTGTTTTACGACACAAATATGGTCATAAGGAAAGGAAAATATACAAGTGATGGTGTCTTCTTTTATAGTATGTGTTTTTTCGACACAATGGAGAATTATTTAGTGGTGGGTTTGTTTCTATTATTTTGTAACATGTTGTAGGTTGTGGATCAAAAGATGTGCACTTGGGGTCTTTCCACCCAAAGACAACAAGTACATCTACAAAATGTAATATGAGTTATAACCTAATAAAAAATAGTAGCGATATTAAGAATAACGTTGCACCACATATATTAAAATCCATACGAGAGGGCTTGGTAAGTCAACGGTGTTACCTTGTTCATTAGTTCTATGACATCAACACCTGGTCATTATTCAACTAAAAGAAATCAAATTTGTTTAGGAAAAAAGGGGAAAATGGGATTTGTTATTTTTTACGGCGTCGAGACTTTCATTTGTACGATGTTCTATTTATCATATAATATGAAGACATGAATGTAAAGTTGGAATGAAAAATGCAGGGATTAAATACATGCATGCCACACGCCTCTTCCATGATTGAAATTGTCGATGCCCAAATAATATATACTATATGTGGTCTACTTTAACATCTCAATGTTACTTGCATTATTCATGTGACTGCGATTAACACTTAAACAAGGGAAAATAAAAGGGTGGAAATATAATAGGTTCCACATGACTTTAATTTGTGCTTAAATGGGGCACTAGAATATTCTTGGCATCTTGATGACATCTCACAATGGCTACCTAAAGACCTTGAAAATGCAAACATCCATAAGTGGACTATGGGACACATTCTCGGTTGAGTTATCCAACAAACATTATCATTACGATGCTTATGTTTTTATAATGCCAAACAAGTTTTTACATGGATACTATATGAATAAAATCACAAAAAATAACCCACATTTTGTCAATTTCCATTTGAAATGCTTTAACTGACAAACACATGCACAACGTCATGAAAATATTCAATGAAAATTTGTAAGGAATGGTTAATAGCAAAGTAGTTTCATCAAGTAAAATATTTCCTTGTGTCAGATGAAAGTAAAATATTGGCACAGACAGGTGTATGTGGATATTGGTGTCATTATTCACACATCTCAACAAAAATATAAAAGGGAAGAAAATTGAACAGTTTCCATACGATTGTATTTTTTTATTTTTTAAATTATAGAACCAATTATAACATAAATTTTAAATACTGATATGACAACAATTTAATATCCTCTCAACATCAAATTAAAATGCTCCACTCAATATATTTTAATTTTTAAAATTATTTAAAATTTAAATATTAAAACAAAATAATAATAGAATATGATGTAAATAAAAACAAATAACTAATCTACAACTAATAAATGAAAGTGACCATACTATAATTTTTTTACTATGATAATAGTAATAAATTTGTAATACATATTAAAATGGGGTCAATCAAAAAATGTTTTCACAACATTATAAAGCAGCGATCACATTAAAGTAAAGATTAAAAAAGAAAAATTGGTGCAAGGGTCTTCTCGGTTCTACTAGTCTCACCTTGTAGGTACATAACCTTAACCATGCATGCCACTTTTTAATCTAACCCTTTCTCGGGGATATAGCTGAATGCTTGAATGGTATAGTTCATTATATTCACATAAGGTATATTCTTGGCACATTTCAACTATGTATTCTTAAGCATGCATATGTAAAGAAAACCTGAAATTCATACCTTGGACTTAGTTAACCAATCTACCCTGTTTTATCACTATCACCTTTATGGAACTATACTCTATTCAAGGAAATTGTGAAGAAGAACATGAGTCCATAAACCTATCGATTTATTTACATCCCTTGTTGTTCTATCATAGTAATACTCTCCTCTTCTGTGTTTTTACCTTACTTATGCTTTATCCCCTAGTTCACTCCTCTAAACAACCATGCTTCTTATGACTTAGCCTCCACCAAGAAACTATGTTATACTAATAAGCTCAATCATGAGATTATTACACACGATACTTGTCATATGCCTTACACTTTTCCTCACCATACATTACGTATATTGTACTTGAAATTACTCCATTCACTCTCCTACACTTTACTTCCTCCTCCTTTGTCACCACTATGTAACTCAATGTGCTTGTGACTTCTACATGAAATCACCACATCCCTTCATTATTTCTATGGCTTCACACTTGGTCCATTGCGCCTTCTCAAACTTCACTCCATTCACACACATCTCATCACATACTCCACCTTTCTCATGCATATGCTCTAACTTCATAGCCTATAAATGCACTCTATAGTAGTTCCATCATCTTAATACCCAGCTCTTGATACATTCCACCATCTCTACATGACCATCTTGATTTATATTGTCAATACTCATTCTTACTCCTGCCCAATACTTCATTTATGATTTCTACCCTTACACTAACCAATGAAAACCCCATGCTTATAAGGATATTCAAATATCACTAGAATCTCATCCACACCTGGTATAGCCCCAAGAATCCACTAAAACCTTTTCAAACTCCATCTAGTATACATTTCACACCTATTTAACATCAGTTTATCCTTACTTGGTTGTTTGCCTTTGTTAGAGGCCCAATTTAGGTCTCCTAGAAGACTGTAAGATTACAATAGAGGGTTCATAGGTAAGTTTCATTGTTAAACACCTTCAAGAGGTTTCTACGAGGCTATATAAAGCCATCTCAAAAATATCCAAACTTGATCATTCATAAACCCCCAAATAATCACTCATGTAACAATGACCACAGTAATTGAATGCCTAGAATGTAGGAATCTTATGAAAACCAAAAATGCAAATAGATTTTTAATTTGCACTCCCAAATAGTGCTAGATGATGCCATGAGCATGGTATTTGCAAAATTCTAGGAAATTACACCGTACAATTTGTTCAAACAAGAGATCCCTTGTTCAAGGGCAGAGAATGAAAAACACAACCTATAGGATTTATTTGATTATGTCAAGGAACAAATAAATTGCATTAGACTTGAATTGACTCCCTCCAACTATTCCATTAATCACAGGAAAGATCTCGAGCTCATGACTAGTATTGTAAAATTCAAGCTTCTTTACTGCATACAAAATTGCTACTAAAAATAGGGCAAATACTGAATAAAATACAAGTAGCATGCATATGGCTATCTCCAAGATTTGCATTTTTTTAAATCTTCATCCTCTCTTGATACAATCATTCCATTCGAGAGATTATATATTTTTATCAAAAATCTATCATAGACACACCAAAACAAGCTATTCCTAACTTTTCTCAACCATCCACCAAGATAGCTAATCTGAAATGCTAACTTAAGAAAGACATTAACTACTTCATATCTCACATATAAGACCTAATTTTCACAAGAGGATAAGTTTTCCTAGTTTTACTTTACTTATTTTTGCCTTCATACAACAAATAGGCCTTATTTAGGATTTTACACACAAATTTCCAAGTTTGAATATTCGAATACAAAGTTGGAGGGAAAATGATAATACTTGTTCCTAAAACAACCTAGATCTCATCCCAAAACATGACCACCTTTATGACCAACTAATGATGCACCTGCATCATTTTACCCTTGAGAGGAAAATTGAGCTTCTAGCTCAAATGATGCTTGTTGATCACCTCTTTTGGTTTCTTTCTTGCTTGTCTAGATGTAGGTTTCTTCTCCAAGCTTGCATATGCTACTTTTTTTCATGCTTAGGGTCTTCTTGCTCTTTTATTTATTTACCATGTATGTTCTTGTCTTAGGTTCCATGGTTATCTTATCATATATGCTTTTGCTTTCCTGAATGCCATCTACACTCCATGGTTTAATCCCTCCTTTATTATTTCCATTAACTGTCATGACTATACTTGGTTTGATTTTTCTTAGGAACTGAACTTCTTTCATTTTAACTTTTCTTCCCTTTTGATTTTTTGTATTCTTCTTGTGGAAAATCAATTGGTATACCTTCTTAACCTTTCTAACCCCAATAGATGCTTGTACAACCCACTCATACATGTGAGTGTACTCTTGAGCTCCACATTTGTACTTTACTTTTGCCTTCCTTCACATGATTTAAAAGTAGACATTTAGTAAGGGATGTATAAGGTGCTATTCTTGTTGAAAGGTATTGCTTTATCTTGGGTCCTAACTTATAATCCATGTCTCAATCTTTCTTTGGAGTCATATTCCATTTCCAACTATTGAATTTGCTTCCTCTTCATGTTTCTTTCAAATCTCAACGCTATGTTGTTTGCATACCTTACAACTCTCTTTCCAATCAAATCTTCAAGCCAAGTACTCAATATACCCAAATATCATCCCTTTGTAATATGAAACTTTTGAATTACTTTCCATTCCATACCTGAGTTCTCTTTCAATAGTAGTTTGGTTTCTAATTAGTTGTCTTTGAATGACTACTTGTGCATAGTTTGTACTTATTAGTTCTAAGACTGATTCAGTCTTCTCCACCTTGATCTTGAACTTCTTAGTGTGTTTCTTCATCAATTATTTGTTCATACTTTTCTTGCAATAGCCTCCACATGATATTTCATGACTGAAACATTAGTCTTTTTCCTCAAAGAATAACTCCATTTGTTGTTTATTTGACTGCAAATGATCATCCATCACTTCCACCATGATGTTAGTCTCCACAAAAATTGAGGAATTGCTAACATTTCAAAGGTATTGTATACTATCCAACCTACTAATTATTGTTTATTTATAGCTCATCTAATCTCTTTTTCATCTACAATCCTTGCTTTGTCTTCATGCTTCATTTTTTTCTTCTTGATCTACTTCAACTTTTGTTTTTTTATCTTCTCTTCTTGATATGCATTCTTTGTCTTGCTCTTTGCACATAACCATTACTTTCTCTTCTTCTTGCTTGATGATGGGATGACTATACTTGTCTTTCTCCCATGCTTGTTTGACCTCCTGTGGAGGTACTTATTCATCTTTATATGCCTTCAAAGGCATCTCTTTACTCCCTTGATCACAATCCTGCTTAAACTCTTTGGTTTGTATAGTAGTCATCACTTCTTTAGCTTGGTGTTCCTTATGGACCTCCTTCATGAGTTCTTCATGTTCACTAGATTTTCCTTCACCTGCATGTTGGTATTTCATGGACTCAAACATCTCTTCTAGCTTCTGCAACTCTTCTCTCAAGGTGAGAGTGTCCACTCCTTCCTCTTCATCATACCTAGGACCAAGTTGGTCTTCTTTCTTTGCAATGGCATCACCTTCATCACTTCTTTTACCTGAATTTTCACTAAAAATCAACATTTTATGAGTTGTACCTACATACAAACATGTCCACATAGAATTAGTTAGAAAATTCAATGGTCTCTTGACCTCCATCCCTTATTTTCTCATGGTTTCTTCCATTGTTTTGTCTCCATTCAAGCAACTTAATGCTCTTCCAAGGTGGTATTTATGATCCACCATCTCTTTTCCTTTCCCATAGCTTCTCTCTACTGTCATCTTCTTCATGTGACCAACTCCTTGGTCACCAAACACCCTTCTTGGTGCTTCTCTTCTCATCCACAACTCATCACAAGGAGACACTTCCTTTACTGTCTTTATCTCTTTCACCTGTTGCATTGTTTCATGCAAATACTTCCTCATGGTCATTAACATGACACTTCCTCTTTCATCACCTCCTTCACCCTTCAAGGGTATGAGACTATGCTCAACTCCACCCTTATAGAATTTGTAAACATTTGTTTTTCCATCATGCTTGGCTTTCTATCAAATTGCCAAGGTCTACCTAAGAGAAAATGGAAAACATCTATAGGTAGAACATCACATAACACTGTATCTTTATATGACCCAATTTGAAAATCAACAATACTTTTCTCACTTACTAGGATGTTATGACTCTGCTGCACCCATGAAATGTAGTAAGGCTTTGGATGTGGAAGTCTTCTCAATCCCAACTTCTTCACCATGTATTCTGACACCACATTTTCAGTGCTTCCTCCATCTATGATGACATCACATACCTTGCCTCCAGACTTGCATCTAGTTCTAAACAAGTTCCTTCTCTGACTCATGTCTGTGTCTTGTCTTCTTAAATCTATCTTTTTGCCTCTTGGTTGCTCTAAGAATCTCTTCATCAAGAGAGATTCACTCTTCATTCTCTCATTTCTCATACATGAATACTGGTCTAAATACCTTCTCCTTTCTAGTTCCCTTAGGGAATTTCACATTACTACAACTAACATTCACATCTCTAGCATTTACACAACTATCTCTATTTGCATTCACATCACTAAACATAAGCATACCTTCTTGAATTCAATGGCTCGTAGACTCTTCCTTTCTACTATACTTTAACAATAGCATTATCTCTTTGACAAGATGCTCCAACATATCCATTCTCTCCTCCATTTGTGTCTTCATCTGCTGAAACTATCCCATCATTTCTCTAAGCAAGTTTTCCTGATTGTTCTACATTCTTGAGTGCAATTGTGGCATCATCCTCTTAATATCCTTTATAGCCTTTAGACCAGGCTATGATACAAAAATGGTGCAAGGGTCTTCTTAGTTCTACTAGTTCCACCTTATAGCTCATATAACCTCAACCATACATGACACTTATTTTATCTAACCCTTTCTCCAAGGGATCTATATGAATGTCTGATTGGTATAGATTCTTTTATTCACATAAGGTATATTTTAGGCACATTTCGAATATGTATTCTTAAGCATGCATATGCGGAGAAAAAATTAAATTCATACCTTGGACTTAGTTAACCAACCAGCTGCCCTATTTTATCACTATCACCTTTATGGCACTATACTCTATTCAAGAAAATTGTGAAGAAGAAAATGAGTCCATACCCTTACCCGATTTATTTACCTCCCTTATTGTTCTATCATATTAAGAATCTCCTATTTTGTGTTTTTCACCTTATTAATTCTCTATCCCCTGGTTCACTCCTCTAAGCAACCATGCTTCTTATGACTTAGCCTCCACCAAGAAACTATGTTATACTTATGAAATCAATCATGAGATTGTTACTCTTGATACTTGTCATATGCCTTATACTTTAATCACCATACATTTTGTATACTATACTTGAACTTACTCCATTCACTCTCCTACAATTTACTTCTTCCTCCTTTGTCACCACTATGCAACTCAATGTGCTTGTGATTTCTACATGAAATCACCACATCCATTCACTATTTATATGGCTTCACACTTGGTTCCATATCCAATTTCATCCATTGTACCTTCTCATACTTCACTCCACTCACACACATCTCATCACATAATCCACCTTGCTCATGCATATGATCTAAATTCATAGCCTATATAGGCTCTCCATAGCATTTCCATCATCACGATACCACGATCTGATAAATTCCACCATCTCTACATGATGATCTTGGTTTATATTCTCAATACTCATTCTTATTCTGTCCCATACTTCATTTATGATTTCTTCCCTTACACTAACCAATGACAAACCCTATGCTTAGAAGGATTATAAGGATATTCAAATATCACTAGAATCTCATCCACACCTAGTATAGCCCCAAGACTCCACTAGAACTATTTCAAACTCCATCTAGTATACATTTCACACCTATTAAACATCAGTTTCTCTTACTTGGTTGTTTGACCGTTATAGGCCCAATTTAGGTCTCCTAAAAGACTCATTAGAGTAACATAAAGGATTCATAGATAATTCCCACTATTAAACACCTTCAAGAGGTTTCTATAGCCTATATAAAGCCATCCTAAAAATATCCAAACTTGATCATTCATAAACCCCCACAAAATCACTATTGAATAAAGTGACCACAGTAATTACATGTCTAGAATGCAGAATCTTATGAAAACCACATGTGTCAATAGAGTTAGAATCTGAACTCCTAGATAGTGCTAGATGATGTCATGAGCATGGTATTTTCAAAAATATAGGAAATTAAATCATGCAGTTTGTTCAAACAAGAGAGCCCTAGTTTGAGGGCGAGAGAATGAAAAACATGACCTACATGCTTTGTTTGATTATGTCAAGGGACAAATAAATTTCATAAAACTTAAATTAAATCTATCCAACTATTTCATTCATCACATTCGAGATCTAGATCTCATGACTACTAACTATAAAATTCAAACTTGTTGCTGTACAAAATTACTACTAAAAATTAGGGAAACAATGAATAAAAGCCAAGTAGCACACATATAGCTATCTCCGAGATCTAATTTTTTATTTATTTATCTTAATCCTCTCCTAATACAATCATTCCATTTGAGAGATTAGGTATTTTTATCAAAAATCTATCATAGACACACCAAAACAAGCTATTCCTAGCTTTTCTCAACCATCCACTAAGATTGCTAATCGAATCGCTAACTTAAGAAAGACCTTAAATACTTCATATATTTCCTATCAGACCTAATTACCCATGAGGATAAGTTTTCCTTGTTTGAATTTACTTGTTTTCGGCCTTCATACAACAAATAGGCCTTATTTAGGCTTTTACACACAACATTGCCAAGTTTGAATATTTGAGTACAAAGTTGGAGGAAAATAATAATACTTGTTCTGTTGACAATTTCGCACTTGTACGTAAATGGGCAACTCAAAACTTTGTTATTATGGATAACATTGGTGAAGTATACCTAGGCTAGGGGAGTTTATATCAAATTATATAGTTATTGCTGATTTATTTAAAAGATTACGTGAAATCTGCAGTTATGTGTCCTGTTACAAAACATAACATATCACATAGTCTGTAATTTCATGAATGTCCTCAGCAAAAGAACATAGGCCCCGAAGGAAAACTACGTTGTCTCGATGAAGACACCGAATTGTAGAATAAGTGAAGTGTTTGGTTTTGGGACAACAAACATATTTGCGTAGTTTTCAAATAATCAACTTCACTATTATTATGATTGTGCTCATCATATTTATTTCTCTGTATTCATTAAAGTTGTTTGTGATTAATGAAATTGCATCCATCTATGCTATCATAAAAATGTTACAAGTGACTCCTTTCCTGTTACTTCCATCAAGAAAATACCACCAAACAAACAAAGTGACAATAATGTCTAAATGGAGATAGTAGGAAGGAGTCAAAGTGAAGAGCATATGCTTAATGCAAGTAAAACAACATACAAGGAGGCACATCTCATTCAATGGTTGCTTATTGGAGTTACAGGTATTGCTTTTAAGTTTATCTCTTATATTAATTCATTTTATTGAGATATTGAGTTGCTTACATCATTACACAATCAAAGAAAAGTTGAATGCAGAAAGAGATAGTCAACTCATTATTTCAATTTAATGCTTTATTTATAAGAGATTACAAGTTTTCCCACACAATCCGTGGGATGTGACTAAGTAACAACATCATATACATGGAAAATACAATATTTCATGTGCTAAAGAATAAGAGTAGAGGAGTAAACATGAACTCATCATTGCCTTTTTATCTTCTTTCCCACTCTGCGTCATCTACATCTCCAGCTTCATCTCGTTTCATCTTCTGCTTCCATCTCCATTTTCTTTTCTTGTCACCTGCAAGATAAAGAGCAGTACCTGTCAATTTTGAGCTCTGGGTACATTTTTATTCCTATAAAATTGTTCTAAAGCAAATACATATTCTAAGTTCAATGTATCTAATGGTACTTAAAAGAAAGAAATACAAGCACATGACACAGACGAGATCGGGGATACGGATAGGCATGACAAGCAGAAGAGAGCAGAGTGCATAAAGAGAAATCTTTAGTAGAAAGAAATAAAAGGCAAAGGATTGGAATAGAAAAGCAGAATCTGAAATAGCTTACAAAAGAGAAAGATGTGGAGATGACATAAAAGAAGTTGAAAATAGTTCACAGAAGAAGAATGAAGAAGAAAATAAGATCACATGGATATAAGAGAGGCCAAAAGGCCTATGTTTTCTAACTTATTTATGAGTTTTGCAGGAACAAGTTATAACATAATAATGAAAAGATCAGTTTAACTGGTTAAGAAAAGAATAGTTGCTATTTACTTTCAAGAGAATTGAAAACAAACATCATTTCAAGATGGTTTACAGATAGAAGGAAGCATCAAGATGAGTCAAGAAAACAAAGCTTTTACAAATTAAGTTGAAAATCTGAAAAGGAGAGAGGAAAACAGTCATTTTGGAAATTTTTGCTAGAGTCTCCCCTTGTAAAAGTCACTTTCAATTTAAAACAAAATTGAAATACATGCTTTATAGGCTACTACATGCTTTATAAGCTATTTGAGCTTCGAAAGAAATGATAACAGTCAACAAAAGTATATGTTTCACCATTACAAAGTTGATATTATGATCAAATGGAACATACAGATATTTCAGAAGTTCATCAAGTTGCAGCTATTCAAAGTTCATTTTTATTTCCAAATTCAAGTGTGAATTAAGCCAACTACTTCACAATTTTCCAATTTTTTTGCAATGGATCAATGGATGCCAATACGAGGAGCAATAACTTGGTCAAGTGAACAGACAATCCATAAAAGGTAGCAGAGAGATACTCATATCTTTTCAAAATGGACAAGTTGCAGAAATCTAGAGAGAGAAGGATTTTTGAATTTTTTTTGCCAGAGTCTCCCCTTGCAAAATGGGGTTTTCAGATAGAACAAAATTGAAAATTAATGCTTTATCAATAAAACTGAAATATATTAACTATATTATTGCTTTTTGAAAAAGAAAAGTCATTACAGAAAGAAACTTAATGATTTTCTTTGAGTTTACAGAATATATAGTTACAGGTGAAGCCATGGCCGAAGTTATGAATACACAAGAGGCTGAATCAAACAAAGATGCAAGTCATGTTCAATAAGGAGGAAGCTTACCTTCTCTCATCAAACAGATCAACATATTGAAATCCGGATAGATCAAGAATTGTTCAAAGTTCAAGCTACAGGTTCAAAATCTCATAAATCCAAATACAAAAATCCCAAAAAAAATTGTGTTTCAGTTATTCAAGTTCCATTTTAAATACCCATTTTAGAATATATAGATCAAGCTCAAAGGATCATTATTAAGGAAAAATACGGAAAAAAATGTAGCTCGAACAAAGAGAAATACTCAAATAAAATGGGCATTCGAACTCTGAAATGTCACTTACTGGAAAAGAACGAGTCCTCGCAGAGTTCCATGCAGAGAGGTATCCTTTGAACCAATGTCAAATTCAAAACCATATAAAAAAAGAGAGAGAAAATAATTAGATCTTGTAAGAAAATCCTAGCTCGAAGACAAAAATAGACAAGAAATACAGATATACTAGTTTGTAAAGGAGAGCATCATAGAGTTTCCAGAGGCCGAGCTTCAATGTAAGCAACAATGGCGGCCGAGTAATTATTCGAGAGATCTCGAGCAAAGAAGACCCATGCAAGGCTAAAATATCACGACAACAGGGAACCATTTTACAACCGAAAGCTCCAAGGAAAGCTCGAAAGCGACCTCGAACTCAAAGAAATGATAATGATGGCCGACTTCGTGATCTATCAAAAGTCCATTAGAAAATGAAAATCACACAAATAAACTCAAGAAGAGATTTTAGGATCAAACAATACAGACCGGGTTTGCAAAACTCACCAATGGATGCCAATACGAGGAGCAATCAAACAATACAGGACGAGCTTCGGGAAGAATGGCCATAGCGGAAATAAATCAGAGATACAGAAAAGAGTTCTGAAATATAGTGAAGCTTGAGCTCCAAAAGATCAAATGACGACCAAGAAAATTTTGCAGGGCTTCGCCCGCACACAAAAAAATCAAATGAAATGAAGATCATACCCAGGTCTTCCCTTTACTTCCAGAGCCCAAGTGTGGGTTAGGTTCAAACCTAACTGTACTTAAATATCAATGGCTCAACGAGATTGAGGACAAGATCAGATTACGGAGGATCACGCTCGGCTTTCAAAACGAATAACCACATTCATCCACCACCGACCGCATTAAATGCTTGGGTCTGAAACCCTAACCACAAGTACTAGATCAATGACATCATGAATGAAAGGACAAAGATCAAGGGCCCATGATAATTCCCAAAAATCCAAGCAAACCCAACATAGGTTAGGTTACCACCAACCAAGTCTGCTAAGGGTTGAGTCACCGTGGGAAGGGGCTAGCCCACGTGTCCAAGTTTAAATCATTGCAAATGAATTTTCAAAAGTTCTAAACTATAGTCCAAACCAAATAATGCAAAAGGCTGACCAAATCATATACCATGATCACCGAAAAGGTGAAATTTATAATATGCCAAGGACAACAAACTCAAAGGTGGCAGACCATATGGTATGATCACTCCAAATAATCAAAGGTGGTCAAACGTAGTGGGGTGGTCTCCACAAGTTCCCTCATGTTTCGTTTTAAAAATCATAAGTATATGCTAAGTCCACACAAAGTGGCCAAACCATGGTGGAATGCAGGGTGGTCCCTACACATAATTATTTTTTTACAAATATTGGTAAGGATTGCAGTATTTTTCTCACATATAGGGAATTATAATTTTGCATGCCTTCACAATGTGTAATGAATAGAGAAGATGCCGAATTTGCATGGTCAAAGGAGAAAGACTTGCCTAGCAAGCAAATTTTATTTTTAGCAAAATTTTCATCCTTTCTTTCTTTAAAATATCTAACAAATAAATTTCGGTTTGTTGTATTGTATTTGAGGCTATTAATGCCTATTTTTACTGCATGCTCAGTTGTATTATTTTATTCCTTTATTTATTATTAAATAAAGGATAAAATTAGGATGCATAAGTAGTACAACCTTTAGGCTATTTTTAGGAAGGGGTGAAATTTTTTGCTATATATTGTGTGCCTTTGCAAAGCACAAAAAATCTTCCCGAGGACTTTTGGATATAGGAGTACTGAAGCAATTTCTACCAGTTTTTCCATCTGAGTGTGAAGTATTTTATGCCTCTCCAAGTTATTTTGTGGTCTTGTGTATGTTTATGTTAATTTTGTGAATGAAAATTCCCTAATTAACCATTTTACCCTGCTGCAAATCCATTCCTTTCTGCTTAATTCTAATGTGCATGTTAACTTATTAGTACTGTTGTGAAATCTCCCTCAGTACAATCAAGTGTTTTGCCCTTAGATTTCTGCAAAAAGGTATTAATTGGTTCGTGCATCAAAAAATTCTTCACAAATCAGTTGTGTATTTTACTCAGTCAAAGTTCTTACACAAATTTGGTGTATCACCTTAGTCTTATTTATTTTTTAGTCATCTTTTGCCCTTGAACTCCTAGAAACCAGTTTAGTGTACACCAATAAGGAACCGGCCTTTTAATCCCAGGAGATTCACCTCACAATAGGTATACCCATAGACTGAGGTGTCTCTATTGTATCTACGAGAGAGATCTTTTTGTAGGCTTAGAAAATTTGTGGTGCACTTTTGAGAGACAACAGTTCCTAAAACAACCTAAACCTCATACCAAAACATGACCACCTTTATGACCAACTATTGATGCACCCGCATCAAAAATCCCCTAGAAATGGAGAAAAAAACTTTCTTAAAGAAAAAAAGATAAGGGATAAAATAAAAATAGGGTAATAAAATGTAGGAATGGTGCCACTTCATCACCCGCTACCCACTGCAGCTTATGTTAGAGTAATCCCATACATGTTAGAAGAAGCTACCCATAGTAAATGAACTTTCCTTTTTGGCTAAGGAGCAAGTAATTTCCAGCGAAGTAATTTTTCCTTACAAAGGCTGAGAATTTACAACCATTAGATATGAACCATATTTTCAGCACATGCACAACAGTTTCTTTGTTACCACTCATCTCCTAACTTATTTTAGAGCCAGGAGGTCTTACCCCATAGAGAATATGCCTTCGGTGTAAGTAGGGTTTGGGTGGATACCATCCACTAACTAACCCTCTAGTTAATTTACACCCTAAGTAGTAGACTAAAGAAATCGGTGGGAATATTGTAATCACATATATGCCTATCATGTAACAATAATAAGGTAAATGCTAAATGTGTTTTTGATAGTTCTTATGTGTCTAAATAGATCAAACCTCTTTTTCTATTTATAATTGATTTTGAGTTTTAATTTAATAGTATTGGCATGTGTGTCGACATGGAGGAAGATTCAACTTTGAAAGTTAACAAAGTAGTATATATATCACTCATTTTAGACCAAATTAGCTATATGTGGATAATGTGCTAAAGAAACACAAATTAACATAAAATAAAGGTCGTAAGGACAATTTAGGTTATTATAAATTCCCATCTACATTTCAAGGATTGATGAAATAATAATTGTGGCCCTTTCTTCATCAATTCATCATGGTCTTATTTGATGACATCTTGACCTATAGGAAAACCTAGGTAAAACATCTACAACACATTGCCATGACATTGTGATCCAAAATGGTTTTCACCCTTATGGAGTCTTGTTTAATTTTTTTCTAGATAGTTTAATTTCTGATTTTAAAATTGATCAAGAGTGTTAATTATTTCACTTTTGGGTGTTTTGAAACCCCAATTTTCCTAATTTACTCTTAACGATCAATTTATCATTTTAATTCAACTTTCATGATTTAATTTGGAAATATTACAAATCCATTAAAACTTGATCACAAGTTGAATTTAGAATGCATCCAAATTGATTGTTTAATTTGAAATTTATTATGCATTCACTTGATTTGTCTGTTGTGGATGATGGATCCCCAAATTTTCACTTAATCCATTTTTTCTAGTTAATCACTTGTTTAATCAATTCCTTATACTGATTTTTTATCTGATTAAAAGCTTCAAAAGATGAAAATAAAATCCACAAAACTTGATTATGGAGTTCACCTGAATGGGATACGTCTTCAAATTCACTTAATTGTGAATCAATATAATTATCATCAAATGAAGTGAAATTTTTACCTTGACAAATTGACCAATATATCTCTATCACCTACTTGAAGAGTTGATTCTAATTCGAAACTCTATAATTTACCATAAAATTGTTCCGAATCATTTTGTGGCCTTGCAATATCTCCATAACTTGATCTTCATGCAATTGTGTAGGAAAAAAACCTACACCTAAAAATATAAAGTACTTTATGAAGAATAAATGACACGTGTGTTCGTGCCATGAATTATGAACACTTTTATTTTTACACCAAGGTCTAATTCGGACTCTAAGTGCTTCAAATTTAGTGTTTTATGAAAACTTATCCTTCACTATCGTGCACATATATAACAATAATCATTTATAAGTACCACCAAGATGCTTTTCTAATCCGCCAAGCCCTTGTGGTGCATTGGCAATTTGCATGGTTTTGGACACGAGGTGTCGGGGTCTATCCCCTTCCATCTCCTTTGTCGATGATTTGTTTTCCAATATGGGGTGCTTATCCCATATTTCCTATGTGTTAGGAGGTTGGGTGGTTTAAATATAGGCTGGACCTACCTATATATCAATGTCTTTGGCCATGTAATGATTTTTTTGTTTCACCACATAATAAGTTATCGGTACATTAGTTGATTGCCCAAGTTGGGCTAGTTGTTGAGTCGCCACGTATATATGTGTTGTTGCATAGTTTGAACTGTCCATGAGTTGGGGTGGATTTTTTTTAATGCCACGTCAATGTGGTGAGTTGTATTGATAAGGATGTCCACTCCATTGGGCCGAGCCATGTTGCAAGCTAGTGTGTTAGTTATGCCAATGCATTGTAATCCACTTTGGTAGTTTGGTTGATCGACCAGTCGGCTCTTGCTCGTTATGGCTTGTCGTGAATAGATAAACCTAAACGTTGGGATCTCTAAGTTATAAGGAGTTCAACATGATCATTGATGGGATAAGAAGGTCGACTCGGTGGGGAGTTGACCACCCCACCGAGCTAGTAAGTAGCTTAGGCGAGCTGCTCCAAATACCATGTAATGAATACTTCAAACCTACATTATAATATAAATACATGCAACAATATAATCCCACATGTAAGGGATATAGAAATATAATGGAAAATATAAGTAATTTCTCATCAATGGTGATATGAGTTGGAGGCCAAGGCACCCCTCCGTTAAAAGAGTATGTTGAACTTAGATGAGGGCCCCCAGCTAGAAAATAGTGGGGCCCACCATTTCGAATAGATAAAGCTGAACATTTGGATCTCCAAGTTATAAGGAGTTCTGCATGATAATTGAGGGGATAAGAAGGTCGACTCGATGGGGAGTTGACCACCCCACCGAGCTAGGAAGTAGCTTAGGCGAGCGCTTCAAATACCATGTAATGAATACTTCAAACCTACATTACAATGTAAATACTGCAACAATATAATCACACATGCAAATGATAAATAAATATTTAATGGAAAATATAAGCAATTTCTCATCAATGGTGATATGAGTTGGAGGCCAAGGCACCCCTCCGTTAAACGAGTATGTCAAACTTAGCCTGAGGATCCCCACCTAGAAAATAGAGGGGCCCACAATTTCAAAATCATGTGTTGAAGACCAGAGGCCTAATTTTTTTCTCTTCATATCAACTATGCCACTTGTCGCATTGTGATTCATCCAAATCAACAGACTTGTGCGTTGTCCTTGAATTTTGCTTGTTTGTTGAAAATTTCAGCGGACCATAACTTGTGCATATGAGCTCCGTTTTCAAGCTCTTGGTATCGACAAAAATATCTCGAGACATTCTACATTGCTGAAATAGTTTAGGGATATTTAAGGATCATTTGCACTCATAATATCCTCCAGATCACATTGAAACTTCTCACATATAATTAATTGTGCGCCAAACAATCCAAGTGCTCCTTTAGCCAAATAGAAATGGAAAATCTTGGCCATATTATTTCGGCAGAGGGTGACTAAGTGTATGCAAAAAATTTAGTTCTATGAGAAATTGGATACTTCGTATTAAACTTGAAGCCTTAATGTATTCTTGAGTCTCATCGACTATTATAGGAAATTTGTGAAGGATTGTGGTAAAATCATGGCCCCATTGAAAATAATGTTAAAAAGGATTATTTTTCATGGAATGGGACAGCTAAATAGGCATTTAAGGCCTTAAAACATGTTATGCACACTATACCTATATTACTTTCCGATTTCACAAAACTTTCATCATAAAAAATGATGCATGGGCTAATTGTTTTGGTGTGGTTCTTTTCCTAGAAGGTTCCCCCTTACCTTCAATAGAAAATATCTCTTCAGAAGGAATTTGGTCTTTTCTACGTATGAGAAAGACATGATGGGAATTTTACATGTAGTACAAAAGTGGAGTTCATACTTGTTAGGAAGGAATTTTTGCATCAATATTGACCATCATAGTTTGAATTACTTCCTATAATAATGGGTATCATAACTTGGTAAAAACAATTAGGTCTCCAAACTCATGGTATATGTTTATTATATCACCTATAAGAAAGGGAATGAAAATGTAGTTGTATATGCCCTCTCTCTGCAACTTTAAGGATTAAGTTTTCCTTGGTGCAATATTTATGCCCATACTAGAATGACTGCAAAACTCCAAAAAGAATGGGATAAGGATCCATCCATGTCACACCTCATATAAAAATTGGTGTTTGATCCTAGCTCATCCCACATTACTCTTTACACAACACTTATTTGTGGTATAATAGTCACTTAGTGTTACCACCTAAAATCAAGTTTTCCATGTAATTATTCAAGTTTCAGATCCATCATTAAGTTCATAAAAGATAAACTTGATACTCATGATAGTTGGTGAAGTGAGTTCAATATGTGAATATGTATTTTGGTGAATGGGAATGACACTCTTGGAATGAGCTCTCGGAGGTGTTAATGAAAGTTTGTTAGTTAAAAATTTTCCTATACCAGGATTGATGTGTTATCAAGAGGAACATGAACAAGACACAAGAAGTCTACTTGGGCAAGACATAATCATGAACATCTAACAAGGTTCCCGAGTAAGGGAAAGTACTATTTTGCTCTCAAACACGTATGGAGTATGGAATATGGTGTGTATACATGAAAGTGAGTCATTAATATCTGAAAAAGGTCCACAGATGGTTTGTACTTGAATCTATGGCTATGAGACTAAGAGTGTGTAAATGGTATAATTTTTCTTCAGTTATTCTCTAAGGGGAGTTGGGTCCTCAAGACAACATACTTTGTTCATGGTGTGTGTATGACAAGAAGTATGCATATCCACAAAAGTAATGACTTGATTGAGTTTGTTTATCTTTCTTGAGTTGACTTGAATGCTCCAAAAAGGTTGAAGAGACATTTAGTTGTCATGTTATATCTCTAGATATAGGCATGGTTTTCAAGTGCTATGAATCTAATAAGGTGTACTATTTTGTCAAAAATAAGATCTGAAATTTTTCCTTGACTACTAGATGTTAAAGTAATTGTTTCTCCCATTTATGAAGTCGAGATAAAGATTTAGTTGGACAAGAGATAATGTGGAGTAGAGAAATGGTATTCTACAATGTCCTTTCACAGGTATAAATAATTTCAATGCAAGTAAAGGTTCTTGAGTAAGCAAATGCCAACTATATCCTCAAACAAGATCATTTGTGCTCAGGATGGTGAAAAAGTGTTTTTATAGAGGGCTAAAATTATGTATAAACCTTCCAAAATATATGGAATCCATGTTGCAAGTGGTCTCAAACCCTGGTAAAAATTAGTGTGTCTAGTCTTGAAGGCTTATGAATGTATATTCTTTCCTAGAAAACTATGACAAACTTATAAAAAGAGATCATGCTAGAGAATAATTCAAGAAATGCAGAGACTCGAATGTCATGTTTTAGGGTGCAAAAGTCATATTTTCAAGCTTAAAACAAGGAGGATGAATTATGAAGTGTTACAACTCAGAGGAAGAGTTCAAATGGATTCAATTAATGAGAAGGTCAAACATTTCTAGAGGTATAAAATAGAGTATGAAAGATTTTAAACAATATATTGTATGACAATATATCTTTAATATTAAACTATGAAGAGAGATAGTGGATATAGTGGTATGATGATATCAAATAAAAATGGCATGAATCTACACCAAGCATAGTACTCCAAGCATGAGATCAGGTACATGTATCCTACCAAGGATTTTTTCAAAGGCTTGAATGTTGAAGCACTAATATTAGCTCAAATGTTTTCAATGATGTTAGAGGTTTGCTTCTAACTCAAAAGGTATAATATTGAGTTGTTTCTACTAAAAGAGTATTGAATTATTGAAGGTTAATAATATATTCATAGGTAAAGATCACTATGGTTTGAAAAAGACAAAGAAAAATAATGAAAGAGGTTTAGAACATACCAAATCTAAAACGATGTCATTTTGAGTAAAATCATTGTAGTCTTAAAAGTACTAAATTGTGTGAACTGTTAAGGTGTGTACAGAAATGAGCAAGAAATTGTAAACTCAAGTAGATGAATGCCTAGTATAGCTATGAAAGTTCATGAATGAATGTGGTCATATAGGATAGGTTTTGTAAAGGAATAGTGTTTGTGCTGGGGGAGTTCAAGGCAAGCACAAGAGCTTAGAAAAGAGAAACATCATCTAAGGGAGGGCTTGTGGATAGGTAAGTCTTGTTACTCATGTTTCTTGTCCTAAAATGTCATTGGTTCATGTCAAGTGGTCAAGAGCCCTTTGTAAACGATGCCAGAGGGGGAGAGATACATAGTATGGCACTAGAAATCGGGAATGTAAATGATTTCCATCAAAGCTAATATGTTTATGAGAGAGGTTTCCATCAATGAAAAAGGGGATTTTGTTAAACCCTGGTCATTGGTGTTGTCATTGATGTCAAGTGTGGCATTAATGGCAAAGCCGTGAAGTGAGACCTAGTAAGGAAGTTTAGGATGGTTTTAGTGTTCTATAGACTTGGTTGGTGAGTCCAGTTAGAGCATGAAAATGGCATGCATGGCTAGTTCAGATGTGTTATAGGTCAGGTAGGATAATGTAAGCATGATGAAAAGATTCTATAGTGAATATCAGGTCAGTTGATGAAGGGCTCAGTTTAAACTAGCCCATTTAGGCCTAGACCTTGAGTCTGATGAGGTGTGAAGGTATGCCATAGGTAATGATAATACCATGAGAACATGGTAATATCCTAGTAATGTTGTTTAGGGAAAATTTGAGTGAAAATAAAGCTTACTCTAGGTCCTGAAGAAAAAGTTCAAAAGTTAGCCAAAGTTGCTCTTATAAACTAATTTGTTCGGTAGGAAAATGTGATTGATTAGATCTTCACAGGAGAACTTGGGGCTAACCAACATATGGAACGTGTAAAGTGGTGTCTTTCAATTCTCCATGTCAAATTTCATCATATTCTAGTAGAGAATTTTTGATTTATTCAAGATTTACTAAAACAACCTTCTTGAGAAGTTCATCTGGAGCTACCTGGCTTCTTAAGTGTAAAAAAAAACTATGGAGACTTCTTCAAATAAAATAAATTAAGGAATTTTTGGAGTAAATTATCCTAGAAATCATGTGTAAAAATTGGTTTGTCAAAAGGAGGTGTATTTCAAAAGATATGAGCATTTTTCAGAGGTGCTTCTTCATCATTCTGGCATGTACTTGGAGCTTCAAGGTATAGTTGGATGGTTTTTGGTCTTTGGTCATGTTTTAAGTGCTCATAATGTCTCTAGAGGTATTTCTCAAAGTATTAATGCATCTAAAGTTGCTACCAAGTGAAGGTTTGAGTATGAAGTCATACACTCTATGATGTCTTGAAGAGGTATCTCAAGAAGTTTTCAAAGTATCCCTATGAAGTTATTGCTCTGGGATGATCTATTCTTCTTCAAGTGTCTTTTAAATTGCCAAGAAGGTACAAACATGCTCCAAAATCATTAATTTTTCCTCAATATGGGTGAGACAAAGTTGGTCTTTCTTCACAGTCAAAGACCTTTCTCCTCTTGTCAAAGTGTACATTGAAAATCTAAGTTCTAGGAGCATTTAATGATGTTCCAAGCTTGCATAATACTTGTAGAAGTTGAAGAACAATTTCATGAAGATTTAGGAACAAAAATCATTATCCTTCATCTAAAAATGAGGAATAAATCAAAGGTTATTAGATATTGGGCTCTACACGGACTACATGCCCCGATCTAGGGTTTTGACAAGAGTAAATTGCTTGAATAGAGAGATTATTCCAACTAAATCACTTGAAATTTGGACAATATCTCTGTGAATGTGCCACCAAACTATTGGAAATGTATTTAAGTCGTTTTATGGAGTATTGGCTGATAACTTCTTGAAAAATGTTTAGGAGAAACATGCACATAATGACAAACCTGGGACTTTCTTCTTATATTTGCAAATCTCTCAAATTCTAAGTCAAATTTATGTCTAATAAAAGATGGAAAAGTAATATTAAACCTTGTGAAGGACTTGATTGGAAATGAAAACTATTAAAAATGTGCACAGTCCAGGGTGACAAGAAAATCATTTGTCCAAATCATTGTTCAAAACATTATTCTACAAATGAAATTTAAATCAATGTTGATCCAAGTTGATCTAGGGTTGAAGAACACATTGAAACTTATGCTTGTGCTTGAATAACCTCCATTCCATGATTTGTTCAAACATATTGAAGTCTAAATTTTTAAACAAAAGGGACAATGGAATGTGAAAGGGAAGAGAATGTTTGTTGAAATCAAAAGGAGAATGTTGAAAGCCACAAGTACTACCATGAAATCGAACTATGACATTGAAGAGTCACTTTAATCAAAGCATTGCGATGGAATATGAAGAGTTTTTTTCATATGAAAAATATGAGCTTGGGTGAAGTATGAAGATATAGAGAAGGTAAAGAGACAATTTTGGTAGATAGCCGAGTGGTGTTTGTTTTGAAGTGAATGTTATAGATATATGGGTGTGCGATTGAAAGATTTTGTGTGAAGGATGAGAGTAGAAAAATGGTTGGAGATAGAAAAGTCAAGGATATAAAAAAATGTATAGAGTCTAGCATTGAAAAAGATACCAAGAAATTTTGACTACAGCAGAGGTGTAATCAAATATGAACAATACTTAAACAAAGTGAAGACACAAGAATATTTATGAGGGTCAAAGTATTCAGTTTCTTTGAGATTGACCTGAATAAAGTAAGAAGAATGTGGGACTAAATCAAGAGTATGAGTAAAACAATGATATTTGAGATAAGAAGTGGAATGTGGAATGACTAAAATCAAAGAAGAAAATTAGCATATAAAATATGAAAGAATGAGATATGCTAAAGTTAAAAATACAGAGAGAGAGAGAGAGAGAGAGAGAGAGAGAGAGAGAGAGAGAGAGAGAGAGAGAGAGAGAGAGAGAGAGAGAGAGAGAGAGAGAGAGAGAGAGAGAGAGAGAGAGAGAGAGAGAGAGAGAGAGAGAGAGAGAGAGAGAGAGAGAGAGAGAGAGAGAGAGAGAGAGAGAGAGAGAGAGAGAGAGAGAGAGAGAGAGAGAGAGAGAGAGAGAGAGAGAGAGAGAGAGAGAGAGAGAGAGAGAGAGAGAGAGAGAGAGAGAGAGAGAGAGAGAGAGAGAGAGAGAGAGAGAGAGAGAGAGAGAGAGAGAGAGAGAGAGAGAGAGAGAGAGAGAGAGAGAGAGAGAGAGAGAGAGAGAGAGAGAGAGAGAGAGAGAGAGAGAGAGAGAGAGAGAGAGAGAGAGAGAGAGAGAGAGAGAGAGAGAGAGAGAGAGAGAGAGAGAGAGAGAGAGAGAGAGAGAGAGAGAGAGAGAGAGAGAGAGAGAGACTAATTTATCAGTTTGTAATATTGAAAGTTGTCTCCTAAGTGGGTGCTTGGGACATAGGGGTAGGATCTCCTTGCAAGTTGTAGCTTGCTAAACCAGTCTAGTGGGTGCTAGGAAAAATATAGAAGTGGGTGCTTCATAGTTTGAGTGGGTGCTCAAACAAGGTGAGATCATTGTAAGACTTTGGAATAGGTGTTCTTGGTAGAGTTTTTATTTTAGTGGGTTTTCTCCCTTTAAGGGTTTCTCACCATAAATTCGATGTCTTGTGTACTTGTCTTCTTGCATGCACTCTGATTTGTTCATGGTTTGATTTTGGTTATAACTAAGAGAATTCAAAGGTTGAAAAATTTATGTAGACTGATTCACCTCCCTCTTAGTGATTTTTATTTCCAACATATACATTCCCCCTCAATGATCGGGGATGAACCGTAGAATAAGAGTGTGTTAGCAAGAAATGGTTTGAATTGTGCGCTAGAAAGATGTGATTGATAAAGCATATATCGTAGCTTGTGAATGATGTGGTGAGGTTAATTTTATATTGATACCCTCAATATTTGAGTATGAACCATGGAAATAGAGTGCATCATAGGGTAATTAGCACAACATGTAAAGGTATATGTAAAAAAATATATGCTATGAACACATAGAGTGTGTGATAGATCTTGCGAGAAAGAGATGTCATGAATTCATGATGTGTGAAGCATGTAGAGTGTAGTGTGTGAGGTTCATGTATGTCATATGCCCTCAACAGTCAAGTGTGAACCATAAAAATAGAGTGCGTCATAGGGTAATGAGGATGCAAAATCATATCAAGGTGTCTATTATGCGTGTGAAATATGAGATGTGGAGTGTAGAGTATGTGAGACATCTAATAGTGCAAGGGGAGAAAATTATGATGCCCCTAAAATGTATGCTATCTGAATGTGCTATTTGATGAAAGTGAAGGATGAGGGTACTCCACCCGATGCTTGCAGAGATAGAGGTGTGTGACCATGCTCAAATATCAGTGGTGTATAAGACAAATGTTGAGTCAATGAATGAGAGTTATGCACCTAAGACCGAGGAGGTGATGAATGCCTATGTAGAGGAGACTACGATGGTGATGTGCACCTTATGAAGGTGAACATGGAGGTGAGGAATTCCTATGATATTGTAGAAGAGATGGAGACCTATGCATAGGAGAGTGCGGAGGTAATGAAAACCTATGTGAAGTAAAACTAGGCAGTGATGCATACCTATGTCAAGGAGCAATCTGAATGAGGGACCTGGACTGATGTGATGGAATATAATATTGATGATACCATGTAGGCCACATGAAAAAAAAGAGAGCTAGGAGTAAATTTTGCTTTATATTCGAGAGGTGTGGGGACCCGGATGCTCTAATGAGTGCAAAGTGGAAACCTCAAGAGGAGGATGCAGCCATGGTATGGATGGTGAAAAACCATTGGTTATTATGACTTACTTGTTGTGAATGATTTTTAGACAAGGTGGTTTATGGAGACAATATCTTGTGTTGCACAGAGCCAAGGGATACCTAAGAGCATATCACACCCTTAAATTGATGGTGCCAAAAGAAAATTCATAAACATGGTGAGAGGAATGATAGTAACTAGAAGCTTGAAAAAACCATAAGATTTAGGAATCAGATATGAAATATAAGAAAGTGGATAACTTAGCAACAAGAAGTGTAATAGAACACACTAATGAGAAAGGATAGATCAATTCTAGGGTTATTGATTAGATTGAACCTAACGAAGCACTAATATGTAAGAAACTAGAAGAGAATGAAGCATGATAGTCATGATTGAATAAAGTAATGATCGGTGGAGATGCCTCAACATGAGAAAATAGAAAATTGAGAGTCCTCAATGTAGGAGTAGGAACTACATGATATGTATGATTGAATAAAGAATAAACCACTTTCTTATCATGTTTTAGAAGAGGATTGTTGCAAAATTTAAGCTTGTGATTTTCATTGATTAGTGGAGAATTTGTAGGCTATGGAAGCTCAATTCCATTATTATCGATAAGATCTTGAATAAGATTGTGACATTTGAAACATCGATATGTAGAATGTATAACACATTGATGATAGTCACATATGATATTTTCATTGTAATTACAAACTTTAGGATGAGATGGGTCCAAACTCAGTGGTGGAGGGAGTGTAATAAGGTTCCTCTCAATAAGTTGTGGTAGTAGAAGATGTTGAACTACAATAAATTTTGTGTATAAACTATTAGGTGATTTCCATTGAAGCTCTTTTTTTTATTAAATACTAAGTTGACATTAGCTTTAGATTTACTAGGTTTTGGAGATGGCTTGAAATTTGATTTTCTTTGAAAGCACGTAAAAGATGAAGCTTGTTCTTGATACTTAAGCTTTCCTATAGATAAGAGCTTAGTTTTGCATAGCTTAAGAGTATGACACAAGATGATCAAATGAAGGAGATGTCTCAAAGTTAACACTTTCTGGAGAGGCATCAATAGACTTTGGAAAAATAGATCTTGAAGCTTAGATTTTGTGAGTACATTAGACATCTTAGCTAAGTTATTCTTTACCATAAAACATAATACACTAGATGTTCATTAGATCCTTTCTTAAGTTAGGATATTTGAGCATAGGATATCTTAGAGCCGATATAGATGGAGAAATAAGCAAAAAAACATCGACTATATGCGTAAAATATGTTACCAAGTGGATAGGTAGATCATAAAACTAACACATTAAATAGTTTGGGTATGCTACTATTTGAATATTTTTCCTCTATAGCATTTAGTAAAATATTTGAATATGCTCTTGAGTGTCTCCATAGCATTTGAAAGTGGGAAACTTAGGGGTGATGAAATTGAGAGGAAGCGGATAGGTGGAAATAATGGGTGTAAAAGGAGTGTGAAGGAGTGAAGTGGAATCCAAAGATGGTGATGCATGAGAGGTAGCCAATTGAATTTGACAAATTTGTGTCTGCAAATCCTGATATAAAGAAGTTAAATCAGGAGTATTTGAAGAAGATTCAAGCTGTGCATTGGAATCATTAGGTTGAATGATGGGAGCGATAGTAGTAGGAATGAAAGAGGGAATATGAAGGGGTTGAGTGGATGCCACAACAGCCGAGGAAGAACCTACAAGAGGCATTGAAGAAACATCACGAGTAATTTTAGTAACAATCAAAACATGAAGAAAATGTGGAAGATGAGTAGGATTATCACATAAAGCTTGGTGAAAATTTGTGAGCTTATCTAATTTTTCTTGATCAACATTTGTGTCTTCATCATATGAGTGATCATTATCAGATGCTTTAATGTTTTTAGGGGCACTTGATGAGAGTTAGTGAATGGGTTATCAATTTCAGCCATTGATTTAAAGACCCTACAAGAGGATGAAGGAAGCTCAAGATGCTTAAAAGACCCAAAACGACCACTACATGTGACATACATAAGAAGAAAAACCCTTAAAAGAAGGTTGGAATCGAGTGATGGGTTCACCAAATGATTAAGAAAATATTTAATAAATAAATTCCTTATCCTATATTATGTAACAACACTAAATATAAATAATAAGGTACAAATTTTATCCAAGCAATTAAGTAATTTAAATTTAAAACCCTAGTTACAAATGAAAATATAAAGGAATTAGCTGATTTATAGTGAGGCCAAAATTATGCCAAGATGGAAAACTATTGGAATAGAAACTCAAATTGTTGCAATTAGACCTAGAAATTTTTAGGAGTGTCGAAAGTGTCAGGACTAGGGCACCTATGAAGGGTTAGGGGTGCCTCAGGTGCTAGAGACCTATTATGGGTGCACGTGATTACTCAAAAGTCGTGGAACTCGGTTTCGTAGGGTTGTAAGATGTTCGCTGATTTTCACCTTTGATCACACTGTATTTTGTTGGGCTTAGTTTTTATTCACTTGAAACCTGAAATCATAAAGAAAAACATGCAAAACCCATACCAAATAAAATCCTAAAAATAAATATGCAAAATGAGGGGTCGATTATCCTCGGATGTCAACAATGTGAACTTAGGACCGAGTGTTGCACTACATCTCGAGACTCCACTATATTTTTATGTGTGTATGTGTTGAAATTATGCCCTAGGTGGCTCTTGTGCATGTCACACTTGATATAAAGTAATAAATAAATGTAGAAGATGCAAATAGATATGTGCATGAAAGAATGAACTTCCCCTCCTATGTGTGTATGAAAAAGGGAAGTCCATTTTCCATTATGTGGAGCTAGATGGATGCTTGAATGCTCTTAGAATTATTTTTGACACAACCTTAGGTGATAACTAATGTTTAGTGCTTGGTCATTTTTATGGTCACATAACTTTATATTTATATGATTCCTTTTCTTGAAATTTGTAATTAACCCCAAAAATATTGACCACCAAGAAAATAAGATGCCCAAACAGATAGAAAGGACCCAAAAGATGTGAGAAAAATACAAAGAGGTTATGGGCACCTAAAGGGGATGGGGGCACTTGGTGCTGGCACCTGGGTGGTCTTTGGTGTCCAGTGAGAAATGCCAAAGTATGAAAAGAAACTTGGGCAAGGAGTGTAAGACAAAAAGAGGAAACAAAAAACAATCAAATATGGCCAAATATAGTGATCAATTATTATTTATCTCACTTAGGAATCATATGAATAGTATTATGTGATCAAGACTAGATAGATACCCAAAGTGCGTGATTTAGTGTCTAAAGTTGCATGACACAACCTTCTTGATTCACACATAAGCGTCCACCATCTGCTTTGAGTCTTTATACACCCTTTAATTACAACACAAATGTCATGATTGGAACTAAAATGATCAAATATCAAACATACCTTGTGGTCATCTTCTAAATCTTCATCAACCACTTTGATGCTCCTTCTTTGTAACATTACACGAAGATTGTACATGATCACATAATGACATGCCTTAAAACACATAACCCTATTTTTATCATGACCTCAATGCTTAAATGAATTCATTAGGCCTCCATACACCTTCTTGATGGCACAGTCTTCTATCAAGCTCAACACACACCATATGAAGCATAACATGTTCATGCATACTACTCTAATGAACTCAAGACCACATTCTATATTATTTTCTTGCACTTGGAGATAAAATATGACTTTCTTAGCTCCCCTTGAGTCCTTGAATCCATTAATGATTCTTTGGGAAAAGCAATCACACCCAATTCCTGCCTAAAATGTTCAAAATATTCCTTTGGTAGTGGATTGGTCAGAATATCAAAATTTTTATCCTTGGTTGATACATATTCAATCTTGACACTTTTCTCATTCACTTTATCTCTTAAAAAATGATACCTGATAGGAATGTGTTTGGTTCTTGAATGCATGACATGGTTTTTTGACACACTTATTGCACTTGTGTTATCACAAAAATAGGAATGGGACTGCTATACTCTACCTTGTAGTCTTTTAACGTCTATTTCATACAGAGCACTTGATTAGAACATGAAACAAATACCACATACTCAGCTTCACAAGTAGATAAAGCTACTGACCCTTGATTTTTCTTGAGCATGAAACTAGGAAGTCTCGTAGGAAGAAAGATCCGTCACTAGTGTTTTTCTATTATCTTAACTTCTGTTAAGTCAACATAAATATAGGATATCATGTTAAAATCTTTGCATCTTGGATACCATAAACCATACTCCATAGTCCCTTTGAGATAATTGAAAATCCTTTTGATTGATTACAAATGATCATCCTTTGGATTAGATTGAAATACTCCTAAAGTCCTATTGCTTGTATAATATCATGCCTAGAAGTAGTAGAGTACAAAAATTTCCAATCGTAGACCTATATATTGTCTCATCCACTTTTGGTTATTCACCTTCTTTTCTTAGATTACACCTGTTATCATAGGTGTACTAATATGTTTTCTATCCTCCATTCTAAACTTTCTCAACATTTCTATTATATATTTTTATCCTAAAATGAAAATACCTTTTTCTAATTGAATGATCTATAACCTAAGAAAAAATAATAGCTCTCCTAGAATAGACATCTCAAACTCCTTCATTACATTAGCAAAATCCTTGGTCATGCTTTCATTGTCTCCTCCAAAGATAATGCCATCTACATAAACCACTACCATTAAATGATCGTCTCCTTTAGTATTTAGGTATAGATTGATTTTTTCTTCTCCCTTTTAAAACCTTGGTCTAATAGATATCTATCTAATCTATCACAATAAGGCATTATGGGATAGTTTTAGACCACAAAGAGCCTTCTTCTGTTTGAAAACATATTATTAATCATTTGTCAATAGAAAACCTTTGGGTTAATCTATATATTTTTCTTCTTCCAAGTTACAATTTAAGAAATCTAACTTTACATCAATTTGGTATACTTTTGTTGTCCCGTGTTTTTGCAAGGGCAAAGTTCAACTTGAAAACAAGACAACTATACACTAGTGTCAAAAATTTTATTGTAAACCTTCCCAGACACCCCTCCAAGTCAGTCCATCCCATGTGCTAGGCCTATCCCCATCCATTTAGTGTCCATGTATGTGGCCTCACCCTGTCCCATGTGTTGAAAAAGGAAAACAAGTTCATCAAATTCTTTGGAGAGAATGTGTTTCAAGGCGGACCTTTCGGCAAGCTTAGGAATAACTACTTTTATCCTTTCTAGGACTAGTGCATAATCTCTGGAGATGATTTTAATTCCTCAATTCACCAAGAAACTATATTCATGAGCTAAGATCATTGTTTAAGTGATTTAGGAATATTTGGAGATTCAAGAGCAAGTTCGGAAAAAGTGGGTTTCGAGGCCAAAGGAGCTTGACCTTGTGAAAATGCACATGAGATTCGAGAGATGATTTTGGAAGCTCCAGAATGAGTTGGAGTTCAAAACAATATCAACTGAAATATGATTTAATACCCTACATGGTGGTAATCTTAGATTTTTCACAACACCCATGGATTTATTTCCATAACTCAATCTTCGTAGGCACAAATGACAGTCCGATAAAAAGACATATTGAGGAGGTTGCATGGTGAAAAATACAATGAGACCATCCCATTCTTATAAAAATGAAATTTTCAGTCAAAATAATATAAGGAAGTTCTCATAAAGACATTTGGGAGCTCCGACAACATCATTTTCAAACTTCTCTCCAAGGTACAAACTCCGTCCCTTAGCCAAAATTTTGAGTGCCAGGTGGCATCATGAGGCCAAGGCTAATTTTTGTGTCCCAATCATCCCTTTCCAAGGGGATAAGGGGGATAGAAAAATGTGCCCCCATACCTTAAGCCTCATGGAGCCACCACATGACCCTAGGAGGCTCCGATAAACACCTTTTGTCATTTTTCTAGCCCCTGCTCCAAGGCACACATGTTTGACACTTGTCACCCAAGGATGGAGGTACACTATTATGTTCCCTTTTTCCCTTTCCAAGGGGAAAATGGGGACAAAAAAATATGCACCCACCACCTTGATCTGCCAGTTCCTCATGTGACCAAAAACTAGCTCCTGGGTGCTCAAGCTAAGCTCTTTTGCTATCCCCCGAGCCTATGCATGTAAGCCACTTATCATCTTGGGGTGAAGGTGCTCTTTTGTATCCCCTTCATCTCTTTCCAAGGAGGACAAAAAAATGTTCCCCCTTCCTCATGTTTATAAAATGTGCCCCACTTTTGCTCTGTTTCTACTACTGGAACTCTAACAAATTGTTTTCCAGAATCTTCCACATCCATTTTTCATCTTGCATTCACCCTCCCACTTTTACATGATCAAAACAAAAGATTTATATCAAAAAAATATTTATTTTTAAATTTCAAGGCTTAGTTTTTGCAGATTGACTCTGTATCCCGCGAAGGAAAAATTATTGTATCTTGTAAATTGGAGCATGGATTGAAGTGAGTTTTTTTGTGTCCTTCACCATTTAGAAGCCTTAAATACCCAAGTGATAGATACTACATGAATGGTCCAAATTTTTTATGATGAAAAACCTTGACATCATGCCCTCATTTCGTAAAATTTTATTTCCCATTGTTTTATAGATCGGATCAAGATAAAAATTTGAATGTGAGATTGTGAGGAAAAACCTATCCCAGTGGAGGTGATTTCATCAAAATCAAAGGTCAAGAAAACCACTTTCCAAAAAAGTAATTCTCTACATGAGCACTTACTATAAATAGCAAATTCTCACGGTGTGTAAATTCTTCAAAAGTAGTGTGTAGAGGGAACAACGAGAAGAAAAAATAAGGTGATTGAAGGTGCAAAAGTGAAAATAGAAATTTACTAAAAATAGTAAATTCTCATTCCAAGTCTGAAAAATGATAGTGGGATTAGTTTCAATCCATCTATTTAATTTCTGACATCTTTATAGGGTTCTCAAGTGATGATATTTCTCTAGAAAGGTAATTTACCCTTTGCAAAGGACCAGAGACATCAATTTGGCTACAATGGTGTACAAAGGGGAAACTAAACATCACAGATGCAACAGAAAAATCCCAAGGCATTGGGTAGTCTAATAAAGTATTTAAAAAGGGCTCAATCATCTACTCTCCCTGGGAGAAAGTTGAGAAAGCTCAATGAGTCATTCAAAGTAAGAAAAACTAAATGAACTTAGTGTGCCAGTCCAGCCAAGATCAATGAGGTTAGTGAGCTAAGGGGTTGATCAACCGAGCATCAACCAAATCAAATCACATTGAAACAACTATATGAGTTGTTATTACAACTCATTTACATCGCAATATTATATTTATCAATATGTAAATATAATCAACCAATACATTATAATATAAATCTCACAATAATAATGTGAGCACTATATATTCTCCCTAACATTCCCCCTTAGTGTGAACATGGGAGAAAAACAATCACACTTCTTCTACAGCTTCTCGCCCATGCGTGCTCATGATCTTGGCTCTTTGATGGTTTTGCAAAGGTTGACCAAAAACCTTGGTATGAACCCCTATTCATTATATGAACCCCTTTTCGACAAAAATGGACCCATTTCCACGAAAAAGAACCCCTGTTCAGGTATGAGCCCATGTTCATCCTCTTCAAGAAACATGATGTTGCTTTTTCCTCTATGCTTTCATCTTTCCACAATATCTTCACATCAGGGAATTAACATAGGAAAAAATGTTCACTTTATTACAACAAAAGTATACTTGAAAAATGAATAAAAATAGGTACACAACAACTAAAAAAACATGCTAAAACAAAATGCCACAACCTTATTTTGCAGCCCCATCACTTGCGGTGGGTGAGAGGACGTTGCTTTTAAGTCAATTTTTTATTATAGTCATATATTTGGGTCTATTGTTAAAATCAAATATATATTTTGATTTTAAGTCAAAAGTGTCATTAGAATTCATTTTTTGTGTTGTCAAATAATGTGACCTAATTGTATTGTCAAAAGTATGTTTTTGTGTCATGTCTATTTCAATGTAGAGTCCTTTTTTCTGAGCAAAGTGTCATTGTAAAACTCGTGAGTCATTGTAAAAAGAGTCAAAATATTGTAAAAATAATTTTTTTTTCCCTTACGGATGCATTTTCGGTGTTACCCGATGTCCATAAAATAAAGTCTTTCACATTACGGGAGTGAAGAAAAGAATAATCATAATGTGGAAAATGTTAACCAACATGATCATATTTGTTGAGTAAGAAACATCATTCTTTGGACGATAGAGACATAGGAGGATGGAGGTTAATCAACAACCTCTCGCTTGATCACTAGAAATAAGGCTTCACGTATTGTGGTGTCATTTTATGGTGTGAGTTTACTTTTAGTATTTGATTTCAAAGCAGTGTGCTTATTGTTCGAATTCAGTTTCAGTTGTGTGCAATATGATTTTAGTGTTCCTATTTTGTGTTGAATAAGTGAAATGTTCACATTGAGGGGGAGAACATGATCTCAATTTTCCATTTCCATTTGTGCCTCCTTTTTCAAGTTTCCTACATAATTCCTTGAAGGAAAAACATAGTGGACAGACAAAAGCACAAGGAAAAGCAACATCATGATATTGAGGTTGTTGTTTTCCTGTAAAACCATCCTTTGTTGAGGTTGTTTGTTGTCCTATAAAACCATCCTTGTTGAGGTTTTAGGTTGTCATGTAAAACCATCCTGTTTAGGTTGTTGGCTATCCCTGTAAAATCATCTAGATCATGAGCATGCACGGGCGGTAAGCTTCAAAATAAGTCGATTATTTTTCTCTCATGTTTGCACTAAGGGGGAATTTCAGGCTCACTATATTATACTTGCTCACATTATAATGTTCAGGTGAATATTATTAATGTATATGTGAGATTATATAGATATGGTTATAACTATGCATGTAAGTTGTTTAGGTTGTTTAAACAACTTACTAAGATAGTTTTTAGGAGGTTTGGGAGATATTTATGGGAGATGTAGTTATACCTACATCCTAAATTATAGGAATGATATTCCTATATAATTGTAATGTATTATGTTGAATAACTATCTGTAATGAATGGAAAGTAACATCATTATTCGTGAATTTTTCCATATTTTGATAAGTCACTATTAATTAATAAAAGGGGACTTAATTTCATCCCTAGGGATTTGAAGAGTTACATGTTGTGGAGGAAAATCAAAAAGTCATGTGGGGGTAAGTGAAGAGTCCTTTTGAGATCTATAAATTGTAATGACTTCCCCATTCTTAAGGGTTGTCAATTTTGTATGCTTAAGGAGAGATTACTACTTGGAGTAAAGGAAACTAGATAGAAAATTTCCTCTATTCCTCCTCTCATATGTTCTTCCATTCCTCACTATGTACAACTTTTCCAAGATATCAATGAATAAGAAAGGAGTTTCTTTCTTTTCTTGATGAGAGAATTATTGAAACTTTGTGTTCATAATTCTATCTTTTCTTGATGTTAGTAATATATATTTTTTATTTCTATAAATTTGTGTGCTTATATGTTTTGATTGTTTACAAGAATATGATTTTCTACCTGCAATATTAATCCTCCTTCCTTTTTCACACTCCCCTTTCCTACCTTCTCAAAAATTCCTCCCTTGCAAGAAAGTGTAAGATTTTACCACATGTTTAGAGGAGTGTTCTTGTTGGATCCTTGGTATCTAGGCCACCCACTAATTTCATTTTTATTTAGGCATAACAAATGGAGCTGAACCATTTAAGCATAGGGACCTATAGTATCAGAGCATTGGTAGATACCCACCAATTTTTCCACTTGACAAATTTTCTTGCCAACAATTTTTGGCACCCACTGTGGGGAACACTTGGAAAATTTTGCACCCAAAATACATATAAAAAAATAAAATAAAATTTAAATATCCCAAAAATCATTTTTTTGGAATTTTAAGAGTCACAGAGCCTTATGTCTCGCACCTATGGCTATTCCTAGTAACCCTCCTATCCAAAGACCTAAATTAATTTTCCACATCCAAGAATACATTGTATCTAACTTGAGGGAATATTTTTGGCATAACTAAGAAATTTTTTCACACTAATTCATAGCTACTAGGGTGTTATATATTGAAGATCAACATGTTAAAGAATTGGAATGAGCGAGACAATCCCAAGTGCAAAAAGAGAGCTTAAGTCCATCTCAAGTTTACAAGATGGTTGGTTGCAAATATACCAGGTCACATAGACAAGGAGGAGATATTGACCCCATCTTTGAAGAGCTCCAAAGAAGGAAAGAACTAGTAAGAAAATTAGGACACTCCCTTCATCCCAACACTGCTCTCACTTTGGTGGTCTAAGCAATGTCAATCCATTAGACATAGAGTTTCCAAATCTCAACAAATATTTTGAAAAATTTACTAACGTAGAAACTAAAGTAGAAGTTGTAGAGAGAGAAGTAGAAGAATAAAAAGTTGAAGCGAAGTAATAGTGGAAATTGAAGCGAAGCAAGAGCCGGAGCAAGATCGAAGTGAGAGCCATAACCAGAGAGGAAACAAGAGCAAGAGATGAAGTGGAAGTGAAGCCATAATGGGTGAAAAAGAGAGACCTCAACCAATTGTGCCATGGGAAAGAAACACATGCCCACCTAAAATACCACAACCTCTTCATGAATTGACACAAGGTTCAAGAAAAATATTTTCCAAGTTCAAAGAAAATGGCTCATAACTCCCAGAAAAACATGTGGAAGCCTTCATCACCGCCTGTGGTGTGCTAGGAGTTGAACAAAAATATTTATATGTCAGATTGTTTTTGGATTCCTTATAAGAAAAGCACTAGAATGGTTCTACCTCCTACTTGCTAGATCAATCGATTCTTTGAGATGATATCAAAACTTGCTTCGAGGACATATCCAATTCCAATGAAGACTACTAGGACCTCTTAGTACAATTGTTTCATATGAAGAAAGAATCCAGGTAAAGGCATGAGGGATTTTGTAGCTAGATACAAAAGGCTAGTAAAGAGGATACCTCTCAAAGATACACCCTCGGAGACAAAAATGTAACAATATTCTTCATAAATTCTTAGCTCCCTGAGGTTGGGTTCATTCTTAGAAGGTCTCAACCTATAACTCTAAAGAAAGATCAAGATTTTTTTGATAAGTAGAAGATGACCTCATCCTATCCAGAAAGATCAAGAACCCTTCAAAGGGTAAGGACAACATCCAAAAGATGAGAGAATAGATCCATTGTTGCAGAAATTGGTAAATGAAGTGACAATGTTGAAGAGGGAAGTTTCAAATGAGGATCCCATCAAATCCCTAAAAGAAATCAGATTGCAGGGGCACCCCAAAGGCTTGCATTAGAGGCTCCACCTGTCAATGCAATTTGCAAGACTCAAGAATACAAAGAAGGATTTGAATAAGAAAATGAAGACAATGATTTCCTAGAGATTGAAGAAGTAGATAATAATGCACAAATCAGATTCTATGAATATTCCAAAGGTGATGATAAAAATGCACCTGGAGTTTTCTCATGTGTGGTATTCACCCGTTCTTAGTATAAAAAGGAGCTTTTCCCTCCGCTGATGCAAAAAATAAGAAGATCAAAGATCCTCCTATGGAAACTCTACAAACTAAAATAATCAGTCAAGGATCTCCACTTCCTCCCTCCATGGAGTCCGCATTGGAGAAGCATGACCTTGTGGAAAGAAAGAGGGCATCGACTATTCTAAGTAAGTCTTTCCATGTTACTTCTAAACCCAACTTTTCTCCTAAGAAATATAGTATTTCATGATCCTTTAATGTACCTCCAAAGTAAATAAATCCTTCCAAACTCGTTACCTCACCCAATAAAATTTCTCCATCTTTTGAGGTAGCACCATCTCCATGAATTAAAACTTCCACTATCCCTGGGACATCAAGTTCACCCACCCTAGCTCTATTTGATTTCATCGATCATGCACACAAAACAAAAGTTCATATTTCAAAAGCTAAATATTTGTAAACACACCCAGAGAAATACGAGAGGTTCTTCAATTTTATCAAGGGTGGTAGTCTAAATCCCAACACCAAAATCCTAATCCTAAGGGTCTACCGCCAACACCACTGTGCCTCCTACTCAAAAAAATTATTGCTTTAAGTGCATAAAATACTGATAAGATTGATCTTTTCTATGTCTCTCTTATTTTTGGAAGATATTGGTTGAATAATTACATAATAGATTTAGGTGCTTCTGACAATGTAATGCCTATAAAAGTGGCCAATGCTCTTGGAATCACCTTGATGCAAACTAGTGGCTCGTGTTACTCAATGGAATCAAAAATATTTCCCACTTGTGGGAAATATCAATGATGCAGAGGTGGCTCTTACTAAATTTCTAGACAAGAAGGTGTCAATGAATATCTTGGTAGTGGACATTCCAACTTCATTTGGAATGTTGTTAGGTAGGATATTTTTCGAGACATGGGAGGGAAAATCTAGATGAATTGGTCTTCCGCAACCCTCCGATTAAAAGGGATATGGAGAAGTTTCTTCTTGTGAAAACGATTAAATACATAGTGCAAAAGTTTGGAAATATAGAAGCTAATATTCTATATAGAAATGGAGGGAGGATGAATCATTTCAGTAACAACCGAAGAGGAGGATGAGATTCCTACCTTGATAGGACCAAACATCCCTTTCGAGGGGGTATTGATCTTGAATAAGTGTTGATAAATTTTGAGTTGTAAGAGGATAACCCAAATTTTCCATATGATGTGAGCCATGAAGAAGAGGAAGTGGTTCTTGATGAATTTCGAGTGGAGAAATCAGCTGAAATGTTTCCCCATGATGAGGAGGTGTTATCATTCCCATTTGGAGATGAAGATTCTCTTGATCATGTCATCTATGAAGATGAAAATTTTAGATGTGATGAGCCTTTGAAATATTTGAAAGAAAAATTGTATAAGAACTGCTAAGAATTATAGAAGAAACATAAGACCCTAAGCTAAGTCTTGAACTCCTGATTAAAGTTATGGATTTGTAAGAAAAACGTGAATCTAATTCCAAATTATCAACCAATTCAAAAATTGGTCATGATGAATCCTATCAAGGTGAAAAATATAATGTTCCCTAATATAACAATGATGGATGGATGTGATGAAGAGATTGAAGTTTTTTCTTTTCCGTTCGAAGAAGAGGACTCTTTCTATGACAAAAAGTTGAAACAAAGACTTTAGAGGTCGTTAAAGTTGAGACTCCCTAGATAAAGAAGGATTGGAATACAATGAGCTTTTGCATGATGAAGAAATTATTCCAAATGGTTTCCTTGAATTTAAAAGTGATAATTATTTGAATGAATGGAAGGGTGGAATTTTAGTAGTTCTAAAGGACTCGTGCAAGAAATCTTGAAAGTGACAGAAGATGCGAGAAGATAGGTATGAGGTTTTTCCGATTCTTCACTTAATTTCCAAATACCTCATGATGGAATAAAATAAAAGGTTAAATTCAAGGCCTCTGATGAAAGATTTTTCAATAAACATGAATGAGGGAAAGAAGGAAACTCAATATATTCAAGTAATTCAAACAAATATCAGCCTTGGGGAAATGATGAGATGCTACATAAGAAATCAACAATGTGGGAGAGCACGGAAGGAAATTTGTAGTCGAAACTGACTTTAAAGACAATAAGGGAAATGGACTATCTAAGAGAATATTTGAGCATCAAAGGGCTCATGTATGCTCACTCCTCCTAAGTATATAGGTAGTGATTAGAGAACCTGGATTTCATAAGTAGTTAACAAAGGGAGGTTACTTTCTTGAAGCGATCAATGGATTTGTGGAGCATTATCACTCGGTGTTACCCCTTTGGAGGTATCTTGTGAAAAGAAAAGTGCTACAATAAAAGTGGGTTATCCCCGCATTGTACCATAGGTGATTTAGGTGTGTTTTTTCCTTTCCATTGTGTGTGTTATTTCCCTTTCATGTGTTGTGTGTTTTCTTTTGTGTGTGTGCGTAATCCTTTCGAGTTATTTGTTGCTTTAATGAATCTATGAATCCCAATGGAAAAGGAACTATTCCAAATTATAAAATGATATTATGGAGTTTTTCTCATCCTATATTCATTTTGTTTGATCCGAGAATGATTCCCTAAGTGAGAGCCAACTATTTTCATGTGTTTTTGCAAGGGAAAAATTCAACTTGAAAACATGACAACTATACCCTAGTGTCAAAATTTTTCATTGTAAACCTTCCTAAACACCCCTCTAGGTCAGTCCATCCCCTATTCTAGGAGTATAACCATCCATGTTCAAGTGTCCATGTATGTGGTCCCACCCTCTCACATGAGTTGAAAATAATAAAACAAGTTCACATGATTCTTTGGGGATAATATTTTTCAAGGAAGACCTTTCAAATGGGTTTAGGAATGGCTATTTTTAGCCTTTGTAGGGTTGGTGCTTACTCTCGAGTTGTGTTCAAGTGGTAAATTCACCAATAAATTATAATCATGAGCCAATATCATTGTGCAATTGATTTAGGAATATTTAGGGAAGATTTGGAGATTTAGGAGCAAGTTCAACAAAAGCGGATTTTTGTGGCCAAAGGAGCTTGCACTGCGAAAAGGCACCTGAGATTCAGGAGATGATTCTAGGAGCTCCATAATGAGTTATAGTTCAAAAAAAATCAATGTAAATATGATTCAATTCCATACATGGTGGTAATATAAGATATTTCACAAAACCCATGCTTTTATTTCCATAAATCAATCTTCACGGGAACAACAAGAAGTTACGATAAAATGCATTTTTAAGGAGGTTACAAACTGAATAATACCTCAATACCCATTCCATTATTCTAAAAATTCCATTTTAAATCAAAATCATATAATTAAGTTCCCAAAAAAACCTTCAAGAGCTCCGACAACGTCATTTTATATCTTCTCTCCAAGGTACAAGCTTTATCCTTCACCAAAATTTTGAGTGCCACGTGGCAACATGAGGTAGATAAACACTTTTATGTCCCCATTTTCCATTTCCAAGGGGACACAAGGGACATAAAAATGATCCCCCATGCCTTAAGCCTCATGGACCCACCACATGACCTTGAGAGGCTCCAATAACCACCTTTTGTCATTTTTCCAACCCCCGCTCAAAGGGACGCATGTTTGACACTTGTCACCAAAGGATGGAGGAAAATTTTGTGTCCCCTTCATCCCTTTCCAAGAGGAAAATGGGGACAAAAAAATGTGCCTAGACCATCTTGCTCCCACCAGGTTCCTCATGTGATGAAAAAATAGCTCCTGGGTGCTCAAGTGAGGCTCTTTTCGCTATCCTCTCACTGTGTATGCATGACACTTGTCATCTAGGGGTGGAGGCACATTTTTCCCCTTCATTACTTTGCAAGGGGACAAGGGGGAATTTTTTTCCCCCTCCTCATGCTTATAAAAATATGGAGTTAGCCATTTTTCACTCCTCTACACTTTTGCTTTGTTTCCACTGAAACTATGGAGATTGTTTTTCCATAATCCTCCACACCCATTTTTCCTCTTGCATTCATACCCCATATTTTACATGATCATATCAAAAATTTCTCTCAAAAAATTACAATTTTTTAAATTTCCAGCTCCTTTTTTACCAAATTGACTTCATAGCCCACGAAGGAAAAATCTTCGTATATTGAAAATCAGAAAGCACGGATTAAAGTGAGGTTTTTGCATTCTTCACCATTTCTAGGAACCTTGAAGACACAAGTGATAGCACTTACATGCATAGATCATATTTTTTATGGTGAAAAAACCCCAACTTTATGTATTGATTTTGTAAAATTTTATTTCTCGCTCTTCAGAGATCGGATCAAGCTAAAACTTTGTATGAGAGGTTATGAGACAAAAACCTTTCCTAGTGGAGGTGATTTCATCAAAATATGAGGTCGGGAAAGCCAATTTCAAAAAATAGTAAGTCTCTACATGAGCACTTACTATAAATAGTAAATTCTTACAAAGTGAGCAAATTCTTGAAGCGGTGTGTTTAGGGAACATCTAGAAGAACAAACAAGGTGATTGAAGGTGAAAAAAGTGAAAATATAAATTTACTAAAAATAGTAAATTATCATTCAAAGTGTAAAAAATGGTAGTGGGCTCAATTTTCATCCATCTCTCTACTTTCTGACATCTTCATAGGGTTCCTAGGTGATGATATTTCTCCGAGAAAGGTAATTCATCCTTCGTAAAGGAATGGAGACATCATTTTGGTTATGGTAGTGTACAAAAGCGATACAAAACATCACAGGATGCAACATGAAAAATACCAAGGCATTGGGAAGTCTAATAAAGTATGCAAAAATGGGTCAATCATCCACTCTCCCTCAAGGAACAAGTGAGTGAGCTCAATGGGTCGTTCAAAGTAAGCCAAACTAAATGAACTCAATGAGACAAGTCAAACAAGCTCAATGAGCTTAGTGAGATAAGGGGGTTGATCAATTGAGCATCAAGGGGATCATCATAAGTAGTGTTCATAGGTCATCCTAAATTCACATCGGGAGAAATCAATAGTGTTTTTAAACACTCATTCGAAGCTACGAAGCACCCTGTGCATCATACAAGGGTAGATTGAGATCACCATCAAGAAGGAAAAAGTGTTCAAAGTGAAATTCATCAGAGATTTCCAATCAGTATAGAAATATTGTAGAGGGTCATCAAAGGCCAGTTTCTATTTTCCATTTAATTAGTGTGGACATCATCGAAGACAGAGACATCTTCATCCATGCTTTGGAGCATTTCTTCTTTCTTCTCTTCTCTCATTCTTTCTCCTCTTCTCTACCCCCTTTCTAATTCTTCATTGTGAGTAATCATGATGTTTTCCTATTCATTTAAATATGACTATAGTTAATATTGTAATAAGTCACCCTTAATTAATAAAAGGGGACTTAATTTCATCCCTAGGGATTTAAAGAGTCACATGTTGTAGAGGACAATTGAAAATTCATGTGGGGGTAAGTGAAGAGTCCTCTTGAGATCTATAAATTTTAATAACTTACCCATTCTTAAGGGTTATCAATTTTGTATGCTCAAGGAGAGATTACTACTTAGAGTAAAGCAAAAGAGATAAAAAATTTACTCTATTCTTCCTCTCATATGTTCTTCCACTCCTCACTACGTACAACTTTGCTAAGATGTCAATGAAGAAGAAAGGATTTTTTTACTTTTATTGAAAAGAGAATTACTGAGACTTTGTGTTCATAAATCTACCTTATCTTGATGTTAGTAAAAAGTTTTTTTCTTTCTAAATTTGTGTGATGATGTGTTCGATTAGTGTTTACAAGCATCTTATTTTCTATCTCGCAATATTAACCCCCTTCCTTTTCCCACTACCTTTTCCTTCCTTCTCATGAAATTCCTCCTTGCAAGAAATTACAAGATTTTGACACAGTTCAATGGAGTGTTCTTGTTGGATCCCCAACCTCTAGGTCACCCACAAATTTAATTTTCATTCACGCATAATAAATGGAACTGCACCATTCAAGAAGAGGGACCTAGAGTCTCATAACATTGTCATCATTTTGACATTTACGTTAGGAAAATTATACAAGTACTCACATGGTCATTAATAATTTACATATGGTAAATTATTATTGTGAGCTATATTAGTTAGTAAGTTAAGAATATTCACGAGTTTTTTGATGTGAGTTCTTGATAAATATACTTGCGTAAATGGTTTGAGGGAGTTGGAGGAGTTGTAACAACATCCTAAAATATATGAAGTACATTTCCTATATATATTTGTAAGCTTCATATTATTGATTACAAGAGAACATTGAATATCATTATTGGTTCTTTGTTTTATGTATATCTCGATCATTATGTAAATCTGATCCAACACTTTCATATGGTATCAAAGCATCTTGGAGATCCAATTTTCCTATAAAAGTTTTAATACTTAGAAAATTGCATGAATTAAAAGAAGTTCATCATGAAAAAATAGTCGTTTTAGATGTTGAGGAGGCATTTCAGATAGTGAAAACATTCTCTTTATAGTGATTTTACTCTCTCAGTGTGTGTTTGGACATTCTTAGTGTTCATTCTGTGTACACCGAGTTTTATGCGTTTTAATGTTGGTTCAACCACTTGTGGTTGTAAGAGATGCCTGAAAATTATTATCATTGGTAGAGTAATTGGTTAATATTCCAAACCAGAGAGCATAGACTGAAATCCCACACATTTCAATGGGTTCATGATTTGTGAACTGTTTAAGCTGTTTGAAAATTTTCAACTGCGCAAAGGATATTTGGTTTTGTCGTATGTGAATAGATTATTTTTCTCATCAAACCTACCCATGTGCTATACACTTGTCAATAATGACGAATCTCTAGGACCATCAATAAATGCCATAATAGAGTTGGATCATCTTATTCATGTGTAGATCTATCAAGTGGAATTAAATATTTTTCTATACTCATTTAGACATATTAGATCAACACAAGATGACATGATTGTGATTATGAAATGGGGTGCATTACATTATGAAATGGTTAAAATATAAAAATCACGACAAGTTTCTATGTTGTCGAGGTGATTACAAAAATTTTCAACATCATAGTTATTTAATGTATTGTCATTTTGTAGTCATCATTCCAATATTTATGAAATAATTTTGTTGTCACGAGTTATATTTGTATTCATTATTGAGTATTTTATTCAAAATGTCAAAATTCATTTATCATCAATTGTAAAAATTTGTCAACATTGTAATTGTTTGGTCAAAATAACAAACGAGTTATTATAAAATTCCAAATAATAAAATGAAATTACCTCATTAATTGGACACATTTTCACTTGTACGTGACGTCCAAATTCTAGAGGTTATTTTTGAGCTTCACTATCACATCCGATTGAGTTTGCAGCCTATCATCGAGAGGATGGAGGTGAATGAATGTTGGAGGTCAATCAACAACCTCTCGTCATTCACCAGCGATGGGGCTATATGAAGGTTTGGTGACACGCTTTTGAGTGTGTTTGCTTTCAATATTTTTAGAGTGTTTGATTTCGGTGTTCCTATTGTTCTGTTTGGTTTGTGGAATAAGTGGAAGTTTCACATTGTGGGGGGGGGGGGGAACATAACATCATTGTTCCATTTCTAATTTCTAGTTTTTATTTTGTGTGTATGAAAACCAAAATTTAGAAAATTTTGCTATGTTATTCCTTGCAGTGAGAAAGTGATGAGAGCCGATGAAACTATTGTAGCATTATGATATTTTGGTTATTAGTTATCCTTTGGAAAAAATATCCAGAGGTTATTGGTACCATCCTAAAAAACCATCCATTGTGTGGTTGTTGGTTAACCACTTGGAAAACCATCCGAGAGGTTGTTGTTATTGTCCTAGAAACCATCCAAATCATGAGAAAGCTATGAAGCGGAACATTGCGGTATAAGGAAAGTTTTCCCTATGTTTACACTAAGGGGAGGAAGCTTAGGAAAATTATAAAGTACTCACATGGCCATTAATAATTTACATATGGTAAATTATTATTGTGAGCTTTATTAGTTAGTAAGCTAAGAATATTCACGAGTTTGTTTGATGTGAGTTGTTGATAAATCTAATTGCGTAAATAGTTTGAAGGAGTTTGAAGAGTTACAAAAACCTCAAATATAGGAAGTTTATTTCCTATATATATTTGTAAGATTCATATTATTGATTATAGGAGAACATTGAATATCATTCTTGGTTATTTGTTTTACGTATCTCCGATCATTATGTAAATCTGATCCAACACTTTCAATTTACACATCTACATGTCATACATTGTACTTGTCTTCATCATACATGTGTCACACTTGCATCTAGCATTATATAATCTTAATTTTACATACTACATCGTACACATATTACTTTTTTTTACATACATTTCTTGTATTACATCTTATACATCGTACAATACACATTCAACACATCATATGGTCATCTATTATCATCACATATGCTACATCATCTTCTAAGTGCTGCATTCATCACCCTATTATGTACTTTAGTTCCTTGGTCCATACTCGACTACCGAGGGTTTACAAATAAAATGGACCTTATCATAATGACATGTTTATCATCAAACCTTTCTTCATGAGACATTCCTAGGTTAGTGACATGCTATAGGCTAAATGGCCACCTCTTCCTTCATTTTATAGTGGTATACACTTTAGGCTACATCATCACTCCCTTTATTCATCTTGTAGTGGTATACAGTTTAGGTTACATCACCATTCCCTCTATTCATCTTGTAGTGGTATATGCTTTATGCTACATTACCACTCCCTTTATTCATCTTGTAGTGGTATACGCTTTAGGCTACATCACCACTCCCTCTATTCATCTTGTAGTGGTATACAATTTAGGCTACATCACCACTCACTTTATTCATCTTGTAGTGATGTACACTTTAGGCTACATCATCACTCGATCTGTTAACTTGTCGTGATATACGCTTCAGCTATAAGGGTCACGTACACAACATCTCTAGGTCACATATCTTCACAACACATATACACATTCATCATAGCGCATTAGACACAATACAAACTATTCAACCATTTTGCAATGATGCACTCTTGTTTATGGTTCATTCTTAAGCACTTGAGGGTGAAAATGAAATGAACCTCACTACATACAACTTCATTTTCTTAGGTGTCATGTGGATCTTACCATGCATCTTGAATTCCATTCCATCTATCCATAACATATTGCATATCTTGGTCACTTTTATTATTTCTTACTTTTGCTTGTATATGGTCTTAATTGCACATGCTAGTTAAAAATCTTGTATGTAATTTATTTATACCATACACACATGAGAGTTCACACATTTTCTTAGTTGTGATCATAGATACAAATCTATTACACACAACATGGATACTTTCCTTAAACCCATACTACACTAGTCACTTTGGGGCATCCTAATTTGTCTCTTCTAGGTGTTATTGTTTCATTTTGTACTTAAAATTTTTCATTACTTGCTTATACACACTTTTGACATATTGGTTATCTTTCTAATATGCTAACAAGTGCTTCATATGAAGCATTTAATTTACAAAATTATTTACTTCCATGGTTGTTTATCCGCTTGTTTACTATTGCTTATCATTATTTTCTCTTGTATGTGGGCTTTGTCCTATGTTTGGTGTGCACACTTGTTTATTGTATGTGGCCATTATGGCCTTGTGTGTCTTGCAACATCATGAGTGGTGTCTCATGTTTGTGATCATCTTTAGGAGTCTACTTTGTCTTCTTGCATGTTTACATTACTATATTGCTTAGTAGCTTACACATTGCTTTCTACATGCATGCTTGTTCATACTAACACTTGTTTTTGGATAGCCTTATTGTTTATGCATGCCTTAGTTTCTACCAAGCACATTCCTTTCCCCTATATGGAAGAGTTCCAGAGTTCATGCAAGAGGTCCTCTTTTAGGGACGTATTCTCCTATCAGCGACATTACATGCACCCCCAAAGAGGGGGCATCATTTGAGGTTTTTACATACTATACAATGCTTCTACACGGTTCGGTTTCAATTTAGTTTCCACCCTTGGCATTATGGGTTACATAAAATGAGTGGGTTTAGACTAGTCTATGAACCCCATACACAATGAATTTTACAAGACATGGTTGTCCTTAGCATTCTAGGGAGTAGTTACATGTTAGAGGATACAATGGAATTCCTCTCTACACTACTTCATCTAGTGGTGTCGGATCACCCAAAAAACTAGGAAGTACAAAGATCTCTTCACACATATTCAAGGAAGTAGTTATAGGTTAGAGGATACAATGAGAATTCCTCCCTACACTTCTTTGGCCTATGGCATTAGATCACCCAAAAAACCCAGGACAAGATATCATCTTTCTACACTCTTTTCTCTCATCACAGATTAGGTGCACATGTTCCTTTTACACTTTTCATACTTTCATTTTAGTATTTTCATTACTATATACATGTGTATTTTACATATATACATGTGTATTTGACTTCTTGATTGTATTTTCTCCTTGTAGGTCCAACCATATAAGAATTAAGCACTCAACAACAACAACAATGGCATCAACAAAAACACTTTTACCGCAGCACACACCATACTAACCATGCAGGTACATCACACATTAGCAACTACACATGTGTTTCTACCCTAGGTTCACTCTCATCACTCTTTTTTACAATTTTACATCTTTAGTTTCCATGCTCCATCTCATTTTTTCATTCCACGCTTTGTCTAGTCCTTCAACATGTTTTCTACATCACTCTACATGGACATCAGGTACACATCTCTATCTACTTTATGTTACCGAGTGTTCCACTCACCAACATAAAGTGGGGAAAATGTAGACACTAAATCACACACTTTGGGTATTATTTAGTCTCAGTCTCATACTACTATTCATATGGTTTTTGAGTGAAGAAAGTACTAATTAACCCCCATCTTTTGGCCATTTTACTTTGTTTTTTGTCGTCATTTCTGGCCTTCACCGCTATATGCCTAGTATTTTTTAGCATTTTCTATCATTCTAGCTTTAAATGGGGTGCCCATAGGTTGCCCTAATCCCGATTAAGTGCCATGATCCTTTTACACTTTCCCGCCACATTTTTGGGCACTTTCTAGCCATTTGAACATTCTATTTTTTTTTGTGGTTGGACTCTTTGGTTAATTATGATCTTAGAATAAGAGAACCATATAAATACAAAGTTATGAGTCCATAATTAGGGACTAAGCACTAGTCACTACTATTATCCACATAGAGTTGCATCCATCTAAGGCATCTAGAGCTCATTTTCATCCATCTAGCTTCATTACAAGAGACAAGGATGGTTCATCCGCATCACACAAGAAATATAGGGAAGTTTATTCTATTCCATCCACCATTCTATTATATTTTCTACACATTTATAGCTTGCTACTTCATAAAGTTTGATTGACACAAGAGCACCTAGGGCATGATTCACACACATGCTCAAAACTACATTTTGGGTGCAGAAATGTAGTAAAACACTTAGTTAGTAAGTCCACCATTGTGGACCTTGAGAAACGATCGACACCATCATTTACATTTTTATTTTTCAGGGTTTGATGCTTGTTTTGGGGTTTTGCATGTCTATTCTTCATTGTTGATCATCAATGACATTCGACACGAGTAGGGAATTACATATGACCAACAAAAAGGGTTTCACATCATCTTCGACCTGTAAATCTGGTTTATGAATCTCTTGCATGGACCATGGAACCTATAACTCAAACTAGAGCACCCATAGGCACCCTAATCCTCTCACAGGCACCCCGGTCCAGTCAAACAACTTAGATCTATCCTTTTCAAGACCTTTGCATGTTCATTCCTACTTCTAGAATATTTAGTTTATTATACGACACAGTCTAGATCATCCTGCGAATCAGATAAGTCACTTCCTTACTGTTCTTACACATTAGGGCTTCTATTTTCATTAGCCTAGTTGCTTGGGTCACTTTCCATATTTATTTGCTGCTTTTATTTATCGTTGTTCTTAGTTTAAATTAACTTAATAAATCAACATTTTAGTTAATCAATGGATACCCACCAATTTTTCCAATTGACAATTTTTTTCGCTTACTTTGAATCCCTTGAAGCATGCATAGGCCAAAAACAATCTTATAGCCTCCATTCTTGCTACAAGAGTAAATGTATCTTCAATTTCTACTCCTCTCTACCTATGCACATCCTTTGCATACCAATCTAGATTTAATTTTAGGAACTTCTCCATTTTCATTCAACTTGTTTCTAAACACCCATTTAGTGTCAATGACATTATTGTTTTTAGGCCTATGAATCGGTGCACAAGTCTCATTTTCTCTATTTTATCTAATTATTAATTCATGAGGACACCAAAGATTCATCTTTACTTTCTTCTTGAATGATTTTAGGTTCAATCTTAGATAATAGAGAAGTATTTAATTCATTTAGATTACTTACCAAGTATTATTTTTGTTTACACATCATATTCCTTATTCAAAGAAAATGAGTTTCAGGATCCTATTTTTAATTTTTCTTGAAGGAAATTTTGAGTCTTGTCTCTCCTCAGCCTCCTCTTCTTCTCCCTCTAATTCTATGACTTCTTCCCTATTGTTGGAATTCATATTTTGATGGATTACCATTAGAATTTCTTTATTATGTCTCATCAACTTTGACATTTGTGCTCTAGACTATCTTTTGTAGTCTCTTGTTATAACACCTATATAGGTTGTACTCACTCTTAAATATCCCAAGAATATCCCTTCATCAGCTCTTGAATCAAATTTTCGTAGATCTTCTTTATCTATCTTGATCTCCCAAATACCCTAAAGTGTTCTACATTGGAATATATTCCCTTATATAGCTCATATGGAGCACGACTGCTATTAACTTTGATTTGAACTCTATTTAATATATATACATGTACTTGCTTTACCTCTCCCCAAAAATTATCAAGAGGTTTTGACTCATTCAACATAGGTTTTGTCATTCCTTAAACAATCATATTTTTGTTAGGGCTGAGATATTAAATTAATATAACAACTAATGTCAACACATACATTATAAACATGGAATAAATGAAATAAAGTAAAGAACATTATAACACAGTGACACAAAATTTAACGTGGAAAACCCCTAAATGGGTAAAAACCATGGAAGAATAATCCACTATAGAGAAACTTTTTACAATACCAGTCCAATAAATCCCTCCTCACTTCTACTCCATGTGTTTACGTAATTTATCGATTGACATGATTATATCTAATATGACCTATAGCCATATTTAAATAACCCGAAGGGTTATAACCATATTAAGTGATGGGGCACACCTCACCAATTTAATTAGCTGATTAAATAAATTAATCAACCCCTAATATATATTTTATATTTAAATAATTTGAATATAATTTAAATATAGACTATATATTATGATGCACTTAATATTATAGTTCTAACACTCCCCTTTAATATTAATTGGGATCCATATGCCAACATTATCTGTTTGTATTTAAACAAAAGTTACAAATCCATAAACCCAAAATTTTTAGGCTAGCACATGTATTTTTAAAGGAATTATAACACCTTCATCTCGCTCAACTTACCTTTTGGCATAAAAGGATTTGGAATCCATAAATCAGACATATGATTTAAACTAAGCATGATTTGTGAGACTACATCTCACCGTTTCTCATGGAAATAATCTTATACAACATCTTTAGGAGTCTTTTATAACATAATGACCTCCTTTACAAACATATGCACATTGGCCTACATTTTCCTATAAACTCTATCAGTTCATATGTAAACTCTTTCTATTTACTTTAGATCATACAAGATATTTTACAATGATTTTAAACTAGAGTAGAAGTATAGAGGAGAAGGATTCAATCAACCAACCAACCATTAGGAGGTGGCATTGCCATGCACACTCCCCTTCAATGGAAAATTTGAAATCCCAAGCATTGCAAACACTTGCAATATTTTATAGCACATAATGAATCGTAAACATATCTACGTAATCTTGATCTTCAAAATTGGAGATCTTTATCATGTAGAGAACCTTCTCTTAGAAAACACACATATGAACTTCAATACACTTCATTCTCGATGTTGAACTGAATTCTTTATCAATATTAATACCACTCGACCATGACATAGAAGAGAAATACTTCCTTCACTTCCATGTGTATCTTTTCTAACAACCACTTGACCACATGGCTTCTTTTTGCTTCTATTGTACTTCTCTCGCCTCGGTAGAAGAAATAGAGACTATTGGTTGCTTTTTGTTGTTTCAAGTAATAGAACCTACACTAATTTGTTTTACCACAAATCCAGATATATATTTTATCCAACAAAAACCAACATTGTTTGAGTTATAATATCCATATAGACATCATAATAAGCATATAAATCATTATTGATTTCACTTTTAACCATATGTAAAAGTTAAATACTAGTTGTATAATAACTAACAATATGCTTAACAACTAACCAGGTTATATTAAAAATATGTTGAATTTTTTCAACATATTAATCTTGTAAAAATATATATTAGATGCAATTGGTATTGGACGTCTCCAATACAAACACAAAGACGTCCCCAAGTGTCATTTGATATGCATATAATAATATTTTAGTAATCACATACTAAGAAATATTTTTATCAAAAACATATATATCTTCATTATCTTATTCTAAGCCTTTTAAATAATGAGATAAGACTTGATAGATAACATATCTAAATAGATAATCAAATCATACAAGAATAATCACAATATTCACTAAAAACATGATCCACTAATTGTGGACACTTCCCATGGATTTAAGTGAAGTTTTTCTTAAAAAATGATCATGTAAGCACCCTTCAATACATTTCATAGGTGGAAAATTTAAGCATAGTCATGTCATATATGATCAATTTTTCATGCCAAAAATGAACAACAATTCTATTCTTGAATAAACTACCAAAAACGAAGCAAATTTTTAAAGTACATATAAGTCATTTTGTGTATGTTTTTAGTTGTAGTTACTTCTAGTTCATTTTCACTAACCCATCTGAGTTAATTATGAATGAAAAAAACAACTCATTTTCTAAAAAATAGAAAATATACTTTTCATTTAGAAGTAATTTATAAAGCTTTAAACCTCCCAAGAAGTAAGATAATATTGAAAGATTTAAACCTCCCAAGAACAAGAATTATCCTAAGGATGAAGAATTTCTTCTCTCAAATTGGAAGATTGATATTGAAAATGTCTAGAATCGAAGAACTTAAAATATTGACAAGTCTTCAATTCATTGGATCCCTCCTCTAAAATCTTGGTATAAACTCAATTTTATGGAGCCTTTAAGGGAAACCCAGAGAAAACTACTGGTGGAGGAATAATTCGAGATCATAAAGGCTATTTAGTTGCTTCTTGTGCTAGAAGAATGCGTAATTAGACTAATCACTATGCTGAAGCTTTATCAACTTTATGGGGTCTAAGACTTGTTAAGGATTACAAAATTCAGAAAATCATTGTTGAAGGTGATTCCTTGAATATTATAAATCATATTAATCAGATACACGCTCTAAGTTAGACTATTAAAGATTTCATTCAGGAATCTATTAATATATGCCATACCTTCAAAAATATTAAAATTGGTCATACATATAAAGAGGGCAACAAGGTGGTGAACACCTTAGCTAGTTATGGTACTATTAATAATTTCACCACTTGGGATGATGAAAAAAACCCCCACGAAAGTACATAATGATATTACCAAGGAAAATTATGAACATTCACATCTTATATAGAATCTCTAATGAGATTGTGTGGGATTTAATGGATAAAAAGACAGCACATGCAAGAGAAGTAATTTTAATTACTAACATCAAATTTCGCATGCTCGTCAGACTTGTAGTTGGATACTTAAAAAATGGTATAGGAAAAACAAAAACAACCTTTTTACGGGTGGTTTTCAGCAGGTAATTGTAGAAATAACAAAGGAAGAAATATGGGGAACTCCATGTCGATTTAGAGCCGCTGCGATCCCGCTTGGAAGGATAACACTGAGTTGTGGAATTATCTTCAAATGGGGGGCGTCTCTATCTTTATCGAGAAAATCCAAGGTCATGATCAACACATTTCAGTGTGTTTTGCCATAGATTGGAAGGACAAGAAGGTTAAATATGGAGGGAAAAGAGTGTTGATGAATGAGGAGCTAATTGCAGAGGTTACTGGTCTAGCTTTAGATGACATCTAGTTTTTCAGCAAAAGGGTTGACAAAAATGCTGAAGCAAAGAAGTTTGCTGACGCAGGGAGGAGATCATCTTTGTTACGATTGGCATTAAGGTAAGTTCCATACCGAAACCCTTCAATGAAATTACTAAAATGATGGTGTGGTTTATCTCCCTTGAAGGTCGCTACATTACTGTCCCCACAAAACACTTGGTATTCCTTAATCACTTCAGGAGAAATATTGTTGTTTTCTTCCCACACTATCTCTTGAATTATTTGGAATGCTCCATTCTTGACTTTCAAAAGCATACTAGGGCCATCCCCCTCCACTAGGGGCTCATATTTCTCCTTCACAAGCATTTCCTCATCAAATTTCTGCCATTCATTTCCCCGATGCTCCGCCCATTCCCATTCCCATTATTCCGACTACCAACCCAACCAACTCTTCCGAAGATCGAAATGTCAAGGCTAATAACCCTGCACCCCAAAAAGCAACCCCACCTCCAAATGGCCATGTCCTTGAGTAACAAAGATATGTAAATGGTTCACAATATTTTGCACATCATTAATGTAGGGCATGACAATGCTTCTAAACAAGAGAGGAAAATATTATCCCCTTAATGGAAATCTTTGGAAAATGAGGTAGAAAGTATTAAGAAAGATATGCATCGATTAAATAAGAAAAAGGGAAAATAAAGTTGAATGAGGATGTGGGTTTTGGCACAGATCAGATGAAGAAATATACAAAAAATTGAACTCCCTGGATAATAGATTGGGAGGTCTAAGGATAGACACGATCACAATATGGCCATCTTCAAAGCTATAAGTGAGTTTCTTGAACAACATGTTAGAAGCATCACAATGTTGAGTGGAGTCCTTGAGGATATTTGGGGTACAGAAAAGGAGAGAAATAAGGTCATCTCGTAGCTGAACGTTAATGATCCAACACATATCACCACTCTGGCGCTTTTTACCTCCTACAGATGATCAAATCAAGGATTGAAAGGGCTTTGAAGAAATAATACCTCCTGGGTAGGCTGGAGGTGTTCAAGTTGTTTTGTTTCTAATAGTATGTTATTTTTTTGCTGTTTAGTTGCAGTTATGTCCATGTCTTGATTTTTATTAGTAGCTTCTCTTTTGACTACTTTGTTGGACTTATTATAATATCTAGATTCAGATCCTATTTTGCTACTTTTTCATGTTGATCTAGATGTTGAGTCTTTTTGTAACAAGGTATAGTCCCTTCAAAACTATTTGCCTTTAATAAAAAAGAGAATTAATTTATAAAACTATTATATTAACATTATGGTTATTCTCATCATTTTCATCTTGATTTATCAATTGAAAAACTGATTAGACCCCATTTTCACATAAAATAAAATATAAATAATTAATGAGGATTAAAAAAGCAAAGTTAATAGAAATCCCCCTGTCATTGTTTAATCCTCACATTTGAAAAAATTGATCAGTTTACGTCGTAAATGGAGGTACTATCAAGTAGATAATCTATACACAAATGTATTAGTATAATATTAACATTAAATTGAAATCGAGTGAAAATTTTATTAGTTTTATATCTAAATGACGATGATGATTTAGTTGTCGTGTCGCAAGATAATCATTTCAAAAATAATTTATCTAATTACATTTCCATAGTTTAAAACTAATAAGAATTAAATTCTATTTTAAGTTAAAAAAATAAGAAAAAATAATTTAAAAACAATAATATACGGGGGAAAAAATGGAGCTATGCTCTTATGTTTGTGTTTGGCTCGGCTATGTTGGTAACCCAACTAGGCTAGTTCACATTATAAAAGGTCAATTTAACTTGCTATACATTATTTTTCATGTGCTACACATTACCATTCCAACACATGCACTATATCTCCCACCAAACATAGCGCATTTCAAATTCCAAAGCGGCCCACTAAAATTTACAATAAAACAATCCAAATGTGGCGCAACTACATTTGGAATTGTAAATACTCGGGATTATAATTTTTTTTAAATACCTTAGTGTCCCCAATGTGGGACTATAGAACAAAAGAATATCAAAATAAAAACTATCATATGAGAATAATAATAATAATGGTTTTTACAGTCCACGATGCCGGGCGGCCTGTTTTTGGGTCTACAAGCGGCTTATAGCATATGGGACTACCTTGTACTCACGTGCGGGAGGCAACTAACTTTGCTACAAACAAGGCGTACATACCCTACCCCCTGCAGGATTTGAACTTGTGACCTCTATTTCAAGAGCACATGTTCTTCACCATTAGGCCAACTCAGGTAGGCGGGAGTAGACCAAGGTGGCCATGTGGTCCAAGGGGGAGAAGGGTTGACCACCAAAATTAAAGCGCCCCTTTGTGAATCACATAACTCATAAAGATTAAATCATCTTTGATTAAATCATATAAAATGTGGGGTTGAACATTAGACCGAAAAACAAAATATGACCTATTCCCAAGTATTTAATATGATAAAGACATACCACGTAATAAAACAAGGCAATGATATGAAAACCTGTCAAAGATGAATTTTTTTGGTGTGAAGGAGGACTTTGTTATGAAGGTACAAATGGACAAGGTAAGAGGAAGTTGCTTTCTTTGTGTATTTGTTGTGTGTGATTGGATGTTGCAAAGGTCATTGTCTTGTTCAATCGGTTGTTGACACATGTTTGGAACGTGTTCTTTGAAAGTGCATGAGTGAAGGGCATGTGGGACATATTGGTGTAATTAATTGAAGTTACCTACTTGCAAAGATCCGTAAATAGAGAAAATTAATGTTTAAATTTTTCTGAAGAAGCAATCTATTAAAGCCAAGGATTACAACTCCTTGCGGGAATGGTTGAAATTATACATTATTGTTTTTTTAAAGATTGTTGTGGATATAACAAGAGGACTGTTTAGAATCATGTAATTTTTTCAAAGGAAATTAGATACTAAGTTTTGAACATGTCCCAAGAAGGCTCGATCCAAAGCGCATTAAGCTATATGGGAGGTTGTCTTTGGGGCATTCTAGTAGTTATCTTTATAGATCTCTAATTGTCGGAGGATTCCAGATTCAAGGTTCTATTTCATAAATACGCCGCCATGTGGTGGCTCTGTCTGCATTATGAGGTTTAGAAGGAAGTAATGAAATCTTGGGTGGGAACCGAACCACCCATCATGGTAATGCATTATATGAAGAGATTATTCATACATTGAAACTTATTTAATGTGGGCATGTTGCCACATTGCTTTTCTTGTCGAAATAAAGTTGGGAAATCTATTGAGAACATGCCCTTCGTATTGTATTTATTTTTGGTGAGAACCCAAGTTACGGCCATGGCATGGTAAATGGAGTGTTACCATTGTGGTTGAGCAAGAACTATTCCATTTCCTCTTCTTTTGTTCCTATATTGTGAGGTGTTGCCACAAAAGATGATGAGTGTTCATATGTTTCATCAAAGTTAGTGGGAACATCAATACCATGAGTTGTAGAGGCACTTTTCATTTGGCACAGTTCCACTATGGATGTGTTAAGAGAGGTGGAAACATTTGAAGACTTAGATGGTAGAGAGGAAAGGGTGCCATCGTCGATTAAAAAATATTTGTAATAGGGATCGTGTTGGATTTTATATTACAAGGCTTCCCAAACACAAGATCTACTAATGTAGAAATCATAATTTTTAAAATTATATCCTTCCCTTTGTATGAGAACTATGTCCAAATCTCCAAGGTGGTGGGGTAGGTACTTTTCTATTGAAGTAATGTTTTGTGGGAAACTTATGGTGTGTCTTGAGTATTTGTATTTCCCGCCACGTACTTGGGAGACTTGTAGGAATGGATTAACTCATGTGATAAGAATATCCTCAATTTGGGTTAAAGATGCAAGAATGGTAGGTTGCTTTTCAGGGTCCATGTTGTTCCATGAAGAGAAGATCTGGTCTTGTTTTTAAGATTTGCATTTTTATGAAGGGAAAGCCTTCAAAGGATTTTTTTAATTCTAGGGTAATTTTCCAAATAGATTGAGCAAGTTTGGATGTTCGCCAAAAAATCTATTCTTTTGCAAAGCGACGTTGGGCTTGATATCGATCAATGACGAGGGTGAGAATATGGGAAATATCGTGTATTGGAAGGGGTGAGGTGTTCTGTTTGAGTCATTTGTGGATTAAAAGGTGGAAAGTAGTTAGAAGGAGAGGAGAAACTAGTTATACATGTGCGATGAACCGAAGAAAGGTCGGTACTTGAGATAGTTTCATGTGGCGTCCTAGATATTTAAGGAAAAGTGGTAGTAGTTAGCGAAGATGGCTTCGTACGGAAGAAATTGGCATGCTCATGAAATTTTGTTTCCATGGAAGTTACATGTGGAATGTTGGTTGGAAATTATTTAGTAGTTGTATTTTATGGAAAGATTGGAATGCCAGGGAATCGTAGGTTGTTGATCGATGTAAGTTAAAAGATATTAGATATTTTCATTGTTCTATGCTCTAATTTACGACGTCATTGCTCAACACTTATGTGTACTTTATTTTTGTGTAGTTCTCTCTTCGTTGGGCTCATTTTGTAGGAGTTGACATGATTGCGAAGTCACAGACTTATGGAGTACCACATGTTGAAAAAAATCATGTGGGTTAGCAAGGAACAATACATTGTTTGATGACATACAAATGCGAAATAAGTCAAAATATAAAACTATATACAATTGTAATGCATGTGGAGTTCCAATGGGAAATACACGTAAGAGGTAACAATTTGAGTATAGAAAAACTACATTTTTTTAAAGGAAGAGAGTATTAGATATATAGAAACATATAGTGCGATGACATAGTATACAAGGATGCAAATACGTACATAACAAAAGTGCAAGTAATTTTTATTTATTTTCTTAAAAGTACTTACAATCCACATAGTAGTAGGAGACAATAGTATGTCAGTGTATAAGGGAATACAACAATTTTCTTTTGAAGCGGGAAAAAAGTGAAACATAGATATGAAATAAGAAACATAGCGGTGATAGTTCAAAGTATAGAATGGGATGGGTGAGGGTGTAATGTTTGAAGGGACGGGTGGGTTAGAAATCCTTGCGTAAAGGTTATGGAGGAGTTGCACTATTTTCTACTTTCTTTGAACTGAGGATGACACATTTCAATCTGTTGTTTCTGCAGTATGTCTCTTTTTCAGTGAAAGTGTGAAGCAATATTCATTTCCGATGACATTACTTATAATTTCACTAGTCACATCTTCGTCTATAGACAATATATGGAGGTCACTAGCTGCAACACCCATGATTAACTCAATTGTCTCATCAAAAGTGGTAACTGATTGAAGTTCTCTTGTTGGGTCCTTTAGATCGATCCTCGAGTGCATATCTATAATCATAGTTTTGAACTTGTACGTTGCGTAACTCAACAAGATATTGAAATATTGATAGATATTTCAAATTGATTAAACAAGATCATATGATCTGCACTTCATATATGCAAATAACGAAAAAACAACAAAACCAAAGGTGAATATTATTTTTAGTAGATAATACTGAGAATAAGAGTAGCTTATCTATGTTAATAAATGTTCTCTGTGCATGGAATTATATCATTGAAAGCTGAAGTTTCCTTGACTCCTCTACCTCATTCTATGTATGGACGTTCCACAAGAATGGAAGTAAATCATAAAAATAAGGTGTGAAGAATATGGAGGAGGCTACAAAACTTGGCATAAACAAATAGAAACAGGGAGAAGCTCAGCCAGAGGAGTTCTGGAAGGATCAACAACAACATGTAAGGATTCAGATGGTAGTTCTTCTCCCACTAGTAATATTAGTGATTCATTTTTAGGGACACCGATTATCACTTCTCCCTCACGCTTACATTCTAATGTGGGGGAATGAAAAAGGGCAAGGCCGCAAGAGCTCTCAATGGCGAAACTTCTTGCAGATGTGGAAACAGGATTGTAGACACTAAAATTTTCCTCCGTAATTTCTATTTCATTAATGTATGTATTAGGAATATGATGTTGTTAAGTATAATTAGTAGTAGCGTCTGATAGAAGATAACGGCACCGTCAATACGGTGCCACCAATAATGTGGAGTACGGTATGATCAAAGTACAATAGGAATGTTGTAAAAAGTAAATATTTGTCATAAGTGGTCCGGTAATGTTAAAATGTCAAAGTTTGGGTAATTAGAGAAGTAGGGTCTACGTGATTAGGAATTAGAAATATTATATTGGTAATAAGGACAAGGAGTGAGGTCATAAATATTTTGTGTATTTTATTTGTAAAAAGTCTAAAAATGTGGAACCCATGTAAAATGATAAGGTTTATCTTATCTTAGAAGATAAGCTTACATGTACAGATAAGAGTTAAGGTATGGAATATGATTCGTCAGAGTGGATTTCTTATCCTATCTTAGAGATAAGATGGATAAGCTTGGAAGTTCTATAAATAGAGAGGCTACCCCCCTCATTTAGCATAGAAGGAAGTAGTGAGAAATATTGTAGGAAGTGTGCGAAGGAAGCCATCAGTTTAAAGGTGTGTTGAAGAAGCCATTAAGAGGTGTAATTGTAAAGTTTCTCCCATAGTCTTGGTGAAAGACAAGTGAAGTCAATAACACTTGAAGTACCTCATGGGTGAGATTGTAACAGTTTCATGTTAATATTATAATTTATTTTGATATTTTAGATTTGTCATCATTCTGTCTTATCATAGTCGATGGTATTCTTGTGTTATGTTGTTGTTTTGTTTTCAGATTACATTCACCAAACTAAAGGCTATGCATTAGTAAATAATCATAGCACGAGGAGTTCCCGGTGAAGAATTATCATAGTGCCGGATTGGTGATGACATTTTGGTTCCGTTGCCAGGACCATTCCTCATTGGTGGATTTTCTGGAGAGATATTCCCACTTAGTCAAAAAATCAATTAGAGGGTAACCTTATTTTTACTGTGCATAGTAGTTACCATGGTAAAGTCATTTTTGCCATGAATAGTAGTTACCATGGTAAAGTCATTTTTGCTGGAATAGTATTTACCACAGTAAAGTCACTTTTTACCATGAATAGTATTTACCGCAGTAACTTCACTTTTTACCGTGAATAGTGTTTACCACAGTAAAGTCAGTTTTTACCGCAGTAAGTCAAGTTTTACCATAGTTTACCGTGGTCATTTCTATTTTATTGTAGAAAGGTGTAAAGTCACTTTCTAGTATAGTGATTCCAATTATTTGTACACATAAGTCTTGTTGATTGTACTTGTGAGTTGGTATTTCATGGTGGTTACTTTTGAAAATGGGAAAGATTCCTATTTTTTCAACTCAATCTAATGAAGATGCTTCTTCTTTCATTCAAGAATTTAAGCGATCTTGTATTTGTAATGGCCTTATAAGAAGGGAACAATGGACTGAATTTTTTCCTACCTTTTTGGATGGTTCAGCACTTAGGTGGTTTGAAACACTAGGTGATAATGTGAAAAATTCATGGGATTTATTAACCGAAAGTTTTCTTGAAGAATTTGGTGAACAACAAAAATATGCAGATCTCATGATCGAGATCACAAAGCTATCCCAAGGAGAGAAGGAGAAGATAAGGGATTATCATGCTCGTGTTCTAGAGCTAAGGAGGAAGCTTGATGCCCAGATCCGGAAGGAAGGACTAGCGGATGGGTTGATGAATGGCATGGATAATCTCCTCTGTAAGCACTTCATTCTTGGGATGAAGCCAGAGATCAGACAACGAGTGAAGTATGACCACCTAGCTACCATTGAACAAGCAAAGGAGATTGCAAGAAGGCAAGAAGAAAGCATGGAAGAGGAGCCCAAAGAAATTGTTGCTAAAGTAGAGCCTACACCAGCACCTTTGGTCCAGAATCCACAACCACTCCCGGTGAGCAAAAATATTTCTCCTAGTACATCTACTGAGTATGAAGATCTGCTCAAAAAGATGGGTCAGTTAACTATTAATCTTCTTCAAGGAAAGGAATTTAGTTCTCAGGGAGGAGATAGAGGTCCAAAAAGAAATATTTCTGAAGTTGTTTGTTATGGTTGTTATAAAAAGGGTCATTATAAGTATAATTGTCCAGATAGAGCTTCTACATCTGGTAAAGGAGATAATGATAAAGGAAAAGCACCTGTGAATTCTTTTGATGTAGTAGATAAGAGCAGAAATAATGAAGTAGATGTGTTTGTAACAAAAAGAAAGAAAGAAAGAAAAAGATAATCAAGATGGAAATGATCCTAAGAAGATGAAAGAAGAAACTAGTAAGAAACATAGGAGAACAAAGTTGGGTGTGCAGGATTTTCTGATTTCACAGGGGCAAGGACCATACTCCATCTTGGAAGATCTGTCTAAAAGGCCTGCAAATATTACATATGGTCAACTCTTGGCTATGTCTTCTGAGAAGAGGCGGGAGTTGCGAGGTGGACTCAATGCTCGAAGAAGGAAGGAGGTTGAGGTCCCTGTTTTGGAGGCAGAGGCAGATCCCTATGCTCCACAAGCTGAGGTATTATGTAATGGTATTTCAATTCATGATGTCTTAGTTGATGGAGGTACTGCAGTTAATGTAATGACCAAGTCTGTAATGAATATGTTGGGTTTAAAAATTGATCGCCCTTCAACACTTATGTTAAGGTCATTAAATAAAGGAAAAACTAAACCAGAAGGTGTAGTTTCAAATGTGGCAATATCTGTTATGGGTGTGGTAGACTTTCAGGTGATGAAAAATGGTACTGTTGCATACCCAATCTGCTGGGAAGACCATGGCTAAGGAGATTTCATGCAAGAAACTACTTTGGAATGAAGGTTTCATGACACTTGGATGTGGTAGAGAGAGGGTGAAGATAAATGTGATCCCTCGACATCATAAGGCAGAACCTGTGGATTCAAGTGATGAAACTGATGATTGGACATCCTCTGATTACTCTAGTACCAGTGAAGTGGACTTCGAAGATGAAGAAAGTGAGGTTGATGTTTCGAGTCATGGATATCCTTCCAGTCACACCAACTCATGACCCCATAAAATTATCGAAGAAGAAGTTGATGATCGTCTCCAAAAATAAAGATTGGTGATCTTTGTGATGGAGAGTGAGAAGGAATCCTACCTCCGGCTCTTTCAAGGTACATACACCTATTCACTTTTGATTACAAGGAACTCCATCAAGTAAGTTGGGTAGAACATTCTATTGAGTGGTAGATGGTGCTAAGCCCATAAAGCAAATGCCATATAGAATGAATCCTAATTTTTCCAAGACCTGTAAAAGAAGAAATAGATAAGTTGCTTGATGTAGGATTCATATTTCTTTGTGGAGAATTCGAGAATGGGTTTCTCCCATTGTGATCTCAATAAAAAAGAATGGGAAGCTACGCATTTGTGTTGATTACGGGAAGCTCAATAAGGCAACAAAGAAGGATCATTACCCTCTTCCATTTTCGGATAAGATCTTGGGCCGAAGTAGGCTGGCCAGAGTGTTATAGTTTTGCTGATGGATATAGTGGCTACAACCAAGTTCGTATAGCAGAGAAAGATCAGCTGAAGACCACGTTCACCACTCCTTGGGGAATGTTTGCTTATAGAGTTATGCCTTTTGGGTTGTGTAATGCTCTAGCAACATTCCAGTGTTTGATGAATAGGGTGTTCGAACCCTACATTGGGACCTTCATCAGAGTATTTCTGGATGATTTTTGCATCTATGGGAGCAAGTTGGACCACCTGCACCAAATGGAGACAACATTTCAAAGGTTAGATGAAGCACAAGCCTCACTAAACCCTACAAAGTGTGTCTTTGGATGTTCTAAAGGCGTTTTGTTAGGGCATGTTGTATCCAGAGATGGTATTGGTACTGATCCTAATAAAGTTTCAAAAATCAAAGATTTACCATTTCCTCTTAATAGAAGTAAGTTGAGATCATTTTTAGGCCATGTGGGTTACTATAGAAGGTTCATCAAGAATTTCTCAAAGATTGCACAACCACTAACCCAATTCTTGAAGAAGGATGTTACTTATGAACCAAGAAATAAGGCGCATGAAGCTTTTGGACAACTGAAGGAAGCCCTGGTGTCTTCACTTGTTTTGAAGAATCTAGATTGGAGCAAGCCATTCATTGTGTACACTGATGCCTCAGATACAACACTAGGAAGTACTTTGAGCCAAAAGGATGAAAATGGGAATGAACATCCAATTTACTTTGGGAGCAGACAAATGAGCAGTGCTGAGGTAAATTATACTGTAACTGAAAAAGAGGCTCTGGCTATCATTTTTGTTGTAAAGAAGTTTAGAAATTACTTGCTAGGGAAAAAATTTCTAGTTGTAACAGATCATCAGGCTCTAAAATATATTGTAAATAAGCCTAACCCATCAGGGAGGATAGCAAGATGGATAATTTTTCTACAAGAATTTGAATTTGATATTATAGATAGGCCAGGAAAGAAGCATGTCAATGCAGATGCACTCTCTCGAGCCTATGATGGTTTAGGATCATCTTGTGATGATGATGATTTCCCCGATGCAACCTTGTTATCCCTTGACACAATCCCTAGTGAATACATAGATATTTGGAATTATCTGAATGAATTCAAGTTTCCTGATGGTGCCAATGCAAAGACTAAGAGAAAGATTACTCAAGCCAGTCGTCCATATTCTATTTTGCATGGAGTATTATTTCGAATAGGACCTGATGGACAATACAAGAGGGCAGTTGGACATGATCAAGGGAAGGAGCTGCTAGAAGAATTCCACAATGGTACATGTGGAGGGCACTTCTCTGGAAAACTTACAACAAGAAGGATCTTGGATGCAGGTTATCACTGGCCCACTCTTTTTAAAGATTGTTATAATTATTGTAAGACATGTGATATTTGTCAAACACATGGTAACCGTAAGACTTCATCAACTCCATTATGTCCTATTCTTCCCCTTGGTCCCTTTGAAAAGTGGGGAATAGACATTGTAGGTCCACTTCCAACTACATCACGCCAAAATAAGTATATTGTAATTGCCTGATTATTTAACCAAGTGGGTTGAAGCTAGGCCATTGAAAACAACTTCTATGGATGAAGTGGCAAGGTCCATGTATGAACGCATTGTCACTAGATTTGGTTGCCCATTAGAAATTGTAACAGGATCAAGGAAGCCACTTCATTAATGAGGTGGTAGAAGCCCTAGTCAATAAGTTTTCTATTAAGCACGGGAAGGAAACAACATACAAGCCAAGCACAAATGGACAGTGGAACGAACAAATTTTGTGTTGTGTCAAATTCTAGCAAAAGATGTAGCCTTGCAGGTACATAAATGGGATAAAAGGATTCATGCAGCATTGTGGGCATATAGGGCAACATCAAAGTCAGCAACAAGATACTCCCCATTTAGTTGGCCTATGGCATTGATCCATTCTTCCTATTGAGTTTGATATTCCCACACTGTGAGAGTTATGAAAAATGAAAGGATGGATGAAAGTGATTCAGTAAAATAAAGGTTGGTACATCTTCATTTGTTGGAGGAAATGAGAGAAATAGCAAAGGATACAAGCCATAAGAAGAAAATGAAGTAGAAGGAATACTTTGATCAAAAGATCCGGTGGTCTCCATTTCATGTGAATGACTTGGTTCTAGTATATGATTCCAGATACAAAAAAAGAAGACAGAGAAAATTTCTTCCAAAATGGATGGGGCCCTACAAAATAGCAGCTGTGCATGAAAATGGTACGTACCAACTGGAGGAATTGGATGGCACTCCCATTACGAAATGGGTCAACCATGACAAGTTGAAGATTTTCCAAGCACCAGAATAGTCTACTCCGAGGACGAAGTAGAAGCTAGGAAGGGGGAAGATGTCGACACTAAAATTTTCCTTCGTAATTTCTATTTCATTAATGTATGTATTAGGAATATGATGTTGTTAAGTATAATTAGTAGTAGCATCTGATAGAAGATAACGGTGCCGTCAGTATGGTGCCACCAATAATGTGGAGTACGGTAATAGTCAAAGTACAATAGGAATGTTGTAAAAAGTAAATATTTGTCGTAAGTGGTTCGGTAATGTTAAAATGTCAAAGTTTGGGTAATTAGAGAAGTAGGGTCTACGTGATTAGGAATTAGAAATATTATATTGGTAATAAGGACAAGGAGTGAGGTCATAAATATTTTGTGTATTTTATTTGTAAAAAGTCTAAAAATGTGGAACCCATGTAAAATGATAAGGTTTATCTTATCTTAGAAGATAAACTTACATGTACAGATAAGAGTTAAGGTATGGAATATGATTCGTCAGAGTGGATTTCTTATCCTATCTTAGAGATAAGATGGATAAGCTTGGAAGTTCTATAAATAGAGAGGCTACCCCCCTCATTTAGCATAGAAGGAAGTAGTGAGAAATATTGTAGGAAGTGTGCGAAGGAAGCCATCAGTTTAAAGGTGTGTTGAAGAAGCCATTAAGAGGTGTAATTGTAAAGTTTCTCCCATAGTCTTGGTGAAAGGCAAGTGAAGTCAATAACACTTGAAGTACCTCATGGGTGAGATTGTAATAGTTTCATGTTAATATTATAATTTATTTTGATATTTCAGATTTGTCATCATTCTGTCTTATCATAGTCGATGGTATTCTTGTGTTATGTTGTTGTTTTGTTTCAGATTACATCCACCAAACTAAAGGCTATGCATTAGTAAATAATCATAGCACGAGGAGTTCCCGGTGAAGAATTATCATAGTGCCGGATTGGTGATGACAGGATCGATCCATTGACTATCCACTTTTCCTCCACGAAGTGGGTCTAGGCATGCTCGGAGTAATAATAATTCTGTCGGTTTCCATTCGAGAACTGACTCCTTCGATCAGAGCAAAGATAATCAATCTTTCTGCAATCAGATTTGGACTTTGGAGAAACATTTGATAGATTTAACTTCAAATCCATCTTGGAAGTGCTTTTCACTTGAGGAACTTGAGTCTGCTACAAACAAGTTCAGCCCAGGTTTGTGAATCATGCCAGCTTTCTCTATTTTCTTGTAAAATATAGGGTTCATCAAGAACTGAATCAGTAGTGTCTTCACTCTCCATGCGGAGTAGGAGACCCCTGCCAACCGGAGGCATTCACAAGAATCTCAAAGGCCTCCTTAATCACACAGTTGTAGCCATAGTTTTTGTTTCCCCTTTAACTTTTCCCATCACCTCCAACAGAGTGAGGTGAGGACCATATGCCTCCATTGTCTGCGCCCTAAACACCTTCACCACGCTAGAATCCACAGGGACCATTCACGGCCATGCCTCCTTCCGATCGGAGTCACTCATCACCCAATACATGCAAACCACCACCATAATAATTATAATATAACACAGAAACGTGAAAAGAATGAATTTTTGTAGCAATACTTGCTTACTTTGTCGTGCAGACTAATTTGGATGTTTGGTTTCTTTGAATGGCGGAAAAAGGTGTGTCTAGGGCCATTTTCCTCGTGTAAGTGAAATCTCGGGTGTAAGAGGATTCAAACTGGGGATATGTCAAAGCCAATGCTGTGAAAATTAAAATGATTTCTGCTGCTCAAACCTTGTAGTTTCAACATGAAAAAAATTATGAATTTCAAAATGCAAATAAATCCATGAAAGTACATAATGATGTGGAAAAATTCAAAGATTTGTAGGGAATCCATTCTTGAGCCCAACAACACCAATCAAACCTGTCATAAACAGTGACAGTCTTAAATGCAATGGAGGACAAATTCTTTCTCACAAATAGTGCCAAATAAAGGGGTCAGCCAATGAAATGGAACTCAAGTACAATATTGGAAAATTAAACTTTAGCCCAATTTCAAAATAATCCACATGGCAACATTTGATTGAGGAAAGAGAAATAGATTAATTGTAAAGGTGAAAACAATATCCATGCCTTCGACAGGATAATAAAAATATAGTAATAAACAAAAAAAAAAAAAAAAAAACTTTCATAATCACTAGCAATCGCATGCGTTCAATGCAATGTGAATTCCAAATGGTATATGTTATTTGATTTAGAGGTATAGTTATTACTTTTGTAGGTTGATGTTGATAAGGGGTGTGATTGATTTTGTAAGTGTAGAAATATATATGAGCCACTTAATTTTAAGGTTGTTTCTACATTTCAAACTTGTTACAAATTTGTACATGAATACATTTGATACCGTTTTTGATAGTTAATTAATTTTATAGTTGATGTTGTATGTATTTAATTTAGGTTAATTGTGTTAGTTGTGCATCGGTTGTTCGGTTGGTGTTTTGTTGAAAAACCTTTATTGTACAGTTGATAATGTGTGTGATTGATAGTGGTAGTGTAGGAATATAGATGAAACATTACATTGAAAGGTTGTATGTGTACATTTAATTTTGTTACAGATTCGTACATTTAAAGTTGCAAATCATATTTCACAACATCAAATACATGAAGATCTACGTACACATAATGAGACATGTATACATTTGCAATATTTATATCATGAATGGTAGCCTTTAGTGGGAAATTTTAGTTTCAATAAACATGATTACATTTGATACCCCTTGAACAGGAGTGCCGCTTTGGATACAAGAAGTGTTGAGTATAGTAGTAGTGGAGGTGCTATCAAAGTAGAGGGTAGTATTTACAATGGGTTGAGTGATAGTAGTCTTTCTTCCTCCTTTATTCTTGCTCCAAGTGTTGGTACATGTGCCATATTTGAGTACCTTTCGAATGAAAAAGTAGGTGAAATGCATAGATTTGCAAGTGAGGGAACTCTGTAGAAAGTTGTGAATGTTAGTCCTTGCTTTCAATGGTTCCAATGTCGATAGTTTATCTATGCAAAGTAAGTCCCTGGGACTTGTGGATAGTTATTCCCCATGCCATTTTAATTAGCAATTGTCTTTGATTCCCTCTCAAAATATGGGGCATGGGAGTATGTAACGGGTTAAAGGCATCCCAACATGGGCTGATGTATCTATCAAATTTGACAACAAATAAAGGTAATGCTGATGGTGGCATTGTTGCGTTGTAGAGACAATGTTGGTGATTGTTCTTGCATTGCCATTTATGAGGCTGCGTCAACCCATAAATTTGCAATAAGCATGATTTTTTTTTACACAACAGAAGTTTGTGTTCCAAATGATCATCATCAAGACCTCTTGTTACTTTCAGCAATGGATTGGGCGATCAAAACGTTCAATGCCTTTAACATCTGAAGGTTGTAGGAGTCCACAAGATCATTTTTTGATACAAATTTGGTGCATCCTTAAAATTGTTGAGCTCCTATTGAGTTAGGTGCATGTATATGTGATTTATTAGGAGTTCCCAATCCTCAATAAGAGGGGTTGAATCTCGCATGTGGAGTAATAATTACAAAATGAAATATGTACATTGGTTGTTCCTTGTTGTCAAAATATTGTTTGTAATGTAATGGAAGAATGGGATCCCTTCCAAAGGGTGGCTCCATAGGAATTACTTGCATAAAGAGGAATGTCCAAAACCGATGGTAATTGGCCGAGGATGTCGAGGAGGATGATTGATCTTTTCCCAAATTCAAATTTTTTTGAGTTTGGGAAAGCTTCGCATAGCCTAATGTCAAATTTGCTTAGAAACTTTGGGCTGATGAAATTTCAACAACTCTTGAAAAGATGATAATGCATCGCTTGCCTTCAAGGAGTTTTAGTTATTTAATTAGAATATGCAAGGCTACGTGGATTGTGGATGCAGAGATGTTGAATGCTTAAAACACGGTAGGGGCGAGAAAAAGTAGAGGTGAGGGATATGTTGATGTTGGTGTGAATGAATTCTAGATTTTATTTATCAAAAATAATTTTCTGTGCCATCTGTTCCTTGAATTATCAATCTTAGTAGAGGTAGAAGGGTTTTGTTTGATGAATAGTGTAGTATGGTATCAAGAGCTAGTTGTTTTTCTGAAGACAAAAGAAGTGTGGAATATGGTGGTGTGGAATGCATGTTGTTGTTGATTTTGTCTGCGTTTTCTCTCTTGATGAATGATGAATCATTATCCAAAAATCTTGCGGAACTTCATGTATGCTACAATTATCATGTATGTTGAAATATCTCTTCCCAACATATCAAGACTATCAAGACCTGTGGTGTTTTCTAGACGAAGTTGTGCAAAGACATGCCATTCATTGGTTCGTGTTGAATACCGCATTCGACCTCTAAGTCATAACTAACATTTGTAGAAATTCCGTATCTGTGGTAGTGCATAAAACATGCCATGGTCTGTAGTTTTGTTTGAACATGTCCAAGGTGCCATTGATGTCATGTGGGGTTGAGCCAAATTTAGAGGTAATATTTCTGAAAGGTTTGTATAAAAGGATTTCTGACCAACAGAAAAGTTTATATGATATTGAATCCTGAGCTAGGACATCCACAAATCTCAGGTGGAGCCAAAAATGTCTTGAGTCAGTCACCTTTTCCATTTATCACCTTTACGGTTCTTGTTGTAGCTCCAATCTCAAGCAACTTGAATAAGTGGTAGGTGTTCCATGGTTATAGGATGAACTTTATTTGCATCCAAGAAAGCGTTTGTTTGTTTTGCATCGACATCAATTTCAATGACATGTCTCAGAATTATTTTTCCAACATTTAATGATACAAATGAATGACTGCACATAACAAGTAGAAATTTTGGCAGCATGTGGCATGTTTCTTGTGCACTTATGTCATGTTCAACAAATATTTCTATGAGCATTTTATAGATCACAATATGTATTGGAGAATTTGTGTTAGAATCTCTTGAAAATATGGATAACATTTGTTGATATGTTTCTAAACTTTGCTCGACTTTCACAACATATTTTATAATATACTTAAGAATTACATGGCTGGAAAGTACCAATTGAAATCGACATTTTCTCTCCATATGTATATCATAGTTTGATTGTGGATGTTTAATCTATCATCATTTATGAAAGGGAGGTACTTAATTTTCCCATCACTTTCAATGAGCAAGGATGCGTAGGTTGCAATGCCGGGGGCATTGTACCGCACTACAACTATCACCGCTTTCTACGTAGGTATGTTTTCTTTGAACATTTAGTGTGGTGTTGAACACGATTAAGCAGTTATTCAAGGTCTACATGTGGGGAGGAGGATAGAATTTGTGTTGTATCTAGAAAAAAGGGTCGTCTAGGAGTGACCTATGGATAAAATCCAAGTGGTTACAAGCTGGATGGGGGTTCAAGGAAGACACGAACTTAGCAAAGTATTTCTTTCCTCAATAACTGTTGTATCCTCCCAGTCCATTTTGTCAACTTTAGGTGCATTCTCGAGCCACAATAAACCATGGACATGTGTGGAGCCTCTATGTTTCCATTCATACCTGCGAGATGAGGGAACATAAATATTAGCTATGTAGTTTGGAATTTTATTTGAAATAAGTAGATTTGATTACCTATACCAAAAGTCTACTACTTCAAGTTCCTTCGTAATATTTATTCATGAGATATTATTAATCGTGATGTAGGTATGTTGATACTTGATGAGGGTTAGAGATAATGTTAAGTGTTCTCCAATGCTTTACGGCTCAAGGATCAGTTGGGCATTCACCAGACATAATATTGTGGAGATTTGGCCATTTAGTGTCTACAACACTTAAAGTGAAGAATAAGGTTGGTGTCCCCAATTATTCTACCATATTTTAAAGCTTTCTTATACTTTTTTCCTAGAATGAACATGTCCAAAGAAGGCTCGATCCAAAGTGCATTAAGCTATATGGGAGGTTGTCTTTGGGGCATTCTAGTAGTTATCTTTATAGATCTCTAATTGTTAGAGGGATTCAGATTCAAGGTTCTATTTCATAAATACCGCTACGTGGACTGGCTCTTGTCCTACATTATGAGGTTTAGAAGGAAGTAATGAAATATTGGGTGGGAACCAGAAGCACCCATCATGGTAATGCATCAAATGAAGAGCTTATTCATACATTAAAACTTATTTAATGTGGGCATGTTGCCACATTGCTTTTCTTGTCGAAATAAAGTTGGGAAATCTATTGAGAACATGCCCTTCGTATTGTATTTAGTTTTTGGCAAGAACCCAAGTTCTGGCCATGGCATGGTAAATGGAGTGTTACCATTGTGGTTGAGCAAGAACTATTCCATTTCCTCTTCTTTTTTCTTGTATTGTGAGGTGTTGCCATGAAAGATGATGAGTGTTCATATGTTTCATCAAAGTTAGTGGGAACATCAATACCATGAGTGTAGAGGCACTTTTCATTTGGTGCGAGCTTACACTATGGATGTTTTAAGAGAGGAGGAAACATTTGAAGACTCGGATGGTAGAGAGGAAAGGGCGCCATCGTCGATTAAGAAATATTTGTAATAGGGATCGTGTTGGATTTAATATTACAAGGCTTCCCAAACACAAGATATACTAATGTAGAAATCATAATTTTTAAAATTATATCCTTCCCTTTGTATGAGAACTATGTCCAAATCTCCAAGGCGGTGTGGTAGGTACTTTTCTATTGAAGTAATGTTTTGTGGGAAAATTATGGTGTGTCTTGAGTATTTGTATTTCCCACCACGTACTTGGGAGACTTGCTAGAATGGATTAACTCATGTGATAAGAATATCATCAATTTAGGTTAAAGAAGCAAGAATGATAGGATGCTTTTCGGGGGTCCATGTTGTTCCATGAAGAGAAGATCTGGTCTTGTTTTTAAGATTTATCATCTCTTGGAGGGAAAGCCTTAAAAGGATTTTTTTAATTCCAGGTAATTTTCAAAACATATTGAGCAAGTTTGGATGTTCGCCAAAAATCTATTCTTTTGCAAACCGACGTTGGGCTTCAATAGTCAATGACGAGGGTGGGAATATGGGAAATATCTATGTATTGGAAGGGGTGGGGTGTTCTGTTTGAGTCGTTTGTGGATTGAAAGGTGGAAAGTAGTCGAAGGAGAGGAGAAAATGGTTATACATTTGTGATGAACAGAGGAAAGGTCAAGTACTTGAGATAGTTTCATGTGGCATCCTAGATATTTAAGGAAAAGTGGTAGTAGTTAGTGAAGATGGCTTCGTACGGAAGAAATTTGTATGCTCATGAAAGTTTGTTTCCATGGAAGTTACATGCGGAATGTTGTTTGGAAATTATTTAGTAGTTGCATTTTATGGAAAGATTGGAATGCCGGGAATCGTAGGTTGTTGATCGATGTAAGTTAAAAGATATTAGATATTTTCATTGTTTTATGCTCTAATTTACGACATCATTGATAAAAACTTATGTGTACTTTATTTTTTTGTGTATTTCTCTCTTCGTTGGGCTCATTTTGTAGGAGTTGACATGATTACAAAGTCACAGACTTATGGAGTACCACCTGTTGAAAAAATGTGCGGGTTAGCAAGGAACAATACATTGTTTGATGACATACAAATGCAGAAATAATTCAAAATATAAAACTATATACAATTGTAATGCATGTGGAGTTCCAATGGGAAATACACGTAAGAGGTAACTATTCGAGTAGAGAAAAACTGCATTCTTTCTTAAGGAAAAGAGTATTAGATATATAGAAACATACAGTGCGTTCACATAGTATACAAGGATGCAAATACGTACATAACAAAAGTGTAAGTAATTTTTATTTATTTTCTTAAAAGTACTTACAATCCACATAGTAGCAGGAGACAATAATATGTCAGTGTATAAGGGAATACAACAATTTTCTTTTGAAGTAGAAAAAAAGTGAAACATAGATATGAAATAAGAAACATAGCGGTGATAGTTCAAAGTATAGAATGGGATGGGTGAGGGTGGAAATTTTGAAGGGACGGGTGGGTTATAAATCTTTGCATAAAGGTTATGGAGGATTTGCACTATTTTCCGCTATCTGTGAACTGAGGATGACACATTTCAATCTATTGTTTCCACAGTATGTCTCTTTTTTCAAGTGAAAGTGTGAAGCAATATTCATTGCCGATGACATTACTTATAATTTCACTAGTCACATCTTCTTCTATAGAAAATAAATGGAGGTCACTAGCTGCAACACCTATGATTATCTCAGTTGTCTCATCAAAAGCGGTAATTGATTGAAGTTCTCTTGTTAGGTCCTTTAGATTGATCCTAAGTGCATATTTATTTTCATAGTTTTGAACTTATACGTTGCAACTCAAACAAAACCATGAACCATTACCATTCTCTCTCACCTTTTCCTACATTGTTTGTCACCTTTTTGAAGAGGACATGCCTTGTAAAAAAAGTTTTCCATGTTAATATTTGTGATTTTTGCAGTAACCATGGCCCATTCATTTCTCTCAGTGTTCCCCATTTGTAGTACTTGAAATCATTGTTATAGAGGTCAAGCTTTTTGGAGGGCCAAAAATTGGCTTATGATAGAGAGCGCTAGAAGGAGCGATTGTTGGAATCATGATCATGAAGTGTATTGGTTTATAAAATTAGAGGGTTGACGTAACATTTTGTAATTGAAATAGTGTCGAATGAGCTCCCATTGAAACTAGAGATGTGAGCATCTTTCAAGGAAAGGATTGGAAGTGGAGGTATAGAAAGCATGTATTCAAGTTTTTTGCTTATCTCATCTAAGTGTTTTTCCCACAATGTGACACTTACACTGAATCCCGACATGTCCTTTAATTGTAGAGTTCTTATCTTTGTTTCAAACTTGTCATGCCTACGAATTGTTGAGCATGGTGACATTGTAAGAACAATGCCAATCAAATCAACTGTATAACCTGTTAGAATAGGTATTTACCTTAGCTCATGTTCACCTAGTTACTTTATTTACATTTATTGTATGTATCCTCACCCACTTATGTGTGTGGATATTTCTTTTATCTTATTTAGATATTAGGAGATATTATCTAGTTGTTAGGTATAGTTCTTTCCTTGATCTATGGTATTGACTAGATCCTTGATGTCTAGTTCTCTCCTAAATCTATGGTCTTGACTAGTTATTTGATGACTAGTTTTTTCCTTGATTTATGGCCTTATCTACGACCTTGATTGGTTCTTAGATTGTTATGCCTTGCCCATTTAAGCAAGGCCCATTCTTAATGTATTGCATTGAGTTCCATAATAATATATGATATTGTTTCTCATTTGTTTGCAAAGGTTTTATGTAAAATTATTCTGGTGAATTGCTTTCATCTTATTGATCGTGGTGTTTGATTAGCATCTGTGTTATTGGCTTGGTATGATCCGGTTATCGTTCCTTTCATAACCTTAGTGCTTACTGGGTATGTCCTTGATTTTGGTGAAGTGAAAGTGATGGGAAGGTATTGTATCCTCATTTTCTATGAGTGGAGATATGGTTGAGGAAGGTTGTAGGAAAATATCTAAAGCATTGTTCAAATGGTTGTAACATAGCTTTGCATCAACAATCCTCACAATCCTCCCATTGGAAATTGTATATAGCTTCCCATTTTCAATCTGCTCATAGAATGCTTTTGTGACCTCATTGAAATAGGTGATGTGGATTTCCCCTCCTTCCGATCCACAAAATCAAACCCAAACATGGAGCCATCTCCCCTTGCATTGTGATATTCACGAAGGGTTATTTTTGCTAGGGAACGACCCTCTATGGACCACATGTGCATATATGTATTCAATCCACTTATTTTAGTTGGTGTTCTCACAAAATATTTGTTAACCTAGTTTGCACTTGCATCTCTGTTTATATGGCAAATTGAATGTCTTGGAGAGCATTTTTTGGTATTCAAGTTGGAGCACCGATTATCATATGTGATTCGACAACAACATCCATTTCAATGATAAGAACAATCTTGCAAAGTGGAAAAGAAAATAAGGATAAAATTAGAATTGAGAAACAGATGAAAATAACAAATAGAAAGAAACTATAATTAGAATAGGGAGTTTATATACATTGGTAATCGAGTAGGAGATGAAGCTTACAGTTCACTTTTGATCATTCTAACGTGGGATTTGTGTAAGCACACAATGGATCCTTCTTGTATTGATTTTTCGGTTAGACGACTTGTAAATTTTGAGGGGATAAGTGTTTTATGAAATTTTATCCCATCTAAAAGGTCAACACGATGTTGGGAACCCATGTTGAGAATAGACCTTACGGAGGACAAGTGTAATATCTAAAATGTGGGGTCAACATTGGAACCTCCCTCAATCAATTGAGAAATGCCTTCGTGTGTCAAATTTATTTCCATGACAACTAAAATATGCTCGAGATAGTGGGAGTTCTACAAATATATGTTGGAAAATGTAAACTTATAGTGCAGTCAAACATGAAATGAAGGATGTGTTCAGGATAACATGCATTTGTAAACAATGAGAACCTTTAAAGTTTTCTTCCTTATTCATTTATATTTTCTAAAAAGCACAAACATGAAGTCTAACCCTTAAAACAATTCAATATGTAAAAAGGTGATATAATGTACAAAGATTTGGATGAAAACACCTATAAATTGCATGGTTCTTTCTCGGAATTTTAAAACTATATGTATTCATGTGTAAATATTATGAAGAACACATTAAAAATGTGTTGTTTCTTTACATAAAGAAGTAAACAATTGTATAAAGGAATAATTGAACATGGATGTTGAAAAGTTAGGTTCCGTGTGTCCGTATATTCCACCGCAATATATACATGCATTTATTTGAAATGAATTATAGATTATTATGTTAAGAAAATAGAATGGAAGACAATAACAAAAATATGTACACTTGAAGTAAGAAAACTATAGGTATTTATATGGAGATACAATGATAAAGAAATTTGAAATGCATAGTTGTTGGATTACAAAAACTGAACATGTGTTTAAAAAGTTTGATTCTTTGTCCAATATATATTGCCACAATACATACATGGTATTATTTAGTATGAATTGAAGTTTGTTTCAACACCACTTATAAACTAACTACCACAAGCTATTTTTAAAATCAAATTTCTTGCTTTTTTCTTGTGCAATTTTCTTTACACGTTTCTTGTATTTTTTCCAATTGCAGATGCCTCGATTGGTATTCCCATTCTCCTCAATTTGTGGGGTGGTTCATATTTCAGTGCATCTTCATTAGAATCATAAATCAAGAAAAATCCTCATGAATTTGATCCAATTGTTCAGAATTTGGAGAGAAAAATTGGGGATGTTGGCATCATGTGGATTTGATCTCTAATCATTTTAGCTATCATTGTTTTAGGGGTTTTGGTTTCTTGCAATGTAAAACATTAACAAAACATTGAATATGTTTAAACTCTTCCTCCCTCTACAAGTGAGGCGTAGTTAATGTCAAGCCCATTGTAGGGAGGGGAATTGTGTTTCTAGTCTACATCATATTAAACTGGAGAGGGAAAAAAGTAGGTTAGTCCAAGAAGATGTTCTTAGTTATGAAAAGAAAATTTAAAAGCCTGTCGTTGATCAATCTAACGTCCAATTTGGGATGATTCAAAATGTCCTCATTGGGGAATGAGCCCTCAAGTACCTAATAAATCCTATCATTGATGAAGGAATATTCCCCACATGTCACTTCGAGAAAAAGGTTGGAGCCAACTATAAATCTAAATGGAAAAATGCATAGAAAATAACATGAAAACTCTCTATAATAATTTTTAGTCCATAACATGCAATAAATAGAATAATTGAATAAATACTTCAATTAGTATTGAAACCCACCTGAAGTTCATCTAGAGACAACACTCTTTTCTTTACCGCCAAAGAAAGAGAATCAAAAATATCCTGCAAAAAAGTGAAACAAGAAGTTAATAAAACTAAATGTATCTACGAATTCAAAAGGAGGGACTCCTCCATTAAGATTATTCTATATTTTCAATTTCATTCTTAGATATAATACAATAAAACCAAAAATATTATAAAGAGTTATTAAAAACTATATATTAGTAGAGGCCATATAAAATAAGACAGTAAACTATCATTGATCAAACACAAAATAGATTAGTTATAGGAAATTAAAAAAAATACTGCAACAACATAGGAGGTAGATAAGAGTAGCTGCATATAACAAAAATTGCAAGTCGAGAATGCACAAATCATGGACCTTTTAAGCCTTAAATGTCATTAAAAACCAAGTATGATATTATTGAAATAAATATTTGAATTTACAATTCCCACGTGCTTTACATTATAAGAACTTTATATGTTCCACCAAAGAAACTCACCTTAAAACAGAAAGAAAAATAAGGAGCTATGGTACTTTGCAACACCATTGACCTCAAACTTGACCCTCCTTATTTTTGGGCCTATAATATCTTTATCATCTACTTGAATAACATACACACCAAGGTTTGAACCGTAGGCCAAAGATTTTATGACTTAAGTCTCAATATTGAAAGAAATGAATTTCAAAAACCTAATCCCAACAAAAATTTATAAATAATGTAGTTAAAATGTGATTAAAATATTTACATGTAGCTTCGATTTCTTTTCCTGGTTTTCCCCTCTCTTGGGATTTCATGTTTGATTTGAATCACAATTGTATGAAGCTGTTTCAATTGTTTGAGATTTGTTAGGTTTTCATGACCATTGGATTTCATATCCTAACTTTTTGATGGTGTAAATGTTCATACATATACCTTGATCTTTTGATTAAGTAAACATCTAGATTCCCTACATATACCATACCTTTTGATGGTGTAAATGTATGTGCATATGAAAGGTATCTTTGGGTTGGTATAAGCTTCTTTTTAGTATGTGATGATACTTTGTACTTTGTGTAGAAAAAAATCCATGTTGATACCATCCAACAATTGAAGTACTTTGTGTTTCATATCAAATTTCAAATTCCATAAAACCAATCGTAAAAAATTGACCTCTTCTCTAAAAAATGACATGGTGAAATCTGAATAAACAAAATTAAGAATAGGTCCCGATAACCATAAGAATTATTAACTTGAAAGATAAGATGGATCTGGTATAAGAAATAAAATAACATATCAAAATTTTACTTGCATAAACAACTGTAGAAATTTGACGTAATGTGATGGGAAATGGCACACTACAATCCAGAAAAACAAAACTAAAAATAGGTTGTAATAATCATCATCATTATTAACATGAAATACATTCAAGATCTGGTCTAAAAATTGCAGTATGACATATCAAAAATTTTGATATAAAAAAGACACGATAAACAATCGACCTAATCTATAAAACAAAGAAAAGAATTGTGTTAAAAATGAAAAAGACTCACCCCTCTCTTCCCTATTTTTAGTACCCAAGTATGAAATTGGGTACTAAAAGAAAAGAGGGTAGAGAAGGTAAGGAAAAACAAATACTGAGAACACGAAAGCCAAAAATTCCATCATATGTTCATATACGAAGCTCATGGGATTCAACATTCATTACCATATTTGTGAATAAATTTGAAAGGACAAAGAGCACAAGATTGCAAACAAGTAAAAGAATTTTTAGGCTTGAAAATGGGCGAGTTAATGGTGGCCATGTCAATCTCTCCTAGCATCTAGATACCTCTTCTAGGAAGTCTTAGTGGTAAAGATAAGATAACTCCCAAGGGTAATCAACTCTTTAAAAGTTCAGAATTTGGTATTCCGAAAGACAAGATTGTGGCAACATTGACAGATAAACCAAAAAGCATAGTGACAGGCATGATTGGTGTTAAACATGGTCCACTAGGTAGATTAGAGGTTAGGGAGGAGAAAATATGAAAAGAGGGTCATCCAGTTCAACAACCAAAAGCGAGATCATATGATTATGAAACAATGTGCAACTATATTGAGGAGGCTTATGCTTCATAAATTTTGCTAGGTTTTGAGATCACCTATTGATATTGTGAAGCTCAAGATTCCGACTATCCCAAGGTCATACAAAACCAATGGATTTGGGTACTATTAAAAACACTAACCAAACCAACAATAGAAACCCAACTAACCAAGAACCAAACCAATTCTATTGGGTTATAGCTTGGTAATCTATGATTCATGTACCTCATATGGTTGCAATATTAGAGGTAGGATGTTGAAATTGGGTTACAAAAGAGGGAAGAAAATGTAAACGAAAAATAAATACGAACTTGAAAGATACAAATTCCATCATATGTATAATTTTTCCATGCGGGCTCATAGAATTCAACATTCATTACCATATTTTTGAATAAAGTTGAAAGGAAAAAGAGCACATGATTGAAAAGAAAGTCAAATAAGCTCTAGACCTAAAAAGCGGGAGAGTTAATGGTGGCCATGTCAATCTCTCCAAAGATACGATACCTCTTCGGGAAGTCTTAGTGGCAAAGTTAAGATAACTCCCAAGGGTAATCATCTCTTTGAAATTTCAGAATTTGGTTTTACAAAAGACAAGACTATGGCAACACCGATAGAGAAACCAAAAAAAAAAGTGACATGCATATTTGGTGTTAAATGTGGCCTACTAGGAAGATTAGAGGTTAGGGATGAGAAAAGAGGAAAGGAGGGTCATCTTGTACAACAACCAAAATAAAATCCTATGATTATGAAACAATGTGTGACTATATTGAGGAAGCTTATGCTTCATAAATTTGGTTGGGTTTTCAATTCAACTATTGATATTATGAAGCTCAAGATTCCTGATTATCCCAAGTTCATATATATGTTGGAAATATTGTCATTGATGTCAAAGGCTTAATCATTGATGTATTTGGTTAACGGAATCATGTAATGGAAGATGACGGATGTTGATGGATTTTGACGGAAATGGTAGAAAGTAACGGAAATAACCAGCAGTATAGAAGGGCTGAAAATGAAAGTTTAAATACATGAAAAGAAGTGTTTTTGCATAAGGATTATCATGGTTTAAACAAGATATACACAACTATACATAGGAGAGAGATATCAACATTTTAAGGTGTTCATATGCCATGTTTTATGGGGAAAACGAAGATTAAAATAATAGAATTAAATCTCCATGTTTTAGTATGATAAGGGGTGATTAAAGGAGCAATAAATATGTCCATAAGATGGTTTAAAATACATCAATATTAAAATAAGGATGTGAGAAGGAAATATAAGGATATGGAATCATTTGATTTAGGCAAGCAATTTGAGTGCTTCATTCAAGTTTAAGGAGAGAAGAAGAATAGCAGAATATGAAATATAAAAAGGAGTGAAGGGCAGATTTATTTTTAATGAAGAGTTGTAGTGATTTATATATGTGAAGGGACTAAAATAAATCGGAAGAATATTATTAGCAGTATTTTTGTTCTATCATTTGTTGAATCAGCAACAACATAAAAGATAGGAAAGAGTTTTTTTTTTGTAAGGAAGGTTGGTGCCTTCATATTTGAAGAGATCGGTGTCTCTTGTTGAGTTGGTGCTTAACAAAAAGGGTTAGTGCTCCTATAGGTTGGTGCTTACAAAATTGTAACTTGGGGATTGGTGTCTCCCATAGGTTGGTGCCTACAAACATTTGAGAAATATAATAAAGAATAATTTCTCCATGGTTTTCTCCGAAAGGGTTTCCACATAAATTCGTGTTTATTTGCAGTGTGTTGGTTTTCTTTGCATTCATTGATTACTTTGATATATTCACTATGAAACTGATTAATTGTGATTACAAATATGAGATTAAGTGTTAAATTTAAAAGAATATCATAATACTGATTCACCCCCTCTCAGTATTATCTTGTGCTTAACAATTGGTATCAGAGTGGGTGCCTTTAGGAACAATCTAACAATTGGAAGGTAGATCTCAGAAGCACATATGGCTACTCATCAAGTACAAGAAGGTTTTTCTTCAAACAAGGCTCCATTGTTTGATGGAACAAATTATGCATTTTGGAGCATAAGAATGAAAACATATCTAATGGCACTAGGGTTTGATATTTGGCAATCAGTAATAATTGGATATACAATCCCATCAGTTCCATTGACAGATCAAGCCGGAAAGAAGGCTTTTGAAAACAATGCCAAGGCGATGAATGCTATCCTATGTGGCCTATCAGAATCTGAGTTTGTTAAAGTAATGCAATGTGACACGGTGAAGGAGATATGGGACAAACTTTGAACTATCTACGAAGGTGATGACAAGGTTAAAAGGGCTAAGCTTCAAACTCATAGGAGACAATTTGAGAGCTTGAAAATGAAGGATGAGGAGAATGTTGCAGCCTATCTTCTTTGTGTGGATGAGGTTGTCAATGCCATAAGAGGGTTAGGTGAAAAGATTGAAGAATCCATAATCGTTCAAAAGATTCTAAGGTCTCTACCATTAAGATTTGATGCTAAGGTGTCTGCCATTGAAGAAATGAAGGATCTTGATAAGTTGAGCATGGACGAACTACATGGAATACTGACCGCGTATGAAATGAGGACTGAGTCAAATAAACCATCAAAGAAGGAAGTTGCATTCAAAGTCTCAAAGAAAGAAAAATCAAAGAACCTGAGTCAAATGAGAACTCAAACAACGAAGAAGATGAGAAAGAATCCTTGTTCATTCGAAAGTTAAAGAAAGGATCTAGAAAGTACAAAGGTAAGTTACCATTTAAATGTTTTAACTGTGGTAAAATTGGTCATTTTGTGGCTAAGTGTCCAGAGAAAGAAGATAGTGATGATGAGGAAAGCAAACCTAAATTCAAAAGGGAATTCAAGCAAAGAAAAGGCAAGAAAAGATTTGGAAAGAAAAAGAAAATATTATATTCAAAAGGAAGTAGTAGATCATCTAAAGAAAGTGGGATAAGTGACTTAGATAGCGATAATGAAGAAATATTATTCATGGCTATAAAATATGACTTAGAAAGAGATGAAGACATGGAAGAAAAAGGTGAAGTGAATCTTGAAGAGGAACTTATATGTGCCTTGGGAGAGTTGAAAGCTCTTAAAAAGAAAAATCAGAAACAAAAGTTACAGCTCCTAAAGTATGAAGAAGAAGATCGTAACTTTGAAGCTAAGATATCACAATCTCTTGAAGAATCAGGAAAGATGATCGTGGATCTAAAAACCAAAATTGAAGAAGCAAAATGAGTTGAAGAAGAATTAAGAAATCAGTTAAGGACTAAGGAAGAAGATTGTGAAAAGCGTGAGTCAGAGATTGTTGCTTTGAGAAAGGACTTGGAAAAAGTAAATGCTAAAGTTACAAGTAATCTAAAATTCAAGAAAATTACCGAGATACTAGATGAAATTCTGAACCGACAGAAGTCAACATCCGACAAGACTAGTCTTGGATATACGGAAAGACAAGACACCGCTAACACAAAAGGTATAGAGTTGTCGAAAGGGACAAGAGAAGAGAAGTCAAAGACCTATGCAGAGACACTCAAGGAACCTATGAAGAATGAAGAGTTGAAAAGGGAGAAGAGCTTTATGAAGATCAACACTTCTTACAAGGAAAGCAAAGATGAGAACAAGTTTAGAAGACCAAATCCTCCAAGATATACTCACATGTCTAGGTTTGAAAATTATTTCTATGGCTATTGCTTCTATTGTAATCATTTTGGTCATAAAGCAATAGATTGTAGAATATAGGTGAGAGACAACAATATAAAGAACAAAGGTGTGTATGGATTCTCAAATAGAAATTACAACTCCTTTTCTCCTTTATCGAACTATGTTGAAGATATTGTTTGTTATAACTGCAATAACTATGGACATATGGCAAGATTTTGTAGAAGTGGTTTTGTAGAACCATCTAAATTGAACCAAAAGGTAAATGCTCCAGAAATAAAGAAGAAAGAAGCTACAAAATTTTGGAAACAGAAGAAAGAGGATGATGGGAAAGATAAAGAGAAATCTATGCTTGTTCAAACAACATTCCATGCACAGGATGAAGGGAAGTTGTGGTACATTGATAGCGGATGTTCAAGACATATGACCGGAGATAAAAGTAAGTTCATCTCATTGAAGAAAGTAAATGAAGGTATGGTGAAATTCGGTGATAACACTAAAGCAAAGATCGCTGGAAAAGGTATGCTAAGTCTTGATAATGGTAAAACAAAAACAGAGAATGTTTTATATGTTGATGGATTAAAGCATAATCTCTTAAGTGTAAGCCAAATGTGTGATCAAGGACACACACTTAAGTTTTATGTTGAAGGGTGTGAGATAAGGAAGGCAGACACGGAGAGTTAGTAGCAGATGCACATAGAACCACAAATAACCTATACATGCTCGGAGAAGTAAAAGGAGAGAAATGTTGTCTAAGTCAGGTTGAAGAGAGTTGGCTATGGCATAGAAGGATGGGGCATATAAATTTTGATAATCTTGTGAAAATCAGCAACAAGCAGGCTGTGCGGGATATGCCTAAGGTAACAAAACCTACAAGTACTCTATGCAAGCAATGTCAGCATGGAAAGCAAACTAGAGAAAGGTTTAAAACGAAGGAGTATTCGACCACCAAACCACTAGAGCTGATTCATATGGATTTATGTGGACCTACCAGAATAGAAAGCATACAAGGTGAGAGTTATTTCATGTTATTCATTGATGACTACACTAGAATGACATGGGTAGCCTTTCTAAAAGAAAAGTTAGAAGCATTTGAGAAGTTCAAAGCTTTCAAGGCTTTAGTAGAAAATGAAATCGGATTGAAAATAAAGTTCCTGAGGTCAGATCGTGGAGGTGAGTTCACCTCAAATGAATTCATTGAATATTGTGAAGATCATGGAATCAAAAGATAGTACTCACTGCAAGGAATCCACAAAAAAATGGAATGGTAGAAAGAAAGAATCAAACCATCCAAGAGATGGCTAGAACCATGTTAAATGAATCTAAGCTATCAGATAGATTTTGGAGAGAAGTGGTAAATATGGTTGTTCATATCTTGAATAGAGGGCAAATCAGAGTTAATCATGACAAAACTCCTTATGAATTGTGGAAAGGAAGACTAGCTACTGTAAAATATTTCAAAGTGTTTGGGAGTAGATGCTTTATTAAAATAAATGAAGAGAACTTGGGCAAATTTGATTCAAGAGTGGATGAAGGAATTTTTCTTGGCTACTCTATTAAAAGAAAAGCCTACAGATGCTATAACAAAAGACTACAAACTATAGTAGAAAGTGCAAATGTGAGAGTGGATGAAATCGTGAATCAAAAAGCTAAAGAACTTGTAGAAGAGCCCTTAGAAATACCCGAGGTAGTAGAAGAAAAGGAAGAGGAAGAAGATGTTGAAAAATTAAGTAAATCTGAAAGGCAGGACACCAAAACACCATCTCATTTTGTTAAGAAGAATCATGCTGAAATTCAGATCATTGGAAACCTTGATGATGGAGTATAGACAAGAAGAAGAATTGTAAGTGCATCAGAACTAGTAAATTTCTCCTTATTATCCAAAATAGAGCCGAAGAACTTTGCAGAAGCCACCATGATAAACATTGGATAAAGGCAATGGAGGAAGAGTTAGATCAAATTGAGAAGAATGAAACATGGGAACTTGTACCTAGGCCAAAGGATCAGAATGTGATTGGCACTAAGTGGGTATTCCAAAATAAATTGAATGAAGATGGACAAGTCACTTGAAACAAGGAAAGGTTAGTATGTAAAGGGTATGCTCAAGTAGAAGGTATTGATTTTGAAGAAACTTTTGCTCTGTTGCTAGATTAGAAGCAATTAGAATGTTTCTTGCTTTTTCGGTATTCAAGAACTTCAAAGTCTATCAAATGGATGTCAAATCAGCATTTCTAAATGGGAAGTTAGAAGAGGAAGTATACATAGAATAGCCTGAAGGGTTCCTCCTATCAAAAAATGAAGATTATGTGTGTAAGTTGAAGAAGGCCTTATACGGATTAAAACAAGCCCCCAGAGCATGGTACTCTAGGCTTGATAAGTATCTACAAGACCAAGGGTTCAAGAGAGGACTTGTTGATAACAATATTTACATTAAAATTGAAGGTGAGCACCTACGATTGTTGTTGTGTATGTAGATGACATAATTTTTGGAGGAGACAATGAGGAAATGTCTAAGAAATGTGCCGAAGAATCGGTTGAAAAATCAAGAGAAGCATCGGTTGAGGGGGAGCTAAATATTGTAATATTTAGCTCCTAGATTGACCCTTTGCCATTGATGTCAAAGGGGGAGAATGATAAGGAGGAGTTGCAGAAAAGAAGAATTTTTTTGGAAGGTTACCATCAATGAAAAAGGGGAGATTGTTGGAAATATTGTCATTGATGTCAAAGGCTTGATCATTGATATATTTGGTTAACGGAATCGTGTAATGTAAGATGATGATGATGTTGTGAAATGGTAGAAAGTAACGGAAATAACCAGTAGTATAGAAGGGCTGAAAACAAAAGTTTAAATACATAAAAAGAAGTGTTTTTGCATAAGGATTATCATGGTTTAAATAAGATATACACATCTGTACATAGGAGAGAGATATCAACATTTTAAGGTGTTCATATGCCATGTTTTATGGGGAAAACAAAGATTCAAATGACAAAATTAAATCTCCATGTTTTAGTATGATAAGGGGTGATTAAAGGAGCAATAAATATGTCCATAGGATGGTTTAAAATACATATAAAAATGCTGTTTTTTATTTTGGACGACCCCTTTGGAAAATAGCACCACTTTATAGTTATGGCCGACATGTGTATTTGCATTATTAAAATAAAAGATGGTTAATTAAATAATGGAAAGGTTGTGTTGGTTGGAATGATGTGTCTTTTCGAAAGGATGTGAGAAGGAAATATAAGGAGATGGAATCATTTGATTTAGGCAAGCAATTTGAGTGCTTCATTCAAGTTTAAGGGAGAGAAGAAGAAGAGCAGAATATGAAATATAAAAAGGAGTGAAGGGCAGATTTATTTTTAATGAAGAGTTGCAGCGATTTATATATGTGAAGGGACTAAAATAAATCAGAAGAATATTCTTAGCAGCATTTTTGTTTTATCATCTATTGAAGCAGTATCAACATAAAATATAGGAAAGAGTTTGTTTTTCGTAAGGAAGGTTGGTGCCTTCATATTTGAAGAGATCGGTGTCTCTTGCTGAGTTGGTGCTTAGCAAAAAGGGTTGGTGCTCTTGTAGGTTGGTGCCTACAAAATTGTAACTTGGGGATTGGTGTCTCCCGTAGGTTGGTGCCTACAAACATTTGAGAAATATAATAAAGAATATTTTCTCCGTGGTTTTCTCTCAAAGGGTTTCCATGTAAATTCGTGTTTATTTGTAGTGTGTTGGTTTGCTTTGCATTCATTGATTGCTTTGATATATTCACTGTGAAACTGATTAATTGTGATTACAAATATGAGATTAAGTGTTAAATTTAAAAGAATATCATAATACTGATTCACCCCCTCTCAGTATTATCTTGTGCTTAACAATATAAACCAATGGATTTTCGTACTATTAAAAAGACTAACCAAACCAACAAAACCAACCCATCTATCCAGGAACCAAACAAATTATACTAGGTTATAGCTTGGGAATATGTGATTCATGTACCTCATATGGTTGCGATGTTGGAGGTAGGATTTTTCCCAATGTGGCATCATGTTTTGTATTGGTGGGTGTGTTCGAGGATTGATTTTGATGAAGTAATAAAATGGTTTTTGAGGTGGAAAGGGCATCTTCCCCTCGAGATTTTGGCTAATGAGAGGATCATAAGTCATCTAATATAATTATTAACTTGAAATATATGTTGGATATGGTCCAAGAAATAAAATAACACATCAAAATTTTACATGCATAAACAACCATAGAAATTTGACGTAACATGATGGGAAAAATCTCAGAGAAATGTGGAAATACATAATCAAGAATTGCAATTATCTGGCATTTCTAATCTTGAATTATTGTGTGCTACTGGAAATTGAATTGATCACTCGTGGTTGTGGAGTATTTAAAGGCAACTGCAAACCCCAATTTAGCATTCACTGTTAAAAATAGCCCCCGCAAAAGCAACTATCAAAATAGCCCCTGCAAAAGCATGCACCAAAAAGTAATGTTGAAAATAGGCAACATGCACTGTTAAAAATTGTCCCCACAAAAGAAACTATCAAAAATAGTCCCCATATACAACATGCACCAAAAAGTAATCTGTTAAAAATAGGCAAAAAAAAGCACAAATGTCTAGACAACCGTTAAACTGTTAAATTTAACACGCCATAGAAACATCAGGAAGGGACTTTCCCATAGGGGAATGCCTTCAACGTAATAAAGTAATAAAATATATTATGTGTTCATATTTCAAATGGGGCTAGGTAATTTTTAATATAATTATTAAATATAAGAAAAGATATTTTTAATATTTTAAGCGGCCACAACAAATGCATAAAAGTTTAGAATATATTAAAACTCTAACAAAGTATATAAATAAAAATGTTTTTATTTTGAGGGCTACTCAAATACATTAGTTTTAAATCGTAGTTTTTTTTTAAGGTTTTCAAAAACATTTAGTTTATAACACTATAAAATTATAGTTTTTGTTTATATATATATATTTGTTTTTATAAATCATAAAGATTAAACTATATGATATTTTAAACTATACATATAATTTTTAAAGTATAGTTTTTATTATACTTAGTTTAGAACTATAAACTATAGTATTTTAAACAATAAATTATAACCCTTATTAAAGGGGGTCAAGATAGAGGTTAAAAGAAAGGGGAAATAAAATTTAAAATTCACGTGAAAACAACCTTATTAAAGGGGTCAAGATAGAGGTTAAAAGAAAGGGAAATAAAATTTAAAATTCACGTGAAAACAACCTTATAGGGGAACAACATTGTAATCCTTCCAATGAAAAAATTATAAATTCTATTTTGATGGAGCTTGTCTCCCCCTTTATTCACTTTGAATTTAACTTTGAATATCTTTTTAACTCACAAATGAAATTATAGTAAATATTATAACAAATATTTAACTTTTACGTGTTTCATGGATCTTGGTAAATCTTCCATACGAGATTTCATACGGATAACTATGTAAGTTAGGTAATGTAAAAATAGAAAGGCTATTTTCTCAAACCTTGTCTCCCCATGTAAACTCAAATTTAATTTATATTTTTACTTCCTTTTTTTTCATGTAATTTGTGCAAAAATATACAAAACTATATACAAATTTTTTAAATATTTACAACCCTTAACTTAGTTTCGAGGTCCAAGAATTCTTGAAGTAGAATTCTTTCTACACAATTGAAAATCAAAAGTCCTTTTTCACCTCGCATGCAATATTCATTTAACCAACTAGATATGGAACGGGAAGGGGAGGGGATTAAATAATATTTCATATACCTTCCAAACCGTTATGTCCTTAGGTTACATTATGATTTTATTTAATAAATTAATCTCATTTTGGTACCATGTCACGACCAAGATATTGTCACGGCTAAGATATTAAATCAATATAACAACCAATGTTTACACATACCTTAAAAACTTGAAATAAATTAAATAAATTAAATAACATTATAACAAAGTGACACAAAATTTAACACAGAAAACCCCTAAATGGGTAAAACCCACGGAAGAATAATCCACTATAAAGATTTTTTTTAAAACATTAGTCTAGTAACTCCCTCCTCACTTCTACTCCACGTTTTTACCTGGAATCTATTGATTCATGTGATAATATCAAATATGTCCTATATCCATATTTAAATAGCTCGAAGGTTTATAACCATATTAAGTGATGGGGCACACCTCCCCAATTTAATTAGTTGATTAAATAAATTAACCAACCCCTAATATAAAGTTTATATTTAAATAATATGAATATAATTTATTCTATATTATTTAAATATAAACTATATATTATGATGCACTTCATATTATAGTTCTAATATTTTTCCTTTCAACTAACCCATTCTACCGAGGCGTCCTAAATTTGAGAATTTCCTTCTAATATTATATTCTTTACAATAATCATCAAATTCATTAGATCAAAACTCACATCCCGTATCATATCTCGAAATTTGATCTTCGCATTCTTCTCATTCTCAACCAATGCTTTGAATCCTTTGAACTTGTTAAGTGCTTTTGATTTTTCCTTCAAGAAGGCCACCCAAGTCATTCTTGAGTAATCATATATAATCAACATGAAATAACTCTCTCCTTGAATAATTTGAACCTGATAGGTCTACATAGATTAATATGTATGAAATCTAAAAGTCCTGAGGTAGAATATTCCTTGGATTTGAACTTCCTTCTAGTTTTCTTTCCATGTAGGCATGCTTTACATAGTGTATTTACATGTTTGGTGATTTGAGGTATGTTTCTTACATACTTCTTGGTACTAATCTTGACAAAATTATCAAAATTCATATGCCCCATGCTTCTATGCCATAACCACCCTTCATCACCCTTACTCATGAAGCAAATCTCTTTCTTGATTTCAATCAAGATGTACATATTGTTCACATTTCTTTTGTCTTTAACTACCAATTCTCATGTCTTGAATTTTCTTATGTCACATCCTTTGTTATGAAATGTCAATGTATGCCCTTGACTACACATCTGACTCACATTAAGAAAATTATGTTTCATCCATTCTACTATATAGAACATTCTTTGTGAAGGATTTTCCATTATCCAAGCTTAAGGAACTTTTGTCAACTATCTTGGCAGATGTATTGTTACCAAACCATACTAATATAGCTAAAGTCTCCTGCAATGAGATGAATTTATTTTTATTTCCTGTCATGTGACCTGAACATCCATTGTCAATATACCAAATCATGTCCTCATTCTAAGTGTGAAATGTCGTTTGTGTAATCAAGGATTCTTTTTCACATTTTATCACAAAGATAATGTAGAGTGCATTCTTCCTTTTTCGCTTGTACATCCTTTAGCTAATTTTTGATGATTTTTACATCCTCCTTAGCTCTTTTGAACATGATACATGTATTATTTCTCCATGGGGAATGATGACTATAGTCCACAACTCTATGACCAAACCCATTGCATGAACATCAATATCCATTGAATGAACTTACATACCTTGAACTATGACAGATTCATTACTTTTACGAGATATGATTGTACTTTTCACTCGTTAAGAGACCTATCTCGCACCTTAAACAATTTTCCCACAAACATCCATAACTTTTCCACATTTTTTCTTCTTAGGATTATCTCAAACTTGATGAACTTGCTTGCAGGTACTCGCTCTAATACCAATTATTGGCAGCACAAAAATGGGGGTAAATTAGTGTGTAATAAAACTTTCAAAAACTTCAACATTCATATACATTAACCATTCAATTCAACTTAACTTTTAAGCATGCATTCTTAAGAAACATAACCATTAGATGAGAAAATGAGAACATAAGAGCACATAACCACCAGATATAAGTGAAGAAAACCCACTTTGAAACAAGGATTTATTACAACAACGAATCAAATTTTGTTGAGAACTAACCCAACAAGGAGTACCAACCCCTAGATTTAGTGAAGCACTAACCCCACAAGGAGCACCAACCCCAAGGGTTCATTTTAGGGGTGAATATTTGTAAATTGTTGAGTTGTGGAGCTCAATTACTTCAGTTTAGCATGCAATGGAAACTTGCTAGAAAATATAGTAACCATCATCGGTTAGGGGGTAACCGGCATCGGTCACCCAGACCAGCATCGGTCAGGAAAGGAAGGAACCGACATTAGTTAGGGCTAACTGACATTGGTTACCTATGTGAGGATGTTTTAATTAACTCTCGGGAATTAGATCTATTTTTAGCATTAAATTATATCTATTGATTATAATTGCATGGCTAAGTTCCCTAAGTCTATAAACGACTATATAAGCATAAAGCTAGGGTTTAGAAGTAAGAGATTAACAAGAATTAGAAAGAACTTGCAAAAGTTGGTGAGAGAGATAATTCTTGGTGATGAAGAAAACTTGAGGAAAGAAAGTATTGTACATCTGAGAGGTGTGAAAGATTGTAAATCTTCATTATATATCTTGTCAAAGCTTTGGATAATAGATTGGCTTGTTTCTTGGTGGATGTAACCCACACTAGGTGAACCACGTTAAATATGGTGTTGATTTATGTCTCTTGGTTTGTATATTTCTTCTGGTAGAATATCCACTTTTATTTGCATGTATGCTTAGATATGATATATTGTCTATACAACCGGTGTGCTAACCCCAACAAATGGTATCCGAAATTTGTTTGAGGGTTTTTTGTGTTGACATATTTACTCACAGAGGGTTTTTGATTGAGTGGGAGCTACAACAATGATAAGAAAACAAATACAAGGTAGAGAAATTTGATGGCGAAATTATGAATTATGGAAGATGTAGATTGAGGATTATCTGTATCAAAGATATTTATATTTACCGTTGGATGAGAAGTCTAGACCTACGAAGATGACTGATGAAGAATGAAATATTCTTGACAGAAAGTCTTTGGGATCTATAAGATTAAGTTTGGAAACATCCGTGGCTTCCAATATTATAGAAGTGACTTCTACGGTAGAGTTAATGAAATCTCTTGATAATTTATATGAAAAATTAGTGCTTCAAATAAATTTTATTTGATGAAGAAACTATTTAGTTCTAAGATACATGAAGGTGGATCTCGCATCTTGTCATTTGAATGATTTCGATCTATTGTAAATGAGTTAAAATTGGTTACAATACCATTTGATGATGAAGTAAAATCACTCTTATTCTTATGTTCTTTTCCTGATAGTTGGGATAACTTGGTAATGGTTGTTAGTAATACAACATCTGCTAATAATGTTTTGAATTTTGATGATGTGGTTAGTATAATATTGAATGAAGAAATTCACAGGAAGAGTACAAAGGAATCATCATTTGGAAATTATTTGAATGTAGAAAAGGGGAAGGCGTAAGGAGAGATCTAAGAGTAAGAGTAATGGGAAATCAAAGTCAAGGGATAGTAGATCTAAATCCTGTAAGTAAGGGAATTACTTTTTGGAAATGTGGAAAGAAAGGACATGCAAAGAAAGATTGTTGGTCAAAGGATAAGAGAACCAACAACCGAGAAAAAGGTAAAGAAGCAAATATTTCCACATCAGAGGTAATGCAAGATGCTCTTATTATTTCTTTAGATAATAGAATCGAATCATGGGTTTTAGATTTAGGAGCTTCTTTCCATGCAACCACTAATAAAGGTTATTTCAGAAATTATGTCTAGGGTAATTTTGGGCATGTTTATTTGGGTGATGATGAAACTTGCAGTATTATTGGTAAAGGGGAAGTTCATCTGAATGTGCAAAATGGAAATACATGGGTATTGAAAGATGTGAGGCATGTGCCAAGTCTCAGGAGAAATCTTATTTCTGCAGGGAAACTAGGTGAATCTGGTTGCATGGTTACTTTTATAGGAGACTCTTGGAAAGTCACCAAGGGTGCTTTTGTTGTGACAAGAGGTAAGAAGGTAGGAACATTATATTTATCTACCTATATTACTGATTCCTTTTTACATTATCTACTTCAGATTCAGATGCATGCATGTGGCATAATTGGTTGGGCCATATGAGTTAAAAAGGAATGTAGATCTTAAAGGCTAAGGGTAAGTTATTAGATTTGAAAGATTTAGATCTTGATTTCTGTGAGCATTGTATCTTTGGAAAGAAAAAGAGAGTGAGATTTCTCAAAGTTGGGGCAACTAAGAAGGAGAAGAAATTGGAGCTTGTACACTCAAATGTGTGGGGACTAGCTTAGGTAGCTTCTCATGGAGGATCCCAGTATTATGTTACTTTCATTGATGATGCTACAAGAAAGGTATGGGTTTATTGTATTAAATGTAAATATGATGTTTTTGAGAATTTTAAAATATGGAAAGCCCTTATTGAGAATGAATCAAATTCTAAGTTAAAGTGCCTTAGATTTGACAATGGTGGTGAATATTATAGCAAGGATTTCAATGATTATTGTTTAGTGAATGGAATACGTAGAGAAATAATAGTTCAAGAACACCACAAGAGAATGGTGTTGCAGAAAGAATGAACAGGACAATCATGGAACGTGCTAGAAGTATGAGGATACATTTTGGATTTCCCTTACAGTTTTAGGTAAAAGTAGTTGATATAATAGTTTATTTGATTAATCATGGTCCTTCAAGTTCACTAGATGGAGGAATACCAGAGGAAGCTTGGACTAGAAAAGAGGTAGATATTTCTTTTCTTAAAGTTTTTGGTTCAGAAGCTTTTGTGTATGTTAATAAGGAAAATAGAAAAAGTTGGATGCAAAATCTAAGAGATGCACTTTCATTGGTTATGGATCTGGTGATTTCAATTTCCATTTTTGGGATTTAGAGAATTCTAAAATTATTAGGAGTCGTGATGTTGAATGGAATGAAAAGAGAATGTACATGGATCAAATTTTGGTACCCAAGGATGAATTGGTTGAGAATTTTGTAAATGAAAATGAACTCTCGGATTTAAAGTATTACCTATAGGGTTACATAGTAATGGTGTGTCGATTGACCCTTGGACAATCGGTTAGGCGAACGGTATCGATTATAGAGAAGATCCAAACTAGCCTCGGTTAGTAGAACCGACGTCGGTTAGAGGTGACCAAATGAGCGGTCATTGTCGATTTGGATAGGAATGTCAGGAGGTCCAAATTGAGCCTCTCGGTACCCCAAACTCATGTGAGAAGGTCACAAAGGGTAAGTAAACCTCCAGAAATATTTACACCTTCTCTATTTTATTTATTATTGACTGATAATGGTGAACCAGAGAGATTTGAAGAAGCAATGTAGGATAAGACTCATGTCCAGTGGGAGCATGGAATGGATGAGGAGATGAACTCCATGGAATAGATCCAGACATGAGATTTGGTTAAGTTACCAGCAAGTAAGAGAACATTGCAGAACAAGTGGGTTTATAGGATTAAGGAAGAAGAGGGTGGATAGAAAAGATACAAGGCAAGACTTGTAGTAAAGGGATTTGCATAGAAAATAGGTATTGACTTTGGTGAAATATTTTCTCCTGTTGTTAAGATGACTTCTATTCGTATTGTATTTAGTTTAGTTATAGTAGAGGATTTGCATTTAGAGCAACTAGATGTGAAGATGACTTTCCTTCATGGTGATTTGGATGAAGAAATTTATATGCAGCATCCATTTAGGTATGAACTCAAGGGTAAAGAAATTAGTGTGCATGTTGAAAAAGAGTCTATATGGGCTCAAACAAGCTCCAAGGAAATGGTACATGAGGTTTGATAGTTTTATGCAAGAGCATGGTTACTTGAGATGTGAATCTGATTATTGTGTTTATTTCAAGAAGCTTGAAAATGGGAGCTATATTATTTTTTTACTGTATGTGGATGATATGCTTATTACAGGATCTATTATGCATGACATTGGTGAGCTTAAGAGAAATATAGCTCACACATTTTATATGAAGGATTTAGGAGCTAAAAAAAAATCCTTGGCATGCAAATACACAGAGACAGGAAAAACAAGAAATTGTATTTGTCTCAAGAGGATTATATCTACAAGGTGTTAGAAAGGTTCAATATGTAGAATGCAAAACCTGTTAGCACACCTATGGCTAGACACTTCAAATTGAGCAAAGATTAGTGTCCATCATCACATGAGGAGGTCAAATACATGACACGAGTGCCATATGCTTCAGCAGTTGGAAGTCTCATGTATGTTATGGTTTGTACCAGACCAGACATTGCACAGACAGTGGGAGTGGTGAGTAGATATATGGCCAATCTAGGTAAAGAGCATTGAAAAGTAGTCCAATGGATACTCAAGTATTTGAAAGGGACATCTAACATGTAGTTATGCTATGGAGGTTTGGATATTTATTTACGTGGCTATGTTGATTCAGATATGGCTAGAGATCTGGATGGTATAAGAAGCACTACTGGATATATTTTCACAGTAGGTGGGACGGTAGTTAGCTGGATTTCAAGATTATAGAAGGTTGTGGATTTGTCTACTATAGAGGCAGAGTATGTTGCAGCTATAGAGGCTAGCAAAGAGATGATATGGATGAGTAGGTTCATGGAAAATTTGGAAAGAAGTAAGTTGATTGCAAAATTGTTTAGTGATAGTCAAAGTGCAATTCATTTGTCAAAGAACTCAGTGTTTCATTTGAGAACAAAACACATTTAGTTGAGGTATCACTTCATATGGAAGGTATTGGAGGATGGATAGTTGAATCTGGAAAAGATTCATACAAGCAAAAACCATGCGGATATGCTAACAAATACATTAGCAAAGGAGAAGTTGGAGCTACACTCCACTTTTATTTGTCTTCAAGTTTGAGACTTGAAGAGGAAGAAACAAAGATAAGGAAGGATCCAAGAATGATGTTGTACAAGTATGGTGCAGCAATTATTCTCCAAGTGAGAGATTGTTGAGTTGTGGAGCTCAATTACTTCAATTTAGAATTCAATGGAAACTTGCTGGAAAATATAGTAACCCTCTTGTTAGGGGGGGTAATTAGTCACCTCAGCATCGATCGGGAAAGGAAGGAACCACCATCGGTTAGGGCTAACCGAAATCGGTTACCTGTGCGATGATGTTTTAATTAACTCTCGAGAATTAGATCTAATTTTAGCATTAAAGTATATCTATTGATTGTAATTGCATGGCTAACTTCCCTAAGTCTATAAATGACTATATAAGCATAAAGCTAGGGTTTAGAAGTAAAAGATTAACAAGAATTAGAGAGAACTTGCAAAAGTTGGTGAGAGAGAATTCTTGGTGATGAAGCAAAAGCTTGAGGAAAGAAAGTATTGTACATCTGAGAGATGTGGAAGATTATAAATCTTCATTGTATATCTTGTCAAAGCTTTGGATAATATATTGACTTGTTTCTTGGTAGACGTAGCCCACACTAGGTGAACCACATAAATCTAGTGTTGATTTATGTCTCTTGGTTTGTATATTTCTTCTGGTAGAATATCCGCTTTTATTTGCATGTATGCTTAGATCTCGATAAATTATCAGTACAACCTGGGTGTGCTAACCCCAACATAAATTGGTGAATATTAGGATTTTGGAAGTTTGAAATTGGTGATTTTTTTACTTCCGTATGGTAATGTGAGTTCGCTAAAATTTTACGGGTCATAGATAAATTTGACTCTAATTTCATCTTATGTTTCCACTAAGACTAGTCGACCAATGTTGGTATATTTGCCATTATATAATAATATACTATTATATATAAAATTAATTTTCCATAATGTAGTAATATAAAATAATTCTAAAATTTGTTAATTTATAGATCTGAAGTTGAAGTGAAGGTAAAAGTGAGTAAGCATGTGAAAAATATGAAATTACAAGCTAAAAATCCAAATGCATAAGTGGTGCAATAAGACGTAAATAGTAGTGTGCTTACGGAAGGAACATCCATGAGGGTACTATATGCCGAATGATACCATCACCGAATGGTAATAGGTTCCACCACTGGACATGTAGTAGGTCTGCATGTCACAACCACAGTAGCATTTCCCATGCTACCGGTCGGAGGTATTACCAATCGGTAGTAGTTTCCATGATACCGTGTGGTAATGTCTTTAGATGGTAACATGTAAAATACTACTAGTTGGTAACATGTAAAATGCTATTGGTCGGTAGTATTTTACATGTTACCAACTCGATGACATTTTCCATATTACCAGAACCATAAAAGTTTCCATGCATCTTACCATGTGGTAATGTCACCTGTGTGACATGAAAAGTTGTACCATCCAAGAAAATTTTCCATGTTACCAAAGGTCGGTAGCATTTTCTATGTTATCGGTCGATGAAATTATTTGCATGGTAAAATTCAAAATGCTACCATGCGGTAATGTCATTAGACATTAAAAAGAAAGAGTATGGGAATTCATGTTTTTTTCTTACACCATATTTTGGGAAGACAAATTTCTCATTGAGATGATCATTTTAATTGCTAACATCATAAAATTTCAAAACATTTTTTTCCAAAAAAATTAGTGAAATCTACATTTTTCACAATTTTTTTTTGAATTTGTTCTTTGCACCATTTTTTTGGATGAATTTCTCATCAAGCCAATAATTTTATTGTTATTTTCAAAAATGATTTTTCAAAAAATTACATATATTTTTTCTTAGGACATCATATACTAACAACCGATAACATATATTGTTAGTCAAAAATGCTAAGGATGACACCATTCAAAACCCATTTTCTATAGATTTACCATCATTTTGAAAGTCATTTTCATAGATTTGACAAGAAATCTATCTTTAGTTTTTTTTTTTGGGGGCGGGGGTAATACAATGAACCCTTCCAACCCCTAGGTTAAGTAGAGCACCAACCATACATGAATGCACCAACCCCTAGATGACTCAACAACAACTCGGTCACCTATTTTCTTTCACCTCGAATTGTTGCACTAAAAACTGATGATGACACCAATTTAGCTCACCTTCTCTCTATATTCCACAAAATTTCCTTGAGCCTTCCTTGCTAAAGAAATTCTTCCTCTAAGATGATTAGGTCATTTGACCTATCTCACCAATATATGATCACTCTCTAGAACATCATATCATATTCTTTGCCCTCTCTTTATGGTCACAAATAACTCTTACACCTTCAAAAGGTTCCCTCTAGCTCGCACTTTCTTTAACCCTCTCAACAACTCAAATGAGCTACTAACACATGCTTATATACATGACTCATGACCACATCACTCCTAGGTAGGTCATCATTTAGAATATTCACTTAAAATAACTTAAGAAAATCCTAGAAACATCATTTAAAAGACCATATAGGTTGTAAATATTATATTCATATCTAAATCCTTCATTAGGACACAAGAAGCTCTAAAGTAAAAATCATCCCACTCGCCAAAACCAAGTCACTTGAGAGAACCAGACCTTCACCAAACAACAAAGACCACTTATACATGTTTTCTAAGCCTTCAAGAAACCTCCAAAAATATTCTACACCTTTGCACTATCATCTCATGTAATGAAGCCACCTTTTGGAGCTCTTCTTCTCACTAGGTCTATGACCTACCAAACTGATCCTCAAAGAATCAAGAAAATCCAAATCAAATCACCTCAACCATGCAAAAATGACACATGGATGGAAATATCATGACATTAGGTCATGCCAAATGCTTAGGACACCACCACTTGGGCTGAAATACCATAAAATCACCTCTACAACCAGGAATAACAAAATTGTCATTCCCCCCCAAAAGCTAGTCTTACAAAATGGACTCCAAATATTTCTCTCGTCTATAACCTAGCTAGTTTATTTGGTAATCAGAAGTAATATTAAAATTTCTTAATTGTACAAATGAAATTTAAAAATATAACTACCACTACATAGGAAAAAGAAAATCGATGACCATTGGGATTTATATGGTCTTGCATGTTTATGGAAATACCTTCTTTCGTCAATCTAGATAGTGCAACAAAATATCAGCTATGAAGAATTCCTATTGGCGTAAAAATGTCAACATCTCCTTGCTAAAGAAGATAATCAAGTGCCACCATAAATTCTTAGAGAATATAAGGAAAAAATGCCTTGTAAATTTTTTTAGACCATTACACCACCTTCCTTTAGTAAACGTGAGTTGGTAAAGCTCAAAATAAAACAACGGGAACAAACATACTAATTCCCAACACATAGGAACAATAAAAATAAAACGCATCACAAGTGAGACATCAAAATTAAGTATGAAGGTGAGGGAGAGAGGGATAAATAAAATATCAATTGTTTATTCTACACGTTTTTCTTCTTGGGCTTCCCACTTCCAAATCTTGCTAGATATAAATTTTATATTATGTAGTATACGAATTGAAAAATACTCAAAATCCATAAGTAGTGTATGTAATAAAAAAATTTAATTCCATAATAAATGCTTATAACAATTGTTTGATTATGTATAATGATTTTAAGCTCTAGTATAGTCGATGGTAAAAATAACAAACTAGGTTATGTTTTATTTCTCTAAATGATTTGGGATACATGTGTAATTATAAACAATTATAATTTAATTTACAATCATATTGGTACACATGTTGAAAAGTCACATAAAGCAAAAAAGGACAAGGATCAAATGGTTGTATTTAGAAGAAATTGAAATTCTAATTTAGGATCTTACCCATGCACAAACCAATATCAAACAATCTAAAAACTAAAAGAAGATGGAAAAGGTTCGGATGAATATATATATAAATTGTTCAAATTTATATTAAGATCCTATTATGTATTACCCGACAACAAATAGTCTTCAGATAAATAAATGAAAGAAGCTAATTGTAGTCACAAAATCACACACTTACTATTACATTTATACTACTAAGTATGTTGTTTTATATATAGATCTCACATAAGAAAAGTATTCACTAATGACCTATCCCCTAGTCTTGTCATGAGTTAGTTGGTCATCTTCGTTAGTTGTCTTACACAAGCTTGTCAATTGTTTACACGAGTTTGGGTCATCTCTGAAGGAGTATCACCTATCTTTATTTCATCATTTATCGTATTTATTCTTTGACTAGGCGTCTAAGGTACAATTAGGGTGCCCATTGGTGCCCATTGGTGCCCCGGTTCTAAATTTTAGGTGTCATGGTCCCCATAGCACTTGGGTTTAATTTAGAGTTTCGAGGTCGGTATTTATAATTTTCCCTCTCATTCCCCTAGGTACTAGTTGGCATGTCGGGTCATTAGTGTCGAAATTTGAGCAAGAGATCCCTATATAAACATAACATACTTACTATCTTATGGGTGGACTATCTACTACTAGGGATATCTATCTACTAAGGTAAGGGACTGCATTTGGGCATCATTACATCATACACACTACATAGGAAAGGAAAGTATTTTCTATTCCATCCACCATTTTGCATTACATCTAGCTATTGCCCCTATTTTTGTGTCATTGGCACTAGGGCACCCTAGGCACATCATTGCACACATAAAGCACACAAAACTACATTGGGTATGGAATGTAGTGCAACACTTAGTTGTAAGTCCACCATTATGGCCACTAAGGATAGTCTGACCCCTTCATATGCATCTTTCTTTTTTAGGGGTTTGATGCTTTGTATGGATTTTACAGTGAATCTTCATTTTAGGTTTACAAGTGTCATCGGTGCGATTATTGTGACACTCACGTGACAATTATCAAGACATTACAAAGATATAGCGACACTTCAGTTCCGGTCTTAAGCTTTCTTACGGACCGGAGCGTATATTTCAAACTAGGCACCCACAGCACCCCGATCCTCCTCGAAGTGCCCCATTCGGTCAAATCCTCATTTGCTGCAATTTACTAGGTTGTACCATCATATTTTGCTTCATCCGCACATCATCCTGTCTAGTCCCGAATCATAGTGATGTAAGTCATTTTCAGGTTAATACCTTATCCCTTATATTTCAATTATTTCATTTCATTTTAATATGAAATAAATTTTTTTAGTGTTTATATTTCAGTTCATATCAGTTATTGCATTGCTATACTTGTTTAGATTAACTTAGATAGATATATTATTTCATATTTTAGTTAAACATATTGGTGAACTCATACATTAGAATATTTTCCTCTAGGATCCATTTCAAACCATAATGGCTAAGGATAGTTCATCTTCTTTGAGCATCATTTCTCATTTAAGTGTTAACCCTATCTATGATGAGGATAAATTGCCGAGCTCACTGAGCTCTATGGTAATCCTAATCCTATGCCAAATCATATCAAACAACATCTTCTGGATGGTAAAAATGTGTGCCTACTCATTTTGAAGATTCTCCCATTGGCATTAGTATTGTTGAGGATCCAATAACCTTTACTCATCAGACACTATGCTATATGAATACCGGTGATCCTCTTTCGATCTTTATAATAAAATTCTAAATGAATCTCTTATTGATTATATGTTTGGTATTGATCATCATTCACATGTACATATTGATTCTTCTACTACTCAAAAACCACTATAGTTTCATCTCATCATTCTCTTACTTCTGATATTTCTTCTCATGATACATCTCTTTTATACTATATTTATGATGCTATTGATAGTATCCTTAGTGACATTCTCATTTTTGAATATTTATTTGATGTTGATGAGGTGGTTGATAACCATGGTTCTCCTTATTTTCATATTGCCAAGTGTGAATCTCATATTCCATCATTATATTCTCTTGAGATTGCATCTAGCACTATGTATGAGTCACCTCCATCTATCACTTCTTCTTTTCCTATCGTTTCATTTCTTCTTATTACATCATTTCATAAAGATGTATCTCCATTGATCACCCCAACTATTAGGGATATTTCTGATGCTATTCCTACCACTACTATGGATATTCCATTTACATCATATTATATAGCTTCTTCAACACCTACTACTAGCATGCCTTTAGCATTGGAATCTCATTTTTCATCTCTAGATATTCCTATGATCACTCACCATGGAAAATTACAACCTCTTAATACATTATTGCCATCTTCCACTATTCCTTCATAGGATATAATCTCTCTCATGCATGTCATAGGTAAATTATAATCTCAAGTTCAATCTCTTACTCTAGAAAGTAGGGCTTACTATGCTTCTATTGATAACAACTCATTACATGGTAACCCTATTCCAAATAAGATTCATAATTTGGCATTCTCTAAGGAATTATCATGCCTACATTCACTTGCTTTGATGGTACTGGTGATCCTCATTCTCATCTTATACACTACCGCATGGCTATGACCTCTTATTCTAATGATAGGCTATTACTTAAGGCTTTCCAATACAATCTTATTGATGAGGCATTGTAATGGTACACTCATCTTCCCTTTGGGTCCATTAGTACTTAATATGACATGGAGGATGCTTTCCTTCATCATTTCATCCTTAACAATGGCCCTAAGGTTACTTACGACCGCATACCTACTTTACATCAGGGCTCATCAAAATCAATTAAGGATTATATATTACGATTTAATGTGTGTATACATCAACTAGTATTCCAACCTATAGACCTTGAGAAGTAATTCATTTTTGTCGTGGTTTTTTTTCTGCGCTCAAAAAAATCTTGCAATATGATACATGTGAGTCATTCATTCTTCTATGCTACAAAGTCCTAGACCTAGAGCAAGATCTTCTTTCAGAAAATGTCATTGACCCTCCACATACATCTACTTCTATTATATCATCTAGTCCTCCTCTGTCGAAATCGGTTGAGTGTCCTACATAGTATCCACATTTTCCTCACAAGCACACTTCTCCTCCTCCTCTATGACAAGCTACTTCTATGTCCACTTCATCTATGTCACTTGAGCCATTGCACTTATCCCATCATGATAGACCTCATGATGTGCTACTTACCTTACTTGAAAAATGTTTAATTTTCTAACCATCTAACCAACATCATCCAAAACATAGGCTACAATATCAGTGTGATCAACCATACTATAATTATCATGACATAAATGTCTATAGGGACAACAATTGTCTTTCCCTTCATGATAGATTGCAAAATTAGAGGAAAAGGGCATCATCTCCTTTGGCTCTAGCCCACATGAGTAGTCTATCTCTCCTCTATCTCATCAACGAGTCTATACTCCACTTGAGTCCTCTTTTTCATCAGGTTCTCAGGTCATAGTTCATCCATCACCATCATATGTCAATCATGCACGCTTTCCACCACATCCATCCATTTCTCCACCATTGTATCCATCGCATCCATTGCATTCACGTTATCCACTGCATCACGTTGCTCTTTCACATTGGCTTCCACATCCCTCTACCTTCGCGCATCCCACCGTAACTCCATATGAAATTCATTTTGGCACATATTTTCATGCTTCTTCCATCCCACATGCATCCACCACTTCACACTACCTTGGTCTATGGTAGGTGATTCTTATCACCTTACCCTTCAATGAAAAACTTGTCTTCTTATAGTTCTTACATGATTTGTTGAGTGATTTGTTCTAAGAACATGTCATCACATACTTCGTCATCTCATCTAGTGCTTTCAATCATTTCGATGATGCACTTTTACTTACGTGGCTCATCCTTGATTGCTTTGATGGGTACTAACTAAATGATCCTATTCATCTACATGCTAGGGGAATATCTATTATTTCTCCTCATTTCATCATACTAATATTTTACGATTACATCACATTATTATTCATCACAACACATTATTTTTGAAATTATACATTTTTATAACTATATTACTATCGACATTGCACTAATTACGCATTACAAATTCCATTTATTCAACTCATAAACCACATTGCATTTTTTTATCTATTATCATTCACATTACATGATTTTTTTAGCATTATCCAACTTATACTATGAGTCTACATGAATAATATACAAAGCACATTGCATACACTACGACAATAAACATCTATATGAAAAAAGAACATCATATATAAATCACATGTTTCCATACATATATAGCGAACACATTCATCATTACACAAAAATGTCTCATCACTAGGGGGCACACCCCCACATCATATATAATAGTACAAGTCAAATATCATCATCACTATTGCTATTGGGTACTACAAGAGCCCTAGAACTAGATTTCTCACCACTAACTCACATGTCACCGCTCGCATGCCTCAATACCTCTCAACCTACCTACGTAATAGGGTAATCTCCTTAGAATTCTTAGAAAAATGATGATGTAAATCCATGTATTGTGTAAACACATCTTGTTCCATTTGACCACCACCTACCGCCTCTCTAGCTCATTGAGTCTTCTCGAGTGCCTCATCCCTCTATCATAGCAATATTGTGCACATTTTCATTGTTAAGGCCACTAGTTCAAATAAATGGGCATGCTCGCCCGCTATATAATCCATTTTCTCAAGTATACCTCCACCAAGTACATCAGTTGACAATTTTTCATCAATGTGTGGATGGACGTGTCTATTATCAGGGACTGATACACATCACCTACAAAAAAATAACACAACACATTAGAAAACTATCCCTATCAAATAGGCCAAAACAAAATACACATAATAGTTATCTATAAATACTCATGCTCAACTTTAGCTCTTTGTTACATTATTGGGGGCATGAGATTCCCCCTCTCCTCCTCCCCCATGTGATAACCCTATTAGGCCTACATATAATGGGAAAAAAATACCCACTAGTGTGCCACCCACCATGCATGGTACTCCTCTGTGTAACCCACATCATCTACATCTATTGGCCTTATCGCCGCATCTAACTCATCTAGCCCTCGTGGTACTAGCTGCTCTACCGTGAGCCTTAGCCTAGCTCTAGCCATCCTAGGTGCTCGATAACTCTCAACCATATATATGGCTTTAAGGGCATGTCACGATCCATAACGAACTTTTGTGATACTCTCTCCACCTAAAAATTTCAACCATACCTAGAAATTGATCATCTAGCCACATAGTCCTACGAATACATCACAAATCTACAACATCCCCAAGCCCCATCCTATCTATCGGATGACCTATAGGTATATGTGTCCATCCTACACCCATGTATATTAATCCACCTCCTTGCATATATCTCTATCTTATCCCACTCTCCTCATGGACCTACAATTGGTCTCAACATGCTTATATGCTCATAAGCCCATACGTGCAATAATGTAGTGGCTCCTATCCCACCACCATGCTCATTGTGAGTAAATCAATATAGATCTATGTATAGGTGGGCCAACACACACCGTGACCATGCATATCTAGTACCACCCTCCTCTATTTTCTGACATATATCATGCATCTTATAAAATATTACTACGCCACCTCCCTCATGCGATAGATGAAAGAATAATAATAATAATGAACTGAAGTGCAGAACCCCAAACCTCGAATAACATCCAAACTGGTATGGGCCTTAGTAGGTACTTGAGTCCCCACAAAATATCATCTAGCAGCTCACATTAGTCTCTTTGTAGCCTCCAACGGAATAATCCGTACTCTCTCCCTAACAACCGACAATCATCATATGTGATACACATTCTCCAAGGTAATTATCCTCTCACCATAGGCAACCAACAAGTACACATATTTGTACACCACCTCTCACATAGTACAGTCAACATAGGAATATTTTGGGGCACATCCCCCATCCGTGCTATGTGTAGCAAGATGACATAGTCCATAACATCCCAATCATCGTCTAAAAACCTAGCCCAAACAAAGTACTCATATGATGACCATTGTGGAACTCCCTCAAGTGAATATCAATCTACATATCAATATGGAATTCCATTTATTCAACTCATAAACCACATTGCATTTTTTTATCTATTATCATTCACATTACACATTTTTGTGGCATTATCCAAATTTTACTCGAGTCTACACAAACAATATACTGACACACATGCATACACTATGACAATAAACATCTATATAAAAAAGCACATCATATATAAATCACATGTTTCCATACATATATAGCGAACACATTCATCATTACAAAAATGTCTCGTCACTAGGGGCACACCCCACCTCATATATAAAAGTACAAGTCAAATATCATCATCACTATTGCTATTAGGTACAACAAGAGCCCTAGAACTAGATTTCTCACCACTAACTCGGTGTCATTCTTTGGCGGCCTCAATACCTCTCAACCTACCTACTTAATAGGGTAATATCCATAGAATTCTCAGAGAAAAATGATGATGTAAATCCATGTATCGTGTAAACACATCCTTCTCCATTTGACTACCGCCTACCACCTCTCTAGCTCATTGAGTCTCTTCGAGTGCCTCGTCCCTCTATCATAGAAATATTGTGCACGTTGTCATTGTTATGGTCACTAGTTCAAATAAATGGGCATGCTCGCCCACTATATCATCCACTCGCTCAAGTATACCTCCACCAAGCACATCAATCGACAAGTTTTTCATCAATGTGTGGATGGACGTGTCTATTATCGTGACCGATACACATCACCTACAAAAAAATAACACAACACATTAGAAAACTATCCCTATCACATAGGCCAAGAACAAAATACACATAATAGCTATCTATAAATACTCACGCTCAACTACAGGTGTTTACATTATTGGGGGCATGAGATTCCCCTCTCCTCCTCCCCCATGTGATAACCCCATTAGGCCTACATATAATGGGAACAAAAATACCCACAGTGTGCCACCCACCATGCGTGGTACTCCTATGTGTAACCCACATCATCTAAGTCTATTGGCCTTATCGCTGCATCTAACTCATCTAGCCCTCGCGATACTAGCTGCTCCACTGTGAGTCCTGGCCTAGCTCCAGCCATCCTAGGTGCTCTGATAACTCTCAACCATATATATGGCTCTTAGGGCATGTCCCGAGCCATAACGAACTTTGTGATACTCTCTCCACCTAAAAAATTTCAACCATACCTAGAAATTGATCCTCTAGCCACATAGTCCTATGAATGCATTACAAATCTACAACATCTTTGGGCCCCATCCTATCTATCAGTGCCCTGTAGGTATATGTGTCCATCCTACACCCATGTATATTAATCCACCTCCTTGCATATATCTCTGTCTTATCCCACTCTCTCGTGGACCTACAACCGGTCTCAACACGACTATATGCTCATAAACCCATACGTGTAATAATGTAGTGGATCCTATACCACCACCATGCTCATCGTGAGTAAATCGATATAGATCTATGTATAGGTGGGCCAAAACACACCGTGACCATGCATATCTAGTACCACCCTCCTCTATTTTCTGACATATATCATGCATCTTATAAAATATGCCTACACCACCTCCCTCTCTGCGATAGATGAAAGAATAATAAAAATAATGAACTTCTGCAAGTGCACAACCCTGCACTCGAATAACATCCAAACTGTTATGGGCCTTAGTAGGTACTCGAGTCCCCATAAAATATCATCTAGAAGCTCACATAAGTCTCTTCATAGCCTCCAACGGAATAATCCGTACTCTCTCCCTAACAACTGACAATCATCGTATGTGATACACATTCTCTAAGGTAATTATCCTCTTAGTCTTAGGAAACCAAAAAGTACATGTATTTGTACACCACCTCTCACATAAGACTGTCAACATAGGAATATTGTGGGGCACATCCCCCATCCGTGCTATGTGTAGCAAGATTACATGACCCATAAAATCCCAATCATTGTCTAAAAATCCTAGCCCAAACAAAGTACTCATATGACGACCACCGTGGAACTCCCTCAAGTGAATATCAATCTGCATAACACAAAACAACAACAAACACAACATTAGAATATTATACAAATCCAAACACACTCACTTATCACATTACTATACACTAAAAATATGATTTTTACCATTCTAGGCCAAGGCGCCTAGATGCAAGACTAGGGCCCCTGCAAGCGGGACACTAGCCCCCAGATCTAAGCGCTCTTGTCCCAGGGGTCACTAGTTCCCTCACCACTCTTTTCTAGGCCTCAAATGCAAGATCATTAAAAATATTAAATTTTCAAAATTTCAACAGAAATGACTACTACACCATATTTGTCTTTAAAAAACACCACACTTACCAACTCCGCTATCATACGTGATGCTACGGTAGTCGCCACCATCTCAAACAAAGCTAAGACGTGTTGCTCTCACTTGTGACATCCTCACTAACTCAAATCTCACCACCACAATCACATAAAATAAAAATGAAGTGACTAATCAATTTTTCATCGTACTATCTATAGTTAATTTTCACCACCCACTTTACTATGGTCATTATTTTGCGCTTATTCTCGCAACTAATACACACCACGTGATTTTCATCATATCTTGCACGTTTCTACTTTGATTTACACCCTGTTTATGGTATTATTTTCAAAATTCCACCTACCATTGTACTATGCATATTGCACACATGTTATCTCCCGTAGAATTGTGTTTCATCTAATCTATACACATTTTGGCATTTTCTATCACTTTCTACCTATTTTGTGCTTACTTCTCGCTTAGCGTTCATTCTTCTCATCACTCCCCTTTCATTGAAAGGGAGGAATATCATTGTGGTCATTATGTAATTCCCCTTAAATCACCATGAAATCAATCAACATTAATAACTTTTCATTTTCAAACATTTACTAATTCACTACGCGACATCTCATCATTAATTCCCCATAATGACCTAATCTGGGGGCAACAAACATACAAATATTTCGATTATTCGTATACATGTGTTTAAGTCAAGAAAGTATCACTCACTACCCCATCTCCTCGTCATCACATACATTTGAAATCATCAATAATCTAGCACTACAATCATCACTCACATTTAGTGCACTTCATCATGACATTAAGTTTATTGGTATGTTATAGGGATCAACATCTTTGATCCATGGTTCAACACGATACATGGATACCAATGTTATTTGATATATGGATCTCGCGTAAGAAAAGTATTCACTAATTACCTATCCCCTAGTCCTGTCGTAGAATTAGTTGATCGTCATCATCGTCATTTGTGTTACGAGTTGTCAATTGTTTGCACAATTTTGTTCATCTCTCGGGAGTATCAACTATCGTTATTTGTTCATTTTTTCATCTCCAATCTTTGACTAGGAGCCTAGGGTAGGATTAGGACACTGTGGGTGCCTGGTCCCCGTAGTACTTGGGTTTAATTTAGAGTTTTGAGGTCGGTACTTATAATTTTCCCTCTCATTCCCTAGGTACTAGTCAAAGCATGTCGGATCATTAATGTCAAAATTTGAGCAAGACATCCCTATATAACAATAACATACTTACTATATTATGGGTAAACTATCTACTACTAAGGGCTAGCTATCTACTAAGGCAAGGGACTGCATTTGGTTATCATTGCATCACACACACTACATAGGAAATTGAATGTCTATTCTATTGCATCCAACATTTTGCATTACATCTAACTATTGCCCCCTATTTCAAGGCGTATTGGTGCTAGGCACCCTAGGCACATCATTACACACACAAAGCACACATAAATACATTGGGTCCTGGAATGTAGTACATCACTTAGTTGTAAGGTCACCTTTATGACTGCTAAGAAAATTTTGACCCCTTCATATGCATATTTTTTTAGGGGTTTTATGCTTTGTATGGGGTTTTGCAGGTGAATCTTCATTGTAGGTTTACGACATCATCAACGAAGTTCTTTGTGACACTCACATGAAAATAGATCTAAACATTGCGAAGATATAGCGACAATTCTAGATTTAGGTCCTAAGTTGTCTCGTGAGACTAGAGCACCCATACTTTAGAATAGGGAACCCAAAGGTGCCCTGATCCTCCTCCAAGTTCCCCAGTCTGGTCAAATCCTCATCTGTTGTAATTTCCTGGGTTGTAGCATCATACTGCTGCTTCGTTCGGACATCATCTTGTTTAGTCTGAATCACAACAAGGTAAGCCATTTTTAGGTTAGTACCTTATCCCTTCTATTTCAATTATTTCATTTCATTTAAATATAAAATAAAATAATGTAGTGTTTATATTTCAGTTCGTATCAGTTATTGCATTGTTGTACTTGTTTAGATTAACTTAGATAGAGATATTATTTCATATTTTAGTTAATCAATAATGGACCCAACAAAAATCCTAAATGCATGGACAAAAAAATAGTTAAAACATGATATACACAAGCGTGTGTGCGTGCGCATGGGGGCACACACGTGCACACACATTCATGGCCAAAAATGAATTAAAAACTAGGATATGGTAAGGCTACCACAAGAGAGTCCTCAAAAAGGATGTATGAACTAACTATATATCATGAATTATGATAATAAAGATAAATTTAGTACTCGATTAAAAATAAATTTAGTACACAAGAATATTTTCAATTTGAATAGAGTTGACATCATCAGTAAATGTGATTGTATGTTCCAATATTCAATCTAGAAAATTTTGTGGATCTTAGTGCAACTAATGATGCACCGCTATCACTGATAAAAATATCATGATGTAAACTTGTCACACTTTGTATAATAAAATATTAATAAATGATGTAAAGTACATCATATTGTGTAAGAAATGAAAATCACTAGCATTGTGATGAAAAATTCTCAAAATCTACTAATAGTGTATGTAATCATGAACTTTATTATCAGATTGTTTGATTCTTTGCAACACTTGTATGTTCTTTGTATAATTACTAATAAAATGAATTTTCTATCTTTAACTTGATTTTTCTAAAATGTTCTTGATATATCCCAAAATGATCTTGGATGTATATGTATTTATAAACAATTATAGCTCAAATTGAAAATGTATTGGTGCTCATGGTGATACTAATGGTCTTAAAAAAAAGAAAAATGGAAAATCGTTAAAATAGTTGTATCTATAATAAATTGAAATTAAAATTAGGATCTTACGGGTACACAACATCATTTAAAAAAATAAAATAAGACGGAACAAGAATTGGATGAATGTATTTATAAACCACTGAAATTCATATTAGAACCTTATAAGTATACTAGCAATCGTTTAGGAAGCACAATACACATGCTAAAGGAGAGACAAAAAAAATTGAAATTAAATATAAAAATGGTATAAATGAAGTTGCAAACACAACACCAAAGGAAAAAAAAGCATAAAGTTTTAAAGTTAGCTAATATTTATTTGTTCTTGTAATACTACTTGTAGATGGGGAAGCATGCAAATGTATGAAACCCTCACACTCCTTCCTTGCGCACCTCATCCAGGATTCAAAGTTCAAAATGATTTATGTCATGGTCGATTCTCGCCACACACTATTAAAATTAAAGTAACATTATATATGAATGAATTATCAAAAAGAAAATTGAAATTAGAAAATCAAAGATATCTGTGTGTTGTACCTAGATAGAAGAGATCATACACTCATCAATGATCATCAAACTTATCCTTGGTCAACTAGGGTCATAGTGAATAGGTGGTTGTCAAGTGTGTTATAAAAATCTATTGCAAAGTGAAGGACTTGTCATATGACAGTTGGAGCCAAATGCATGTAAGTAGTAGCGTGCAAGTCAAATTAAATAAGGCTTGTAACCAAGTGCCAAATGAGAAAGAAAAACCAATAAAGATAAAATAAGAAGTGCTTGTGTTAACTATGAAATTGTGGTGTTTTTAAATACCATTGAGGCAAGGAACAAGTTAAATGACATAGTTAAAATGTCAAAAATGGTGTTATGATAGGAATTAGTGAAACTTGCATGAGCATGGATCCACTCCACTTTTATCCACAACAATTCTTCATCTTTCAAATGGTGAAAGGATCCTATACTGCAAAAAATCACCAAGGCAATGAAATTTTCCACCACATTATGTGGGGTTTATAATATTAAGTGGGAAACTACTTATTTATGAAACTTGCCAAAGACTGTATGTTTTTGGTTTATAGCTTATATTTAAAATATAAGCATGTTGGACCCAAACGGGCTGACTTTTAAGAGTGGATCATGACCACCCACCTTGTATATAAAAATGTGATCTTATAAGATATCAGTTACATAGGTGTCAGCATAGCATATATGTAAGCTATGTGTGCAAGATGATTATAGATACATGAGGTGAATGAGGTGAAACTCATGAGAAAATGTATGAGGTGGTTTGTAATCCATTTTGAAGGTGTAATTGCATGTGGAAATAGTGGGAGTGTTGGGTGAAAGTTTATTCTCAATAAAGATAAGTGATTTTGTGTAGTGCCCACTCCTCTTCGAAACTTATTATATGTTGATTTTGATTACTTTTGACTATAGACATGGATGTTATTGTATCATTTTGGTTTAGCATGATGTTAGATGATAGAGATATTCTGACTATTGATGGACTTTGATTCATAGTTTGATTTGTGTGGTTTCTTAGAGATGTTGAGAGATATTTTATATTGATGATGATGATGTGTTGTTGGAATATATATATTACTGAAATTCAGAACTCTCATCATGTTGACTATGATATAGCTTTTGAACTAATCTTGTAATCTTGTTGATATTGATAAAATATAGAATTGAGATGTTTTTGAAATTTTAGACAAATGATAACATTGTTAGTAGAGATGATGATTTAGTTATATGTGAATGGTTATTGATTTATGTGTGTATATTTTATCTTGGATGTTTTGATGCGGCCATGAGGCCAAGGAGGTATTGTGTGATTTTGCAGGTAATTATATCACAACAATCAAAAGGGGGATTAGAGACCAACCATAACGGAATACTAGATGGATACAACGAAGGTCACCATGGAAACTTGTGTAATGTTGTTGTTTTGTTTATTTTTTAAGGGGTCCCCATGGGGGATGACCTCCAATTGTGACCATTGGCTTTGTGTGTATGTTGCCCTTTTATTTTATTTATTGTAGAGTATGTGGTTTATTTGTGATGTAATTTATTTAATCATTGTTGATTAATGTGCTTTTATTAAGTAATTAAATCATGTTATTAAGTGATTTGGGGATGTGAAAAATGGAGTCATTTATTAGAGTTGTTGGTCTTTTGGACTATGTGATTTTAAGTTGAGTGTATGTGACTTTGAGTGTTGTACACTCTACCTTACCTTGGAATTTCGGATTTGGGCTTAAGGACCATTTTTGGAGGCTTGTGGGACAAGCTAAGCTTGTCCCACACCTCTTAATTTCTTATACAAACCCTACCTATGGATTGGGGTCAAAAATAGACCCCATTATGTATTTTATAAGATAAAAAGTGACATTAATTACAATTTTCTTACATGGGTTTTAAATTTTGTCCTTAGGGGGTGTGGATTTGGATTGTGTGTATAAGAGGCTTGTCATTCCTCTCAACCACCAATTTATTGTGCATTGGGGTTGAGGTTTGAATTGTGATGTGGAGTTGAGGATAAGTGATGTGGCATCCTACATGGATCCACCTCACCCTCCTCTTCCCTTTTTCTATATATGCAAGTTTATTTGTTTGTTTGGGGGTTACTTCATTTCATTTGTGCTCTTGTATTTTTGGAGTTGGAGAGTTTTGGAGTGCTTGTTGAGTTTGGAGCTTTTTGGAGTTAGATTGAGCTTGAAGGATCTTGGAGGGTGATCCATTGATCAATTTATACCATGGAAAGGTAGGAACTACACCCTTGTTTTATTTGTTTTCTCTTATATGTGTATATTTGTATGTTGTTGAATGTTTTGGTATGCTTGTTGTGTTCTGAGTAGAATGCCTAAGTATGTAGGAGAAGGCTATGGGGATTTTATATGTAGGGAGGCATAATAGTTTATTTCATGTTTTGGGAGGGATTTGGGTTGGGTGCCCCACCTTGGATAAAAAAATTCTTGCATTTCTTACTTGGTTCTTATGAGGGAGACATAAGATATTGTAGGGAGGCATAAGATGATATCGAGGAGGCATAAGATTTGTGTAGGGGTTTTGAGATGTATATTGGAGGGATTTAAGGTGGGAACCTAATCCCATTGGGAGGCATAAGTGATATCCCCATAGATCCTTGCTCCATTGGATTGCATTTTCAAGCCTTGTGTATTTTGATAAGTTGCATTCTTGTGATTGTATCTTGTGTTGAATGTGTATGAAATGGTTATGAACATTTTTTTGTGATGTGGAAACATTGTTTAGTTTCCATGAGTTTGATCCATCCTTTTATTGCATTTTGGTTGGGGCTTAGAGGCCAATGAAGAGGATTTCTTCTTCTCCTCATTGGATTATTGGTTGGGTGGAGAGTGTTGCGTCTCCCCTATTTTTTGTTGTTGTGATCAAGTGAAGAAATTGTGGAGTTCTTGTTGAAGAATTGGCACTTAGAGATTTTGTGAAGTCATAGAAATCCTTATTTGTGAGAAAACCTTTCTTGTAATTTCCACTTAAGGTGGAAGACTAGTAGTATTGTATTTAAAAGAAGAGTTGCATCGTGTATTTTTTTTATTAAGTTGTAATGTATTGTGGAAAGAAAGCTCTTTACATTGTAAGAAATGAGCTATGCTCAAAGAAAAATGAAGTTCATTATTATTTGTGGAAGTTGTATTTTTGTAAGAATGAAGGAGGAATATAGAAGTTGCAAATCTTAATGATGTATTCTTAGTAAATATTAAATGTATAATAGTTGTGTTTTACTTGAGTAAACGATTGTTGTTGAAATGAAAAGATGCACTAAGTTATAATAAGCTACCTTGTTGATAGATTGCATTTTGTTGTAAAAAGGGAAAACAATGATACTTAGAAATAGGTTAAGTTTCATTTCTTCTTCCTTTGAAAACAATGTTGTTAGAAAGATAATTTTGTAGTTGTGTTTCTTGTTACTATAGAAATAGAAAATATTTAAATGTAGTAATTTAAGAATGGAATGAATAAATGCTTAAACCCTTAAATTGGAGACTTTAGGAATATAAATTCAACTAAGAATAAACTATACAACACTCAAGTAAATTTTTTTTTGGAAAAGTTGCGGAATTGATGGTTCTACTTTCAAAGAGTAGGACCACCACCCTGTGAGAGTGACAGTCTTTGAACTAGGCAAGGTGGAGGTTCGTGAATCATCACCCATGTAGGGCAGCAGTCCCAGAACCGTCAACCTTCTTTGAGTGGAAATTTCATCACTGACGCTAGAAAAAATAAAAATCTATGACTGGGAAATTTTAAACTTGTTCTACTAAAAATTTAAGCCTGTAAATTTGAAGAGGAAATCACCAACAAGCCATAAGGGCATAAATTCATTGTTCTAAACTTGTAAATCTTGAAATGGAAATTTAAATGTATGGAATCTCTTGGATTAAATGAAAAATGGTTTTACCCAAGTAGAATACAAAAACAAAGAAATAACTAAGTAAATATTCCAGATTTAGGGAAGAATCCCTACAATCCACTAATAGAAAACAATGCAATAATAAATCCATAATCCAATCTAAACTAAGCTTGATTTTTGAATTCCTTCATGGCTTCTTCCTTCCTTGCTCCCATGGCTTCCATTTCTCCAACCTGCAAATTAAACAAAATAAAAGAGACCAAATGAGGAGGCTAGGGCAAAGAAAAAGGTTTAATAAGATTTCATAAGGATAGTTAGGGTTAGTATGTGAACCTAAGATCTAGTGGCCACAATTGATTTGATCCAAGGGTTGAGAATCAACCCTACAATTGTTAGGTAAGAATAAATATTATGGGTTTTTAGATAATTTAAGGGTATGTGTAAATGGGTGAATGGGGCCATTTAATACCCTTGTATGTTAAGTTATTTATTTAGTTCCTAGTATGTTTTAGTAATTATTTAAATGGAATTTTAAGGAAGCTAATTTAAGAGAACTAAGGTAACTAAGGATAGGGGTTTAATAAATATGGGTTTGAAGGTTAATCTAAGAGGGGGAAAACATTTAACCAAGTAAATTAATTTATGGTATCTTCCTAGTAGATTGTAATTAATTTGACCTTAGAAATGAATTAAGAATATTTAATTATTTAACCTGGACCTGGTCTATCTAGTGTAGTAATTGTTGGTAGGATTTAATTAAACATATCTTAGGGTTTAACACCCTTGTAACCTGTTTGAATTTTTTTTTTTGCTGCAACTTTCTCGATAATTGTTTAAGGATTAATGTGGTTTTAGAATGTAAAAATTGTGGGCGTTACATTTTCAATGGGTTTTTACCTTCCAAGGTTTTCCCACATATATTTTGCGTTGTTGTGTTCATTTACTTTCTGTTCATGGTGTTTGTATTATGTAATTTGCATTATAAACATCTAAATCTATGTTTGTAATTACTGCACTTCATAAACTATAATCTTTGGAAATTTATATTGTGGATTTATATTTTGTAACATTATTCATCCCTTGAATTTCCTAACATAGTACACATGGATTCTTGACCAACATTGTGTAGGGAGATTCAATCAAAAGAGATTACACACATCAAATTTTATTCACATAAACCTTGTAACTCTTGCACAATTTTAAAACTAGTGCAAACTCTCGTTTCAAAAAATCCCTTTCAACGGCAGGAGAATCTAGTCCCACATCAATATCCTTAGAGGGTGAGCCTAAAATGGTTTTTTAAGGAAAACACACTAAGCTAGCACATATCTTCCAAATCTCCTCACCCTCCTATGGAAAAATGATCCTCCAACCTAACATGTGTATCTCAAACGATTGAGCATGAAGTCTCTTATGGGTTTTGATAAAAATATATTGAATAACAATACAATTTCCGATATTTAGATTATAATCAAACCATGTCACAATTAATGTCATCTATTTTAAATCTACATTCTAACCTCTTACCATCATATAGAAAATATCTTTTAAAGATGGTGCTACATATTCTACTCACCAAACTCATCTCTCATATCCAACCCTACCCCTAAAACACTTCTATATATTTCAACTACTTTTAACCTACTATAAATATTTCTATAAACCTCCTTTTTTAGAATTATTTCAAACATGCTACCTTCCTTATGGAATCTTCCCATGCAACCTATAAGTGGGTGACAAACAAGGAGACACCTCTAAAAAAACCAAACATATTAGAGATTTAGTGAGAGGGTCATTTAGGAAATTTTAATACAAATGGAGCATATGTTCGGAAATAAATTTTCTTTGTCGACTTTTGAAATTTTATTTCATGCATACCATCAAAAGTTATAACAACTCAACCAAGAACAATGTGACAACTAATTGAATAGTCTATCTCACAAATCAAAAGAGCATAATAAACAATTTTTAGAATGAGTAGCAAGAAAAAGATTGCACTTTAACCTACTATAAAATCAACATGAAATTCCAACTATAAAATCAATGACAAAGATTAATATCACAATCAACATAGCACATTATCATAATAATATTCCATATACTAAGGTAAAATATTTGCTAGACTTGTAGTATATGTTACACCTTCAACATAATAATCCAACATGGAATAGTCTTTAATAAAAATAGAGGAAAAGGGGGAATGACCCAAAAAAATCCCAAATATATAAGACTACATGTTTTGGACCTACTAAAAACATGAAATATACATTCCCTGGCTCAAAATCAACAAAATATAAGTGGGAGTGAAGTTTCCATTTGAGCCTTTATATATATATATATATCACGATTATGTATCAAAAATTGTGCAAATAAAGATAAATTTATATACTTCGATTAAATTACATAAACACTTGCCCTCACCATTAAAAATAAGGTCACCATTTATATATTGATTAAATTACATAAAAATTATCCTCACCATTAACAAGAAGGTCACCATTTCAAATAGGGTGTTTATAATTTTTATTTGTAAGATACTTTTTTCTAAATAAAATTTTACTAATAAATATAAAATAGAAATGTAGGAGATTACCTTCTACACTGCCACAAAATTGTGAAATTCCTCCATTATTATGACTAGAGGTACACACCACTACTTATATCCCATGCATTTCTTATTTTTTAATATACTAGCATTCGCACTCGAAGTGTGTGATGGAAATGTTGAAGGAGATGTTATGGAAAAGCTAAATTGGAGGGAGTAAAAATAAAGGAAGGAGGATGAAAATTGAATAAGGGTTTTAAGGGAGAGAAGTAAAAGGGTGGGAAAAATTCTAGGGGAAGAAAATAAAAACTCTTCTTTCTTACGACCATGCACATATGAAACACATGCCATTTACGACAATAATTTGAAGGAGAAAGGGGTGATGTGTGTAGGTTCTTAACGCAAGGTACTCTAGAGATATCTCAAAAATCAAGGCATGGTCGACGAATTTTTTGAAGGAAAATTTGCATATGTTTAAATCACAACTTTGACATATGTTAGATATGAGAATTATACATTTAGGGTTCCTTATATTCTTGATTTCATGCACATGCTAATACTCAATATGAGTGATTGAAAGGTGGGTTTGTTTTTATTATTTTACAGTGAGCAACATGTTGTAGAACAAAAGATTAGCCACCAGGGTGTTTCCATCAATGATGCTTACAACTACATCTACAAAATCTTCTTTCCATTAAGCGTCAATGTTTTCCTATGTCTTTCTCTAAACTCCTATTATGGCCCAATTGGGAGGATGGTGGTGAAGGTATAAAAAGGGTGAAATGGAGTCATGAAACAAAAATACATGAGGTGGAGATACTATCTTACAAGACAGTTAGAGGACATCAATAAAATGCACATGATGTTGTGAATGAATAGAACAACATACCCACAAAAATGAATGTCAACATAATGCACAAATGTAGTAAAGGAGGGAACATAGTCTCTAAATGTGTAACCCAATTCCAAATTTGAGGTCTTCGCAGGATATTGAGGGATGATGATGACCCATTCCTAAGGGGGTAAGTCATAGACCTCTTCCACAACACCCTTGCTAAGTCTTGAGCCTATATACTATAACATTTTTTAATTATGTTCCTCTACTAGGAACATGTTGCTACATATTTGAGCCAACAAAATTTTCCCTTATTTATGGATGCTACGAGCTGGAGAGTGTCGTGTGGTGTACAATAACCATTTATTGATGCCCTTCTGATTATCCCATCTGTGACGTCGATGAAGGATTGTGCCTTCAATACTACTCAAGTCCAAAGTTGAAGCGATTACATGTGCTTGAGCACGTAAATTCCAAACCGTGATGTACATTAATCAAAAGTTTAGATTAATTTTGAACGATGTCCATGTATAAATCAAGCAACAATAGTTGATATCAACTATACATTGTCAAAAGGCCACTGGAGTTTCCCAATGTGAAAAATATCTTTAGTCCAAAAAATCTTGATGTCACCATCACCAAAAGTGTAACTACAATGTAGGGAAATATCTTAGATCATCAAAAGAAACCCTTGAAATATTTGGTATCTCGATTTAACAACATTATCACTTGGTATAACTAAGTATTAATCTAGGGTTTCACAGAGGCAAGGGTTAAATTTAATGGCCACCTATGCTTGCCAAATTTTTTTAGGTAACAGTAAGTTTTAAATCTGATGTAGCCACACCTAGGAACATCACACTCTCAAACACAAGTATTAAGTAATTACTTTCAAATTAGTCTAAATCTTGTATTTGCACCTTGTTCTCAATACTAAGAAACAAATAAATATTTCAAAACTGTCCTATGGGCTCAATTCAATGCATTTAATTCTTCAAGCATGTTTGTTACCCTTTTTCTAACTTGTTTTAGTCATTCATACCCTTGAAAGCTTTAGAATTTATCATCTCACTCTCCTTTGCAAAAAGTGCCAATTTGTCTCCTTAAGAACATTGCCAATGGAATGACATGGGATAGAACAATCTACAAGGCCTCTAACAAAAGCGATAAGTTTTTAGGCACCCTTTAATGAGTTACAAGTGTGGGTAAATTTGTTTACTTCAACTCCTAACCATTCTCCTAATTCCTTCATAACCACCTTCACAAGATTATTCCTTCTTACCAGTGCCTATCCCAACAAAAATCTTGTTATAACTTATAATTGCAAAGCTATTTTCTCTGAAAAAGTGTGAATTTAAATACCCTTTATGCCCAAGATTTTGTATACAAAATTCATGGTTCAATCTTTTGGAAGAGTTCTTTGAAATCACAATTTGAAGACTCTAAAATTAGGCCTCCATGCCCGTGACAATCATTATATTCCACTTTGATAAAAATTATCTTAACTATTATATGATCATTACAAAATTCCTTTGGATTCCTATTTTAATGGTTAGGAAGATGATTTTTTAAATTTTTGGCCCCCGAGATGGGGTTTTAAGCTTTCAATCAATTTTTGGTCAAAACCCTTAGGGTTTGTTAGTACAAACCAGAGGAATAAATTTTTACTCACCCAAAACTCTTAAGCTCAACTTCAAAGAATGAAACCACCTCGAAGAGGTTTGTAAGGATTTTAGGAACTCTTTACCTTACTAATAGCCCTTGTCACCTTTCGAAATCACGTGCTCAGTCTCTATCTATCCCGCACAAGATTGGGATAAAACAATGGACTTCTTTAATGAAATTGTTAGGGTTATATTTGAACCTTCTCCCTTCGTAATGATTTGTATATATTCATAGAGGTCTTTTTTTTCTCATAATCATAAGTTTCACTAATATCTAGACAATACTTCCTCTCCAACAACTCGTAAATCTACTAAGCGTATATAAAGTTCTTTCACGAGAGAACCTACGGTTGAATCATGAAAAAACATTTAAATCCTCTAATTTTGTCAATCACAAATTTTATCCAACTAACTAAAAGAATGATCCCATAAGTTTCCCAATCTTTTACTATACTTCCTCATACTTAATCGAAGCATGCAATCATCTAAACATGGTGATATACACTTTTGAGATTATAACTCTTAAAGCAAACCAATGTTTCTTGCTCATACTTGTGCTTGGAGTTCTAATACTCGAATGGTTGATTGATCAATGAATAAAATCAGTTACAATACTATTTTTCATACCCCTAAGTTGAGGTTGAGCCTCCATAACTGATTCTAAGCTATATGACCAAGACTCCCATGGAGCTTTACATATAAGAAAAGGGCTTAAGTGCCATTTTCAAGTTACATGGCCAATCATGTTTTTACAAGAGCCCTCATAACACACACAATGACCAAAATGAACTATTAACATGCTAAATAATTTCTAATTAGATCCCTTACATCTAACGGAAATCCAAAATTGGCTTTAGGAATTCAAATTTTTGAATAGGTCAAAATGGAAGGAAACTCCATAATTCAAAATTTTGAACCTCCAAAGCTTATTGAACACCAAAAATGACTCAATGACACCTATAAGAACTTTATAAGACCAAAATTTTCTTACTATAAGCCTAAACTAGCCCTGGTGATGATGCCCATGCATCAAAATCTTGCCTTTCAAAAATGTAAAATAGTGTTATTTTTACATCGTAATTAAGATATACAAAAGATTATTCAATATATATTTAATTATTTTTAATATATATTAATATAATTTACCTATTAATCTATAAAAAAATAATGGTCATACTTAAAATTTGCAAGTCACATGTGAAGGTTATTTCAAATATTTGCAAGTATTTTATAGCTAAAACATGAAAAACGTATAAACGAAAGTCTAATTTAACCCTACCGAGAGGGTTTAAGCCAACCTTCCGCCCCGAAAAATACATATAAACAAAAAAAATGGTAAATATCAGTGTACAGTGCATAGATTCTCTGTACTCTCAAGCCCCCGGAGTGTAGCCCCTGGGTCCACCATGTGACCGCCACGGAGTTGCTCTAAAGTGCAACCACCGAGGCCCGGAGTTTGATTCCGGGAAAGAATGTGGAAAGCACTCTTCGGTGGACAACCATTGTTTCTAATGACTTAGTTGAGCATCTTGCTTACATGGATAGTATCGAGTCTAGTGCGGTCGGACATACGCCGACGTGGATAGTGGGCATTCTTCTAAGTCGCAAAACAACAGAGGATGAATAGGCGGTGGGAGGTTAGGAAGAAAAATAGGTATCAAGCGATGGTGCAAAAGTTAGAATGAAATCTTCGTGGTATTGGTAAGACTAAGGGTAGAGAGCCAAAATTAGATGTGGGGAAAGACCATGACATGACCGTATAACAATTGTCTCCGCCATATATTCTACCATTAGAAAAAAATATCACAATTGTTACTCTTCTTCTTCACGTTGATGAGGATTTGAATTTTGAACCAAAGCTCTATCTTATCAGATGGCTTTTCCCAATTGTGATTTAACCCTCTCGCAAAAATTGTACTAGAAGTTGGAATGAGCACAACCTCGCACCGCCACAGTGTAATTTTACATTTGGAACGATCCAAATATTTTTAATCGACGTCCATGTACAGATCAACCTACAACCGTTTATTTCTAATACATTATCAAAAGCCCCAAGAATTTCCCACTCTGAAAAATACCTTTGACGTAACTAAAAACATCTCAATTTATAAGCCTTGTTAAAAGAGTCAATTAAAGTTAACTTTCTATTTGTTATAGAGTTAAAGTTAACTATTACTTACAAAGTACATTTGCCTCATGTTTTTAAATTTATTTGCATCATGTTATTTTACTTTATTTTGAAATTAAAAATAATTACTTCATAATCGATTATATATTATAGGAAGTATGTAACTCTAGTTACTAAGTTTAGCATGTTTGATTTTTTTTTTTTTTAAATCAACTATTTACTAGCAATCGCATGTAGGTATACAATGCAATGCAAATGTTGAATGGTATTTTTATTTGATTTAGTGGGATAGTTATTACTTTTTGTAGTTTATGTTGATAAGGGGTGTGCCCAATCCAAACGTGCCATCTGTTTTGGGGGTCAAAATTGTGTATTTTTCCCTTGAGTCTTTAGAAAAAAATGTATATTTTTACGCAAGAAACATATTATAAAAAGAAGAAGGCAAGGTGGCGCTTCTAAGGAATACATGAATGGAGAAAGCCGATTAAAAGAGATGTGATTTGATGATTTTTAAAATGGGCTACATTCTACCAAAGTCATTCAGAGCCTTCTAAGCACCAACAAATAACAACAAAGGTAAAAGGCATGAAGTTGGAAACACCAATGGACATGGTAAAGAATGCAAAGAAGAAGTATTTGCAAATAAAGAATTAAAAAAAAGTAAATAGGAGGGAAAAAAATTAAGTGTTATAATTGAAAGCCTGGGCATCTAAAAAGTATTGTTTTAAATGGAAGCAACATGTGGTGTCTCCTCATAGGTATGAAAAATCAGATTAAGGCAATGTAGCAACATTTGAGCTATGTAGTTGGATATGGCTACATAGGGACTTAAATCCAAGTGGACTATCCATATGAGTTACAGTGCTTTATGTATTGTCAGGATACATAACAAGGTTTTATCAACACCAATTGACAAAATGGGTTATGATTGTATTGTGACTTCAATCATGATGGAGGTCTTCACTGTACAAGGACATACACTATGTTTGGGCTTAAGTTTGGGCAATTAATCATCCATAATTTATAAAAGAGGCGGTACATTAGTGAGTTATAGCAAATGTTAGGGATACAAAGGGTCAAATAGGCTATACACTCCATGGTCACTTAGTGCCTGGTTTTATTTCTTTAAAAAAAAATTAATATATTTCGCAAGAAGTCTACATTGTTTAATGTAAATTATTGTCATTGATGTTTGTTAGGATTCCATGGTGTTTTTGATTCATATGCTTGTTTAATGTAAATTTTGTTGATTGATGGTTGTTAAGATTTATGATTATCTTGATTTATATGTTGTTTAATGTAAATTATGTTGATTGATGGTTGTTAGGTTTCCCTTGATGTATATGCTACATATACCATAACTCGAAATAAGGAGTTGGCACTTGTTATGAGGGTGATACCTAGAAATAATCCCACCCCTGTGTGCTTGGCGCAACATACTTATTGGAACCTTGCAGGCCATAACAGTAGCAGAACCATACTTGATAACAAAGTGAAAATATGGGCTTCCTCTTATACTCCGGTGGATCAACATCTTATTCCAACATGGGTTGTTGTGCTTGTAAAAAGAACACCCTATGATTTTAATAAAGATGCCACTATTGGGAGAAAAATAAATAATGTTCCTGGAGGGTATGATATAAATATGGCTTTGGACCCTCCAAAGAAGAATTCTAGTCTAAGACATGTAGCTAGAGTGAAGGATGATTTCAGTGGCAGGATTCTGAATTTGTGGAAAACTGCTGCAGGATTGCAATTTTACAGTTCCAATATGTTGAAGACGAATGTGGGAAAAGGAGGTGCAATCTATGGGAAATATTCAGCATTGGCCTTAGAGACCCAGACCTTCCCATTACGGTTTACAAACTAGGGAAGATATACCATCATACTATGGTGTATAGATTTTCAGTGTAGAAGTAGTCATCACAACACTGTTAAGATTAGGAGCAAGCAGAAAACATGTTAACAAAATAATTTGTTTTCTAAAGTTCATTAAATGGGCTAAAGCACTGTAACGTACGATTACCTTTTGTTCCTCCAAAAAATCTATGGTTTTCCACTCCCGAAAGAATCTTGACAACAAGTTGTTGTGCATCCAAACCAGGAAAAATGACAACATGTTATTCTCCAATGTTTTTTCTACTCACTTCAAAAAAAGAAATGCAGACATTACATAAAAAAATGACACACAAAAACAATCTATTTCCTGATTTTCATCTGAGCCAAACAACTCTAATGTGGGTCAGTGCAGGAAGTTGATGGACAAATATAGGGTCATCCGTGGACGTCATATTGCAAAAAACAATGAAATCTCAACTTGTAGGGATTATTAGCTATACGCGCACTCTAAATTAGAAAAAATTATATAAATATGAATCGTAGCATTTGGAATTTAGTTTCTAAAATACCATTTTAAAAAAAAAAAACGGACAAGTGTAGCTATATTAAACACTTAAAATTATATGACTTAGTTATTTTTATTTAAAAAACTTATAAGATTGCAGTCCGTTTGCCCACATTTTGGATGACCAAATATTGTTATTTTTTTTTCCTTTGGTGAAACATTAGATGTAGTTGTCTATCTTGGGAAGGATTTTATTTTGTATTTTTTTGAGCAATATTTTTTTTTTATGATTTTTTCCGTGAAAGTGGTCTGAAAATATTTAGAAAACAGAGCGCTTTCCGTTTGCCCACCATAACTATATCAAAAAATATCGAAATCAAATATATATATTTTAATGTGTATAGAATTTGTCCACGCTTGGGATGGTATAATTTTTATTATATTTTGATAAGAGAAACAAAAGTTATAGTCTTCAACGTAGACATGAACATTCACGAGAAAAAATGTCTTAAAGACCTATTGTTAGTAAAAAATTATAAAATGATATTTATCTTATTCTATTCACTTTAAAATCAATATTTCTACGAAGCTAAGAGTCTCCCCTATGCGATGGCACCATTTTTGTGAAATGTTTTTAGTTTTTAGCATGGTTCAAGTCTTTGGAAGAGTAGATTTGAGGTTTTTTGACCTTTTACACTTCATAATGACCTTCCATAGCTTTGGTTGGGAAAAACAAAGATTTCACGAGGCTTAGGTTCGGTAGATAGATCTAGAATAGCGGTTTATAAAGCACGATCGTGGTTTTTATAACACAAACCATGAGCGCGCTTTATAAACCACGATCGCGGTTTATAAATCATATTTACACACATCCCAATGTCTGAATTACCATGTGATTTTTACTCTCTGACCTTATCGTATGAATTACTGTGAAATTTTGTCTTTTTTTGCACGTTTTTCTTATCACCGAAAGCAAAACATCATGGGAGACAAAAACGAAGTCAAAAAGGAAGTCATTAAGTAAAAAAACACCAAACGAATTAGAGGCCAAAAAAATTTAAAATGCTGAGCGAATGCGGAAACTTTGTGAATCAAGAAGAGGTTCATCTTCAACCCCAACTATTGTAAGCAATGAAGAACCAGGTAATGTTTCTACTGTCAATGTTGAAGTTGAATTAAATACTTGTGATGAAGATGTTTTTACTGTCAATGTTGAAGAAGAATTAAATACTCATGATGTAGAAAATGTTGAAATTGAAGGAGACAATGAAAATGTGAATAAGGAAATTCATGTTGAAACTGTAGACAAGCAAAATTTGACAAAAACACCTCCTAGGATTTTACGTAAGAAACCTAATTTTTTTATTGAAATTGATGAAAACATTTTGAAACCAATGTCTGAAAAACTTTCTGAATGACAAATTAGAAGAAAAGCCACTGAAATTTGGGATAATCATTTTGAAATTTTAAATGATTCCCAAAGATGTCAGTTGTTGGTTAGTTTGATGAAATTGATTAAAATGAGACCTACATTAAACACCTTAGGATTGACAACATCTAATATACTTGGTGAAACCTCTCCAATTGTTGAAAACCTTCATGATGCATATCATACTGTTGGTGTCAAGAGACGCACTAGGGATAGTAATATTGTGCGTCATGTACTTGTTACTAGTGTTGTAAGTGAATCAATAAGAAAACAATGTTTGATTATGCAAACAAGTTGAATGTTGCAAGTTAATCGAAAAAATCTAATAAAATCAATTGAAAGACGTAATATCCTTCAATCACTCAATAATGCCGATTTTTACGCATTTTCTCGCTAGAGCACCGCGTAAGGACAAAAATAATTTTGATGCTATAAGATAAGTTGTTATTAAATTTTGGCATGATAACACTAGAGTTTCACCTAATACAAGAGATGTTATAAAACGGAGAGTTGGTTCTACTAGACGTGAATTACATCCAAAGCATTTCTTAGATATGACTCAAACTCATTTTTTTCATAAGTTTGAACAAGAGAATCTAGAAATTAAAATTAGTCAACGTTTTTTTGAAATGTTGAAACCATTCTATGTGAAAATTAACCATGCTCGCACCACTTGTTGTTGTAGGCAACATGTTGAATTTGTGATGCATTATGCTACTTTTTACGTATTCATTCTAATTTTCATTCTAAAACTATGTTATTGGAATGTGGTGATCAAGTTCCACCAATATCTTCTAGGGATTTCATTTCTACTATATTTTGTGTAAAAGAAGTTGGACAATTTTTTTATAGTGGATTGTTTAGATGGAAGTTGAGTACATGTGGTGGATTACGTAAATTGGAAAGTTGCATCCATGAGAAAATTGAAGGTACAATAGGACATAATTTAGTTGAGTTTGATAAATATAAATCAGTTGCATACCAGTTGAAATATGGAAAAGAGTCTAAACGATGTGAGCTAGTCACGAACAAATGCTTGTTTTTCAATTTTTGAGAAAATTTAAGGATGAAATTGTTTATGAGTAAGCGAGGCATACACATAGAGCTCAATGGTTGGATGAACAGTTCAAGCTATGCAAAGAAACATTTCCTATTGGTACTATTTTTTCAGTGGTTGATTTTGTAGAGAATTACACATTACAACCACAAATGGAGGTTCAATTGCAATATTACAACTCAGTACAAGTTGCCATTTTTGTGCATATAACATTTCTACATTCTCCGAAAGTACAGAGAATGATCGAAATTTTTTAAGAGAGTACCACTTTTATATCAGTGATGATCGTACTCATTCTACTGAATTTGTGCAAGGGTGTTTCTAGTTATTTTATGGAAACTTGTCTAATAGGGACATCCACTTCAAAAACATTATATATGGTCAGATAATTACACATCTCAGTTTAATAATGCACGAATGTTTTATTAGATGAGAAGAATGCACGTCAAGATGGGTGTGCAACATATTTGGAGTTTCACTGAGGTTGGACATGGAAAAGGAGAGCATGATGGTGCAGGGGCATGTGTGAAAAGAGCTCTTGCAAGAGAAGAGTTGAAGTACAAAGATGGTGCTAAATTAAAAATGCAAAGAGCATAGTGGAATGGTGTATTGACAACATGGCCCGAGGTTCTCAAGAAAATTCCATAGTTTACAGATATTTTTGGTTGATAGAGGAACAACAAATTGCTAACTACAAGGATTGTATGACACTCACTAGGTCCAGTGATATGCACTCATTTTGTAGCTCAGACGCTACTTCGTGGGCCATATGGACAAGAAAGTTGACATGTTTTTGTGCATCTTGTATCAAATTTGTCACTGCTGAGTGTGATTCACAAGAATGGGTGGATGGATGGATTTGTAGGCCTCTAACTCCGCTTCCTAGTTATCAACCTCCACAAGCATTACGACTTGTTTCTGCAGATGAAGTTGCAACATCTAAGGACTTTGAAGAAATTTTGATTTTGGTGCGACAAGGTATTTATGGTTATTTATTTAATTTTTGTATTGAGTTATGTCCATTGAAATTTTAATATGTAATTTAAATTTGAGTTGTTCAACCTTTGTTTTTTGTAGGACATGTGTTTGCAGTAATTGCGATAGAAGACAATGAAGAAGGAACAGACTATTTCTTATGTTGTTGCATCAAGGAAAGAAAGAAGTTGACTTATCCTATTATAGATGGCAAAGATATTGAGTATCCTATAGGGTCAGTGGTAGTTACTGGAACTTGGCTTCAACGGTATCCACTAAAAACTCCTTTGTTTGGGTGTTTGAAGACTTTGAGACACACAAGAAAATACTCTTATATTTGCATCTATTTCTAGCGACAAATATTCAGCTATATAGATAACGAGGAAGGCCTAATAACAAGATACTTTGGAAGGTTCGAGAGTCAGATCATGAAGCAATCTTGTCTACTATTCGATTAGATCCGATCCTCGATGGTTCATTGGAATGAGTTTACAACGCTCATGTCTGGTATATATAATTTCTTTTCAATATATATAAAAATTTGTTAGTTTAAAGATTTAGATTTAAGATTGAATATATTTTATTTTAAATTTGTGTATTTTGTATATATAGATAGTATATGGTTTTGATTTGAAACTTAAATTTCTTTGACTAATACTTTTATGTTTAGGTTAGTGGTGCCAAAAAAGCTTCCACCTTCATGTGGTTAGCACTATTAGTAGAGAATTTTAAATTCTCGAAGCTAAGAGAATCTTTCATTGTTTGAAAAAGTTGTAAATTTTGAAAAAGTTGTAAATTTTGAAAAGTTGTGAATTTTGAAAAACTTGTGAATTTTGAAAATGTTGTAAATTTTGAAAAAGTTGTAAATTTTGAAAAAGTTGTAAATTTTGAAAATGTTGTAAATTTTGAAAAAGTTGTAAATTTTGAAAATGTTGTAAATTTTGAAAAAGTTGTAAATTTTGAAAAAGTTGTAAATTTTGAAAATGTTGTAAATTTTGAAAATGACTCCTCCCCAAGTGTTTACAAGACCATACCTACGCATGTGCACCAATCTAGGAAGGAAAAATATGAGAGAGGATATTGTAGAGGGTCCCTATGCCAAGGTGTCGGATTAGACGAGACATCTCTAGGTGCCATGGAGTCCGAGTAGTCACCCGTCAAAGTTGAATGATATTTTGGTCTCAGGGCTCTTAAGGGACTACGCCCGAATGAAGTAGCCTGAAGCAACGACCTTGTCGTGCACCAAAACACCACCTCCTCTAGCATTCACTGGCCACCTAGATGTTTCAACACAGTTGGTTCGGTGCCATGACCCACCGTTTACAAAATATAGCGTTTGACAACCTTACACTAGCTCCAACTACACTATTTCACGCGTTTGCAAACAATAGGGCAGTGAGAGCACCGAAATGAGAAGGAAAAAACCGAGAGAGGATTTTGTAGAGGGTCTCTATGCTGAGGTGTCAGATTAGATGAGGTGTCTCTAGGTGCCACGGAGTCTGAGTAGTCACTCGTCGAAGTTGAACAATATTTTGGTCTCAGGGCTCTTAAGGGACTATGCCCAAACGAAGTAGCTCGGAAGCAACGACCTTGTCACGCACCGAAAAACCACCTCCTCTAGCATTCACCTGGCCACCCGGACGTGCTGACACTATCGGTTTAGTGCCACGACATCCTGAGGCATGACTTCTCACTCCTCACCTCCGTTCATTTCCTAGGACTCAAAACATTCAATGTCACTTGTTTACCTTCCATCTCTCTTGTTCTCTTTAGACTTGCCTATGTCCTCTTAGACCTACTTCATCACTATCCTTGCTTTTCTCTCTTGAGATACGTTGTTTTGGTGATCTCTTTCCATCCTCGCTGCCCCAGCTATGTGCTTACATGCTCATTATTTTTGCATTGTAATAGGATTCTTCATCACAGATCACTAGACACATAATTAGTCCAAAGTGTAAGTAAATCATCAAAAAATTAAGGGAACACATGTGTGAGGACCTTTTATTCATAAGTGCCATCATTGATTGCATGAGATTAATCATCTCTGCCTCAAATTGAAGCAATGTCTCCCATCTAAAACTTCAACCCCCCAGTCCATCAAGCAAGATCAAGCATTCATACTACAAAGAAGGACATGTGACCATTGGGTGAGCATGATCCTTGAAAAAGGGAATGATCTATTTCCTGAGATTATCTCTTTGTTTAGATTGTTCTTGGTCATATTTTTGAAAATCAATAGGAATAGAGTTGAGATCAAGAAAGAGAAATTCCATTGGGAAAATAATCTCCCATTTGCGAGTGAGATGAATAATTTTGATTCTCATTCCTTGGTGAGCTCAGGTGTGTTTTCATCTGACTCAGAGAACTTGTATGACATTTTGTCCCATACCATCACCTAGAGGTTTGATGCTCTAAAAGAAGCCATTTCTGATTTTGAATCCCATGAGGAGAATGTATCAAAATTTTTGGAAGATCTTGGCACAAGAATGCATGAGCTTGGTACTCCTCTTAGGGAGAATAATTCCACATGAAGAATCTTTAGGATTCAAATTTTAAGAATTGGTTTAGGAAAATATTTGTGACCCTTTCCTTCAATAGTCAATACTTTAGTTCAGCCCTTGTAGAGATCATAGGTTATATCTCTAGAATCCTATGAAGAGTTAAATGAAAAATATTTTAGTCAATGTGGAAATATCAATGTCATTCCTGAGAATTGACTCAACACATTGGAGCATGTGAACATCTTGGAAGATGAGAAAGTTTCATTTGTAGTTTCCAGATTCAACAAGATGGTCTATGGAAAAGCCTCATCATTCAAGATCTTTTGTGGAGGAAGACATGAGTTGATTATTCATTAGAGGAGGATTCTTCATGCGATGGGTGGAACCTAAGAATACTAATAAGGGCTTACTATCAAATTTTTACCCTTTTCAACTTGGGACATCAGAATGCACCACCACATGAAATCTCTCCCTTTCGTCACTTAAGGCTTGTAACATTCTCACTAGGTATTCAATTCCTCAGCACCCCAACTTGATTATGTTGCCCCCTCTCATGAATACTTAACCCCTTCACACATTATCACCCCTTTAAGTCCCTTTGTCACTTAAGGCTTGTAACCCTACCTCAAGGATGAGAAGGTGAGTTAGCTAGGTTAATGTTAAGAGGTGAGTATAAAAATACACTTAGCCATTTTTTAATCCCTTTTTAATATTTATTTTTCCTTAATTTACTGCTAGTATTTAGTTATGCTACTAAAATTTCAAGAAACCCTATTGCAAAAATCACATTTTTGCTCATATCTCCTTCATTTTTGCTCCATTTCCCTATAATTTTGCTCATAACTTCTACTCATGAACTCCTGAAGATGATATAAAAATATTTTACATTAGTACCCTAATTTTTTTATAGCATCCCATTTAAAATTCAGAGAAAAACTTTCCTTCTTAGATCCTTGCAATTCTAGAGATTGAAAACACTTGAAATTTGAAGTAGGAAACGATATGAAAATACCTAATCTAATGAAAAAATTTCATCTCAATCCAAATACAAGAAGACATGATTAAATATTTAAATCAAACATACATATCAGAGAACTAATTTAAATGGTTATGAAAACATACATAGAAGGATATCATACATGCAATGAAATCAAATCAAACATATAGTTCAGATTTATCGTTATGAAAACCAACACACATGGATATATAAGAATCAAACAAAGTGTGCTCTAGACACACGTCTCTGAAAATATATACATAAGTTCATAATGTATGTGTACATCTCAAACTAAGTGTGTCATAATGTACATATGGGACCACATTCGTTCGTAAAAGGATATATATATATATCTATATATATACAATGGACTATATGAAGAAACATGTTCACTAGGACTAGATGGCCCATATATATATCTATGTACATCCAGGTGGACTATGAATCTACTCATGAAACATCTTCCCTCTCTTCGCCCTGCTAGAAGTAGCATGTCCACACAACCCGGGGAAGTAGTGGAGGGAGATGCTACTAAAAATTTCATCCATGTGGTCCTAGGTGTCTCTAAGCATGCCTGCAACCTAACTCCGCACATTCATAAACAACATGTTTTTAACACCCAAAATTTTAAAAGACATTAAATTTTTTGAAACTTGTACAATTTAGTTAAAATGCATGTGAAATCTTACCGCAATGTCATGATCCCTATCAATTTGTTGTTGACGCATCGCAAGGACAACAATAGACTCACGAGGGGTAAGCTACATACAAATAATTAATTTTCAAATTAAATATTTCACATACATACAAAATTTGATATTGTAGATTTAAGTAATAAGAAATAATGAACCTCCAAAATTTAACAAATTTGAAAAATTGTACCTCAGTTAGTGGATCTGCAGATGCTATGGTAGTATCTACAGTAGCCTCCACAGTCTACATATATGGAGGAGTCTCTCTGGTAGTCATAAGCTATACAAAAAACATGTACAAATCAATATTAAAATCTACATGATTGTGCACCACATAACAGAGGTCCAAAGCATGTAATCCATGTGAACTTCCAGTAATTAGAAACAAAGTGTAAAGAGATTTACTAACCTATGTAAAAATCATGTGAGGCATGCCAGTAGCCTCAGTTCCTAGAGTAGATGATGACCCGCCAGGCTCCTATGTATAAAAGAGAAACATATTAATATGTACAACATACATGTGAAAAATTATAATAATAATCTAGTGCAATCAAATGAAATTAAAAATGTAATTTTGTACAACTTGAAACTTACGTTTGAAACACGCCTAACTATAGTAAATATCATGTCGATCCTGGATGTTTCCTTCACCAACTCTTGCTATTTAAAATAAAATAAAAAATTAGTTTTTTACATGTATGTACATGACGTACAATCAAAATATATATATATATATATATATATATATATATATATATATATATCTCAAACATGTGAATTAAACTATTGCATATATATATTATTTATATTTATTTGAAATTTACCCGTGAAAGACCAATATCAAAGTGGCACTAGTTCCAAAAACATTCCCAACATCTCATCTATAGAAAAGAAATCCTGTGAACAGAAAATGATGTCTTGCCCGCAAGTGCATACGACACCACATGATCCACAGTGGTGTGGTGAATTAGAATCGGTGCCTCCACCAACATCACCGAGATGTAATCTAGTCACTATCTTTGGGTCGAGTGTCGGTGAGCTCCTCAATGCATGCAATGTATTAATTTCCATAACCTCCTTCACCTTTGTAGGAGGGATAATCAAGGAAAGTGGGGGTTTTGGGGCATGGGGGATCCTAGGTTGACCTATGCATGCACCAGGTCTACTCTATGCAGAGCCACCTCCTCGACCAAAAAAGTCAGAAAATTCAAAATAATTCGGGACCTCATTGAGCATGAACTCGCAATATAATTTCTTCAAAAAATAAAGAGGAACCTCATTGTTGTTGCATGGTGGATAATAAAAAACCGTTCACCATCTATCCCAAAAATCATTTTGATTCGGTCATCATGGCACCAATGGATTGGGAACCGTTTGTAAGTAACTACTGGGGGGGCATTGGTTCTAGGGTCGGTAAATAATGCACAAATGAGGTATTTTCCAATTTTTTTGTCTTTTATGGCCACATGGGATAGTTTATCCGCATACCACTACCTACAGTCACCTCTAAAGGTATTCCATCTATGTATTTGGTTGGTTGCGGACTTGACTTCGCCAATCAATGTTTGCAATATATTGGATAAAGTTATGTGGGATGGATTTGTAGCATGATTTTGTATTATAGTCTGAATTAGGTTCTTAATGACAATTTTATTTTCTTGGATTCTTCCAATGATATTATCTTGTGTTCCTTCTAGATCAGTGGGGACAGAAGGAGCCACAGGGGGCGGATCTATGTTTGGAGGAGGGTTTTGAGGAATGTTTGGTGGGTTTTGAGGAATGTTTTTACGGTTTACACGATTTCGAGCTTGTCAACCAACTGATAAAACAAGAAAATTGTATACATAAACAAACATTTCAAAAAACCCATGAAAATTGAAAAAAATAACCTAAAATGGAAAAAAAAACCTAAAATGCAAAAAAATGATTAAAATCGGGGGCTTACCTCCTCGTCTTGGCGGCATGGTTGAATCTATCGCTATCTAGAAGTCCGATGAGCAATTTTGAGGTGGTATTCAAAGCTCGAGTGAAAAACGTCTAGGAGAAATCACGGTTTGAAATGAAAAATGGGGAAAATAAGGAGTCATGGGACTGCTAATTTTTTTCTCAGAGTTTCGCGATCGCGGTTCTAAACCATGATCACGGTTTTAGGTTCGGTAATTTAAAGCTAGAATTCAGGAACCGTGATCGCGGTTCTTGAATTTCAGGTTTTTATGTCCACAGAATTGTCCACCAACTTCGTGCACTTACCCATGTATGCATTTGAATTTTGCCAAAGTCTCACACTTTTTTTGCAGACTATCGAGTCATCTCCTACTCTTAGGTGTGCAGGCCATTCTATGAAGACTTTTATCCAACATACAATTTCATGATTATTGTCAACATGCATCAATGAGAGTAGGTCAGAATCAAATAGTGAAACAATGTTGTTAAGGCCCATGACAAGGGTTTCATCTAATGGAGAATAATGCCAAGCTCATGTCATGGAGTTTCATCTTCTACGGGTGAATTAACATCTCACAAAAATGCAATGACAAAATATATACCAGATACATAAGCTATTAAACTACAGTTTCCCAAAAAGGTAAAGCCTCCATTTACCACTCAATACATATTTACTTTGAAGAGGATTGCTTTTATTTTGAAATGCATAAATAGCAGAGTCCCATTGAAGGATGCATCTGCAAGCTTTATGCTACATATTTCCATATGAAACTCATCAAAAAGCTATAGTTGAGCTAAAAAAATCACTAAACCATCTAACCAGGCTAAATGCAAAAAAAGATTTGATTGTTTTTTCCATCTGTTAGTTGGTCAAGGAAGGAATTATTCAGTTGACAACACTATTAAGGTTAGGAGCAAGCAGAAAACATGTTAACAAAATAATTTGTTTTCTAAAGTTCATTAAATGGGCTAACGCACTGTAACGTATGATTACCTTTTGTTCCTCCAAAAAACCTCTGGTTTTCCACTCCCGGAAGAAGCCTAACAACAAGTTGTTGTGCATCCAAACAAGGAAAAATGACAACATGTTATTCTCCACTATTTTTTCTGCTCACTTCAAAAAAAGAAATGCAAACATTACATAACAAAATGACACACAAAAACAATCTATTTCCTGATTTTCATCTGAGCCAAACAACTCTAATGTATGCATTTGAATTTTGCCAAAGTCTCACACTTTTTTTGCAGACTATCGAGTCATCTCCTACTCTTAGGTGTGCAGGCCATTCTATGAAGACTTTTATCCAACGTACAGTTTGATGATTATTGTCAACATGCATCAATGAGAGTAGGTCAGAATCAAATAGTGAAACAATGTTGTTAAGGCCCATGACAAGGGTTTCATCTAATGGAGAATAATGCCAAGCTCATGTCATGGAGTTTCATCTTCCAGGGGTGAATTAACATCTCACAAAAATGCAATGACAAAATATATACCAGATACATAAGCCATTGGGGGTAATACAGATCATCCGGCTTCCAACAACTGGTGCATATCCATGCTGGAGAATTTTTCTAGTAGACAAGCTTGAACTCAAGCATCCTAATGAACATGGGTCAGTGTTTGAATCCTATGCTTCACCAAATCAAAATGAATTATTGAGTAGTTGACGACTGATGAGAAACTGGATAAAATGCATAATTAAGTGGATGGAAAATGGATTATATAACCAAATTAGAATTAAAGGTGCACACAACCAAATTCATTGCTATAGCTATAGTCAAATATAACCAATGAGAGTAGGTCAGAATCAAATAGTGAAACAATGTTGTTAAGGCCCATGACAAGGGTTTCATCTAATGGAGAATAATGCCAAGCTCATGTCATGGAGTTTCATCTTCCAGGGGTGAATTAACATCTCAAAAAAATGCAATGACAAAATATATACCAGATACATAAGCTATTAAACTATAGTTTCCCAAAAAGGTAAAGCCTCCATTTGGGCAAGGCAAGCCTTCTTGCTACGTACAAAAAGATGAAACTATAGGGCTTTTACCACTCATAGCGCTCAGGGATTCCTTCTGCCATTGGGGGTAATACAGATCATCCGGCTTCCAACAACTGGTGCATATCCATGTTGGAGAATTTTTCTAGTAGACAAGCTTGAACTCAAGCATCCTAATGAACATGGGTCAGTGTTTGAATCCTATGCTTCACCAAATCAAAATGAATTATTGAGTAGTTGACGATTGATGAGAAACTGGATAAAACACATAATTAAGTGGATGGAAAATGGAATGAAAAAATATATACCAGATACATAAGCCATTGGGGGTAATACAGATCATCCGGCTTCCAACAACTGGTGCATATCCATGCTGGAGAATTTTTCTAGTAGACAAGCTTGAACTCAAGCATCCTAATGAACATGGGTCAGTGTTTGAATCCTATGCTTCACCAAATCAAAATGAATTATTGAGTAGTTGACGACTGATGAGAAACTGGATAAAACACATAATTAAGTGGATGGAAAATGGATTATATAACCAAATTAGAATTAAAGGTGCACACAACCAAATTCATTGCTATAGCTATAGTCAAATATAACCAATTATACTTACCAGCAGTCACTTTCCAAGGAAGCTATAATTGACTGTTTACTATTCCATAAGACAACATACCAAATCATTGCTTCTCTAAACATAGCCGAATTAAGGTTTCAAGTGCCCTAGCAAGACTTTGAGAGTACGCCCCCTCGGGACCAGGCACTCACCTCACATGTGCATGTTTTTTTAAACAATTATAGTATAACTTTTAACACATTAAATTAAAGCTATAAAGGCTTTCTTCTTGCCTTTATAATTGTAAGTCTATCACTATGAGAATTGAGATGAGATATAATTGTAAGTCTATCACTATGAGCATCAACTATCAAGTATCAAGCTTGCAATTAATGAAAAAGAGGTTGTGTAAATTATAATATAGGTGAATTTTGAAATGAAAATCCCATAAACAATTTTCAGATCTTTAAATCTTTTATTGAATTGTGATAGACATTGTTAAAGAGATGTTATACTGTATAACTATACACTGATTATAATTTATGATAGACTATAGTGATGAAAGTGAATGCCATATAATATATTAATGAGTTTTATTCTTGATTTTTTTAAGAGTATGAGTAATTTACCTCAAAGAGTCAATTTATCAAAAGTAAAACGACATCTTGATTCTTAACCTAAAAACGTAATTAAAAATTTAAACAAACAGCCACGGCCCAGAGCCTCACAGGCCCACTATCCATAGGACTACGACTCAAGAGAATTTCAAATTTCAATAACAATTTGTGCAGATAATCATAATTTTATAAACAAAAACATGTACCAGATTGTCAGATTGAGATCATGATTCAGATTCATACCTGTTCAAACTTCAGGTTCTGTTCAAGCAGACAAATAACAAGTTCGTTGATTCCTTGATTCTGAATCGCTTGCAACAACTTTTTCTTCAAAGTCCAGACTTCAGTCTTCATTTACGGTTTGGAACTTTGGTGATATAGTTTGAGCCTGACAAAGCTACAAAGGAAAAGAAAATTACAATTGCAAATTAAATAACTATCTTGATTCAGGATTCCTAATCCGTGGAACTTGGAAGTGGAATGGTGGACCATCGCAGCTCGCTCAGAGTCATTGTCAAGGATAGTGTCTTTTCGCTTGAGGCTTCACGAATCACATTGTAGCCTACTGCTGCATCATCTGTTTGCGAGATCGACTCATCTGAGTTGAGATCTCAATTCTCACTTGAAAGTTGACACTCACATAGTACACTTCTGTTGGTTGTTCCAGTGTTCAGACTTTATATCCTGTATCGGTATGAGTATTCGCACCGGTTCAATTTTCAAACTGCCAACTACCGACTGAGGTAAATCCAACCCGAGGTTGGCTGCGATATTTGATTTTTTTTTCAAAATTTGACCACCCCTTCTATTTGGTGCCCTAGGCAATCGCTTAAGTTTCTAGGGCATGAAATGCCTGTCTCTAAAGATCAATATAAACTATAAAGTAGAAAACCATCATCATAACAACACGAATCCAAATTCTTCCATTACATAATTTTTCATTCATAGTCCATTTATGAATATAAATGAGTATTGTATTTTACGAGTTAACATGCTGATGGTTTAGTATTGTATTGTATTTTTCTGACGACTGAAAAATTTGTCCGAAGCGAATGAGATTACGTAGATGCTATGAGAATCTGGAACTGGAAATGGGTGCTCACAATGTCTGCAACAAGTGGTATGGCTGGACCCAATCGAGTAAATGCCCTTTCCCCCACTGTGCTTTCCACTTCCACCTGCAATCGTAATTATTTTATTCAAATTCAATACCCAACTAACTGTAACTGCTACTAATAACAACAATGACCATAACCAATGAACCAGCAGAGGCATCAAATCAGAATAGAAGAGCGAGGACTCGTCTTCCTCCTCTTTAGCCTCTGATTCAATCTCTCTTTGCTGCTGCCCCTCTTCACATTGTTTCTCTTGCTCTGCAGTGGGACATTCCCACGCCACCATCATATCGAATGTGAAACTGCTGAAAGACCTGTCACTTAATCTTTGGGTTGATTTCCATGGAGATGAATGGAGCGCTTTAAAACAGCAGAACTCCAGAAAATTGCGAGCATAATCTTCTGTATTACTCTTTGCAGAGATGCAGTGTTTCCTCCTCGAACTGCTTTTGTAATTCTTCTACAGTTGTGGACAAAGCTCTGTATTGTATTTTTCTGACGACTAAAATTTTTGTCCGAGTGGATGTTTAATTGGTAATTTCTCTGTGATTTTCCTGCAATTAAGTGTTGTTTGCTAGTTTGTAGCTTCGATTCCGTTTAATTTTCCTAGTAAAGCGCTCACCAGAGTCGCGGGTTCGAAACTCCGTGAATTTCTGCTGAAAATTTTCCGTCTCTGGAGTTGTTCTTCGTCATTTTCTGTGTAAGCATTTATCAAGTCGGGGGTTGGATTCTTAAAGTTTATTTGCATTATCTCCTAACTTCGTGTGTGTTGTTTATTCCACCCGTTGTTTTTTTCCAACCATTTGGGAAGCTATTTTCATAAAGTTTATCAAGATGTCTCGTATTCCTGCAAACATCGCAGATAAAAAAACTATCAAAAATGTGAAAACGCCCGATGACCGTTAAAACGTCAATTTTAAGACAGTCCGTAAAGCGTTGGAGATCCTTTACCATAGGTGGAATGCCTTCGGTGTAAAAAAGTACACCCACATAATATTATAAAAATGCTTTGCTTATTTTGACGGCTTATCCAAATTTCGAGACAAAGAATTATGAACGTATCAAAATCAATAAAAAAAAGCAAACAATCACAATTCTCATCCGACCACAATACAATATTTCCTTTTTTAATCCAAAATAATTCAGCGTATCGCCATGAAGCGTGTGGTCACATGGGCTGTCTAGTTGCTCTCAAAGCGGTTTACCGTGGTCACCCGATAGTTACCCCCATTCCAATAATGTGCTAGATTTTGACGTTGATGTTACATGTCACAATCATATTATTTGATGGTCTAAGAAAGTATATGGATGTCATTAGACATTCAAAATATAATATGCAGTCAATTTTTTTTATAATAATTATAATAAAATATGAAAATTGAGTAAAATTTTACATCCACAAGATTAGAAAAATAAATTTAGTTACTTTCTAAAATTAAATGCATAATATTTCTAGATATTTAGCCAAATATAAACATCATGTGAAATAAAACATCACTACAAATTTTATATAAATCATGATATAAATAAATGAGCAAAAAGTGAGAAGATGTCACCCACCCAAAATAAATATTTAATTTCAAGTTCTATTTTCCAAAATAAAAGAAAAAACAATAGAGTATTTGAATTTTGATCCGCTTTACCTAGATTCTCAAGTTCTAAAGAAATCACAGTATTTTGAGCCTACCAACTCCAATGTTCATTTATGCTTAATATGCCCTCCATAATATGACAGTTCGAATGTCTTTAATGAGATCTCTCTCGACACTCAAAAGGGTCAATCGATATGTGATTCTGTAGATACTAGACTATCATCGATCTTCCATCGAAACAACAAAAAAACCTAAATCGTTTGCTTATGGATAGATCAAGATGCTTAAATCCTTGGTTGGTGTTTGGTGGAAGTTTGCAGATGTATTGTGACATGCGACACAACCAAAAATAATGAAGTTTTAGCTAAAAGACTCTAATCCAAGCTTCAAATTGTATTCATTGCAATAATTACAATTATTATTGTCGTTTCTAATCTTTATTTGCAAAAAATCAAACAAATAACAATAAAACAAACAATTACAAATCAAAATTAATAGAAAAATCTAAACTAAAAATAAAAATAAAACTAAAAATAAATATCTTTCGCTATTTTATATTTCATAGTCATTAATGAGATATTAAGATTCTATTATTTTTATTTTCTATATATTTCAAAATTTCTATTTTTATTTATATTGTATTTTTCATGAATTTAAAAAAATAAATAAAAACTATAGTATTTAATTTTTTAACTTTCTTAATTATTAAAAATTTAATACAATTATATATATATATATATATATATATATATATATATATATATATATATATATATATATATATATATATATATATATATATATATATTTGTAATATACATGTCGTTTTGACGTTTAAATTATAATTTTTCCTATCAATCATGATGGTCATATTTTAAAAGTGATTTGTATTTTGACATCTAAAATGATTAAAAACATCTAAAGGCCTGCAAAATCCAAGCTTGCATTCCATCATGTCATCTTTAATAAATATCCCGAATCATGTGTTGTCTTTCTTTAATTTTTACTCCACACAAAATGAAATTTACATCCCCAATGCCCACCATGTTTGTCACGGATGGAGAGCAGATTGACGGTGTCATGTTGTTCTATAGAGGATGATAACATATGTCAAGCTGCAGAGCGCGTATCTACCTGTCGTGTGTCAAAAGCCTCCTGCCTCAACCCAACTTATAGATGCCTGTGTAAAAATTTCTGACCAAGCGAAAGCCCTAACCCCCAAATCCTACATGGCTTGGCCATTCTTTTGTTTGGCTATAAATTTCAATGGATTTGACCTCTAGTTTAGGCTTGGGTTGCTTGGGTACCCTTCACTTCCTCCACCTTCACATTCTTCGGCAACTTGAATCGCCGTAGGAATTTTCATCGCTAGCATTCCACATGGTAACATTTATCGCTCTTGTGTTCCTCTTCTTTGCCACGTTCTCCGCTTTCGAAGAAATCATCCATGTTCCACTTCTATTTTCACCTCCTCTTTCTTTAACCCTGCAAAATCAAGCATGTTTTCCTTTACAGGTCAAACTTTCCAAACAAAATGGGAAAACCAAAAAGAGAAAGTTTGAGAATCGTCGCTAAAATTTACAATCTTGGGAAGATCGCCTTTGAAAATATGAGCTTGAGGGTTTCCTTCCATCAATTTGAGTATTGGCAACAATTGTTGTATCCCTTGCAAAATGGAGTATTCGCAAAAGTGAGGAGACTTTGAAAATATGAGCTTGAGGAGTTTCCTTCCAGTCAATCTGAGTATTGGCAACAACTATTGTATCCCTTGCAAAATGGAGTATTGGCAATAGTGAGGGGACGAGATTGTCCCAAAGTAGTCACTCAAGCTACTATCCGGAAAAATAGAAACCGCTCCCATTTGTGAGTGCATTTTCTCCAAATACAATTTGAAAATAGAAACAAAACATAAATGGGGGAGTTTTGAAGATATAGGCGGGATTATCAACTTGGCGGAATGGTTAAATTTTAAATAACGCTTGCAAGAATTTCAGACTTGATTGATAGGCATTCCTAGGTAGTGTCTTTGTGTGAAATACAAAGCATATTCTGCCAAAATAACAAACAACAAATAATTTTTTGACCACTAAGTCGAAAACACTCAGCCTAAACATCACATATGTTTGTAAGATTGACTGGTCAACCAACCAATGATAAATCCACCCCCAAAAATGGTAAATAATGCAGTGATTGGTTGACTAGTCAGCATTGCAAAGAGGGTGGTAGAGCTCTCTAACATCAAAACCCTGGGCAGGGTAGAGTCGAGTAGGAGGAGATATTCAACGCGAAGAAAACTGGAATGGGAAGCTAGCCCGCGCGTTTATTTTGTTGACCTACATTTGCATCATGAAATGAGTAACAACCACGCTACTTCCAAACTAAGTCTGGAAAAGCCAAGTCTTCCTTTAATTTTATTTCCAACTATTTTTAACTACACAACGTCTGCTGTTGGCGAAGGCGGCACTCCATGTTCAACTTCATCTAACATAACTACCGCTTACTTTCTCTAATCTACACACAAACTCTTTTACTGGTATAAATAGTTGACGAGGATTCAAGAGCACTACAATACCCATCATATATGGCGTCAAAGATTGCGCCATTAATGCTTCTGTTTCTTTTTGCTTTTTCCGTTGGGGCAACCAGCAGCAACAGTTACCAACAAGATATTGTGGTCTCGGGCACAGTATTCTGTGACACCAACCCATTCTCCGACTCCACATACTTCTTACCAGGTAATTTAGTTAAGATGATAGAGTGTATTATCCTAATTGGTTTTGATAATGTGTATTATGATGGGAAGCTATCAAGAATATATGATGAAATTGCATGGTATGCAGGTGCCTTGGTTTCTGTGGAGTGTAGCATCAACAGTAACAGGAAATGGAAGAGCAGCCATGGAATAGTTTCCATTCAAGCAGAGACAGATGAAAATGGAGAATTCAGGGTAGAGCTTCCCACGATACACAGGATTAACCCAACCAGATCATGCTCGGTTAGACTTCTCAGCAGCCCCCACGAGTCTTGCGACATACCGTCGATCCCTGCTTCATCCCAACTTGCCCTATCATCCTCCAATTCGAATGGAGATATTAAGATTTATGTGTGTACTCCATTATCTTATCATTCATCGACGAAACAACCGCAACAAGCTATCATTTCATCTTTCCTTCGTCGTAGAGTCTTGGAAGATTCTACTTCCAAAGCAACATCCTCTCCACCTCCTCTTTTCACCATTCCTCAGCTACCAAAGTTCTCTTTTCCTCCTATTCCTAGCATTCCTCTACCCAAATTAAGTTTTCCTCCTCTCCCAACGATACCATCTCTGAATATCCCAAATACAGTTGCTCCTCCTCTTCCCACGTTGACCCAGCGTACCCTCCATTCCTAAGTTGAGTGTTCCTCCTTTGCCTAGTGTACCCTCCCTTCCTAAGTTGAGTGTTCCGCCTCTTCCAAGTGTACCCACTCTTCCCAAGTTGAGTGTTCCTCCTCTTCCCAACGGACCCACTCTCCCAGTTTGAGTGTTCCTCCTCTTCCTAGTGCACCTACTCTCCCCAATCTAAGCATTCCACCTCTCCCTAATGCACCTCCTTTACCAAACTTAAGTGTTCCACCATTCAAAACACCTACACTACCTCCTCTAAATTTTCCCAATGCCCCAATTGTACCCAAGTTGAGTTTTCCTCCTCTTTCTTCTTTTACGTTTCCACCCATTCCCTTCTTCACCCCACCTCCACCTTCCACCAAGAATCGAGTCACCATAAACTCAAAACCTCTTTCCCCATTTAAACATATTTTTACATATTCATAAGACTTTGGTTTACATGAGGCCTATCATATTTGTATATCTAGGCTATTTTTATTTGATTTTGGTATATCTAGCATATTTCTCATCCGATTGGAAATAAGTGAACACAATCGATCACTTTCCATAATGTATTATTCATGCATATGATAAAAATGGAAGCAATAGACAAATTGCAATAATAAAGATGAAAAAAAACATAATGTTTCTATAGACACTAAATACACACTTGGGTACATTTATAGGTCCTAAAAGCATATTAGCATTCATATGATTTCTAAACAAGAAAAATAGTAATTGATGACTACCTTTGGCCTCTTTTCTATATTTCTTATTTTATCTTTGGTATACCACACCCTACTGACCCAGTTGAGACTTTCTGAGATTTATATTTCATGAACTCAAATACTAACGCCTAAGCGAAGACAACAATGCCCATGTGCTCATGTCCCCTTTGGGTGCCCTTGAACCTTTTTCAACTTACTCACTCTTTTTGGGTCTCTTTTTAACTTTTTGGCATATTTTTCACTTATGGGTCAACCTTCCAATTGGTAATTACGAAATTCAAACAAGAGAAACATATAAATACATATTTATGTGATCAAATTGAAGGACCAAACATTAAACATTATTATCATCACCTAAGCTTGCATCCAAAAAGAACCTAAGAAATCAAAATAATGCATCTAGCATCCATTTAAGGGATAAGGGATGCATCAAATCTATATACACAACATAGGAAGGGGAAGTTCATTCTATTCTATCCACACATTCTACTACATTGCTACATTTAGTTACAACCCGCTATCAAGTGCAAATTGCACAAGCGCATACTAGGGCACAATTTATACACAAACTCACTAGAACTACATGGAATCTGAGATGTAGTGTAGTGATCGATTGTAAATTCACTCTCGGGGTGATCATCGGGGTCAGTCTGACTCCCCATTCTATATTTTCCTATTTAGGTTTGATGTGGTTTGTGTGCTTATGTAGGTGAACTCTTCTTTTCTGGTTAAAAGTACCTTGATAATCATTGTGCAACTATCAGTGATTAACATGGAAAAAGTAAAGACCTTGCAACACACTAGAAAGAAAATCTTGAGCTCTGTGAAGTCACCAATGCCTAGGCACCTGTGTCCAACGTCATCCCTGTATTTCATAATTTATACTAAGCATTTACGACACTCTTCCCAACATGTTCAACACTTTTCTTAGTCCAGATCAGTTCTAGATCAAGCGTAAATTAGCTAGGTCTCTTCATCTATATCTTGTGCATAGGGTTTCATATTTATATCTTAGTTTTTCTTGTGTTATTTCCATATTTCAACATTTAGACATCATTTGGCTCAGTGGTGACTATCTGATAAATAGATTTAATTCAAAATAAAATTAAATAATTTGGTGAACCCTACTCGTGATCATACACTTAGATCTTAATTTTTCTTCTTCCATGGTTTCTAAAAATCCTCTAATATCCTTGCATGACTTGGTTCAAATGCATCCACCTTTCAAATGCTTTCTTCAAAATCCCTAGACACTATATATCTCCCTTGTAGTATGCCGCCCACTCAAGTACGTACCATTTTTGATCATCTATCGATGATTCTATCACTCTCGATCCTCCATTCAATCAATCCATGTTAGGAAACTTATTTCACTAAATTGGGACATATTCTAGTGAATTGAGACTCCAATATTTCAAGTATTGGAAGAAATCCATCTCCATTTTTGCATATATTGGATTCCATTTTTGTCTATATTGGATTCCATTATTACTATTATTGGAATCCAATAGTAGCAATATTGGATTCCAATATTGTCATTATTGGAATTATTCTAGTTCCAATTTCACTATTATTGGATTCCAATATCGCTATTATTGGATTCCAATATCGCTATTATTGGATTCCAATTTGGCTAATATTGGATTCCAATAGCGCTATTATTGGATTCCAAGTTCACCACTATTGTAATCCAATTTATAAATCTCAATTTTTGGATTTTAGTTTCACTATTTTAGGATTTCTATTTTGTTATTATTTGAATCCCCCACATAAGCCAAGCGATCACTATCTTACATAAGCCAAATGACCGCTATCTTACATAAGCCTCATGGCTGCTATCTTCAATAAGCCTAGCAATTTCTAACTTACATGATGAAAGTACATGCTAGGTGAAATCAACCTAGCAGGGTCAAAGTTACATCTTTTTATTGGTTGATTTGTACATGTGACTTTATTTTACTTGTGTTATTGGCTACCTTTTTTCCTAAATTTTTAGTATAAAAGTTTTAAATCTTGACTTCGATTTTTACAATTAGTGGTACTATACTACACATAACCACTCACAGTCATTGGCTTATGTATAGTCATTCTCTTCTTTCTCCTATGGATTTCTAAAGTTGTATAGCTTTGGCAGACCATTGTGACGTAGTTTTTTTTCTTACACGCTACAATTAAAATATTGACTCCAATGGGAGGCTAGATGTTGGTGATCATATTTAAATGTGTGAGAGAGTGAAATTTCAAGTTCAAAAATTTGCACTTAGACGTGACCGTGATAGCTCATCGTGGTGCGAGAGAGTCGTGGCCTTGTATATCTACAAAGTGCGATTCATCACACGATGGAGTGTGATCCATCACATAATGAAGTATGATCCCTATCACGTCAAAGTGTGATCCCTCTCATGTCAAAGTGTGATCCCTCAAACATTGAAGTGTGATCCCTTACACGTCAAAGTGTGATACCTCGCATGACAAAGTACACACATTTTCAAAATGAAGTGTGAATTCACACTTAGAATAATGATCACTCGCATATCGAAGTGTGATCCCTCACATGACAAAGTAAAAGAATTTTAAAGATGAAGTGAGAGAATTCACAATTGGAATAGCGGGAATAGGGAATAGATTTTGGGAATAGGTTTATATGGACTAAATCCTATCCAATTTATAAATCCCAATTTTTGGATTTTAGTTTCACTATTTTAGGATTTCTAGTTTATTATTATTTAAATTCCCCACATAAGCTAAGTGGCCACTATCTTATATAAGCCTCGCAATTGTTAACTTACATGATGAAAGTGCATGCTAGGTGAAATTAGTCTAGCAGGGTCAAAGTTACATAAGCCTTGCGGCCTCTAAGTTACATAATACCATGATAATCCTAGTGGCCACTATCTTACATAAGAGTATACGTTGTTAAATTAGGCAATCCTAATGACCTTTGTCTTACCTAAGCGTATATTTTTTTTACTTACATAAGCTTAGTGGCCGCTAATTTACACAAGAGTAGATTCATCTAGGTGAAATAATCCTAGTGGCTAGAAAGTTACACTAGCCTATTGGTAGCAAGTTTCGTAAGCCCACCCACCATTAAGCTACATAAAGCTAGCAGTCACTAAGTTACATAAGCCTAGGTGCCACAAATTTACATCAGCCTGTAGGGGTTAAATTTGACCACCTTTTATACATGTCAAGAAATTTTTAGATTAAGGTAATTTTACAATATTTCCCTTTAAAAAGTACAAACTAATAGTTATTGAAATACTTAAAATTTATATATATTTTAATATTTTAGGTATATTATATATTGATATAATTTTTATATAAATCTATATAAAAAGACTCTGCGATATTGTAAATATGCAAGTTGCGTGTGATAAAGTCAATGAATTTTATGCTTTTCCATTTTGTAAATCATAAAGAACAAAAAAGAGTTAAGAATTACATTAAAATACTTGTTTTGAGGAAATGGATTTGAAAATGTATTTCCATAGGCAATCAATCCTTCAAGAAAATTACATTTAAAATTACATAAGCATTGATCCCTCACAAGGGTATTAATTATTGTTCTTGAATTTGTGCAATGTATTGTTAGATAGCTTCATGACCCTAACTCGATATTTTAATTTGATTTCCTTTCCATGTTTTCTTGGACTCCATGCCCAGATGACATTGTCTATATCAATATATGATGTGTCCCTTGATTTTCGCCACCATTGATTTTTCAACAAGCATTCCTCATACCTTTATTTTTGTGTATTTTTTTTTCCTGTGGGTTCCCACTAAGGTACCCTTATCTTTTGATTGTTTGTGTTAACATATTGTATTAGTTTTAGTTCTACCTTGCCCATCCATATAGGTACATTATCATCAATCGGTCTTACTAGTATCATTTGCCCAACATTCACATCCACTACTGGGTTGAATTCCTCTCGAGGTATATCACAAATAGGTCCAACATATATATCCTTATTTGAAAGGAAATTTTGACAATAGTAGCTATCCATGTCAAGATGTGGTGCACCCACTATTTGATCATACATTTCACTATCCTAATTTTTTTGGCCAAAAACAATCTCTTCTTGTCATGTTACAATTGACAAAGGGATTCTCTAGGGCACATAGAAATTTTTTCCAATATGAAATATTTGGAACATAATATGCTTCTCCACCATTTGTTGAACTCTTTTCCCAGTGTGTGATGTATGCCTGAATGCCTCTCTGCATGTCTACCATCTATTTGGGTTCTTTGAAGTGTACCAATGGAGGATCCCCTTTAGGTAAGAAAGGTTTCCCATCCACTATTTTCTAGATCTCAATTGAGTGTGACCAAATGGGTGCAGGAATGATGATTTAAACTCCATAACAGCTTGAGGTCTTTGACATAGAATATAAACATCTTTGGTTTATTGATACCCACAATCTTGTGGTTACCATCTAGAAAGTGTGGTTCCATAAAGGCCTTAAAGTCATAGAATTCCTCGATAAGGTACAAAGTGAATGTGCTAGAATCCTCTTGGCATGTTCTGTAAGTATCCATTATTTGTGGCAAAGAAAATGTATCCAATTTGCACAATGTTGTTGATAATCGTATGAATGTACCATCTATGTATTCATGCATGTGACCCACTGGAAGGAAACTCACATACACTATGTTGAAAACCCTTCTAGTTGTTAGCATGGATGCAAACACAAACAATGTGCAATTTTTGTTGTCACTTGTAACATTATCTAGTTGCAAGTAGAGAGTTGGTGGTTGTTTTCTAAATGAACTTGAACAACTGCTTATAGTATTAGTTGTATGAGCACCCTCATTTTTCTTCTTGTATTCCTTGCACTTGTCATATGCATCATTTTGCAACAGTGCATCATGTAATGGGTGTTTTGACGTCCCACTACTATATAACAAATCACCATACTGATCTGTAAGTGGTTCTTCTAGCTTCCATATACACAAGTGCAATGATGTTATTGTGAATTTTTCTCCTCACTCAACAAAAGGGAGACCAAAGTGCCAAAACCCCCATTTTTGCCCATGTTTAAGCATACCAGTAAAGGTGATGGGGTGATTAATAACATTGCTTGTTGATTTTTATTATTTTCTCGTCCTTGGTATTGAAGTTTTCATCTTGTCCATTTTGTCATGCACAATGCTCAAATAATCTGTTAGGATTTTGTTTTGATTACACTCTATGTGCATAGTAAGTTGCATGAAAACTTTGAATGTAATGATTGTGCCATTTATGGTGTTGATCTATTTTTTTAGTGTTTTTGGATATGAGGTTGCTGCACATTTGTTCTTAAGCTAGGTGCACTTGTCACATTTGGTGAAGATGTTGTTCTTGATGATTGAAACATGGGAGAAATGTTCTTTCCATATTTTCCTAATATTAGACTCGTGACGTTTGAGTAAGGCCCAATAGTGAAAGGCCCTCGTTACACTTTTGTAGTATGTAAGCAAAACTATAACATGCAGTAATTGATCTCATTGTTAATTTAATACCATTTTGTCCCTTTGAGCGGGACATGTGGGGATATATCAAAATTATTCTCCACCAATTTGGATGTCAATGCAATAGTTGCAACAATGTTTGGCATTTGTTTTTTGTTTTCTTGTATTTCCATTTACTACCCTCCTCTCACCATTATCCAAGATTATCTGTATTTATAATAGGTTCTTTTCATGATTCCATGACATTTTTACCATGCATTATGACATGCATCCCTTCCACATAACTTCAATTTATCTATATTATGTTTTAAATTTTGACCTTGATCACAGTTGATAGCATTTACGAGTTAATGTATTAAGTACACCATTTTTGATGGCAAGTTCATTCATATCTAGAGTTAAATTCCAACTTTGATTGAAAGAACTTAGAGATAGATTGGAGAGACATCCTTCCTCGCAATGAAGGTTTTTCTCAACTTAGGACAAAAATTATGCTCTTGATTCTTCATTATTTTTCATTGGCTTTGATGTACTAGATGGAGTAGAATTTACCTTTTTGGCGTTTGTGGGCGTTGTAAGGTATTTTTATATGGTTTTCATTACTACTATATATGGAGGATTCATATGAATTTGGGTATACCAGTTGAGGAAATGGATCTTTGAATGCACTCCACATTTTACCGACAACTCTTCTGGAATTTCTTTTAGCCTTACTTCCATAACAGAACCATCTTGATGGGCCAACTATGTCTAGTAGGCCATTGGATGAGAGATCCTTCTAATATGGAGAAACCCTTGCAAAAGGCGTAATTAATTTATCAACATGCACCCCAAATGTATTGCCATCTAATTTTTTTAAGTGCACCATGTATCCTTCACAGACATTTGTAATTGTTTCATCTGCAAGAAATTTGTGTTCTTTTGAAAAAAATGTATCAAACTGGAATTAACCCCCTTGAAATTCAAATTGAAGTCATTGTTTGATGTGCTGGTTGTTTCTTGAAGTTAAGAATTTCCATTAACATGTAGTGAAGTTATTGTTTCTAGATAAACAGTTTTTGATTGGCAAGAAACTTCGCTATTGTGTTGTAGAATTGGATAGCAATCATTACATAAAGTTATAATATTATTCATAAAAACACTAAAGTGTGTGGGTCCCAACACCACTCCCAAAATCACACGTTGTTCTTGTACTAGCACCATGTAGGTTGTAGAAAATTCATCCCTATCTTTATGAGTTGTGAAACAATGGCTATCACTATTAGAAGTCAAACCCTCATCCTCAATAAATGTATCCTCCGATTCACCGATCATGATGTTTTAAATTCCATAACCCCACATGTAAAACATTTGAAATCACATGCTTAATCATTTTCTTCCTTTCCCATAGGATAAAGTATCCCTTGTTTTCAATTTTTTCTAGGGTTTCACAATCATCAATCATGTATGATAGTCTCGCTCTACCATTGAATACGATACTTATTGTGAAAACCAATAAGATAGAGGCCACATATCTACAATGGAGTGTATATTTGGATGGATAAACTAGTCCCTCCACAACTTTCACACCTTTGGATAGTAAATCCACATGTGATCCTTCTTCAAAAATAGAGTTCATTTTCAACTGTATCCAAATAAAAAGAGAAAATTAGTACAAAGAACACTTAAATATTTAACATTAGTGTGGATAATTGAAATCACAATGAGAAAATAAAAATATACATCTTATATGAACATATTTAAAACCTCATTTAATCCAAATATTTAAACATATAACAAATTTTTTTACACCCTTTAGATCCTGCTATTGTGTGTATAATTTTATCCATAAACCACATAGTGTAGGGGAAAGATTAATATTTTTATAATGCACACATTTTCTTTTGTGCATTTAAATTTTGTTGAAAAAGTATTTCTAAGGGATTAAAAATAGGTACTTTTTAGTACAAAGAAAATTAATATTGGCCCTTGCTTGTGAATGAAATCACCTTTTTGGGACAACTGATGTGTCACCTTTTTATTGGCTGCTTTGTACATGTGACTTGATTTTACTCATCTTATTCACTTCCTTTTTATAAATTCTTAGTATACAAGTTATAAATGTTGACTTCAATTTTTACAACTAGTGGTACTATACTACACATTACCACTCATAGTCATTGGCTTCTTTCCCTATGAATTTATATAGTTTTATAGCCTAAGCACCTTTGTGATGTAATTAGTTTTTACATGATAAAATTAAAATATTGAATAGAATGGGAGCACAAACTTGTTATTTTTCCCTAATTTGAAATAAATCTGCATGTGTGCCCTCTTTTGTGCCCTAATTTTTCCAAAATCTATGGGGCTCTACCTTTTTCCTTTTTGCCCGATCGTGGAGGTTTAAAATTGATCGATTTGCACTTGTATGCCATTAAAAATCCAATTCCATGATAAAAATTCTTTGAAAACATGTTTCAGTTGGTTCAATTTTGAGAAATTTTTCATCCTTAGCAAAAAAATTGAATTCTAGGGCATCCCTGGCATTTTTTGTGTTTTGATGGTCAGACGGGTGTCATTTTCCCATCAATTTCATCTTCAGCACTCTAGGGCATCACTGGCAATTTTTGTGTTGTTTGACGGTCATACGGGCGTCCTTTTCCCATCAAATTTTAGCTCAAACATCTTCTCATACGTGGTCGTTTGTGGTTGGACATGGTTCGATGGGTCTACTTGAAAACTTAACATTTTTGTGTTTTGGAAAAAGTGCAAGTTGCCCCCATAGCTCCACAGCAGGCCCAGAGGAGGTACACATGTCACAAGCAGAGTGAAGGTAGATGGGTGGGTCTTTTTGTGCCTTAAGGCATTTTGGAAAAAGAGTTAAAGTACAAAGAAAATGCCTAGGGCCCACAACGAATCAAAATGGAACACGTGGTGGCTTCAGAGTGCAGGCCCACAATGAAATAGAATGGAACACGTGGTGGCTTTAGAGCGTAGGCCCTCAGTGAATTAGAGGTGGACACGTGTCATGTTTTCATCAAAAGTGGGATGGAAGGTTGGCAGGAAGGACTTAGAAATTTTTTTCTTTTTGGTGAAAGGGGAAAAAGTTGTGAAAAAGGTTATGGGTCCATCGGGCCAATCAGGAGAGGACACGTGGCAGGATCAGGGGTAGAAGGGAGTGTGGGCTGGAGGAAAAAGGAAATGTTGCTTTTTTGGAAAAATGAGTTAAAGTGGTAATTTGAAAGCATGGCTCCACAATGAGTCAAAGGGAGACACGTGCAAGAACAAAATGGAAAAGAGTGGGTGTGGGGGAAATTTTGAAAATTTTGAAATTTTGAAAAGGAATTAAAGTATAAAAGGAGCGCTTCCTCCCAAGGCCCAATCAATGAGGACACGTGTCTAGGGACAGAAGGAGGGGGGGGGAGTGGGGATAATTGTGAAAATTTTTCCTTTTTCAAAAAAAGGTGGAAATGTGTAGAATCGAGCCACGATTCCAATGGGACCCACCTTGGGACATGTGTCAATGCCAAATCTCAAGGGCGGAGGGGTGGAAAAATGTCAAATTTTTACATTTTTCCAAAAATGTTAAAATGTCAAAAAGTGATCCCAAACCCATTTCCAATCACATTGTGACACGTGGAGGGCTCAGATTGAAGGGAGAAAGGCAAATCAATGGTAACTATGCATTTTTAGTTTGGCCACCATTTTTGCTCCAGGAAGTGTGGAAATGCATTTTTTGCATCGATTTTGATCAAATTTTTGGAAAATTTCATGTGTTTGTGCCTACAAGGACCAATGCAATTGGTTTTGAGGATCAATTTGAAGATCAAAGATGTTTTTGAAATAAATTTTTGCCCTAACCCATCCAAAAATGTGAAATATCAAATCCAAAAGTTACAGAGTCAAATTTTGGAGGGATAAGGATGAAATAATGAAAGGAAGGGGGTCTGCATGCTTTGAAGATGAAAAACGTGCCTCCACAATGGATAATGATGCAAATTTTGCAATGATTCACCTTTTTTCAAAACACCTGGCAACTTTTGTTGCAAATATGTTAAACGTCCCTATCTATGAATCATGATGAATTTTGTAACAAACTAAGATGCCATAGGATATTATTTTCTTGGGAAAGAAGGATCAAATGTAATAGAGAGATATATAATGCATGTTTTTGAGACATGCAAAAGGTGGGAAATTGAAAATCATGAGAAAATTTTGAGAGAAGCTCATCTTTTGAGAAACCCTCCAAAAACCTAGTTAATGTCTTCTGTGTTAGATCTTCATTCATGTTGAGTTGGTTACAAGTGTATAGCCATCACACAACTCTGAGATTGTTCTGAAACTCTCCCCTGCTGATGAATCTAACAAGATTTTGAATTAATCTATGTTATTTTGGGCAATATGATGTTGTTATCATGTTTAAATGTCTGTGCAAATAGTTTTCCTTGTTCTTGTTGCAATCTTGCATTGAAATCTTTAGGAATCACACAGATCTCATCCTTATTGATAGTTTAGTGGCATTTGCAATTTCATTTTTCAGAAGAGCTTTCATCTGGCATTGAAAATAAGTAGTTTAAAATCACTTCACCTTCATTTGTTGACAGAGATTGCTTGTAAGCCTTTGGGGGTACCTTAGGCATGATTTGATCAAGAGATTTTGATGTTTAATTGAGTCCTTTAACTCAAGATTTTGTGTTGAGGTCTCAAAGATTGTGTGAAGAGTGCAAACCTGGGCCTCCATTTGTGTATCTCTTCTAGTTGAAAGAACATCCTGACTATTTTGAAGCATTTTATCTGATAGTTGTTCAAATGTTGTAGAGGTTGTCAAAGATCTGGCATAGTCAAGTTTTCTTGTCAATATCCCACCAAAAATCATTCTAAACAACTAATCCTACCCCATACTACCCTTGTTTTGACTTGTATACCCACAGAAGATCAAAATCCATTTGCTAAAGTATGTAGAACAGATCAGGATTTCAAAATGTCTTCAATAACCCTTGCCTTGCATTGAAATTATCTCCATAATCTGGAAGTGACAACTTGTGAAAGTCAGATTTGGAGTGTTGATCATATTTTCCCAAGGCCCCTTCATACTATTTACACAAATTGAGGGATATCTTCATCTCCTTCACCATTTGAGGGTTACAAAATAGGTCCTCTTACCTTGGTTGAAAGGCACAACCTAAAATAGTTAGGACAAGATCAAGTCCTATTTGAGTGTTATCCATCTCTCCACAAATCTGAGTGCAGTTAGATCACATCCCCTAGCTACAAAATGACATACATCATGATCTATCTGTCTTCAAGCTTCATGCCATATCTTTGATGCTGCTCAGATTGAAAAGGAGAACAAATTTGGGTACCAACACTAGTGGTGTCACTTTTGGGACATTCTTAGTTCAATTGATCCATGAATAATATTTGAGATATTTGGATACATGTCAAACCCTGGTAATGTTTCTTACAAATGTTGCATGCAAGTACATTGTTGAAGCATCATTTTATAATCAGATTTGTAAGGATTAAGTGAAGATATAAGTTCTACCTACAATTTTATCAGTTTCAGTAGTAGTTGCACTTCATTTGCATTTGTGGTTGATAGATTCAAGAAAAGGAAGGTCTGATCTATAAAGTTTGGCAAGATTTTTAGTGTTGATAGGTATTTGACAGAGTATTTTAGTGCATTTGCACAACTAGGGTGAAAGTCCTTAGTGGTGACTCCATGTTGTTTTGATCTTGATAAATACCAGTGTCTTAGCTTTTTTGTCATTTATTTTTGTGTTGCTAATCTCTGCAAACCTGGAAGGAAGAAGATCTCTCTTCAGGAGGGACCCAAGTAGAAAGTTATTTCAAGAATTGGGAAAGATAGTTTTAGAGGAAAGAAAAGTTTGGAAGGTTGTTGAAGGTCAGACATCAAGCAAAGGAATATCCATTGGTGAGAGAGATCAGCCTTTAGTAGAGGATTATCACTCTTCTTCCAGTGATTCTGATTCAAGCAATCCTCTCATAAACTTGTTTACTTCAACTAGTGAAGGTCCTTCTACTTGTACTTGGTGAGTTCCTTTTTCAAACACACTGTGTGTTTCAATTCTAGTAAAACTTTCCAAGAAAATCAGCACCTAGAGAATACCAATCTTGTGAACCACATTCTTGAGCCCCAAAGACCTCTCACTCCTCATCATTTTGTTTCTCCTCCAAGATCACCACCTCAAAATCATATGGCTCAGCCTCCCTAGACCTCCATTTTTGTTAACACCTTTGGTCCTATAAAATTTAGAGGAATGGATGGTTACCCAAATGTTGTCCCACAAGATGTTAGAAATAGATTGCCAAAGTTCCAAGGAATAATGCTATAACAGGTGATCAACATCTCAAACTTTTTGTTAACATGATGGAGGACTTTGAGATTGAGCATGAAGATGTGTATATTAAATTGTTCATTCATACACTAGAAGAGGATGCAAGGGATTGGTACAAGGCTCTACCTGATAATTCTATTGATTCATGGACTGAAATGAACAATGCATTTAGATTGCAATATGGTGACAAAACTGATCCTAGGTTTCTATTGTCTGAATTTGAAAATATCAAGAAGAACCCCAATGAATCAGTTCATGACTTCAACACAAGGTTTAACAAAACTTTGAGAAGGCTTCCAGTTAATTTGAGGCCATGTGATCAAGTCATGCTTGATCAAATATGTAGATGCATTTGATAAGAAGGCAGCCTATTACCTAAGAGACAAGAACCCTACCAATTTAAGGTAGGCCTTTACCATGGCACTGCAGATTGAAAATAACATTAAGGCAATTGGGAAACCTCTCAAGAGAGATGGTGTAAAGTTGATAAACCCTGAAAAACCTCAAGCAAGAAAGAGTGTAGACTTGGAGGAAGTGGTGAAAACTTTGGCAGGGGCTTGTCAAAGAGATTTCCTACAAGTTGGCAAGAGCTGAGAAGGGAATTGGGAAGACTTCACAAGGTCAGCAAAAAGCACAAAACCATGACATATTTTCCAATCATCCTAGGGTGATCAAAGATCTGATGATAGAGGGAAAGGACCCATGGGGTCTGCAAATAGACATCCTCAAGCACGTGAAGGAAGAGTGTTACCTGATCCCTAACTACTAGGGTTTTTATTGAGGAAGTTGTTGATATTGATTGGTGTGATAGGTGTTTTCTGCCCCATCCTCCATGTGAAGTGGACCAAGCAAGATGGTGAAGCTAATAATGATGATGGTATTGATGATGATATTTGCATGGTGGGTTGTTCTTCAAGCTCACAAGAAGGAGCAACATCAATTGAGGTAATAAGTGCAAGGACAACTGCAACCTTTTGGGATTGCATCAAATGGGTACAAGTCTTTCTTCCCCCTCATACTCTTGAAGTTGATGTAGTGCAAGCTTTTGAAATTCCTAACAATGACTTTGAATACTTAAGAGCTTTGATGATTAAGAAGTATGATGGTGGTATCCCTTCGGAGGAAGATAGACAATTGTTAATGAATGTTGTTGTGGCTCAAGAGAAAGAGTATAACACTAGGAGAAAGGTTGTTAAGGGAGTTGGGCCTCAAGCCAAACCTAAAACACCCTTGCTTACAAGTATTCCCAAAGAAGCTCCTAGAAGAGAAACACCTGCCAAAAGCTCTGTTGTCCCAAGCAAAAATTATAGTCCTCCTCATGCCCAAGCTGCCAAGAATTCCATGCCATCTAATGAATCTTCTTGTCTCCTTCCAATGCTGCCTTGCCAAAGAATGTTCCATATGACATAGCCCAAGTATTGAGCCAAATCAAAGTGAGTGTTCCAATCATTGAGTTTCTTAGGATTCCTGAGCACAAGAAGAGAGCATTTGAGTACTTGGGATTGAAAGAGGAGAAGAGTACCCCAAGAAGAAATGTAAATGTTGTTGAAACTCCTCCTCAAATCATTGCAGACCTTGAAACACCACCAACATTAGAGGATCTTGGAGAAACACCTGAGGTATACTTGGGGACATCCTTGGTTGATTCCCAATTGAATGTTGATCCATTCTTTACAACTTTGATCATAAAGGATAGACTACTTCACAATTGTATGTTTGATTCTAGTGCATCATGTAATGTCATGCCTCTAGAAGTCATGAATGAGTTGGATATCAAAGTGACAGCAGCCTATGGAAAGTGTACTACCATGGACTCAAGAGAAGTGTCGGTAGTTGGTTGTGTGAAGGGTTGGTGGTGCAACTTGCATCTTATCCTGGGAGGAATTTAAAATTGGATGTTGTGATTGTTGATTGCCCTGCCAAATGGGGTATGTTATTGTCAAGAAAGTGGGCTGCAAGTGTTGGAGGGAGTGTCCAAATGGATATGTATTTTTCCACCATTCCCATTGAAGGCAGCCTTGTCAAGCTCTATGGAGAAAAGAAGATGTTGCATCTAATTGAGGATCCAAACAATGCTTCTTATGAAGTATTATTTGCTGATGTTGATGTTGATAATTTTATTGGGTTTGCTGATGGTAAGGAGCACAAGATGGATCAGTCAAAGTGCCTTGAATAGGTAGGTTCTCCTTGGACCTTTCTATTTGATGGAGCTTGCTCCAAATTTGGAAATGGTGCTGGTATAATTTTGATTTCTCCTAGCTTGGAAGAGTTTGTTTTTTCCTTCAAGCTTAATTTTGAATGTACTAACAACATTGTTGAGTATGAAGCCTTGTTGTTGGGTCTGAGAATTGCATGGAAGTATGGTGTCAAGGACATCATTGCAAAAGGAGATTCAGAGCTAGTTGTCAAACAAATAAGAAAACTGTATGCTACAAAAAATCAGCGGATGAAACAAGTACAAACATGTAGTTTGGGATCTAATTGAGATGTTTGATTCCTTCAACATTGTGCATCATGATAGAAGTTTCAATGTTGCTACTGACAAGTTGGTAGTGTTGGGGTCAAGATTTGGAAATTGCACCATTTCACCTTATTGTGAGTACAATATTGAAGTGTTAACTAGGCCAGTTGTCCCTGACAACATCAAGCATTGGCAAGTGTTTAATGATGATGCTCAAGTGCAAAGGTTCTTACAAAATCAAGGTGAGTTTGTAGATCAGAATATTGATTGGGAACCAATGGTGTGTGTGACTGAAGGAAGAGAGACTTTGTTTGGAAAGGATATTATCCAATTGAAAACTAACACCATTCCTAGAGGTCTTGTTGCACTTGAGTCAAATTTTAACAATGTTGATTACATCATCAATAGAAACATGTCTGCCTCAAGGGATGTGGAAGAGCATAACTTGGGCACTAATGATAAACCAAGAAAATTTTGGTTGGGCAAGAAATCTAAACAAAGAGGAAAAATAGTCCTATGTTCAACTATTGAAGAAATATTAGGACTATCTTGCTTGGTCTTATTCAGAGCTGAAAGCATATAGAGAAGACTTGTTTCAGCATGAGATTCCTCTTGAAACAAATGCCAAACCATTTAGAAAAAAGTAGAGGCCAATTAATCCACTCCTCTCCATGAAAATGCAAGATGAATTGAAGAAACTGAAGGAGGGAGGGATCATTCAGCCCACAAGGTATTCATCTTGGGTTGCAAACCTTGTGCTAGTTAGAAAGAAAATGGAGATATCAGACTTTGTGTAGACTTTCAGAAATCTGAATAGAGCTTCATTGAAGGACAATTATCCTTTTCCAAACATGGAAAACATGCTATAGTTAGTGACTGGATCTGAATTGTTGTCCACCTTGGATGGTTTCTCTGGCTACAATCAAGTTGTTGTCAAGGAGTCAGAAAGATTTAAAACTACCTTTACCACTCCTTGGGGAACATATGTTTATGTAAGAATGCCTTTTGGTCTCATGAATGCTGGAGCTACCTTCCAAAGAGCAATGGATGTTGCTTTTTTCTGGTTACATAAATGACTTCATTATAGTTTATCAAGATGATGTGACTGTGTTTTCAAGGAGCAGAAAAGATCACTTGCAACACTTGGAAAGAATGTTGATCAGATGTAGAGAATTTGGAATCTCTTTCAATCCAAAGAAGTGTCATTTTGGGGTGTAAAAGGCCAAGTTGCTTGGTCATATTGTTTCAAAGGCTGGTGTCATGATTGACCCTGAGAGGGTAGAAGCAATCAACAAGGTTCCAATTCCAAGAACAAAGAAGGGCATCCAATCCTTCTTTGGGAAGATCAATTTCATTAGAAGGTTTGTGTCTAATTTTGCTGAATTGACTCTTCCTATTACATGCATGTTAAAGAAAGACCAAGTTATCAAATGGGAGGAGGCTGTTATTCAAGATTTTGAAGGAATCAAAGAAGCATTAAACATGCACCTATCTTGGCAGCTCCGAATTACAAGAAGCCTTTCCAAATCTTCTCCTTTGCTTCTGAAAATACCATTGCATCTATTTTTCTGCAAAAGGATGAAGATGGGGCTGAGAGGCCTATTGCCTTCTTTAGCAAGGCTTTACAAGTCTGTTGAGTTAAAATACACAATCATGGAAAAACAAGCATTTTCCTTGGTGAAAGCAACAAAGGTTTTTCAGGCCTTATATCTTAAGTTCAAAAGTTGTTGCTTATGTTCCCCACACCATGGTAAAAGACATCTTATCAGAGATGGAGATCTCAAGAAAAATATGTAGATGGGTGAACAAACTGTAGGAGTATGACATGGACATCCAAACCACAAAGTTGGTAAGAGGTTTGGGTCTTGCTAAGCTCATGGCTGAGAGCAACTGCATAGATGTGGAAGTGAATGAAGTAGAGGAAGAAAGGGAAGATGTTCTTGAGAAGTTGGTAAGTTTTGAGTGGTACAAGGATGTAATATTTTACCTTAGACACCTATGCTTGCCCTGATCATTTAAATAAAAATAAGAAAAGAGCCCTCAAGTTGGCTTCTCAAAAATACATCATCACTGACTTTGGGCTGGCTTGGAAGAACCTTGAAGGTGTCCTCTTGAAATGTAACTGAAGATGAAGCTCCCAAAATAGTTGTTGATTTCCATGGGGGAGTTTGTGGAGGACACTTTTTGTTGGAAGGGTTACAACACACAAAATTTTGAGAGCTGGTTATTGGTGGCCTACTCTTTTCAAAGATGCAACCCTGTTGGTTAGAAATGTGAAAGTTGCCAACATTTCTCTGGAAGAATGAAAGCTTCAGATCCCTTCCTTTGCAATCCTGTATCAATTGAGGATCCTTTCAAACAATGGGGAATGGACTTCATTGGTGAGATTTTAGACCCTTCTAGTGCTAGACATAAGTGGATCTTGTAGCCATAGATTACTTCACCAAGTGGGTAGAAGCAATCCCCACCAAGAAAGCAACACACCAAGTTGTTATGGACTTCTTGTTGAATCATATCATATGCAGATTTGGTGTGCCAGTCAAAGATTGTTGCTGATAATGCCATGTGTTTTAGAGCTAAACCCTTGATGGAAATGTGCAAGGAGTATGGAACCAATCTGACTTATGCTTCAAACTATAACCCTCAAGGAAATGGACAAGCTGAGTCCAACAATAAGAACTTGTTGAAGATCATTAGGAGAACCTTGGAGTTGAACAAGAGAAAATGGGGTGAACAACTAAAATTTGTAGTTTGGGCTGATAGAATCACTGCCAAAAGAGCTACTGGTAAGAGCCCATTTGAGTTGGTGTATGGAACTCAAGCTCTGCTGCCCTTACATCTACAATTATCTTCATTTTAGTTTGTTCAACAACTTGAAGATCAAGAGGTCAGTCCATATGAAGCAAGGATTAATCAGATTGTTGAGCTGGATGAAGAAAGAAGAGCATCCACCAAAGGCATGTCAGATTTAGAGAGAAGTTGAAGAGGTTGTTTGACAAGAAGGTCACTCCTAGGGCTTTCAATGTTGGAGATCTGGTTTTGTTGTGGGATAGCAGAAATGAAGATAAGGGAAAACATGGTAAATTTGATGCATTGTGGATGGGCCCTTACTCCATTGATATCAGAATTGGTGAAAATACTTTTTTCTCAAGGACTTAGATGGGGAATTGCTTGAACTACCTATTAATGGTAGGCATCTAAAGCATTTCTTGGATTAATCCCCAAATTTGAGGTATGCACCACTTATATATAGTGTATAGTGTTTTTTTTTGCTCTTTTTTTGGTTTTTGTTTTGGTTTGCCTTGGTTGTGTGGCAGCCATTTTTTGAGTTTTGGTTTCAGCTAGTTTTTTGGTGGCTTTGGCTCATGACTCCATTTTCCCAATGGATTATTTTGGCACTTGGTCTACTTTTGTTCTTGTGGCACTCACTGGGAGTGCCCATCCCCGAGCAAGAGTTGATGTTGGTGCCATTTTTGAGCGTTTCAATATTTTGCCCTAATTTTCCTTCTTTTTGCATGCTCAAACATTTTTTCTCTCAAATTGGTGGTGTAACTTTTCCCTCTTCTTGATGCTTTGAAGTGCTCACAAACTTGTTATTTTTCCCTAATTTGAAATAAATCTGCTGTGTGTGCCCTCTTTGTGCCCTAATTTTTCCAAAATCATGGGCTCTCCTTTTTTCCTTTTTCCCGATCGTGGAGTTTAAAATTGATCGATTTACACTTATATGCCATCAAAAAATCCAATTCCATGATAAAAATTGCTTTAAAAACATGTTTCATTTGTTCAATTTGATCAAAAAATTTTTCATCCTTAAGAAAAAAATTGAATTCTAGGGCATCCTAGCATTTTTTGTGTTTTTTTGTTTTGGTCAGACGGGCGTCATTTGCCCATCAAATTCATCTTCAACATTCTAGGGCATCGCTGGCAATTTTTGCGTTTTTGACGGTCATACGGGCATCCTTTTCCCATCAAATTTTAGCTCAAAATCTTCTCATACGTGGCCATTTGTGATTGGACACAAGGTTTGGTGGGTCTTCTCGAAAAACTTAATTTTTTTGTGTTTTGGAAAAAGTGCAAGTGCAGCCCCACAGCCCGCAAGCCCCAGAGGAGGTACACGTGTCGCAAGTAGAGTGAAGGTGGATGGGTGGGTCTTTTTGTGCCTTAAGGAATTTTGGAAAAAGAGTTAAAGTACAAAGAAAATGCCTAGGGCCCACAATGAATTAAGAATGGAACACGTGGCAGCTTCAGAGTGTAGGCCCGCAACAAAATAGAATGGAGAACATGTGGGCTTCAGAGCATAGGCCCTCAATGAATCAGAGGTGGACACGTGTCATGTTTTCATCAAAAGTGGGATGGAAGGTTGGCGAAGGACTTAGAAATTTTTTTGCTTTTTTGGTGAAAGGGAGAAAAAGTTGTGAAAAAGGCCATGGGTCCGTCGGGCCAATCAGGAGAGGACACGTGGTAGGATCAGGGGCAGAAGGGAGTGTGGGCCACCGTGGGGGAAAAAGGAAATGTTTCCTTTTTGGAAAAATGAGTTAAAGTGGTAATTTGAAGCATGGCTCCACAATGAAGTCAAAGGGAGACATGTGTCAGGAAAAAAAAGAGGGAGGGGCAGGCGATGATTTTGAAAAAACTTTCCTTTTTGAAAAGGAATTAAAAAAGAAATAAGGAGGATCCCCCCAGCAATGAATCAATGAGCACACGTGTGGGATAGAGAAGGGTGGGTGGTGGAGGAAAATTTGAAAATTTTCCTTTTTCCAAAAAAGGTGGAAATGTGTAGAATCGAGCCGCGATTCCAATGGGGACCCACTTGGGACACGTGTCAAGTGCCAAATCTCAAGGGCAGAGGGGCAGAGAAAAATGTCAAATTTTTACATTTTTCAAAAGTGTTAAAATGTCAAAAAGTGATCCCAAACCCATTTCCAATCACATTGTGACATGTGGAGGGCTCAGATTGAAGGGAGAAAGGAAGATCAATGAAACTATGCATTTTTCAATTTGGCCACCATTTTTGCTCCAGAAGTGTGGAAATGCATTTTTTTGCATCGATTTTGATCAATTTTTGGCAAATTTGTGTTTTTGTGCCTGCAAGGACCAATGCAATTGGTTTTGAGGATCAATTTGAAGATCAAAGATGTTTTTGAAATAAATTTTTTTCCCTAACCCGTCCAAAAATGTGAAATATCAAATCCAAAAGTTGTAGAGTCAAATTTTGGAGGGATAAGGATGAAATAATGAAAGGAAGGGGGTCTACATGCTTTGAAGATGAAAAATGTGCCTCCACAATGGATAATGATGTGAATTTTGCAATGATTCACCTTTTTTCAAAACACCTGGCAACTTTTGTTGCAAATATGTTAAACGTCCCTGTCTGCGAATCATGATGAATTTGTAACAAACTAAGATGCCATAGGATATTATTTTCTTGGGAAAGAAGGATCAAATGTAATAGAGATATATAATGCATGTTTTTTTGAGACATGCAAAAGGTCGGGAAATTGAAAATCATGAGAAAATTTTGAGAGAAGCTCATCTTCTGAGAAACCCTCCAAAAACCTAGTTAATGTCTTTTGTGTTAGATCTTCATTCATGTTGAGTTGGTTACAAGTGTATAGCCATCACATCTCTAGAGATTGTTCTTGAAACTCTCCCCTGCTGATGAATCTAACAAGATTTTGAATTAATCTATGTTATTTTGGGCAATATGATGTTGTTATCATGTTTAAATGTCTGCAAACAATTTTCCTTGTTCTTGTTGCAATCTTGCATTGAAATCTTTAGGAATCACATAGATCTCATCCTTATTGATAGTTTAGTGGCATTTGCAATTTCATTTTTAGAAGAGCTTTCATCTGGCATTGAAAATAAGTAGTTTAAAATCACTTCACCTTCATTTGTTGACAGAGATTTCTTGTAAGCCTTTGGGGGTACCTTAGGCATGATTTGATCAGAGATTTTGATGTTTAATTGAGTCCTTTAACTCAAGATTTTGTGTTGAGGTCTCAAAGATTGTGTGAAGAGTGCAAACCTGGGCCTCCATTTGTGTATCTCTTCTAGTTGAAAGAACATCCTGACTATTTTGAAGCATTTTATCTGATAGTTGTTCAAATGTTGTAGAGGTTGTCAAAGATCTAGCATAGTCAAGTTTGTCTTGTCAATATCCCACCAAAAATCATTCTAAACAACTAATCCTACCCCATACTACCCCTGTTTTGACCTGTATACCCACAGAAGATCAAAATCCATTTGCTAAAGTATGCAGAATAGATCAAGATTTCAAAATGTCTTTAGTAACCCTTGCCTTGCATTGAAAGTATCTCCATAATCTAGGAGTGACAACTTGTGAAAGTCAGATTTGGAGTGTTGATCATATTTTCCCAAGGCCCCTTCATACTATTTACACAAATTGAGGGATATCTTCATCTCCTTCACCATTTGAGGGTTACAAAATAGGTCCTCTTACCTTGGTTGAAAGGCACAACCTAAAACAATTAGGACAAGATCAAGTCCTATTTGAGTGTTATCCATCTTGATGCTACTCAATGAAAAGGAGAACAAATTTGGGTACCAACATATCCTACATTATCTTTTAACAATATAAGTTTACTTTTAATAATTTAGAATTTATGTGATTAACTTTGGTGGTATATGCTTTGATTCAATTAAGTGTATTAATTATTTCTAAGATTTTTATATATTTACTTTTAATAGTTGTATATAATATTGAGTAGAAGTAACATATGCTAAGTAGTTTTTATTAATAATTCTTAATATTAAAGACCTAATTTCAATTAAATTTTGAAATTAAGTATCAATATGATTGATTCGAACAAAAACCAACAACAAAAGGCCCCAAAGAATGGCACAGACAGAGAAGAAGGAACCACCATTGAACACAAGAGAAGTGGCACCAAGAAAATGAAAACACATGGCCACAAAACCAAAAAATAAAATAAAAAGACAATTACTCCTCATCCGAAAGAACTGCACCCCCGGGAAATGGAGACCCACTTAGATCGCCATCCGCAACACCAAGTGCCACATCCAACTCATAACCCCTACCTTCCACCTCTCCCCAACCACCAATGCCAAAAACGCAACCTACCTACTACTTGGACTTACCTAGCGTAAGAAGAAAGGCCTCCCGACAAAAGCCCAAAAATCATTGAGGTGGTCAATGGCTGAGTCGATAGGAAAGTGAGCATTTGTGAGATCTAGAGAAGGTAGTATACTAGGTCTAGAACATAATGCCTTTAAGAACATGAATAACCTTAACATAGAGTAACAGATCCCTATATCGCTTGCCGAACCAATCTTCCCCACACTCGGAGCCATTCACTTAGATGTCCTCCTCCTCCACCTAGAGAAAAGTGTCTAGGACACGGTGTTTGTCCAATTATTTATGCAACCGACTCGATGAATAGGGTAAATAAAGAATTCCATGAGTTCCACAACATCCATCTTGACCGGATGGAGCAAAAGCCTATTGGAAATGAATGCCATAACAAGTTAAGAGTTTACTCTATCCTTACGAGTGTCCTACATATAGGAATCACCAATCACATGCTCAATGGCCTTGGCCTCAAACACATAATCATAGAAAAACACCTCTTGAAGCCACCTGGAGGAATGACCAAAGTAAAGGCCATTTCCCTTATATCCCCGCTTAGAGCAATTAAAGGAAACCCCAAAAAATCCATTCTCTCGCAAGCCTAAAAACAAAAAAATGAAGTAGAGAGAATGGAATGTGAACAACCAACAAATATAAAGTATGGCATGTTCCACCATTAATTATTCAAGATTTTCCTATGCCACACATCATGAATAATAAAATATTCCAAGCCATGCCAATCTTCTACCTTATTAATGATGGTGGTATATGATTTGATTCAATTATGTGTAGTAATTGTTTCTAAGCTTTTATATCCTACGTAATCTTTTAACAATATAAGTTTATTTTTAATAATTTATACTTTATTTGATCAACAATGGTGGTATATGATTTGATTCAATTATAAGTATTACTTGTTTCTAAGCTTTTTATATTTTGTTTTAAATAATTATATATAATAGTGAGTATAAGTAACACATGCTACGTAGTTTTTTATTAATAATTCTCAATATTAAAAACTTAATTTCATTAATATTTATGAGTACCATTAAACTGAAAAATGTTAAATTCGTATAATATTCAAAATATGATAAGTCGAATGTGAGACATCAATTGAACCACATGTCATTTATAGTATAGTCAAAGTATGGAATACTTATATCCTCACAATGTAATTTAAAGATGATAAAATCGATATCAAGCATGTTGTTCTTTTGATGATATTGTTGTTAATTTTGATATTTTTACGTGTGACATATATGGTTATATAGTTGTTCCCCTAAAATTAATTGTCCATTAACCAAAAAAGTAAAGTTCACGCGATGTTTGAAATATATGCGCCATTTTATAGCCATTATATATATGACAAGTGCATGTCTTTTGTAATTCATGCACCAAAGAAAGTGGCGGTTGCAAGTGTTTGTTCCATATAATTATAGATTTTCATTCATTAGTATATTTTAGGTAAATTTAAATTTGTGAAGATTCGTGTGAGAACATTGGCGTTAGGGAAAAAATTTGTAAGTGTAATAATTAATTGGAAAATCAGATCATGGTTCGATTGCCAAAATTCTGAGCACGGTTTGTTTTCACGAAGGCATTAATTGACATTGTTTTTTCATTCTTTTTACCAATCCCTAAATGATTTGCTAAATATGTGTGTACCCCGCTTGCAAGTAATGTAAAACATGTTATGGGTATTTTTTTCGCAAGAGGACTGAGAAATGATTCATAAAATACCTGAGATGGACATCAATGATTACTAAAAGTGAACAAAATGGGTGTTGCTAACAAGTTACTAATAAGGGTGAGGAAAATAGATTTTTCTCAGTAAGGGTTGTTAATATTTTAGGGATTTTGGATTGTTAGTGGTTGGTTTCTATAGACATTTCATTTTAAATTAAATTGTAGTAATGAAATAATGATAGTAACTTCCAAAAGATGAAATAGTAATAGTAACACAAATAATTGTTTTCTTTACAATAATTGTTTGATTACATAAGGAAATTGTTGGATTTTTTTTTAAAAACATATATGTGACTGCCAAAGAGAAAATGCAAAGAGTTCCATTTGTGTAGGTTCCTATTTGAAAACGAGTAAAATGGGAATTATAAAACCTACTATTTGAGAAGTTAGGCTAAACAAGATTCTAAATAATGTTTCACTTAATTGATAGTTCTAGAAAGACATACAACATTTAGAGATTAAAATTATAGGCTCTGGTTGTTTTAGTTAAATTAGCTAATGATATATCAACAATAAAAATTATAATATGTCATGGATTTTATTTCTTAATGTGACAATAAACATATGGAAATAGGGAGATGTGATATCATGAAAAATTATGAGGTTTAATAACAAGGGAGATTATACATAGGGTTTAGAGTCTGTATTTTCATACTAACACTACAAAGAGTGTGTTCATTATATTTATTAGAATTATACCATGGCCTTTGAGACTTCATTTACTAACTAATTATAGATCACCATCTATTTCAAGATTTCATTTATAATTAAAATGTGGAATTTTTATCTTATTTTCAATAAATTATAGTAAATAGTATGAGAACTAGTTAAGGCTTGATTGCTCACGAAGGTATCTAGTGCAACACTTGGCTCAAAAAAATTCATGCAACAAAATAATGATAGATAAACAATGCATGACCCCTAAAGAAAACATGTAATGAACATCTTTTCCCGGTTCAATAATAGATAACCAGTGAATGATGCCTTGCAAACACTAAGTTCTAAATAATTTGTCGATCTTTGATCATAATGACAGATAAGCTTGTAAATATTTTATCGTGGCTAACCTTAGAGACCACTAGGAACATAATTTTGTATGTGTTGACTAATCATTGTGATATTTAATGACACGAGAGATTATACAATAATTATTATTTAAAGAGACTTCCATTAAATGGTGTTTTACTAACGCTAAGTTCAAAATATTTTATCCGGTGGGTGTTATTGATCACTAAGATTTATATAGTTTCTTGTTAATGATTTAGTAATATTCCTATTAATGATGCCTACCGACCGATAAGCTATAGGTATTTACTTGGGGATGATTGTAGTAACAGGAAGGATAAGAAGAACATATTTATTTGTTAATGATTCCTATACACCGTTAAGCTCCAAAAAATATGTGCATGGTGACCTAGCTGATTTGTTAGGATAAGAAATAATTATGTCTGTATGCCCCTCAAGAGTGATTAGATTTGTGTGTTTTTCATGCAATAATTGTTGTGCTTTGAAATAATCCTAGATACGGAGAAGGTTTTAATAGGTCATTGTGGTTGAACATAGCGACTGCTAAGATCAACACTATGTATATCTTGACCCCCACTAGTTCAAAGAATGTAGAAATTTTTCACATTCTAATAATAGTTGTCATATGAATAAAATCCTAGATACGACCAATCTCTAAATATTTCATTGTTGATCAACTTAACGACTGCTAGGATCTGAACTATGTAAGACTTGAAGCCTCAAGAGTTCTTATATTGATAGAACTTGCTCATTGCATTAATATTTTTTATTGGAGTGACACCTAGCAAATGCCATGGTTAAAAAATTATATCTTGACTCCTTAGTGGTGCTTATACAAAAATGCTTTGGTCATTCCATTAAGAGTAAGTTTGTGAATGATGTCTAGCAATGAGACATATTCATGATATTACAACAAACTAACCAGACATAAGTAAATGTTGATCCCTTACATATACATGTAATAGAAAATTTTTACTAAGTAAATGATAGATGTCCATTGAATGGTGTTTTGCTAACCCTAATATTTAAATATTTTTTAGACGTGGATGTTATTGAATGTTAAGATTTGTATTTTTCTTGTTAATGTATTAGTATTTTTCCTATTAATGATGCCTAGAAATGCTAAGCTATAGGTATATCGTTATGGTTGATTGTAGTAACAACTACGATAAGAAGTATATATTTATTTGTTAATGATTCTTATAAACCGTTAAGATCTAAAAATATGTTGCATAACTAACCCTAGAGATCACTAGGATCAGAAATACTTGTGTCTATACCCCTCAGTAGTGCAAGGATTGGTGTTCTATTGCTCATTGCAATAATAGCTAGGCTTTGAAATAAGTCTAGATACAAAAAAATTCTAAATAATTCATTTTGGTTGAATATAGCAACCGCTAAGATCAACACTACATATATATATATATATATATATATATATATATGGAGAATCTCTATATATTTTGTTGTAGCTGAATGTAACCATCACTAGGATCTGAACTATGTAAGTCTTGAAGCCTCAAGATTGCTTCTATTGATAAACTTAGATCTATGCAATGTGGATGGTTGTCATACAACAGATAATCCTTCCAAAATATGTTGTGTGTGAATTTTCAAGAAATGTTTTTCATAGTTTCCAAACTTAGCGATCCACAGTTAAATAGATAGTGATTACAATGGAAAATTTTAATGATAGAAGCCCAAATGGCTACTAAGCTAGAATAGTAATGGAGCTTAGTGGTCACTAATAATTTTCTTTGATATGAAGAGAAATTCTTGATCCCTCTCGATGGAAAGTAGTGCAACAATTGGCTCCACTAGGTAACATGCAACTAACTTGATACAATTATAGTCATTGAAAATTACAATCATTCTAAATTTGTACAGCCAGTGATTGCTACGACAAGAGGTAATGAAATTATCTCTCTTTTTAAATTAAGAACCGGAAAATCCTAGCGGTCTTTAAGTCATTCCTTTCAATTAGTAATGGAGTTTCATGGTTGCGAAGCATTTTCTTTGATACAAACGGATGTGAATTATGACATACTCCAATGCTCGATTTCAAATAAAACTAGTTAGGTATTTGGGGGTCCTACGTTATTCTTTGTAAAATGTGTTATGGGACAACTAATTTTTTTTTGTTTAACAAATTCTACTTAGCGACCACTGGACCCATTATTATGTTTTTTTTCTTGTACACTCTTTTCAAAATTTGAAAAATTAAATCTTAATGGCCTTTATGTTAGTCCATTCAATTGGTGTTAATTACCAACAAGTAATGTTAAAATTGTCCATTCATATTTTGACTTAAATCCTCTCTCTCTCTAACATCTATGTTTTCAAACTTTCCTTTCATGCTATCTATGCAACATGGTTGGTAGTTAGACAATAGATAATCCTTTCAAAATATGTTACGTGTTAATTTTCATGAACAATTTTGCATAGTTTCTGAACTTAGCGATCACTAGGATCTAAACTAGGTAAGTCTTGAAGCTTCAAAAGTGCTTGTATTAATAGAATTAGATCATTACATTAATATTTTTTTACTAGAGTGACACCTAGAGAATGCCATGGTTAAAAATACGTATACCTTGACCCCTCAGTGGTGCATGTACATCCATGCTTTTCTCATTCCATTAATAGTAAGTCTGTGAATAATCCTTAGCGACTGCCAAGCTCTAAATATTTAGTAATTGATGACCCTAGTGACTGCTAGGATCAACACTTCTATCTTTTATGTGGAAATTATTTTCTAATCTTACCTAATATTCATAGTAAGGGACATATGAATGTTTCCATAAAATTAATTACGTCATTTGTCTCAGAATTTGTTTCGTTAATGATGTATGTAGCATTCGTGGCCCTTAAATTTTTCAACATGGTGAGAGAGTGGGAAATGGTGATGGTAGATACTTTTTTATATTCCAACGACAATGAAAAAGTAATAAGAGATATCATGTTTGATCCAACAACCTTAGATGATGAATTTCAACATTACTTAGCTCTATATTCCACAATTTAGAATGAAAGTGTTGATGTTGATGTCATAGACATAACGGGTATACCGGAAGAGAAAGTGCTATGGTTCCAAGATGTAAGGGTGATAAAAAGATCTCATCTCCATTTAATTGTTGCTAAACCAGAGGTGCTTCCATTTCTAGATTTGTTCACTTCCTATCTATTTCATGCCAAGTCCAAGGATTTGTCATTATTTTCTAAATCAAGGAAAAAGAGAATAGGTTTGTTTGTTGGGAATGCATACAAAAGTTATTATAAACTTCTAGAGCTAGAATGCTTGTAAAACTAAAAAAGCTTGATTAAGGCTTGGATGGAAAAAGGAGAGTAAGAGATGTTTTGTAGAGTTGGGCATTTGACCCGATGGATAATATGGATGATTCTAAGCTGTCCAAAATCCTTATTAAAAGGTTTAGACCAGGAGTCCGCATTGGCATGGCACTCATGAATAGGCTATATGGAAATTCATCAATCTCTAAGGTGGATGTTTCCTAGATCCGTTACTTTATTTTATTATTGATGAAGACAAGATTCCCTCCTTAGGTCATGTGCTCTATTTCAATTTAGTGACACAAAAAAATTTCGTCGACCATGGGAAACCATTTTACATGGCTTCCTATCTTCTCGATGCTATCATTGGCATTCTCAAATTTCTCAATTTGTGTCAAATCTGGTCTCCTTCGAGCCCTTTGAGGGTAAATGAGCAATATTCAGACTTGTATGCCCATAATTTTAGATCACATATTAAAGATATATGCACTTATTTGTATCCTTCTCTCTACCAACAATTATATGAAACGGTGCCACCGAGAATATCTAATGCCATCCTCACTTTCATAAGGAATATGGGAGCCACATTATTCTATCCAAAATATATAGTTATCATAGTCAAGAGCTCCTTACACCTATTTTTCAATTACCATATTATGTGCCAGAAAAATTGGTAGTACAAGAGGTTGCATATCATATTTGCAATGATATTTCTTTAAAGTGTAAGGAGAAGAAGCTTAAAACACATCCCTCCTTCCCAGTCTTTGTGGAATGAATTTTTTTAATAGGTGGTCTGATTTAAAGGCTTCCTCGCCCCATAGAAATTCATTTCATCTCCCCAAACAAGCTTTAAGGAAATATACCACAAGGAATAGGGTTTCCTGGCACCTTAATTTTCTTAAATGATAGATAAATATATTGTATGCTCATGTGCATGATGATAATAATTGGGTATGGATTATCCAAACAAAAGATAGCCTTATTCAGTAGAATATGAAGGATTCGGGGAGGTTCCACCTCTAAGAGAAATTATTAAAAAATAGGTAATGAAGAAAAAGAAAGTTTTTATTTAGAACATTCACAACAACCCTGTGCTCCCTTATCTCCACCAAATGAATCTAGATATGAGTTTTGAGATGTGTTGTCCAAACCAAACAAAGCTCCTCCAGCTAGTGAAAGCCCTTGAGTGCAACCCTCTCAATATTCTCCCTAAAGTTCACAACAAACGAGAAACGATTGGGCAGATGAATTCATAATTTCCTAAAAAGAACATCCATATTTGGAGGAACAAGAAGATCCCTTAGTGAACATTGAATTCAATCCAAGGACGAGAATCTTAAAAAGGGTAACCAAAAAGAAGATTTTAACATAATAAGCCATTTTTGGCATGAAACCTAAAAATACCTATTAACTCTTACAAAGAAAAGGAAAGCCAAAGGATCCCAAGTGGTGCAATATGAGGATGATCCAAAATCCTTTATAAGGGTCACAATATAAGCAACCGTAGAAGTAGTGAGGGGAGTACGTGCTAAAAATATAGATCTTGAAACTTAGCTAAAGGCCACAGTTCCTCCCAAAGTAAAGTTTTTGATGTAGAAGATGCATTACATGGATTGTACAATAATATAAAAAATTACACCTATGCAAAGAAGTAGGTAGGTGAGTTCTTGGAAAAAAATAAAAAACACATTATAGGAGTGACATTTTGTAGAAAAAATTAACAAATTTGGGGCAGGTCATAGAAAAAGGCATTTGTAAAGACCCTACAATTATGACCATGAACGATATTGGTATCATTAGATATATGATAATTATACAAAGCAAAGTCTAAGGGAATGAAATAAACAGGAAGAGAAATTTATTTACGGTTTGATGACATTATTTCTAGAGGAAATCATGTTTTCATCGAAGCTTTAGTCATGTAAATATTTAAAAGAAACCATGCATTTGTTTTTGATGAAGAGTTTACGACATCCCTTCAAAAATTCATGGTTAATTTTCAAAGTAGAGTAAGCTGAGGTGAATGAAGGAGAGAATTCTCATGTCATTGAGATTGTTTCCAAAACAAGGGAAAAATACAAAAAATAGAGACTCTGAAGGAAATTACCAAAATAACATGTGGTAGTCAAAAGGTTTTACTTGACAAGTCTGTTGTTCTATACAAAAAAATGATTCGGATATGGACAAGATAAAAAGCCATTCTTAGATTTGTAAAATTTTTTTAAGGAGGCACAAGAACGAGATGATAAAACAGTCCCAAACAAGAGAAACAAACCTAGGAAGCAAGCTGTACCCATGGGATCGGTTCAACAACAACTAATAGTGAAGGAAGAAACCTTGTCTGCGGTCTCGGATCAACGGTGCCCCGTAGTTAAGGAAGAACCATAGTGAATCATAAATTGTAGTATAGAAAACACTATGATGTGTATGACATGTTAGTAGATGAATATTTATTATCGATAAAATAATTTGTCTCGAATATTTATATTCCAAATGTTATACTTATCTAAACATGCATTTCTTGTTTGAAAAATGTTTGAGACTAATGCTCCAAATTTTTCGTTGTGGCATAAACTACAAATAATATGGTTTGGAAATACCTAGCGCCTGAGTAGACTCGAAATATCTTTATGTATTTTGTTAAATCCTCGATGGCCACTATGTTCTAGCTATTATGATGGGGCAATATCTTAACAACCTAAAAGTATAATATCCTAGTGACAACATATCTTCAAATAAGATGTTGCAAAAAACTCTTGCGGATGCCAATATTAAAATTTCCCTCTTTGTCTTGTTAAATTTTTGAGACATCTAAGAATGAAATATTCTATTGTGGAAGCATCTAGATGCCATGTAGCTAAAAACTCTAGCCACCTAGAATCTTAATGTAATGTGTTTAATCTTTTTGACCACTATGCTCTGAATTATGCGTTAAATACTAAGGAATATTAAGCATAAATTTTTAGGAATATGTAGAGGCCAATAATTTTATACTACCTTAATTAAATTAGTGAAATCCCAGTGACCGCTAAGATCCAAATAATTATTTTCCATAATACCTAGTGGACTCTAATTTTGAAATATCTTACTATATTTTGTTAAATCCTAACGACCGTTATGTTCCAAATATTATGATGTGCTATTGTCTTAGTGGCATATCAATTCATGATATCTGTTGTTGGGAACTGAACGTTAAGCTCAAAAAATATTTTTGAGCCATAACTTGTCATTTGCTAACCTCACAATATCCTATTTGTTTTTATTTGAATCCTAGTGACAATATATCTTCAAACAATATGTTGTAACATAATATTGTGGACTCTAAGATAAAAATATTTGGCTTAAAATTTGCTAATTTAATTTATGAAGAATATCACTAAAAACTTACAAACTTTATGAGTATGCATATTATAGAGGACATTAGCCTCCCTGGAATAGTATGTGCTAAATCCTAAAGAACACTAAGCCTAAATTATTACATCATTATAAAGCATATCAACCGTTAAGCTCAAATAAATTTAAGTTAAAATGGTAAATCTTGTAGAATTTTTTTAAAAATATTATGTTGTTGCGGTATGTAGAGGCCACTAATTTCATACTACTTTGATTTGATTTGTGAAATCATAGCATCGCTAAGGTACAAATAATATGTTTCCACAATACCTAGCATACATGTTTTTACTTGAATCCCAAAGTGACATATTCAAATAATATTTTGCATCATAAGATAACATATGTCAAGTTAAAAAATCTGTACTTCATCTTGCTAAATTTTTGATACATCCAAGCTCAAAATATTCTATTCTGGAAGCAACTAGATGTCATGTAGCTCAAAACTTGTTAATTTTATTTGTTAAAGCATACCGCCGATAACTTGTAATCATTATGAGTACACATATTCTAGTGGATGCTAGCCTCCTAGAATCTTATGTTAATGTGTTAAATTCTTGTGACCTTTATGACCCAAATCTTATGTGTTAAATCCTAATGAACACAAAGCTTAAATTGTTACATCTTTGTTTTAGGCTAGCATTTGCTCACTCAATTCAATTTCATTTAAAATAGTGAATCTGTATAATTTTAAAAAAATTATGCTTTATATCAGATACGCAGAGGCCGCTAATTTCATACTACATTGATTTAATTTGTGAAATCATAATGAATGCTAAGGTACAAATAATATGTTGCGAAAATACCTAGTGGATGCTAGACATCTAATATATTTATTTATTTTGGGAATTATTAGCGGCTGCTAAGCTTCAAATAATATGTTCTTTGTAGTGTCTTGTTGGTGTATAACTTCATGATATCCATTCTTGAGTACCGATCTCTAAGCTCAAAAAATGTTTTCAAGGCATAACCCAATGATCGCTAAGCTTGCAATATCTGACATGTTTTTACTTGAATCATAGTGACATAATATATTCAAATAATATGTTACATCATAAGATAATGAACGTCAAGATAAAAATTCCATACTTCATCTTGTTAAATGATCGAGACATCCAAGCTTGAAATATTCTATTTTGGAAGCAACTAGATGCCATGTAGCTCAAAACTTATTAATTTGATTTGTTAAAGCATACCATCGACAACTTGCAGACATTATGAGTACGCATATTCTAGATGACACTAGTCTCCGGAATCTCATGTTAATGTGTTAAATTCTTGCAACCTCTATGACCCAAATCTTATGTGTTAAATCCTAATGAACGCTAAACCTAAATCATTACATCATTGTAAAGGCTAGAGACTGATAAGCTCAATTCAATTTCATTTAAAATGGTAAATCCTATAGAAAGATTTTTTTAATATTAAGCTATTGCATAGACGCAGAGGCAACTAATTTTATACTACTTTATTTTAATATGTGAAATCCTAAAGACTCTGGTAATGTACAAATAATATGTTATAGTAATACCTAAAAGACGCTAGACATGTAATATCTCTCTTTCTTTTGAGAAATACTAGTGGCCTCTAAGTTCCAAATAATATGTTTCTACAATGTCTTAGTGGCGTATAACTTCATGATATCCTTTCTTGAGTATCGATCTCTAAGCTCAAAAATGTTTTGAGGCATAACCCAGTGACCACTAAGCTTGCAATATTTGACATGTTTTTACTTGAATCCTAGTGACAAAATATATTCAAATAATATGTTGCATCATAAGATAGCGGATGTCAAGCTAAAAATTTCATACTTCATCTTGTTAAATGCTCGAGACATCCAAGCTCGAAATATTCTATTGTGGAAGCAACTAGATGCCATGTAGCTCAAAATTTGTTAATTTGATTTGTTAAAGCATACCACCGACAACTTGCAAACATTATGAGTATGCATATTCTAGCAGACACTAGCCTCCTAGAATCTCATTTTAATGTGTTAAATTATTGCGACCTCTATGACCCAAATATTATGTGTTAAATCCTAACAAACACAGCTTAAATTGTTACATTGTTATAAAGGCTAGCGGTCGCTAAACTCAAATCAATTTCATTTAAAATGGTAAATCATGTAGAAATAATTTTTTAAATATTATGTTGTTCTAGTATGTAGAGGCCACTAATTTCATACTACCTTAATTTAATTTGTGAAATACTAGCGACCACTAAGGTACAAATAATATGTTGCGGCAATACCTAGCAAATGCTAGACTCGCAATACCTTTCTTTATTTTGATAAATCATAGTGATAGTAGCATTCTAAATATGTTGCGAGTGTATGTCTTAGTGGTGTATAACTTCATGATATCCATTGTTGAGTACCGATCCCTAAGCTCATTTTTTTTTCAAGTCTTTATTTTGCGGTAATACCCAGTGTACACTAGACTTACAATATATTTCTTTATTTTGTGGTAATAACTAGTGGACGCTAGATATACAATATATTTATTTATTTTGTGAAACCCTAGTGGCCGCTAAGCTCCAAATAATATGTTGTGGTAATACCTAGCAGATGCTAGACTCACACTATATTTCTTTATTTTGTTAAATCCTAACGATATCTATGTTGCAAATATTATGATGTGGCAATGTCTTAGTAGCGTTTGACTTCATGATATGCATTATGTTAGGAAATAAGAGATAAAATATGTGGAATAATCCCTTACAAAATCATAACAGTAGAAACTAATATGCAGAAAATATTATAGATCTCAAATAAAAGAGCAGAATAAATAACACAACACAGAGAGACAATATTTAACATGGTTCACCCAATATGGGCTACGTCCACCAAGAATCACTTGCTCAGATTTTATTACAAGCCTCCACTCTCTCAATATAATACTTAGATCCGTTTGGAGCTATGCTCAACAAACTCTACAAAATTCACACCCGAATTCAAAGCACATCTGCAATACATTTGCTTGTCTATCTATCATATGCATAAGACCATATAAATAGACAATTTCTTAAGTATTTTGATACAAAAATGTGGGTATCAAAACCATGGGCAAAAACCATGGGTATCAAAACAATGGGTACCGAAAAACCATGGGCCCAAAATGCCCATAACGGTTACCCATTACCCATGGGTTGATAAACCACCAATGAAAATACCACCGTAAAAATACCCGAGTGTAACACATAGAAGGTGTACCTCACTCTAACATGAAAACAGGCTCCACAAACATAACACATTATTGAGTACCGATTGCTAAAGCTACAAATATGGTATTAAGTTATACCCTAGCGGTTGCTAAGATTGCAATAGCTTTCTTTTTGTAAAATCCTAACATCCAAATATTATTAGTTTGTAGCCTTCCAGATAGACTAATAGTATTGCAGCCTTCCATAGCAACCCTAATGAATTTATATGTATATATATATATATATATATATATATACATATATATATATATATATGTATATATATATGTATATATATATCATATATATATATATATATATATATATATATATATATATATATATATATATATATATATATATATATATGCCAACACTCTATATTTTGCAAATAATTCTTGGCCTCTCTTGATAATATTGTTTTAATAGAATTTTATTGTCATGACTAACATACATAAATACATTGTGATTGAAATATTTAATATATAAATTTTAATGCATAGTGATTATAATATTTTATAGATAAAATTTAGGCGTATATATAATATGTTTAACCTTCCATTGCACAAAAAATTATCTCACAATTGAAAACCTAATATGATTTTACAAATTTAAACCATTTTGTTAACCTTGAATATATTCTCACAAAGTCAACGTGGCAACCATATAAACAATGTACAATGAAATATTTACCTTGGGTTGTTTATATCATCATATTAAAAGGAAAAAAAAGTAGACGTAACAAATATCAAAAATATTATTAGTCTTGTTAAACATTAAAAGATTTAGAAACTAGTGTTTAGGCGATTAGCCATCATTATTGGGAAAAACAATCTAGAGGGGGATAGATTGACGGAAACTTGAAAGCGTTCAAATGAAATAAAAACTAGAGCTAAAAAGGGATTAAATTTTCTTTGGTTGGGGCCCAATAGATTCCTTATTTTCTTTAGAACAAGGTGGTGTGAAAAAATGATCAGAAGGAACTAGTAAGCAGAGCTAGGGCCGCGGATCACATTTTCGTAGGGAAAAGTAGGGTTGGACTAACATGAAAAAGACATGAACTAGTATTCACAAGGTGGTTTGACAAAACGACTAGAAGGAATCGGTAAGTAGAGTTGGGATGCTAAGCACGTTTTTGTAGGGAAAAGTAGGGATGGAATGAGGTTTAAAAATAATGGATTTGGTCGAAGATATAATGACCGCATAAGTTTGCATTCAAACGGTGCACATTTAGTATAGTATACATTTTTGATAAATACCTTATTTAGATCTAATATTTTTTCATGCTTGGTGATGTCATTCAAACCATCGATTGCTACCTCGAGGTAACTATCTCGTGCTATTTTTACGCAACCCATTTTACTTCCATAGTGTGTGAGCACCCTTTTTGTTAATCCACGAATGAGATTATAATTCTTCGCTGATTGTTCCTGGCCAAAACAATCGGGATTATTACATTTGGCCCTACAATATTCATCTTTTTATATTGTTCTATGATTTCATGAGTCATTGTTCTACGAGACCGAAAAAACAAAAACCCTAAAAAATAGTTCTCGGGTATTTAATAGTTTTTTTCACGGCACAGTCCATGTTATAAATTTTGAAAATATTAAAAGTGCGAGATATGGAAATTTGAAAATTAGAGCGGGGAAATTGTGTTAATATTGAAATTTCAAATTCTCAAAAATGCGGGGAATTCACAATTCAAATTTTGAATTTTCCACTCATTGAGAAAAGGTGCGGGATATTGAAAAAATAAATAATACTTAAAACAACACCTTTTTATTGGCTATAGCTTAAAATAGATGAAACATAATAAAAATTATAATATTATAATAAAACAATAGAAATAAATTATATCAATTTATAAGCGCATGTTTTAATTTTATTTTATCAAAAATTGCCTAGATAATGTTAGATGTAGTGCACTAATGAAATATAATTTTCCAATTACTCTGTGCCACATGTTAATTTTGAACATGATAATTAAAAAGCATTATAATTTACACATTTATTATGAAATTAAAATGTAAAGAAACCAAGTATAATATGAAACCAAGATATTATAATATAAATAGCAACTAGTGAAAAAAAGACACTTGGCTATAGCTTAAAATAGTTGAAACACAATAAAAATATAATATTGTAGCAAAAAAATGAAATAAAGTGTACGAATGTATAAGATTTTTTTAATCAAAATTGACATATACAATGTTAGATGTAGTGCACAAATGAAAAATAATTATCTAATTAAATTGTGCCACACGACATGTTTTGAACCTAATAGTTACAAAACATTATAATTGACACATTTATTATGAAATTTAAATGTAAAGAAACAAATAATAAAATATTTTGAAACCGTATGGAATTGCCATATTGTAATATAAATATTTACCCTTAAAACGACAACACGTGGCATGAAAACTCGATCTCCCGAAGGTGTTTTTTCATTAAAACAATTAAAATCACAAGCACCTCAAAGATGTAAAGATAGTGTTTACAATGACAAGAGATATTGGTATATAACTAGCGACCACTAGGCTATATCATGATTTTTTATTCTATCGCTATTTCCAAATTAAGTAATTGTTGTGTAATGATTTATCTTATCAAAAACCACAAAAATATCACTTACTCTCAAGGGTATATATGGATTCCAATTTAAAAATATATATGTTATGACGAGAAAAATATGTAGTGTAGCTATTAAGGCTTCCATGTAAAGTCTACCCAAAATGATACAATTATAATGACAAGTGATAATGCTAAGAACCTAGTGGCCACTAAGCTAGACCATTGTTTGTTATAATATAGCTATTCACAAATTAGAAACTATTGACCATAATGACCAAGACGTTATTCCTTTCAACTAGTAATCAAGCTTAGCGGTTGCTAAAAATTTTCTTTGATATGGTAACTCAAAGTTTTGATCCCTCCGATGGAACGTAGGGCATAAATTAGCTCCACCAGTAACGTGTAGTCAATTTGAAACAATTATAATTATTGACAATTACAATCGATCTAAAGATGTTAAGATAGTGATTTCTATGACAAGAGATAAGTAAAGGATCCTAACGGCCTCTAAGCTATATCACGAGTTGTTAATCAATAGCTACTTGGAAATTAAGAAATTGTTAAGCCTAGCGACAACTATGATTTATCTTTAATATGAAAAATTATAGATTATAATTTACAAAGATATATCTTAGGAGAAATAAATAAGTCTTGAATCCTCTCAAAATTAAAATTGTTGAGCCTAGTGGCTGCTACGTTATTCCTTTCAATGAGTAATGAAGGTTGGCGGTCACTAAGAATTTTATTTGATAAGAATAGAAAGTCTTGATCCCTCTCGATGGAAAGCATTGTAGGAATTGGCTTCAAAAGGTAACACGCAGATAATTCGTTAACATCTTATTCATTTACAATTACTATCAATCTAAAGCTATACTGAGATAGTGATTGTTATGACAAGAGGTAATGATATGGTTGTAGCAACCACTAAGCTATTCCATGATTTATTATTCAACGACTATTTTGAAATTAAGAAATTCTTGAGTTTAGCAGTTGATACCCTTTTTCTCTGATACTAACAAATATGGATTACAATTTTCAAAGATATATCTTAGGAGAAATAAATAAGACTAGATGCCTTTCAAGGAATGTATTGCGGTAATTAAGTCGCCATGTAAAGTCTACCTAATATGTGACACATCAATAAATGAAAATCACTAACCATCCAAAGTTTAATAGATAGTGATTACAATGGAAAATGGTAATGATAGGATCCCAACGGCCACTAAGCTTGACCATTGTTTGTTATTATATATATATTCTCAAATTTAGAAATTGTTGTGCCTATCGGCCACAATGTTATTCCTTTGATACAAAGATAAAGTATTGATCCCTCTCGATGGAAAGTAGTGCAACAATTGGCTCCACCTGACAACATGTGTCTAATTTAATACAATTATAGTAATTGACAATAACAATAGTTATAAATATGTAATTCTAGTGATTTCTACAAATAGAGGTAATGAAAGTATCGTAGTGGTTGCTAAGCTAGACCATGATTTTTATTCAATATTTATTTTGAAATTAAAAAATTGTAGCAATCATTAGGATTTTTCCTTGATACGAATGAATATGGCTTATAATTTACAAAGATATATTTTACTGGTGCAATTGGGTCCAACATGTGAAGTTTAGCCAATACGTTGTAATTACTATCATTGAAAAATAATATCATTCCACAGTTACAAATATAGTTTGTACATTGACAATCGGTAATCGAGGAGCTTAGAGGCAACAAATCTTGACCATTTTTGTTATTGTATATCTATTTTCAAATAAATACATTCTTGAGCCTAGCGCTTGCTAAGTTATTCTTTTCTAGTAGTTATGGAGATTAAATCTTAATGGACATTAAGCTAGTCCATTCAATTGGTGTAAATTACCAACAAGTAATATTAAAAGCTACCCATTCATATATCAACTTAAATCCTCTCTCTTGCTAACATCTACGGTTTCAAACATTTCCTTTCATCATATAATCTACGCAAAGTGGATGGATGTCAAACAAGAGATGATCCTTCCAAAATATGTTGTGTGTTAATTATCAAGAACAATTTTTCATAGTTTCTGGTATTAATGTTGTGATCCAAAAATATGATTTATAGTAACTAGTTGAAGGTTAGATGTCATGTTCGAATCGAATCCTAACAATAGCTAACATTTACTTTCATTTCTCACCAATGATAAAAGTAATGTATTATAGAGATTGGTGATTGCAAAGGCTAATAATTGCATTCATTAACATATGGTGAGAACAAAATGAATCCATATGTGAAGTTATTTTTAATATATTCTACTCCAATTACAGATATAATGTCTTCCATTAGTTGCAATCCATTCTTTGAAATTCCATTCATTGAAGGCACTGAGAGTGGGAAGAAAAGAGATGACTATTGGTTTGTTGAAGTCCATGGCCCTAACAACTACTACAACGAACTGTGGTTATTTTTTGTTATAGATGATGTACGTGAGGGAGTTGGAATTGTTATATCCTCTGCAGTCATTGATTTAATAACACTATGTGTTCAGGTTGAATGCATTGACTATGAAAATAATAAGTTTCTTATTGTGGATGTGGAGTTGGATGTTTATTTATCCAGGAAATGGGAAATTCAAGCCTCGGATGACAAAACACATTGTTCCTATTCAACACATGGATGAGATTTGTGGTTGTTAGTAGATAAAGACAAAATTAGATGTTTAAATGTAGAATAAATTCAGAATGGCATGATTACAGTACTTAGAAAATTGTATATAGGTGATACAACCTCTTCGGTTCTCATTTTTTGAATAGAAAAGGTTCTCTTTCACCGCGTAAACATGTCAAGTTGTTTACTATGTAGAGGAGAACATATTTGGATAAATTCGAGCTTGATCCATCCAAATCAAAGTTCCATGGGTTAAAAAATAATACCGAATCATCTATAATGCTGAAGAAAGCAACCATTATATTCACCAAAATAGAACCTTAATCTAAATAGTGGTTTGATTAATTTTTGTTTAATGGTGATGTATTTTCAATTGATGTTTCCAAGTGCCATGTAACACCTCTAGAGTATCAATATTTTCCTTTTGATGATGAGAATGTTGACCTTCTTGTGCACTCCATGTTGATAAATATTATTCCTACACTAGAGGGATGCAATTCTTCTTCCCTTCTTGGAGTCTACAAATAAGGTTATGGTGCTCAAAGATCCAAAATACTTGGAAAGGGATAAAATTAAATTTTATATACTTGATGGCCAACATACAATATGTGCAAAAAAAATTATTTTGGGCTCAGATACTTACAAGTCTTTACATCCGAGGCTACAGTTTTGAAGGGCTTGCATTCTTTCTACAAATGAAACTAACGAAGCCATTACTAATATTTGCAAAAAAATAGAATGAAGTAAATAGAACTTGGATAGAAACCAAGTTTATTGATTTGTTGTAAAAAGGTAGATTGATTTGGAAATTGCTTGGATGTCCTCAACGTCCCGGATTGGAAAAACACAAAAAAGGAATGGAAGGTAATGTATTTTAATTTTATTGAATTTGTTATTAACTATTTTCTTCCTTATATAAAAATATAAAAAATTTAATTGTCCTTTGAATGCATAACTTTGAGAGTCAATGCCTTTTGATTTTCAAAATGGACACAACCATCAATCTATATGACAAATGAACTTTTCTATTATTGTCGGATGATATATGGACTAAATGGAATACAAAATTTGAGTTGTTTAGATCTAGTGGCCTTTCTTATTCACCTATTAAATATAATTAGGATAAATTTTAGCCTAATTCATTAGCAAGATTCACATCCAATTCATTCAGGGCTACTATAAGAATGAATGAAAAAGAACTATAAGTACTAACAAATAAAGTACAATCGGGGATATGTAGTTAATTGGCTCTGTTTTGGAAGGCGTAATAGTAGAGTCATATGATTCTTACTACCGGTGAATAAAAGGAGATAGAAAATGAGAGTAAAGGTTCTACAATATTTTAAAGACAAACATCTAGATATTGATCTATTGACATCCTGTAGTGAATCCAATGTAATTGAAAAATTTAAATTACATGAATCACACTACCATCAGTTTGTACTATTGGGTGAAGAGAGGAAAGGAAAGATAAAATATGATTCCCACATAGGGGAAAAAAAGATAAGGGAAAGAAGGACCAAGTGGTGGAAGAAGATCTTCCCATCGAGGCTTAGACAATATTAGAAAACTATGTGGTGTTAATGGAAGACAATATACCAAAAAGAATGGAGGGCCTGCAAAAGAATTTAATTTTCAATGTGCATATTTGTTTCATATTTCGTCAAATCTATCAACTATTCCTGCCACCAATCCTTTCAATGCATAATTTGTTATCACTGATTTTTGTAATTGTGTAGAGATATTTATTCGAAGAAATAATGGAGTACTAACAATTATTGGAACGAGTGTGCGGGAAAGTATTATTATTGTTATCATAACAATTTAATATTCAAAAATATTGAGAGAAACAATAAAAAATACATGGAAAAGGTTAAAGACAATGGAGAATCAATTATGGATGGATGCTATAGACTCTATGATAACAGTGGGAAATTTAAAAGTTTGTGTCTTATGTACATAATAACTGGAGTGCACAACTATGACAAAAAAATGATGAAAGAGAAGAAATCACTAGGGATTGGATGGAAAAATTGCCACAACAATTGATAACTACAAGCGAAATTGGCCTAAAAGGAAAAAAACATCCTTTTCCTTGTGAGAGATCATATGAGTTCTAGTCCGAGATTTTCACTTGATGTTGTTCCTATGATTCTATAGTAATAGTGCTATACGGCGAGAAGTTTTGCAATACGCGAATTAGTTGAATCCAATAAATCTTCTATTTTTATTGTTGAGACACATAGTCAGGAAATGTTTTTAAAACATTACTATTATCATATGAAGAAAGGTTGGTACTAGAATACAACTTGAACATGTGATTATGTTAAAAGTATTTCAACTGAAAAAACTACTTACACATTTCTTATTTACGCATACAACCCAATAACAATAGGAATCAATGTACAAACATATCACCTTGACACTACATAACCAACTCATTAGGGTGATTGAAATTCAATCGATTTATAAATATGTTTAATGAGTTATATTTTCAATTTCCATTATTATCATTTTTTTAAAATATAGTCTATGCTCACCAACTATGACCACAGATGAGGAGAAATCAGCCTCATCATCCATGAGTATGCAAGAAAATCCTGGTATGTTATTCGTGTGAATTTATAAATAATAATCATTACTAAGCCCCACAAATTTATAGAAAAATCAATGGTTTATGCAGACCACAAACACCTAAAGAAAGTAATCAGTGGAGTGCGTGGTGGTAGCCAACATGAATATGCATACACAACTAGGTATGTTAGCCATGCATATTTTTAACATAAACATTTCTAAGGCTCACATAGTTATAGAAAAATATATTGGCTAATTTTATAAGAGGAACCATTTTCAAATAAGTAATTACCAAATAACCTATTTCAAAATTTCATGGTTACATCCAACACTACATAGTTTGTAGTTTCCAGGTTGTAGGTTGTTTGTATAAACCATTAGTATCGACATAATGATATAGACATTAGAATCTATGCTTATTCCAGCCAATGATGACATATCCTAGCCATTTCTAATCCACATTAATATCTCAAAAGTGTTGTTCGCCAATGGTTGGTTCAATAGATATAAATGAACCCTAGCGGGCACTAAAATTCATTCATAAGACAGAACATTTTGATTTGTATTTACCATATTACCATGAAGATTAGTATGCTTTTCAATTATGCTTTCATTTATGATTCCATGAAATTGATTACTATTTTTGTAATACATATTGCATTAAAAAATCAACAACTAGTAAGGTCTATGAAGGCTGAGCTAGAAGTTCGATTGGTAAATGGTAGCTACCTATAATGTTCATATTCATTTTACCATTTTACCACATAGTTTAGTATGCTTTTTCAAACATGCTTTCATTTTCCATAACAATAGATATATTAATAATATTAATATTTTTGAAACAAATATTTCATTAAAGGAGGATCCGGTTGTGGGTAAAGAAGATGCAATCCTAGATATCTGAGGCCCATCGGTAAGTGGTAGCCGCAAGCTAAAATGTTGATTTCTTCCATTCTTTAGAATTTATATGAGACTGATTAAAAAAAATTATTTACTTCTCTACAGTTAGCCATAAGAATTATTTTCTTATTTTATATTTGGAGGGCTTGTTGTATGAGAAAAACTAATCACCCTCTGGGGACATCACATTCAAGTTTCGTAGGGTGAGAATCAACATGTGAGGTGGCTTGAAAGATTTTATAAATTCGTTATCAACAAAATTTGAAATTGGATTCTGGTCAAACAAACTCACTTCAGATGATGTTGAAAAGATGCAGAGGCCTTCAATAAAAACTATCGACTCAATTGAATCCATTAATCACTGGGAAAAGATGATTGCAAAATGGTCGATGGAATTACAATAAAATATATAGAAAAGGTTTGGAGTCAAAACAATGTCCCCTACTGATTAAGAAGACACAATGTGTATTACATTAGGTGCAAAGGGAAACCCTCCAGCAAATTTTATGGTTAAGATGAAAAGTAGAAGAGAAAATTACTCAAAAGATATGTGGTTGATGACCGATTTGCACAAAGACTTATCACTAATAGTGTCAAAGGGAATCAAATATTTGGAGCAAGTAAATGCTAAATAAAAAGTTAACATTTAAAAATGTTATTGTGATGATACAACGTAACATTATAAATAAAATACATTCATATTTTTAGTGATGGTTCCACGTAACTATTTAAATTATGATTATAGGATTATAAGTTGGGAGAATTTAAAGATTCCATGATTATAAGTTCAAAGTGTCGAGTGTATAAGTTGTAAATGCGAATTAACAAAATATTTAATGTAACAAATCTTTGAGTAGCTTTTATTAATGAAATATGCAGTCCTAAATTTATTGCGAGCATGCTTAAATACTAGTTTTGCTTGATATTAGAAAATTTATACCACTTTCCAATGCACTGATGAAATAAATACAATCTTTGTATGTAAAGAGTAGTCATGCTAAAACATTAAATTCTATTCAAATAAATTCTTCAAAATAATATATTCCTATTATAACAATAAGAAATGAGAACACCCTTAGATTTTACCTTCATCACCACCTACGACCATTTGATTTTTGATATAACAATATCGAAAGGGACTTAGTTTTTATTTTTTAATTGATTCGCTGCCCTCAACCATTTGATTTTGTTTTTTTTAATTTGTAGATATGAATAAATGCAACATGAAACTGATCATATTTGATATAAATGGTGTTTTGGCACACACCCTCCATAAGGCATCTTTGGCATTTAAATAGTTAAAAACGTTTGGCGACATAGAGTTCAAATCTATTTTTTATTTTATTAGACCTAATGTGAAATATTTCTTAGTGCAATGGTGCAATATGGACATTGATGAGAAACTCAAATGTTGATGACATGATGCCTTCATTCCTTCAAAACATTGAATTGGATGTTGCAAGCTTTGAGTTCATATTTACACAGGAAGATTACATCGAGACCAAACACTCCAATTATGAAGGTTATGGGAATCCCAAATTATATCTCAAGAATCTTAACTCTACTTTGTCATGGTTTAATGCATCATACAATTATAACATTTTAGTGCTTGTAGATGACTCTTTAGAGAAAAACAAGTTCAATGATGTTGCGAACTACATAATTGTTGAAACATTTTACATAGATTATAAGTAAAAAGACACATACTTTTTAGATGTGTTGTGGCATTTTTTGCAACCATTGAAGGATGTTGAAGATATTTGGGATTATATTATATGACAAAAAAATTGTAGGGAGGTTTTTATTGGAGCTTTACTATGATTTTTATTGTTCATTTGGAAGCCCATCTTTGAGAATAGTGTTACAATATAAATTAAAATTATTCATAAAATGTTTTACTATAATTAAACCTACCTTTAGAAAAGGAATTTCAATTTATTTCATAGCTATATTTAAATACTAAATATATATGGGATAGTTTTACAGATTAATTTTAAATAATTTCATATCCATATTTGAATATGATTTTTTTATGCAGTCTCTTATATTTGATTTTATATCTAAATTTAAATATGAAAATATATTTGGTATGGTTTTACAATTAATTACATTCTCCTACACTAGATCGTCGCCCGCTATTAATTTATTCATAACATCTTTAGAAATTCTCTGGTTGCGTTGAGGTTCAATCACACCATAATAAATGAAGTAAATATGAGATCTAAATTTAAATATGAACATATATCTGGAATGGTTCTACAGTTAATTATATTCTCGAAATTGAATCGTCACCCTCTTTAAGTTTTTTCATAACATTTTCGGTAATTATCTGGTTGCCCCAGGGTTCAATAGAACCATAGTAATTGAATTTGGAAGTGTCTCACATCTCGTGAATATCATTATCCTAGCGGCCAATTTCTCAATGGCATTTTAAATATTAAAATTTAAATATTTTAGTACTAAAAACATCTTAAAACTTATAAGAACATTATTCCAAAGTAATTTTGTTAAGCCTAGTAGCCACAAAACATGTATTTGTTCTATACGGGATCTGAGCCCTTGGGCATTATTTCTCATATCAATGTTGGATTCCTTAAAATCATTGAATTTTTTTCCAGAGATTCATAAATTTAAATTGTGACTAGATATATTAGACTTTGGAAGGAGATTTAATGGATTCCAATATTTTTATTTTTGGATTCCAATAGATGTGATTTTGGAGTAAACTTAATTCCAATATAGGTGATTTTAGATTCCAATATATGTGATTTTCGAATCGATATGTGTAATTTTGGAATCAAATATGTGTGATTTTGGAGTGTAGAAAATTCCAATATTTGAGATTTTGGAATTAAAAATAGCAATATTGGATCCCGATATTGGCTATATTTTTAGTCATTGTTGGGTTTGGAATAAGTTCCGATTTAGTGAAATAAGCATTTTAGATTCAATTCAATATTTGCATTGTTAATTTCAAGACAAAATTCAAGCTATGGAAACAATGATTACATCTCAAGGATGCTTCTCAAGCCAATGCTAGTTCTCTTTCTACATATCATTATACATCTATGTATTCTACATGTGCTTATATAAGTGAACCCCAAGTCATACCACTACCATCACCTCTAAAGTTTGATTTAAATAATATGAAACATGATATTCTTCCCAAGATTCTCAATCACCAATTGATCAACTTGCCATCTACTAGTTTTTACCCTCCTTATTGGCTTGCCAAGGACATAGGTATTCCATTTTGTAATTATCACAAAATTAATGGATATAACAAAAATGATTACTATGCTTTAAAATGAAGAATTAAGAACCTTGAGAACCAGGGATTTATCTCATTTTCTGCACAACATTCTGCTTCACGCTCATCTTCAATTGCTAAATCCCAATGAGATCCTAAATATGGTCCATCTATGTCTAATGAGAATCATTCCATAGTCATTCATGCTCCTTCTTTAGTAAGTCAAGATTCGACTAAGAAACCTCCTCTCAAAATCATTCCACCCCCCTTCCTCTCAAGTCTTCTACAATGTTATCAATTAAAAATAAGCTACCACCATTCAAAATCCCTCCCACCCTACTCCACTTCGCATCTAATTATCTTTGTCAAACAAGTTAATCCTTACAATTATGGTCAGGTACACATTTCAAACTCCACCACCATGCCATGATCCTTCTCACTTCATCACATAGCTCTCTAATCATTGGAAAACTTGGGGCATCATATCCCTTGTCCTTTCTAGTACTATCGGTTGTTTCTAGCATATACTATTATACTTCTCTCTTCGTGCATCATGTGAAATATTTCTATGAATTTTTAAAACCTTTGATACACACATTGTATTGTCATTACCATATGACACACTCTAGTTCCACGGTTCAAACTCAAATGATGAGGCTCTAAATCTGAAATGAGCCTCACCACATTCACTTTTGACACTCTAATATTCATGATCTATCTTTCTAGAACACATTCTCAAACCGTTTCTCGATGATGCAATCTTATTCTATGGTTCATTCTTTATTTTTTAGGGTCTTTTACAAATGAACCTCATCTCATACACATTTTGGGGGCACGCTACTCCTATCATCTTTACGGTTTACATACCATCCCATAATACTCATTCATTGTTGTTATCCAAAATTCACCCCTCAAGGTAATTTTGATAACATGCATCAAATTCTTTAGTCCCAAGCAATTATATTGATTGAGGAAAAAATCGTGTTTAAGGGTCCCCTCGGCTTCTTTCTAACTCTCTGTCAAGAGGAAAACACAGCAAGTTTTAAAAATGTGAAAAAGTTACAGAAAACAAGCTTGGGCAGGAAAAATCATGAAAAATGGCTAAGTCCTAGTCCTCATAAGCATGTCGGGACATGAGGGACATCTGGGCGCGAATCGACCAAAAGGCAGCTAGGCGTCATGAGACAAAGGGGCATCCGAGGACAGCTGGGATGCGAAAAGGTGAACCGGCCGAAAAGTGGAAAAAATCGACTAAGTGTTGTTTTCACGCAGTTGGGACAGTTGGGACAAAGGTACGCGAAAGACGCGGATCGGCCGGTTTGGCGCAAGTCAGTCCATTTCGGGCGGTTCGGAGAAATTTGTCCCAGGTAGTCTGGGACAGTTGGGACAAAAAGTGTGCGGAGGACGTGAACCGGCCGGTTCAGCTGAAACAGAGGACTTTCGTACTGGGACATCCGGGCCAAAAGTACGTGGAGGACGCGAAAAGCTGAAAGAGCCGAGAGCGAATGGAATCTCGCCACGTGTCTTCACCGCAAAGAGGGACAAGGAAGCCCGAATCGGCCGAGGCAGGAGATTTTCATCCGGGACAGCCGGGAAAAAAGTACGCGTAGGATGCGGGGGACGCGAAAAGCCGAAGCGGCCGAAGGCAAAGAAGAAAAGTCAACGTTTGACCCGTGAAACTTCAAACGGCCATAACTTTTGACTCCGAGCTCCGATTTTCACAAAATTGGACTTTCTGGAACGAGCATGACGTCCTCTACGCCACAAAAATGGATTTCTTATTTTTAATGAGGGTAGATATATTTAAATAAAAGAAACATATTCGGCTCCAGTCAGTTAATGCTCATTCCGTCAAATGATAGAAAACGCCTGCCAGATCCAAAATAGCTAGCCCGCACTCAGAAGGCCATAAATTTTGCATTTCTCAACGAAATCACACAAAATTGGTACCGTTGGAATCATGGCTCTGAGCCCGACACAAAAAAATCAAGAAATTATAGATTTGATGAGATATTGATTGAGTTTTTAACAAAACGTGGCCGGGTTCATAACAGTGTTTTATTTGGTGGTTGGGAGTGCAATTAAGAGGCATGGTCATCATTCTTTCTCTCTGCTGCAGCACTGGGACAGTATGGGGAGCCTTTTGCAAGTAATATAAAATCATTTTACTCCATTTAATGCCTCTTACAAGTGGTTGAAGGACAGATTTCAGGATTTCCATTTTCCCTTCTCTTTTCCTTCTCATTTTTCTATAAATTGGAGTGTTGGGCTCATTGTAAAAGAGAGGTAGTTTTGTAGCAAAGCTCTGCCAAAATTGCTTTGTGAAGCCAATGTGTTGCAGGCCCTTGTTGTGGACTCCTTGCATGGTGATCAGGCCCTTATCTTGTAATAGATTGAACTGTGCATACCAGGAAGCAATAAAATACAAGTTTGTGGATGTATCTTCCCCTGCTGTGTTTTCTTGCATTCTTCTTGCCCCTTTAACCTTATTTACAAGAATATTGTGTCTATTATTATGTTCTTGCAGGGATTCATTATCATTATGTATGCTTGGAATATTGTTGTGAATGCATTTTGCTAGATTATGGAGAACTGTCATCACCTCTTCTAGTGTGCACTTTGCCTCTGTATTTCACACATTTGGAGACTACTCTCACACCCTCCTTTTCTGGTGTATCACCACTTTAGTGTAGGATTTCATTTTATGCATTCTCTCTCTCTGGTCCTTGGAAATTTAGATTAGAATAGTTAGTTTCCCCTACATTAGAGTAGACTGTGGCAAGTAGTTTAGGAGCAAGAACCAGCTTTCTCTAGAGGTCTATCTCAAGTAGCAAGTCCCACAACTTGGAGATAGTACCCATGTTATCCAATCACACTATGAGTTCAAGTATATGTACTTTCACAACACACGGGAAGTGTTGTGATTCGGTGATAACAATTGTATTTTCAAATTTTGACTGGCACTTATTCTTTCTTGATTTTACTATTTACGTGTTGCAATTTTCTTAATATGCTAGTCGGTTACTTAGTATGTCATTGTATTTATCTTATACACATGTGAATTCACTTGGTATTTTGTGGTGAATGCAGATCTCTCATAGGTTCTTATGCACTACAATGAAGCTTGGCATTGTACCATTTTCGATCTCCGCCACGGATTTTAGGGGCATATACCTTCTCTACTATCACATACTACACATGTTCTATTGTCACATATTATTAGGATTACTTTAATTTTCTTTGATTCATATACACTCTTGACATACTTTTTATCTTTCTAATGTGCTAATGGGTGTTTAATTTGTAGCATTTATTTTGCGTGCCTATATGCCATCATGGTTATTTGATACATTTTTATCGCCATTGTTTTCTACTATATGTTATTGTTTACGAGATATGCCATATGTCTTGTTTGATCACTATTTTATTGCTTATGGATGCTTTGTATTTGATTCTCTTGTGAAATTATGAGTGATGTCCCATGTTTGAAACTTGATTTCTATGGTCTATCTTGTTTGCACACTTTCTTGTTACACTATTTTTCTATGACATTCTTGCTACTTTTTCTACTTACACATATTTCTAGCCAATTTTTTTACATGTGCATTGGTTTCTACCATGCACATCTCCTACCCCATGTAGGGATATAGTACAACACAACATCAAGTCCTCTCTTTTAGGATGCTCACTCCTACAATCATTACATGCACCCCAAATGAGGGGGGCATAAATTAGGTGAATAGATTACCCATAAAATAGATTAAATTTATAATTTAGGACAATACAATATAGAAAAAGGATAGAAATATAGTCACGAGAATGACCCAAAATCTTACTTGGGTCCTCAACACATCACATATACTAGCACTGATTGAGACATGATCACACGGGTTCCCTGTGTCCTCCTTGTTGGTCGTCAAATAAGACTTTACGAAGAAAACAGACGATGGGGGACAAGAAGTCCCTCTTTAATGGGAGAGGTTCCCTTATTCAGAAACGAACCTATTTACAAATATACAAAACATGATTTTCTGGTTGAACTTGGATATTACGAAAGTGTTTTCTATAAAGATCATCAATTACAAAAGGACTGAGGAATGAGAATACGAGAATGAGTAGAAAGGAAACATGCAGAATTATAGATAACAGAGTAATTCTTTATGTATGCGAAGTTACAGTGAATTGAAACAAGATCATTTGTATCATATAAATAAGATGGAATTTAAAGACACAAAGTTCTGTAAATAACATCTGCCAGAACACAAAGTTTCTTGACATAACACAGACAAATGATCTTCACAAAATTAAATGAAAGCTTAGGGATAAAAGAGATCAGATAGACAAAGAATGAAAAGCCCTTCTGTATTGATTTCTTTATGATCTATTTACACTTTCAGAAAATAAGCCAAGTTCTTCCTCCCTTCAAAATGGCGTGGAGAGGCCATTATATAGCTTACAAATCAGTTATTCTTTGTAACTACTTCTTTTAACTAAAGATTAGTTAAGGATTGCCAACATGCAATACCTCAACTAATTACAATGAATCCGAGAAAAAGAATTAGAAAAGAAGAGAAGAATAAGGAGAAGAAGACAGGTGGTTATGAATGGGAGGGACCCACTGACTTCAAAATTTTGCTGAATCTCTTGATGCCTCGGTTATGTCTACGCACGAGGGACTGACGTCTTGGTTGTAGGCGAGCCCAAAATCCGGGCACTTCTCCATTTCCTTATCGAGACTTGACATGAGTATGGTAGAATTATCTGCGAAGTTGGTGTAGGGTTTGCATTAGCCATCCTCGACCAAAAAGTCGCAAAGTCAAGATGATGAGCTTGGCTGTCACTGACATTTGATCTTCAAATTGATAGTAATTCGGAGGGTAGAGAGCACACACTAAACTCGGGAAGGAATTACAGCAGATAAAATGCATAGGGGGTTCACTCATAATATAGCCGTTTAGGAGAGAGAAAGATAATGAATGCGCATTTACCAATTTGAATAAGCAAGATATTCGGGTAGAGCGGGAAAAATAAGCACGAATGGCACTTGGTTCATTTGGGACATGTGAGATGTGAATGCACGAAACATGCGGCTCGGGTGATTTGGGTGAAGCGGGAAAAGACGCACAAATGTCTTTTGGGACATGCGGAACGAAAGTGCGTGAAGTACGCGACTCGGGCGATTCGGCCGAAAATGGAACAACTTGCCCATTTGAAATTGGGACATGCGGGACAAGTGAGACGCGAATGCGCGAAACACGCGGCTCGGGCGATTCGGGTGAAGCGGGAAAAGACGCACAAATGCCTTTTGGAACATGCGGGACAAAAGTGCGTGAAACACGTGACTCGGCCGGATCGGGTGAAAATGGAACAACTTGTCAAATTGAACTTGGGACATTTGGGACGTGAAAGCGCGAAGTACGCGGTTCGGGCGATTCGGCTGAAAATGGAACAACTTGCCCGATTGGACTTGGGACATTTGGGACGAAATTCTGACGGGTCCGAAAATGGAACAACTTCGGGGAAACCGGCCGATCGGGAACAAGCGCCGTTTGAACTTAGGACACACGGGACAAAAATGTCTTAAAGGCCCGAAAACACACAGAATGACCCAAAAAAATGCAGATTTTCCCAAATTCTCGACTTTTAACATGGAGTACAACAGAGAAGACACCCAAACTCAAATTTTTAAAATTTTCACTTCCTTAAGAGCAGGGGAATTTTGAGTGGACAACAACTGGCTCCTTCTGGGGATGACTTGGCATAAATTCAAGGAATGGGACAAGGTAAGAACTTAGACAAACTCGGGGAAGCAGACCAGTACCTTATCCATTGGGCCACAGAGTCAAAAAGCAAACCAATACAGAGGACAACACACCAAAAATGAAAAGGAAAGAAAAACAAAAACGCTGTACAGAATATACAAAGGACCCCCTAATCACCTATGACTTGAACAACTTAAGGTACTGCCCACTATACGGAAGTGGGAGAGGAGAACCATCCATGTAATCAAGATAAAATGAATTCTTACTAGCAAAGTGTCTGATCTTGAAAGGTCCGAGCCAAAGGGAATCAAACTTGCCATGGCTGCCACGAGGTTCATGCCCTTTATCCCATAACAACACAGTGTCTCCAACTTGGAAATCTCTCGAACTGGATTTCTTATCGAAGCAGGACCTTTACCTTCTCTTTGGTGACTAGATATCCTATCAAGCAACCTCAATCTGTCCTCATTCAATTTTGAAGGTACATAATTCTCTTATCAAAGCATCACTTGAAACTAGTATCTTAATGGCCTTCATTAGATGCAACGGCGTTGGCGGCTCCACATTCACTGGCAATTGAGCTTCTACTCCATATACCACTTGAAAAGGAGACATTCCAATAGCTCTCTTTGGTGTAATCCTGTCTACCCAAAGAGCATCATAGAGCTTCTTGTGCCAGTTTTGTTGAGACTCATTGACTAATTTCCTTATAATAGTCACCAAATTTTTATTAGTGGATTCTGCTTGCCCATTTCCCTGAGGATAGTAATCTGAGGAGTGAGCCAAAGAAATGCCATACCCATAGCAAAAATCCATTATCTCGGTTGAAGAGAAATTTGAAGCATTATCTGTCACAATCTTGTTAGGTACACCATACCTTACCAAGATGTTCTCTTTGATGAAGCTGCACACCACTTCAGAAGTAGTACTCTTAACTGGAATAGCTTCTACCCATTTGGTGAAATAATCCGTGGTAGTTAATACATGAGTATGACCAGCACTAGAAGTAGGATTAAGTGTTCCAATGAAGTCCAAACCCCACTGTTGAAAAGGTTCCTCAATTACGTGGCTTAAGAGGCAAAGAGGCCAATTTGGGTCTTCCCACGAAGGTCTGACAAGCCTCACATTTATCAACCCACTTGGATGCATCTCTGAACAAGGAAGGCCAGTAATATCCTCCACGAAGTATCTTATGAGCAGTGACCATTGATGAATAGTGCCCTCCACATGCCTGATCATGAAAAGCTGAGAGCAACTTTCTCTGTTGTTCCTTGTCCACACATTTCAAAAATCTTCCATCTAACCCACGTTTGAACAAGGCATTTTCCCACAACACATATTGCACTGACCTTAGTTTAACAGTCCTCTTTTCTTTGGTAGTTAAATGAGGGGGGCATTCTCCATAGGTGAGAAAATGAGCGATATCAGCATACCATTCATCAACTGAGCTAAGAAACAGAACGGTAGGAAGGCCAACTTTCTCCTCCAACAACTCATGTTTAGCTCCTTCAGCAATGAGCTCACAAAGACCTTTTCCACGAACAAGCTTGGTCGGTTTGATGTCAATATCATATTCTTGGACCTTAGCAACCCAGTTCCCTCTCTTGGATCCAAATTCTGTTGTGTGAGAATTGACTTAACGGTTGTATACTGGAACCAACACCATGGAATGAGAGTTGAGAATGTAAAAATGAAACTGCTTATGACAGCTTTAACCATTGCAAAAGCATGTTTTTCCATCATGGTGTATTTTAACTCATGATCTTTCATAATATAGCTCATGAACGCAATTGGGAGTTCATGCTCATTAGAGTCTTCTTGAGTCAAAACAACAGCCAAGGTATTATCTGTGGCATAGCAATAGATAATAAAATCTTTGCTGAAATCAGGACAAGCTAAAACAGGAGTTTTAGCGATAGCTCTTTTAATACCCTCAAAGGATTCCTTTCCTTCAGAAGACCAACCAAACGTTTGTTTCCCTTTCATCATTTGAGAAATATTCAAAGTTAACTCTGCAAAATCAGGGATGAACCTTCTTAAAAAATTGATCTTACCAAAGAAAGAGTGCACGCCCTTTTTGCTGGTTGGGAGAGGAATTTGCTGGATAGCTTGTACTCATTCAGGATCAATCTTAATACCATCCTTGGAGACGATGTGCCCTAATAATTTCCCCTCTGTGACACAAAAGATAGATTTTTTAGGATTCAAAGAAATCCCATGTTCTCTGCATCTTAGCAGAACTGTCTCCAGGTGGTCAAAATGATCCGCCCTTGTTTTAGAAAACACTGTCAAGTCATCAAGGTATATGACAATACACTTCCCTTTCAAACTTCCAAAGGCCAGATCCATAGCTCTCTGAAAAGTGGCACCAGCATTAATGAGCCCAAAAGGCATTCTCTTGTAAGCAAAGGTACCCCAAGGAGTAGTGAAAGCTGTTTTGTGTTGATCTGTAGTATCAACCTCTACCTGATTATATCCCGAGAATCCATCAAGCATAGATAACATTTCAGATCTGTTACTGCTTGCAAGACCTGATCCATCATGGGCAAAGGATAATTATCTTTCAAAGAAGCCTGATTTAGATTCCTGAAATCAACACAGATGCGGATCTCACCATTTTTCTTCCTAACAGGCACAATATTAGCAATCCATGTTGAATGGTGAATGGGAAAAATGATTTTGGCCTTCAACAACTTCTGTATTTCTGAAAGATGGTGTCAGCTATTTTGGGGTTGTATTGCCTCTGTTTCTACTTAAAAGGCTTAATTCCAGGTTTGAGAGGAATAAAATGCTGCATATCTTTTGGTTTGAAAGCTTTTAAATCTTCATAAGAGTAAGCAAGAACATCCTTATACCTCTTTAAAAGATCAATTGCTTTCTTCCTCTCATCTGTTGTGCAACATTTTCCAATGTTCACGAGCTTAGGATCAGTAGAACTCCCAATATTAATTTTATCATACTCAGCTGATTGTTGAGGTCCAGTAGAAGCTCTAGACTTTACATACCTGTCATGTTTATCAAATAGTTCCTCTAAACTCACCAATCCTTTAGGAATCTTGTTTCCTTTGAGATTGATGCATCCATCCTGATCCGTTTCTTCTCCTTGGGTGACTACTTTGTCAAAGGGCACACTTTCACGAGGCAGGTTGTCACTTCCTTCAAAATACAGTTGTTCAAAATTACCCTTGAGTTCTAAGAAAGAAAGCAAGTGTTGATCATCATTGAAAACTTGCCAGTTATTGGTATTATCAGGTACACTAGGCCGATGGACCATCTCAATGGTGAACTTGTCTTGAGAGAAGTCAGGATGAGGAATCAGTAGTGACCCTGAGACTGCTAGTGAATCAGCCCTGCTGTTCTTCTCCCTAGGTATTGCTTCGATGGAGAAAGCATCAAGAAATTCAATGGAATCCCAAACCTGATTCCGGTAATGTTTCAACCTTCCATTTTTTACCTGGAAAAGGCTTCTAACTTGCTTTACAATCAATTCCGCATCACCACGAGCCAGAAGATTCTTTACACCTTGTTCTTTGGCCACTTGCAGTCCAAGAATGAGAGCCTCATACTCTGCTGTATTATTAGTATTTTCGAACTGCAACTTGAATGAAAAAGGATGAAGGCTCCTTCAGGTGACACCAGTAGGACACCAGCTCCAGAACCAGCTGAGGAACAACTTCCATCAAACTCTAAAATCCAAACACCATTAGGATCTTTAGGTGACACTTTGGGGAGTTGGATTTCATCAGGGGACATAATCATATAGTTACCATGCCCCATATCCTCATAGAGTATTTGTGCTTTAGGATCATCCGTTTTTTGTACAATATACTCAGATTGCTTCTCAGGTAGCAACTTCCTCATTTGTCCATTAACAGGTACGAGTGCATGTGACCAATCCATTTGAATTTCTCCACCCACATCTTTACAGAAGTTCCTACTTAGCAACATCCCGTATGAAGGAGGAATATCTGCTACTAAGATGGTAGCCAAAACTCTCTTTTCAGGAAAAGCAGCAAAAGCCACTTGTGCATCTTTAATTCTTCCGACCAGGGGCACTTCCTTACTCTCCATAGAGTAACAAGATCCATAAGTGCGTGTGAGGGTCAAGCCTAAGGCATGAGCTACTTTAGCAGGCATCACATTGTCTGAGGCTCCTGAGTCTATGACACAATTACTGAGCCTATGGCCAGCTATAAGAAGTGTTACATAAAATGGTTTAATTTTGTCATTAGGTGAGGTGACAGTGGCTACCAGACTAGGCTGTGGTGCAGAAGGAGTGGGTAAAAGGCCTTTAGAGGTGGTCTTAGAATGGGAATTGACAAAGTGAATCATTTTAGCAAAAGCTTTGGGATGGGTTTGATAATACTCAGCCTCTGAAATTTGAACCTTAGTCTTTTTAGGTGATCAATAATATCAAAAGACCCAGAAGTGGATGGGCCATCATCACTTGAGATCCTAGGTTTATCAACTTTAGGAGAAAAAGAAGTAACTTTACTAGCAGGATTGACAGGACTCACCTTTGGTGTAGATGAGACGGGGATAGGAGATCCTCTTTTTGCAATTACAGGGATAGTAGCAGCTGCTCCTTAGATTTCTTGGGGGCTGCATCACTTTCTCCCTCTGCTTTGTCTGCTCTCGAGTCATGACAGCAAATGATTCGCTATTCATGTCTGCTACTACTTCATCATAATCATCTCCATCATCAATTCCCTCAGTAGTGAAGAAATTAACTCGAGATCCCTCAAGTTCATCTGCTTCATCATCAACTTCTTCCACAAATTCCTCGCAAGCTTCATTATCCTCATCATCATCTGGTTCCTCAACTTCACAGGTTGCATTGACAGGAACTTTAACAGGAGGTCCTTCAAGCGCTAATCTTGTTTGAGAAGCAGGCAAATGATTTCTGGGCTGAAAATTCCTCCTTGGAACGTCTGCATAGGGAGCATGTTGAGCCAATTGTTTCTTTATGGCAATGAGATCATTCACAAGTTTTTGAACCAATGGATCAGTATTAGGTCTAGGAGTGGAAGAGGAGGAAGAAGCAGACTTAGATTTGGAAGGGTCTCTCCTCAACTTCCCTGACATGATTAAATCATCCTCGACACTAACAGCAAGAGTTTGATCTTCAGCCAATGTTGCGAGATTAGCCCTTCTTAGTGCATAACTAACTTCAGGTGATTGGGCATTTAGGAAGAAACATTTTTGGATTTGATCAACAGGTCGAGTATTTGCCGAAATTTTATTAATTAACCTATTGAATCGGGCCACAAATTTTGTCATGGGCTCTGGTGAATCTTTCTTTATCTGAGAGATTTGGGCTAGCAAGGCATGCACATCTTCTGCTGGTTTGAAACAATTTTCAAACCTAGTTCTCATGGTGTCCCAGCTAGTGATAGCACCAGCCGGAAGGTGATAGAACCAATCAACAGCATTATCTTGTAACGTCTCAACGAACAGTCTCACGGAGATGTCTTCATGTTCAACTCCTAGAACTCCACATGCAACTATGAAGGTTGCGATGTGTTCATCAGGATGCACTTTGCCATCGCCTTTGAATTTAGGGAAGTTCTTCCGGTTACCTCTGGGTAACTCATGCAAAGGTTGAGGAAGAGCAAGGGGCCCGACACGATGACCCCAGGGCAATGGTACCTCCATTCTTGGAAAAATGGCTTGTAAAGGAACTGCTAACACCAGCAAGAATCAAAGCTCGAAGATTAGTACTAGCTGGCTCTGAAGGAATACCACCCGTAGGAATTCTATCTTGAATAGGTGGAGTGCTTGTTAAACGAGTCCTTCTATTTCTTGTTGAAGGGAAAGGAAAACCTGCTGCTCCAAAAGCTGGCGAGAATCTTCAACACCAAGGGCCCTTCTCCCTCGAGTAAAGCGCGGAGTTGCGGATCAAAGGATGATCAAAAATTACAGAACTGGAATATGATTTTCCCCAGCAGAGTCACCAAAAACTATTGGTCGTCAAATAGGACTTTAAGAAGAACAACAGTCAAGGGACAAGAAGTCCCTCCTCTTTAATGGGAGAGGTTCCCTTATTCAGAAATGAACCTATTTACAAATATACAAAACATGATTTTCTGGTTGAACTTGGATATTACAAAAGTGTTTTCTATAAAGATCATCAATTACAAAAGGACTGAGGAATGAGAATACGAGAATGAGCAGAAAGGCAACATGCAGAATTATAGATAATAGAGTAATTCTTTATGTATGTGAAGTTACAGTGAATTGAAACAAGATCATTTGTATCATATAAATAAGATGGAATTTAAAGACACAAATTTCTGTAAATAACATCTACCGAACACAAAGTTTCTTGACATAACACAGACAAATGATCTTCACAAAATTAAATGAAAGCTTAGGGATAAAGAGATCAGATAGACAAAGAATGAAAAGCCCTTTTGTATTGATTTCTTTATGATCTATTTACACTTTCAGAAAATAAGCCAAGTTCTTCCTCCCTTCAAAATGGCATGGAGAGGCCATTATATAGCTTACAAATCAGTTATTCTTTGTAACTACTTCTTTTAACTAAAGATTAGTTAAGGATTGCCAACCGCAATACCTCAACTAATTACAATGAATCCGAGAAAAAGAATTAGAAAAGAAGAGAAGAATAAGGAGAAGAAGATAGGTGGTTATGAATGGGAGGGACCCACTGACTTCAAAATTTCTTGCTGAATCTCTTGATGTCTCGGTTATGTCTACGCCACGAGGGATTGACTTGCTGGTTGCATGTAGTGAGCCCAAAATCTGGGGCACTTCTCCATTTCCTTATCAGACTCGACATGAGTATGGTAGAATCATCTGCGCCGTTGGTGTAGGGTTTGCATCAGCCATCCTCGACCAAAAAGTCACCAAAGTCAAGATGATGAGCTTCACTGTCCCTGACATTTGATCTTCAAATTGATAGTAATTCGGAGGGTAGAGCCACACACTAAACTCGGGAAGGAATTACAGCGTGAAAAATGCATAGGGGGTTCGCTCATAATATAGCCGTTTAGGAGAGAGAAAGATAATGAATGCACATTTACCAATTTGAATAAGCAAGATATTCGGGTAGAGCGGGAAAAATAAGCACGAATGGCACTTGGTTCATTTGGGACATGTGAGACGCGAATGCGTGAAACACGCGGCAATTCAGGCGAAGCGGGGAAAAGATGCACAAATGTCTTTTGGGACATGTGGAATGAAAGTGCGCGAAGTACGCGACTCGGGTGATTCGGCGAAAATGGAACAACTTGCCCATTTGAAATTGGGACATGCGGGACAAGTGAGACGCGAATGCGTGAAACACGCGGCTCGGGTGATTCGGGCGAAGCGGGGAAAAGACGCACAAATGCCTTTTGGAATGTGCGGGACAAAAGTGTGTGAAACACGCGACTCGGCCGGATCGGGTGAAAATGGAACAACTTGTCAAATTGAACTTGGGACATTTGGGACATGAAAGCGCGAAGTACGCGGTTCGGGTGATTCGGCTGAAAATGGAACAACTTGCCCGATTGGACTTGGGACATTTGGGACAAGAAATTCGAAGGGTCGAAAATGGAACAACTTCGGGGAAACCGGCCGATCGGGGAACAGAGCGCCCGTTTGAACTTGGGACACGCGGGACAAAAATGTCCGACAGGCCCGAAAAACACACAGAATGACCCAAAAAATGTAGATTTTCCCAAATTCTCGACTTTTAACATGGAGTACAACATAGAAGACACCCAAACTCAAATTTTTAAAATTTTCACTTCCTTAAGAGTAGGGGAATTTTGAGTGGACAACACTCCTCAGGTGATTATATCCTAGGCGCAGACACATTCATCTTCTAAAATCAACACAATTCACAAAATCCTTTAGATTATTTTTATAGTTACATGCACAATCCTTAAGTTATAACACTCATGTAATCTCTTACAAATCAATTTCAATCGAATGATCAATACAATCGGAACTAATATGGGATAGTAGGAAAACATTATGGACATACCATATGTAGTAGTGTTTATCAAGAAGAGTCATGGATGGAGAGTAACACTAGACCTCTCTCCCGATACTTGCTCTCTGGTGTGAGATCTCCCAAAAACTTGCACTTGGTTCACCCAAATAACTCACACCTAGCATGAGATCACCCAAACAACTTGAAATCGGTGTGATATCACCCAAAAACTAGCTCTTCATGTGAGATCACCAAAAAAACTCACACATGGTGTGAGATCTCCCAAAATACTCACACTGGGCATGAGATCTCCCAACAAACTCACTCTTGGTGTGAGATCGCCAAGAAAAATCACTCTTGGCATGAGATCGCCAGAAAAATCACTCTTCATAGCATTTTAGGACACTTTTCTATCCTTTTACACTCTTTTACATCAGGTGCACACTTTTCTTTTATACACTTTTACATACTTATGCACATCTCTCTCAAATTTTTCATATACGAGTACTTTGACTACTCTTTTGTAGGTATGTCCTTAATACACAAAAATAAGTAGCCTAAAAATACAAGTACAAAAAAACCTACAGTACAATGCACGATACATTCGCTTTACCCTAGGGTCACTTTCCTTCCCTAGTCTCCACACTTCTTTAAGGCCATGGTTGAGATGCAAAATGATCTATACATAAATACCTTGAGAAAAAATAGAGGGAGAGAGTTTTTAATCTTTTGTAAGGAGCATGGGATAAATAAAATAGTCACAACAAGGTATAAAATGTAGCAAAATGGTGTAGTTGAGAGGAAAAATCATACTATTCAAGAAATAACAAGAAGTGTGGTCAAAGAAAGAGGATTTCTAGATGATTATTGGGCTGAAGCACTTGGAACAATGGTTTATTCATTGAATATATGCCCTACAAAAAGTGTTAGGAACATGATACCCAAAGAGGTAGGGATTTGAAATAAAGCCAAGTGTTGATAACTTAAGACTATTTGGGTGTTAGAATACACGTACATGTCCTAAAGTAAAGAAGGTCAAAGTGGTATAATATCATCTTCATCGGGTATAGTGAGCAATACAAAGCTTATAGATTGTACAATCCAATAAAAAAGGAACTCATAATCAGCCAAGATGTTCAATTCATTGAGGAAGCTTCTTGGAGAGATGTAAAAGACGTGTAAGAGTCACAAACAAAGGAAAATGTAACTTTTAATGACACTGAAAGGAAAGATGGTAGAGTTAACAATACACCAAGTTGGACCCTTATCTCACAAAGGGGTGAATAATCAAATGGTATCAGCCATAAAAACATACAAGGAGAAGCTTGTGAGGCATCTTCATCATTTTCGGCTCAAATCAACACCAATTTCCAACTAGGAGTGTATAATAAATTTATGACCAATCAAGGTACGATGAAAATGAAGATGAAATGATTAATTTTTCTTTATTTTCATTAAGCGATCCTATTTATTTTGAGGAAAAAACAAGGGATAACAAATAGTGTGAAGCAATGGATGAAGAAATGTATGCGATAGAGAATAATGAAACATGAGAGTTAGTATATCTTTAGTGGGAAGGAAATTCATTAGAGTCAAGTGGGATTTACAAAACCAAAACTACCCCGGAAGGAAAGAATGAAAGACATAAGGTAAGGGTAGTTGTCAAAGGATACCAACAAAGGCCTGGACATGATTATAATGAGATATTTACTCCCATGAAAAGGCTAAAAATCGTGAGAAAAATCATTTCCATAATTTCTCATCACAAGTGGAAGGTTCATAAAATGGACATAAAATCAGCATTCTTGAATGGCATTGTAACACCCACAATTTTGACATTCTATAACCACATTAATCCTTAAATAATTATCTAGAAAGTTTCAAAATTTTTGTTTTGTTTTAAGTTACAAGGATGTCAAACCCTGATATACGTTTATTTGAATTCTTACCATAAAAGTTGCATTTCATAGGATAGATCATGTCAAAATTATTAATTAAATATTCTTAATTCATTTCAAATGTCAATTTAATTATCATCACTAGATAGTTTTCCATTAATCTCTCTTACTACATTAAATAGTTTCTCCCTTGGATATTAAAATTCAATCCATATTTAATAAATCCTTATCCCTAGTTACCTTAGTTCTCTTGAAATATTTTCTTTAATGTCCATTTAATGATTCACCATAACCTACTAGAAGGGTTACATCTTAACTTAATACCCTAGATCCCTAAGTGGCCCCATTCACCCATTTACACATACATTTGATTTATTTAAAAATTTACAACCATAATATGAATATTCTCACCTAAAAATTGTAGGGTTGATTCTTAACCCTTGGATCAAAGCAATAGGGACCACAAGATTAGATCTACCCTAAAGAAACCCTAATCATCCTTAAGGGAGTCTTCTTAAGCATTTCTTTCCCTAAGCTCATTCATTTTATTCTCTTTGGTTTGCAGGTTGAAGGAGTGGATGCCATGGATCAAGGAAATTCATGAAAGAGTCTTCTTGAAATCAATGTGTAAGAAGAAGGGAATTCCATCCATTGGCTCCTCCTTTAGATTAGTTGAATCTTAGATTAATCAAAAATTCTTAGTTATTTTATTGCAATACTAACATCTATCCTAGGTTTGGTTTGCAATCTATCATTGATTAGTAATCTATATTTTTTTCATTGATGGGGAAGAAACGAATTTTGTAGATCAAGATTTTAATGTATTTAAATCCCCATATGCTGGTTGGAGTAGGATCTAAACAAGCATACACGACCCAAAAGGGTTGGATCTATCTTTAGGTGAAGTTTAGATCCATAAGAGCTAGTGGTTTGGTTGGAAATACATTTTGAAAAAAATTAGTCCACGCACATGTGATTGACGATTATGTCTTGACCGATAATGCGGTAACCATGTGCTCGACTTTGGTTTCACTACGAGCTTCGATTTACGAGGCATCAATAAATTTTAGATTATTATTTTAAATGCCAAGGATGCTACATTTGTACTAGGAGAAAAATATTATTCAGATTCATGATGGCATAAAAGTTTCAAAGGCATTTGATCCAGACAAAAGCACCAAAATGTATTTTAAGTTTGAAGAATTATGATTTATTTAGTTTACAAAGTGACCGATTTGATCAAAGGAATCTTGTGATGATTCAATCGCCAACGTTGGTACTGTCAATTGAGTCTATTGTTATAAATTTTAGCATATCTTTTACATTTCGATATCTAGACTTTTCTAAATGACATTTCCAATAATCATACATTAAATTGGGGTTTTATGATCAAGTCATAATATAATATAAGTTGAGATATAAGCTATAATTTAAAACCTCAAAATTTTAACCATGAAATAGTGCTCAATGTCGATCTTGTGTACATTGATGTCGATTTAGAATGGTGGTGCCGATCATTGTGTACAATAGAGAGCTCTAAAAATGAATGTTTGAAGGAAAATTGATATCAAGATATAACTTTAACTTTACATATATCAAAACCAGAGAGTGTTTAACTATTTCAAACCAAAATAAAGCTATGACATTTGTTATCCAAAATTCACCCTCAAGGTAATTTTGATAACATGCATCAAATTATTTAGTCTGAGCAAGTAGATTGATTCAAGGCCTGAAATCATGTTTTTGGGGCCCCCTCGGCTTCTCTCTAACTCTCCCATCCAAGAAGAAATCCGAGTTAGAAAAAAGGTGAAAAATGCAAAAAATAAGGTTGCAGGACTATTTTGAAGCATTTCGAGTCTGGAGGGTATGGATCGTACCAATGCAGGTCATACCAAGGTTTGTCGTACCAAGCTTGGGGCTGAAATACAAAGAAAATTGGCTAAGTCAGACATTTTTGTCCCAAGCAAATCCATGGGACACGATTGGGACGTTGGGACGTGAAAAGCCGAAAGCTATGAAAGTGGAAAAAATCATCAAGTTTTGTTTTCACATGGTTTGGGACATCCGGGAAAAAAGTAAATACGTGCGGGACTCAAACCGCCGATTCGCTGAAAGATGGTCCATTTCTGGGCGTTTGGAGATTTTTTTCGGGGACAATTTGGGACAAAAGTGCGCGAGGTACGCGAGGGACGTGCGGGACGCGAAAAGGTAAAGAAAGAGAGAAAAGGAAGCTGAATCGGCCGATGCGGGAGAATTCATTTGGGACAGCCGGGAAAAAGTGCTCGAGGTACGCGAGGGCGCGTGGGATGCAAAAAGCTGAAATGGCCGAAGGTAAGGAAGAAAAGTCAATGTTTGACCCGTGAACTTCAAATGGCCATAACTTTTGACTCGAGATCGATTTTCACAAAATTGGACTTTTTGGAGCGAGCACGACGTCCTCCATGCCAAAAAACTCCTATTGTTTATACAACTATACATACTTGAACTCATGATGTGATTGGATAACATGGGTACTATCTCCAAGTTGTGGGACTTGCTACTTGAGATAGACCTCCAGAGAAAGCTGGTTCTTGCTCTTAAACTACCTGCCACAATCTACTCTAATGTAGGGTAAACTAACTATTCTAATCTAACTTTCCAAGGGACCAGGGAGAGAGAATGCATAAACTGAAAACCTACACTAAAGTAGTGATACACCAGAAAAGGAGGGTGTGAGAGTAGTCTTCAAATGCGTGAGATATGAAGCAAATTGCACACTAGAAGGGGTGATGACAATTCTCTATAATCTAGCAAAATGCATTCACAACAATATTTCAAGCATACACAATGATAATGGATCCTGTAAGAACATAAGAATAGACACAATATTATTGTAATCAATGTTGAAGGGGCAAGAAGAATGCAAGAAAACACAAAGCAGGGGAAGATGCATCCACAAACTTATATTTTATTGCTTCTGATATGCATAGTTCAATCGGTTACAAGATAAGGGCCTAGATCACCATGCAAGGAGTCCAAAACAAGGGCCTGTAACACATTGGCTTCACAAAGAAATTTTGGCAGAGCTTTGCTACAAAAACTACCTCTTTTTACAATGAGCCCAACACTCCAATTTATAGAAAAATGAGAAGAGAGAGAGAAGGAAAAATGGAAATCCCAAAATATGTCCTTCAACCACTTGTAAGAGGCATTAAATGGAGTAAAATGATTGTATATTACTTGAAAAAGGCTCCCCATACTGTCTCAATGCTGCAGCAGAGAAAGAATGGTGACCATGCCTCTTAATTGCACTCTTAACTACCAAATAAAACACTGTTATGAACCTGGCCACGTTTTATGAAAAATCCCCACTAATTTCTCATCAAATATAGAATTTCTTGATTGTTATGCGTCAGGATTGGAGCCACGATTCCAATGGTACCAATTTTGTGTGATTTCATTGAGAAATGCAAAAGTTATGGCCTTCTGAGTGTGAGCAGCTATTTTGGGTTTGGCAGGCGTTTTCTGTCATTTGATGGGAATGAGCATTAATTGACTGGAGCCGAATATGTTTCTTTTATTTAAATATATCTACCCTCATTAAAAATAAGAAATCCTTTTTGTGGCATAGAGGACGTCGTGCTCATTCCAGAAAGTCCAATTTTGTGAAAATCGGAGCTTGGAGTCAAAAGTTATGGTCGTTTGAAGTTCACGGGTCAAACGTTGACTTTTCTTCTTTGCTGCAGCTATTTCGGAAAAATCAGGTCCGCATGTCCCGGCTGTCCCGGGACGATTTTGCCACATCGGCCGATTCAGAATCCTTGTCCACTTTTGCGGATTTTTCACCTTTTAGGCGTCCCGCGTGTCCTGCGCGTACTTTTGTCCCGACTGTCCCAGACGAAAATCTCCAAACTACCCGCGGTGAGACCATCTTGCGGCAAATCGGCTGATTCACGCCTTGCACATACTTGTGTCTCGGTTGTCCCATATCGCGTAAAACAAAAACTTGATAATTTTTATTGACTGCGGCCATTTCACCTTTTCGCGTCCCACGTGTCTCGACATCCCAACTGTCCCATGGACCGCTTGGGACAAAAATGTCCGACTTAGCCGATTTTCTTCCCTTTTGGTCCCAAACTTGGTATGACAAACCTTGGTATGACCCGCACTGGTACGATCCGCACCCTTCAGACCCAAAATGCTTTAAAACAATCTTGCAACCTTATCTTTTGCATTTTTTCCATTTTTCTAACTCGTTGGGATTTTTTCTTGGATGGGAGAGTTAGAGAGAAGCTGATGGGGCCCCAAAAACATGATTTCGGGCCTTGAATCAATCTACTTGCTCGGGACTAAAGAATTTGATGCATGTTATCAAAATTACCTTGAGGGGTGAATTTTGATAGCATTAACGATGATTGAAATCAAAATATATTCAATGTCAAAGAGGAGTGGGCACCACAAACATGTTAGAAGAAGAGGTCTATGTCGACAACCACATGGATTTGAGATTCAAGGGCATAAGCACAAAGTTTACAATCTCAAAAAGTTTTGTATGGACTTGAATAAGCACAGGGCATAGTACAACCATATAGAATCCTATTCGACAAGAAATGGCTTTAAAAAATCACACTTTACATCAAATAAAGAAAGAAAGGTGAGATTATGATTGTTTTTTTATATGTATATGATCTAATCTTTACTAGAAATGCAAACAATTCCATAGAAGAGTTAAAATCAGGCATGGAGAAGGTGTTTGAGATGATTGATTTAGGTTTTTTGAAGTAATTTCTTGGAATTGAAGTCAAGAAAATGGAGTATGACCTATTTTTGTCTCAAGAAAGCTGTGTAGCTAAGATTTTGGAGAGATTCAAAATCTGGACAACAAACAAACATCTATACCAGTTGAAATAAGTTTGAAACTATGCAAAGATGATTGAAGCAGCAATGTGGATCCCATAAGGTACCAAATCATGGTAGGAAGCTTGATGTACTTGACTGTAACTAGCCCAGATATCATGTACAATATCATCCCGATTTCTAGATTCATGTAGACTCCAAAGGAGACACATTGACAAACGAGGTAACAAAAGTTTGAGCTATGTGAATGACACAAGAAATTATAGAATTTTATATACTACTGATAATGATTTTCAGTTAGTTGAATACAAATAGAGTGATTGGGTAGGTATCCTAGATGATAGAAACAACACATATGTATATGTGTTTCATGTTGGGTCAGGATCCATTTCATGGGATTCAAAGAAACAATACATTTTTTCTCATTCGATGACTAAAGCGAGTATTTGGTAGAAAATTCAACCAACTTACTAGGTGATATGGATAAGAAGAATCCTTTTAAATTTTCATGAGGATAAAAAAGGAGATTCTACTATTTTTTGTGATAATATATCTTCCATTTCCTTGTCAAAGAATCACGTTTTTCATGGATGAAGCAAACACATTGCAATCAGGTATCATTTTATTCGAGAATTAGTTGAAAAAGGTGAAATAAAACTTCAATTTTACATGTTAGAACACTATCTTGTTGACATTTTTACCAAACCCTTATCAAAAGATAGGTTTGAGCACTTAAGAGAAAATTTGGGCATCATTGATGTTAATAGATTCAGTTCTAGACTAGGTAGAAGCAGCTCCAGAACTAATACATTCAGCTCCAAACCAAGTTGAAGCATATTAAGACTAAATAACAACAACCTTGGACTAGTATACAAGTAGGTCCAGACTAGTATAAAAGCAACTTTAGACTAGTCCTATAGGGGGCTTCAGACCAGTCATACAAGCATCTCCAAACCATTTGTTCAATCAACTCTAAATATAAAAAAAAAATAAAAATTGAATGATTTTATTTTAGTTTTAGTGGATCAAGATTAAGGGGAGTGTTGAATATCATAATCTTTATCTTGTTTTTGAATTTTTAACTCCTTTAACATACCCCTCTATTTTTGCAATTAATGTCCACTTTTTGAGTGCCCAAAATTTCAAATCCCTATTTTAGAGGGAATAAAATTTATTGTAAATATGTTTTTGTATTTAATATGCTCGAGAACTTGTGCAATTATACATAGTAGCATATATAGTCAAAAAGATTTTTAGAAACATAGAAGGAATATAGATGCATGCACATAGACTTAAAAATAGAGAAACAACATGGCATAGAAGAATTTTACATGAAAATAAAGAAGAAGAAAAGGAAAGAATAATGACCTATAAATACACATCAAAACTCATATTATATTAGAAGTAGCTAAAAATGGAGCAGAAATTCTAAAATCTTTGTACTAAGTTTTTTTAGAATCAATATAAGCTTATTTTACATTTTATAGGTTTTGTCAATATTGTTGCATATTTTTCATTTGTTTATGGAAACCATATTTTTTCAACAAAGTTTATTATTGTCCTAGATTTACAAACACTGCATGGTAGTTACATTTATTGTTGTAAAGGAAGCAGACATTTATAAACATGGAAGATGACTTTCAAAATTTATGTGCATCTATTTTTTATACTTAATTATGATTTTCATTATAAAACATATTTAAAAAGCATGAACCTCTCTTTCATAAACTCTCGTGAAATACTTGGTTGAATAAGCATGAACCCCTCCATGCAATTGAACTTCCTGGTTTGAAAAAGAGCATTTGTAGCCTTTATTATAAAAAGTATGTTCTCATACTTTATAAGTTAGGGCTCTTCACTCTTATTTGTTTCTTATGCTCATTTCATCACATTCTCATTAAATTTCTATTCAAGTTTTATAATTATATTGAATGAAATTATCCAAAGGGGAGTGACACCTCTTAGCTCGACACGTGCTAGAGTGATCTACGGCTCTTCTTTGTGGCATATGTCAATGTTCCTTATAGAATATTACATGTCATTGATGTGTTGGAAACTAACATCCACTTTAAATGCATCCTATAACCACATCCAAAACGTGATGTTACTACTACATCTCAAACAACCATCCAAATGGATCATACACATGAACCTGACTTTGGCACATCTAGCATGCAATCCCCTTGGCTCTGACACGTTTCTCCCTCCAAATAATCCACTCAAACTCATTTTTGGAAACAGGGACATGTATTTACCATAATCATACAAAAATCATGCATTATTCCTAGCATTTTAAAGATATAATGCTCATTCTCCTAGCTCTTTAAGAAAAGATAAAGTGCCCTTTTCAGTAGCCTTTCTTTGAAATTGCACCTACATGTATAAAAAAATGAACATTGAATTACAACTTGGAAAACCTATTGTGAGATTCTTTACTACTGCCTTAACCTAATTTATTCCCTATAGTTCAATCAACGTTTTGGACTTTTCCGTAATCTATCTCCTTTGAAACTTATTTTTGGCAATGATGTTTCTGCACCAACACCTATCTTATCTTTCTTTATATGGATCATAAATGATATACCAATTTTATCTCTACATTTAAGAAAAATATTAGTTTTTAAACAATTGATACATAATTAGCAAACAAATTAAGGTTGTACACGATGTCCCTCGATTTAGTTTTAAAGGCCCTTCACCAAACTTCAAACAACCTTTCCGCTTGGGTGTATGACTTATTCACTTATGCCATAAACCTTATTCCATCTCAAAAAACCCTTCTTTCTTCACCTTATAGGATAGATATGAGACCTGAGAAGTTATAAATAAAAATAATAATGTTAGGAACCAAATGTCTAGGAGTTTTCAAGGAAACACCGAGATTCTCAAACCCCACATCCCCTCACACTTAGACATTGGAATCATATAAAATAGCCATTTTTCAATTTTAATATATTTATTATAAAAGTTTAATAAATTTTGGGAGATGGCATACTTTTAGTTTAAATATATTTATATATTTTTTAGAAATTTAATATTTTCATTATCTTATTTATAATTCAATCTTGTCATATTATTTATATATGAATGGTGAGTTTTTTCCACCAAGGAAAATTTTTATATTTCACATAATTTTTATAATTTTAAATTAATCCATGGTGTACCGTTTCCATAACCCCATGTCGCCATTTTCATAATAAGTCAAAATCCTTCTTTTAAACAAATAAATGCGGCTCACACATCCACAAAAATGATGTACGTGAGCTCTTTCTTTTAGCCATTGTATTAGAGGAGTATATTCCAGAAAATGTTGCTCCAATATATTCTATCTATGTCATCTTCCAACTCCCCAAAAATACATTTCATGTATTTGTTAGATCACTAGGATTTTTAGAGAAGCTGCCGACTAGAAACACCATTATAAGTAGAATAAGACATTAAGTGTTTTTCATGTGTGGGTTATTTATAATTAGGCCACTTGTGCGAATGATTACTTTTTTGGGTAAATACACATTGAATTACCAAAAATATATGGAGTTTTAATAGTTATCTATAATATAATATTTTTAAAAATAATGGTAAAAGGTACTGAAAACAAAATCCTTTACTTCTTTTAAAGGAAAATGCACGTGTCACATTATCCAAAAGCACCCAATGGGGTTATCTTCCTATCTCTTGATGTAAATGTATGGTGCACTATAATTGAAGAAAAAGTTAATGTTGTTGATTAGGCAGAGCACAATGAATGAAAAAACTACAACATTATTCTTAAGCTCCATATTATTTTCAATTAAGTGGACTCATGTTAATACTTATTTCATCATATCATATCTTCCCCAAAATGATTCTACCCTTATTTCCTCATTGATATGCAAAATATTTTAATCAAACCTTTTAGATATATGTTAAAATATCTTCCGAATTTGTCACTTGTAAAAAAAATTATAAAACTAAACCACCCCATCAAATTTAGAATATTAAAGTTTCATAGTTACATTGGAAATAACTAACCCTTAAAGAAACCATGGAGAGGCCATTCTATCCATTTTCCCTCTTTTTGAGAAGTGCATGATTCCCTTTGGCTATCATGAAAAAGGAAATCCCTGACATTAATACATTTAGGTTTTTTATCTTTATCATCTCATATTTTTAATGTGTGGAAATTGTTTCCTATTTCGTGCTACGTGAATATCTCATGAACCACTTCATTACTAACTAACAAAACTATTGCCAAAATCATGTTCTGTACATTTAGACATAATCTCTCATCCACAAAATATTGCAATGAATGGACTGTATAGTGTATTATTGTTGATGTTCACCGCATAGCCATAAGCCTTTGAAGAAAATAAACATAATTTTTTTTTCTTTTGAGATTTTCAATTGAGAAGATGATCATGTATGATGTCCTAAGCTTGCTCAACAAATATTTTTATGTCAAGTAAACATGTTCAACTCTAATGTAAACCTAATCGATGAACACAAATGAAAAATATGGTATATTAAGAATACACTTCAAACATATTCTAGGGTTGTATCAAAATTTCCTTGGGGTCAAAGCATAATAAAATGTACCACTTTTTTGTATGTTTTGTACCTTTATAAAGATGAATTTTAAATTTCATTGATTTTCTAAAGGTAATAACCACAAAACCGTATGCATTCACGAAATTCCACAAACTAACGGAATGTTGTGTTTAGAGTGTAGAATACATGTATATTTTTAAATTTGTTTTTGGTTAAAATTTTGGTGTTTATCTTAATTTTATTCATATGTTGTTTCTTATGTTATAAAAGAGGAATGATTTTCCCCTGGTGGTGTTTTTAAATGAAAAGTTGTTTTTTCACCATGAAATTTTAGATATATGTTCAAGATTTGACTTTTAAGGTCCTGTCAAATTTTTGTATTTTTTTGACTTATATTTTTTTAATTAATTATTTAGTACAAATATTTTTAAATAAATAGTGTACATATGTCTATGCAAATAAATTTTAAGATTTATATCAAAATTGAGTTTTTTTTCATAGGTACGAAGAAGACTTCAATAAATTGTAACTTTTTTTTCAAATGTTTTTGATATATTCTACTATTTTTTAAAGTTGGTTGATTGTGTACTATTGATTGTCCTAAAATAACAAAACAAAATTTTAAAAATGAAAATTATATTTTTAGAAAGCTGATAAAAATATGAATTTAAATTTTTGATTTTACTAGTTCATTTACCCTAATTACATGGCACCTAAGTGGCAGATTTTGGCTTACAATTATCCTCCAAAAGGATTTGGAGCCAAAATGTGCCACTTAGGTGCCACAACGTAAGTGGCACTCAGGAGTTGCCCAAACATGGGTTCACTCGAACGACATTTGCATGAACGTGGGTTCGTGCGAACTACATTTGCGTGAACATGGGTTCATGCAAACTACATTCTTGCGAACATGGGTTTGCGTGAACTACATTCGTGCAAATAAGGGTTCACGTGAACCCTATTGCCTTGTGAATGCCCCATGCGCCACCAAAGCGCCGCCAAAATGCTTCCTTCTAAATTTAATGTTTTGTAATTTTTTTATAAGTAATGGTGTTAAAATAATATTGTTCATTTTTAATGTTTTAAATTTAGTTTTTTACATATTTTTTGTTTTAAACTAAGTTTGTTTTTATTGTTTTTAACCAAAAATATGTAATATGTTATTATATTTTTGAAAAAATATTTATTATTATTTATATATAATAAAATTGACTTTAAAGCATATAGTTATTTTATTTAAAAATATATTATAAAACCAAATAATTGTATATAAGATATCAATTCTATTAAAATTAGAAGAGTTGTTATAAAGTTATAAAAACTAAAATTAAAAATAACCTAATTTATAACCTAATTTCTATTGAGATTTGTATATAATAAGAGTTGCATGCGTATAGTTTTCTATCGAGTTTACTCTTAGAAATTCAGATCTATCTCAATTTATGTGTGTAGGTGAAAATTATTGAAGTGGATGAATAATGGGAAATGCAAAGAATGAGAAACAAAAAATATACCGAGGAAGAGAATGTAGAGAAGAATGCTAGAAGATCAGTTCATAGGAAGGAGAGAGAGAGAGAGAGAGAGAGAGAGAGAGAGAGAGAGAGAAGGCACAACAAGTGAAAGACAAGGCTGCAAAAATTGGTACATACGTAGAAACCCTTGATAGATCGTAATTTTTTTTTTTGTTCTAAGGTAAATATGATAATATGTTTTTAGATTGGGTAAAGGCAAGGGTTTTGATAGGATCCCATAACCTAAAACAATAGAAATAATATGTGAAAATAAAAGGCTCTAACAAAAACAACATAAGAACCAACCAAGTACCGAAAAAGGATCCACACAGAAAAATCATTCAACGAAACAATAATTGTTGAAATATCAACAAAACATGGTAAAAATATTGCAACCACTCAATAGTATAATTTGGATCTTGATCTAGCCATCTACTTTTTTTTTATTGCTTGTTACTCTCTAGGAGACATGGTTGTTTTTATCTCTTAGTTAAATATAGGGTTTCTATTTAACATCAACTTCCATTCTTCAACATCCTCTCTCACCTCTTAGAAAGGCTCTATTTCAGTACCCACCAACACCTTTCTAACTTAATCCTCATATAATTGGGTCATTCCCAAAAAACAAGAACCTTTGTATTCCTCCCATCTATATCTCTATAGTTAACCCCTTGACATTTTGTTTCTTTATTCTACATTTTACCTTCTCATACATCTTTCAAAATTTGGCATTTTTCACCCATCGTGCTTATGTGTTCCATTCAAAATAATTTTCTATCTCTGGATATAGGCCTTAACCCAATTCCTCTTTATCAAGGGTAGCCTCTAAATTCTAGCTCACCATCATAAGATTAGCTCCCAAATGGGTCATATTCCTTATTTACTTATTGTTTATCTAGCTATAATATATGTTTTTCCATTATTTAGGTATGCTTCTATCATTTTCTCCTTTCTAACCTCACCTTTTCTCACTCATCATTTCTCTCTTTCAGCTGCAAAAAGGTTGTCTTCGTCTAGATACAAACATGATCCTCTCAACATACCTTTATTTCTTAGCACTCTTGCTTTATCCACATACTCTTCATGTGGAGATAAAACACCTTCCAAAACACTTTGCAGTAAAGAACCACATTAATTTTTTCCTTGATTCCCTCTTCCAAACATCCCATTATATCATAGATCATTTTGTGAGAATGATTAAGTATGATGCATAAGCACAAGAGATCCTAGTCGAATGAAATATTAGGCTTGTACCATGCCATCTTTCATAAATTAGATAGCTCTAACAATTAAATATATATATATATATATATATATATATATATGATTTATGAAAAAATAATTGAAAGATCAAATGATGACTAGAGCCAATATCTACTATAAGGAAATTTTGATCTCCTAAATAAAATATTAGTTGGAAATTTTGATCTCCCAAATCAAATATTAGTAAGGATTGATATTAGCATGTTAATAACATCCTATGCATCTTACAACCTTTGAAAAAATAATATTTATATGAAAAATTTGGTAATTGTTCATTTGGAGTAACAAAGATTCATTACACATGCTACATCAACATTAAAATTATAGCTATACTCTATGCATATTAAAAATATAATAGTGATTTAATATTTGATTACTCCATACTACCTTAAATAGTTTCTTAGTTGTCTTAGATAATGTATGTAAATTTAGATAATAGTTTCATCCTTGATTTATTATATATGTCCTATCCCGTCAACTACATAATGCATGTCAAATCCAAGGTTGATTGAACCAATGCATGGTAAAATTATTTTGAGTTAGTAAGACTATTCCTCTACATACTATTTTTCTGTCACAATGCATGAAATTTCCTAAACCTTTTGAGATTCACACTAAGGCATCCAAATATGCATTTGGTATCCAATAGTCATCCAACAAGGAAATTAAGTTGATTACTAAGTTTAGATATGTTCGATGACATGGTGAAAATTTATTCCACATGACTATGTGGTATTTTGTAAGAAAATAAAATAAAAAGGAAAGTGGGAAAAGGGGAAAGTAGGTTTTAGACCAAAGTAATCAATAATAGATCATTATGTCACACTCAGACATGCTTCTAAGTTGAAAAAGTCTTGAATACAAATGCAAAAGTATTGTTTAGTAGATTTCAAGAAGGACCTCATGAAGCTATCTAAATACAATTAGCTTGGTCAACTTAATATTATTGTTTACTAGATAGTAAGTTAATTTTTTAGATATTAAATTGTTTACTAGCTTGGTCATTAATGGTGTAATCACATTTGTATGTTAATTTTTTTGCAAATTTTGGTGTAATCACATGTGTATGTTTATGGACACAGATCATGATGCACAACATTATGCTGAAGTGATAACAAAAGTTATGGAATTACTTCCCAAGAAAAATGTGAAACACTTGGTGAAGATGGATTTACAAAATTACAAGAATTTTCCCAACAAGAACCACTATCACAAAAGAAAAAAAAAAAATGTAGAGATAATATATGGTGAATTTGTTAATTTGACTACAATTTCTAGAGCACATTTTTTGGTTACATTCTTGAATCATGTTGATATGAAGGAAACATTAGAATTGTTGGGTGTTGATTATGGATAGAAAAATTCAAAATGTATAGAAGAATTTTTTGGGAATTTTTTCTAAAGGAATAAGTTCTTTGGGTACAAAAACTAGTTCTACTGATAAGAGTATTTCTCATAGAAAAATATTAACTTCAGTTGTAAGTGAAGATATGACAAATAATCATCATGTTATCATCATTGCCAAGGCATTGGGTTTATCTAGAAAGACGGTCAACGGTATGCAAAGAGGAGAAAGACATTGGATGACTCTTCTATGGAAGGAAATTGGGCACTAATGTGTAGAAATCCACGTTATGATAAAATAAAGGATAATATTGTGAAGATAGTTTTTGATTTTTAGACTGAGAGGACTCATCCTTCTCTAAATGTGAGGGATGTTTTAAAACATAGGATAACTTGCAATAACTATGATGAACATATAAAACATTGGATTGAAATAACTGAACATGAGATGTACATAAAGTTTAGAGAAAAAAATCTAGATGTTAAGATTATACAACAAATGTTTGAAAATTGTAAGCCTTGGTATGTGTGAGCTGATAAAGTCCTTGAAACATGTTGTTGCACGCTTATCACGTAGAGTTTTATTATCACTATCGGTGTAAAAAAATTATATCATGTATATATATTTTGAGGTGTGCTTTCATTTATATCTATATATATGAAATTTGATTAAATTTCATTTTTTGAGATGTGATTTAAAATTAATGTATTTAAAAATCTATGTTTTTTAGGTGTATAGAAAGTTACGGGAAGCATTAAATGGTCCTGAAAATTCCCCACCTACACGTGTTAGTTAATTCATAACTTCAATTCTTTACAAATATGCGATGACCATGTTGACGATCGTATGACTTGCATCAAAGGTGTTTGTGACAAGTGTGGGGAATTGAAATTATTTCTAGAAACAAATGAAGATTTGGACACAGTTCAAATGGTTCTTTAAGAGTTGATATATATATATATATATATATATGATATATATATATATATATATTTTAAATTTGGATGTACATATTTTATTTTGATTTTTATGTTTACTACAAATGAATATGACAATTTTTCCATTATGTATTGATTTTGTAGGTTCAAATACATAAAATATTCAACACGACTTGGAAAAGATGCAACTAGGTTAGATTTGGTAGAAGAGGAAATCCCCATTGCTACATTCATGCAAATTTTCTGAAGTTTGATTAGTCCGTACATCAAACATTCTCACTATGAAAAGTGGTAGGCTACACAATTCAAGACTAATAGAGACACATTCCCTATTGGTTCCATATTGTCGTGGTTGATTTTATTGAGAATTACTCATTTTCTCATCAAAAAGAAATTCAGACACAATATTATCATATTGACCAAGTTAATATCATGTTTCAAGTATTTTATAAGCATGCACATTTAGATTTGGATGGGGTTGAAAGTACATATGTGAAGCGAATGATCAAGAACGAGTATCACTTCTATATAAGTGATGACAAGGAACACGACACCCACTTTGTACAACATTGTTTTGGTTTGTTCTTTCAATATCTTCATCGAGAAAGGAGTAAAAATAATCAAAATTTTGTTTGATCAGATGGTTGCACATCACAATTCAAATCCTCTCGCCATTTCTTTGCACTCATTTGTTATCATCATCATCACAAAATAGCTCATTTATGGAGTTTTTTTTAGAAATTCGTCATGGGAAGGGAGAACATGATGTTGTGGGTGCATACATCAAATTTTCTCTAAATAAACAAAGCTTTGATTATGAGGGAGATCAATTGATTGATGCCCACACCATTGTTGAATGGTGTAAGAAACATTTTACAGTTCAGGTTTCAACCTCACAAGCTTCAACATCACACGCTTCAACCCCACATAGAGTGTTTTGGGAGATAACATGTACATGCACATTTAAAACATAGATATGTAGATCTTGATGTGATTTATTAAGTTCTACAAGTTACAAACTTTAAAATTTTATATTCTGAATTTTGATGTTTGTTTTAAAATTTATTGATATTTTGAGCATGATTAATTGAAGGTATTGATTGAAGGACAAATTATGGATGTGAAAGGATTCCTAATTATAGGTCTTTGCAATCTTTGATTACTATGGATAGTAATAACTGGACAATTTGTACAAGAGATTATTCTCGTTTTTGTTATGAATGCATGAACAAATCGTATTCAAAGTGCAATAGTCAAAAACATGGGTATGTACGTGAGTAGAAGTAAGTTCCTTTAGTTGTGGATGACACATATGTATCAAATCATGATGATAGTTTTGAATATGTGCCATTAATTTCAACTGATTATGACCACATATCTGGACTGGTTAAACAAGGTATGTTTTATTTAAAAGGATTGTATAATTTGATAATTAAATATATATGTATAATTTATAGTATACATGGATCATTGAATATTTCTTTGCATTTTGTTATAGGTGATGTATTTTCAGTCATTGCTGAAGAAGACAATATTGAGAAAGTGGAGTACTACTTGTTGTGTTGCACAGAAGAGAGAACAAAGATAACATGTGAAATAACAAGTGAGGAGACAACATTTTATACTAGCTCGGTTGTAGTGCAGGGAACATACTTACAACAAGTGAAAGCCCTCCAAAGTGGGATTCACTTTGTTGATTATAAACCATAAAAAAAGGTGTATCATTACACCCATCACATAATTTCTACAGGGTTACAATTACATCAAGTGAAGACTAAAAGTGGTCAACGCAAAAATGGAGACTAGATGTAGAAGACCATGAAAAATTTTTATAGGTCATTGAACAATGAGCAGAGCCACTTGGTATTATATAGAAGGACCTAGAATATTATATATTCATGTCTTCCAGGAATAAAATATTTTATCTATTTTATTTGTCATTTGGCATACATATTTGACAACTTTCTTGCTATGATATTAAGGATGGGTTCATTAATGATGTAATTTTGTTCCCTAGTATCTCCAATAATATTCTTTCCATATATATCAATGTTTATATCATGAAGGATTTGGAAACTTGAACTACACACACACACACACACACACACACACACACACAACAACAACAACAAATGAGTTTTAAAAACTTAGTGTTAGGTCTACCTAACATGTCTTGTATTGATGGTGTTTTTAGATATTGTGTACATGTAAAATGACATTAATCGCCATTTTTCAAAAATTGAGTTGATGATTTCTTCGCTCGTGGATGGATGTAAAGAAATGGATATTAATTTATATATTATTTTTCCTCATTTTAGTTTCTCTTTTCCGACATCTTTTATAACAATTTGAAACAAGTTCTTAGTGTCAATAAATCTAACTTGAATCATTTAAAATTTCATGTGAGAAAAATGATAGACAATTAAATTTTGATATAGACAATTAAGAACTACATGACTCAAGGTTATTCATGATGAAGATAATATTGCATAGACATGAATAACACATTACATTCCACAATTGGGGTATAATCTACACATTAGTTCTTAGATTGAGTAACATATTACTCTTTATGAGGTAGATTGCCATGAGTTTTATCTCTAAAGACTTTGGTTTATAGAGAGGCGTTTACGTTAGGTATTTTAATAGGCTATGCACAATGAACTTAAGCCTTCATCATATATTATGTAAATCATAATTTTCAACATTAGATGTGCGTATGACATACTTATTTATATTTCTTGAGTTTTAGAGAGAGGATAGATAAAGAAAGAGAATCTATTATTTTCACAAGCTTTTAAGTTACTATAGAGTTTTAGAGAGATAGTTTAATACTAACAACACTTTCCTAGAACAATGAATATTGAATTTGGCAATATTTACCTAGAGTCAAATTTTGAGTTATAAGACTTAGTAGTGATATGAATAAAAAAAAGTTAAGGTGGATAGGAAATGGCCTTTGAAAAGATTTGACAAGTGCATAAGTAAAGAAGCATTCACTAAGCCATGGAATGTTTAATGTAACATAAAGTATTACTAAATTACCTAAGCATCAAATGATTCAATATAGAATTTTAAAGAAGTTTACAATGTTATATCACAAAAATGAAGGGTATTTAATATCTTATCTATCATTATACCTATTATGATATCATCAAGAAAAAGAAAGAAAGATAAGGGGGTGTCTTATATTCAGATCCATAATTGTAAATATAAACTAGAACTCATAAAAATATAATAATAATACACATGTCTAAGAAATATATCAAAATATAATAATCATGTCTAGAATGAATATGAGTATATATACATGTCCAAAATCTCTAAAATCATGTCTAAAATGCCTAAAATCTCTAAAATATCACTAAAGTCTCCTTCATGCACTAGGGCAAGTGATGACCCCTCACTACGCTCACTTTGCACCCTACATGTTAAGAAAAAGGAATATACACATCAGAAACTATATATAGCATGTACCATATATTAAAATTTATAAGAAAAATTCTACAACAATTTCTTGATTAATTAAATACATCATATAACAGATATGTACAATTGATTACCTCAATATCTGTCCTTAGGCGGATGTTGGGAGTATCTACGCTATGTGTAGATCTCTATCTCGTAGATCCTTGTGAAACAAAATAAATAAAATGTAAGAAGTTGATAAATAAGTTTTTTGAATAAAGTTCATTAATTTCTAACATTTCAATTTAGATTAAATATTAATTCTATTAAAACACATGTGTATATATACCTCTGCGGAATGCGTCTCTAAATCTATGGGATTGCCACCCACAACCTCAAAACCATTAAATACGTCACCAAGTGAACCAAGCTGACTCAATCCCGAACATCAAGATCCATGTTGTTCTCAATCAAGAGTTGTGTGTATGTCACATGGGTAGATGGTGTGGGCTGTGAAGCTCCACACACTGGAGTAGAAGCCTAAACACACAAGTACATGTTTAATTTTAATATTAATAAATTGTAAAGTAATGATGAAATAAAATAAATTTTAATTATATTAAGGTTTAATTTTCACACACCGGAATAGAAATGTGCTGAACATCAGGTGTGATGATCCCAGGGAATAGGAGGTCTAATTGTAGTAGTGGTAATAGTACCACGACTAAAAAGTACACCGCCACTCTCCTCCATAAAATCTAAAACCCCTGATAGTGGAATGCTGCACTCGTGAAATCACCTCATATGCAAGCAACAACTCAGCAACCATGATGCATCCTAGTTGACGTGTCTGAGCAGGATCTCTAATCACCTCAAAGTCATATGGGGAAATCAAATATGCACGAGTGTATACCTCACTACATGCATCACTTTGCTTCTACTAGCACCTCAAATTCTAGTATAATATCTCTGAAGGTACTAGCCCACACGGTCAAAAGAGATCAATTGGGTCTCACAAGCAATGCCAACAAGACCCTCGATAGTAGCCTCATGTGCAGTCATAACGACAAGTGCTGCGACATCCTGAAATCTTGATAAGAATGGTTGTGGCCTTGGTACAAGCTACCAAACATCAACAACTATAGTAGCTCCCTCATTTATATACGCCTCCCTATGGCTAATATGGCCACACCCCTACCACAAATAACTAGGGATGTCTAAATATTTCACCTTGAGGTTTAGGTGATCCTCAACATGTAGCCTCATTATGAAGTATAATGGTAATTGGTAATTATTCAGAAATTGGCCTTGAGACACCACATATATAGGATAAATCAAAGGGGCACATAAGGGACATGAATATTTGTTTACATAATATTCCCTTACTTTCCGTTTGTCTACATAAAAAATCCAACAAGACCTCTTAATGAATTCCTTATCAGAAAGTCGTAATGTAATCTCATTATAACCTACATCTCTTGAGACACTTGATTTTAATGAATCCATAATTTTTTATTGACTCAAAATCAAATGGGTTATATGTTTTCAAACTTGTCTCTATTCTACAAAGATCAACCAATATTTTTTCACAATGGGCTTTATATTGCCCAACTGTAGTTAGATTCTGGAGAATAGATTGCAATTTTGCAATCTCTAAATTGGTCCTCTCAAACAAATTAGGAGCGGAAGAAGCCATGAATGTAAAAAATGAAAGTAAAATTCAATTAATAGTACTTTTAATGAAAATATTCTCCTAAGATATTCTCCTATTTTAATGAAAATAGAAATATGATTTTCAAGCTTCAATGCAAATAATTTAGAAAATAAGAAATTACATATATCTTATAAGTCAGTCATGCATGAGTGTAAGGATCACATAGATTTAATGGAACTAAAGGAGGAATTATCTAGAATGTAACATGCAGTTTTTATAAGTCAACCATGCATGAATTTAAGGATTTAAAATCTTTAATACAATGTACAATGGACTCCACCATATCCATATAAAATTCTAATATGGGATCCACCTTATTTACAAAAAAATATAGGTTGGGCACCTCCTTCGTCGTAGAATCAACCACATTGTAACACTACTCAACCTTAAGGACCATACAAGGGATACCATAATTATAATTAGGGCTAGAACACTCCATAGATGTCAAGTGTAATGTGTAACATGGGGATACCAAGGTGGTTACTAGTAAATAATAATAGAGCCTCAACCCCAAATGTGGTGGTTTTATACCTTTATTGAGAGACAAATCACATTTTACAAAATTTCCCATCTAATCAAATGCAAGAAACATATTGCACATATCGTAGAGTTCCTACACAACATCACACATAAGACTATCCCACATTGGAGAGAATGTGTAAGGATAAGTAATTACGTAATGTCACAATACACAATCAAATAAACCATTCTTAGACAAATATTTAAAATATGGAATCAGATTCCCTACCAAGCCAAAAAAAGGATAGTTTTATAAGTTTACACATACATACAAGGATTACACCCATCCCAATGAGGATATCCATATTCCATTAGAGATACCTTCGTCCATTAGTGGGGATTATGATGTGGATTTGAATAATTGAATGCACATATATCATGAAATCAAACTAATGAGAATGTTACAAATGGAAGAAAGATAAAAATTACAATATTTTGGTGCACCTAATTAGGATACTTTCCTAATAAATTTTGGTGCATGATGTGGTTTTTATGACAAATTGTTTGTTCTCGGCCAGATCTAGGGCAAACAATAAGAAATTTTCTAGTTGGTGGAATTTGATAAAACTTTGTAAAAATCTCTACCCAAGCATAGAAAACATGACCATAAAGTTTCATAGTGAATGGGCATGTGAGGAGAGAGATATCGATATCATAAATTTGTGAAAACTGTAGGTTAGCACAGTGATCAGATTTCATGAAGAAATCGATGCAAATTTTGGATAATTTTTCATAAGAGATTGTGACACTAAATGACCAAATGCAAAAGCTTCATTGTGATTAAATTTATAAAATTTTAGTGAAGAATATATAGTAATGAACATTGAGAAGTATTTAAATGGATTAATACACATTTTTATATTATTAAAATTGGATCTCAAATTAAAATAACTTTATATGCATGAAGAGATGATATAATGAAAATGTTACAGAATGCAAAATGAAAAAATGAAGGGAAATGTAAAACATCAAAATAGATTTAGTAACATTTTAGGTGGAGAGAGTTTATAAACTCACAAAATTCCTCACTTTCAAGTGTACATAGGTGAAAATACCCATTTTTAGAGTCCTCAATGAATAAGTAGGATCCTTGTTAGTTTTTTCTAAACTTATAACCTTCGATATTTTTATTATCTATATGATTTTCCTACAAGAGAAAAAGGTCACAAAGTTTAATATGACACTTGTGGAAGTTCTTGGTGTACCTTAGGAACACACTAACATCATTTAGCTCATGGTGTTTGAAAACCTTGAGATGGTTTTTGAATAGGATCTTGAGTGTGGCTAAACAAGAATCCATATACTTATCTTCATCTAGTAGAACCGAAAGGGAAACCCATAGGATATGGAGTTGGAATTCTAAAGGAAGAACAAATTTAGAAACCTAAAACAAGATAGAAAGGGGTGGCACATGTGGGCATGTGTATGTTAGTCCTATAATCCCTTAGGGAAGGATATAGTTATAGGTACCAATCCCTTTTGTCACTCTTAACTATTTTTAGCATAATGGACTTCAATATCTTCTTTATTTCTTAGACCTATCCATTGTCTTGAGGATAGTACAAATATGAAGTGTGGTGTGAGATAGATAATTTCTTGTACAAATTGTGCATATTGGGATTATTAAAGGATATTCTATTATCATAAATAATGACTTGGGGAACTCTAGATCTATAAATGATTTCATAGGTGCTTCCAAGGTGGCCGTCAGTGACTCCACCATGACATTAGAACATAACATGTTTAGAATCTTCTTGACCTACACATCAAAGGAACATGTCATTAAAGGGACATCCTATACAAAGAAATATCCAAGATAATTTATTTCACATCTATAGTATGGATGCTTCACTTCTAATTGTAGTTTGTGTCTTCTAGATAGCTACATTCAATAAAGTAGGTAATGAGGTTAGTGTACGAATGAGAAGAAGTAATGTCAGGAATTAAAATGTAGTAAATTACTTCGTAGGGAGGTTTAGTATCTACTAGGTATCATAAATATCATGGATTTTCATCTAAAAAATAAAAATATTATCCCTTTGACATTCTAGTTGGTGTAAGTTAGCTCAAAAATTTCAAGGAGATTGATCAAATGATGAGCCTTCTTAGAGAGAGTTTGTTGGTTCAAGAATGTACAAAGGAATAAGACTTGAAAATTACTTTTGTTTTCTAGTTTACCATATAATGGTGAGTCATTTAGTCTAAAATACTATAGGGAGGAAATCAGTCTTGGCTTTAGAATAACGAGTTTCCTAATCTCAGAGGATGGAGTTGATGAAGTATATAACACATTCCCTAATGGCATCGTCCTCTTCAGAAAACATGCATACCAAAGGGATATCATATGCACGTATATAGTTGATAAAAGGTTTCTCATACCATGGTACCATGAGTGTAAGAAGAGATAGGAGTAATTTATTAATGTCCTCAAAGGCCTCATGCAAATATTGAGTCCACTAGATTACTTTATTTTTTAGGATTTTATTGAATGGGTTGACAATGTATGTAATATTATGGATGAATCTGCATATAACCCGTAACTTCCCCAAAATGGATTTGATTCCATAATTCACTTGTTGGTGGAACCATTTCAAGGATAACACAAATTTTAGTGGGATCAATGTCAATTCCTTTCTTAGATATGATATAACCTAGTAGTTTTTATCTCGTCACCTGAATACACATTTTTATGGGTTCAATGTGACACAAAACTCATTGGTTCACAACACCATTATTCTACAGAAGGTATATTTAAATTTAATATATCATTACAACAGAAATTACAGTTTTCACAACACCATTATTCTACAGAAGGTATATTTTAAATTTAATATATCATTATAGCAAAATTACCATCTTCACAACACCATTATTATACGTAATGTATATTTTAAATTTAATACATCATTACATCAGAAATTAAAGTTTTCACAACACCATTATTCTATAGAAAGTATATTTTAAATTTAATATATCATTACGAAGAAATTATAGTCTTCACAACATCATTATTGTAGAGAGTGTATATTTTAAATTTAATATATCATTACAATGAAATTCTTGTTTTCACAGCTAAAGACCATTATTCTACAGAAGGTATATTTTAAATTTTATATATTATTATAGCAGAAATTACAGTTTTCATAGTACCATTATTCTATAGAAGGTATATTTTAAATTTAATAAATCATTAGAGCAGAAATTAAAGTTTTCACAGCACCATTATTATGATGCATTGACATTGAACACCAAAATTTGTGAAGCCTAGTCATGATACAAGAGATTTTAAATGGGGTTTTGCAAAAAATGAGCTAGGGTTTCAATGTAGAGGTAGATCAAAGAAAATAAAATGAATAGAGCTCTGTTAAAAATGATTAGATAAAAACGTATCAAATTGGCTAGGGTTTACAAACAATGAGCTAGGGTTTCAATTATTTTACACCCAAATCCATGGGATCCTCCATTTTCACCAATAAAACAACTTATTTCATACCTGGTGCTCGTCAATGGCCTTAGGTTAATTTATGCATTATATTACCTTAAATATTTAATTATTTAATAAGGTAATTAGTTTATATATTGTTATAAAACTTTATAACAATATTTGTCATATTATTACATATGTTATATTGTTATGTAGTTGTAAACATTATTATTTGTTTGTATTTTATTATTGTTGCTTCCCGGATGTATTTTGGAAGTTGTTGTGATTTTTGTTGTACATGTGCAACCCATTTATTTATTTGTATATTGTTGTCCAATATGTATAAATATTACAACACTCCATTGTAATGGTTGATTAATTTCACATTAATAAAATATACAGGCTTTCATCCCTGTTTGTGAAATTACATTTGGTGTTGGATTAGGTTGAAGGATATTGGAGGATTGTAGTAGAGTTTGAGGAGCATTGGAGAAGCTTGTGCAAGAAAAGGAGAGCCATAGTTTCCTCTGCAACTTCCCAGCCCCATCCCATGCAATACCATCATCAAATTCCTCAAAATGCCATCAAATTCATCAAAACCACCTTTATTCATTGCAATTAAGGTTGAGGAGGATTGAATACACCAAGGAAGAGATTACAAGCTCAAAAGAAGGAAGAAAATTGATCTAAGATGCCATACACACTCAAAATCACCTTCATTCTCACCAAAACCGCATGTCATTTTTTCTCTTTGTTGGAATTTTTGCTCAAAACCACCTTTCCCAAACCATGGTTTTTAAAGAGGTATGGTTTTATAGTTTGGAAGTGTTTAATTACAATTTTCTCTTTATGTATACTTGTTTAGCTTAGCTGCCCAAGTGGCTAGCATAAATTTGTAAGACACTTCCCATCAAGAGAGGTCAAGGGGTCAAATCCCCCTCCCTCACCCACTACCAAATTTGGCGGGAAATTTAGTGGAACCACTAACTTTAGCGAGAAAATTCAAATTTAGTTATAACTAACTAAATTTAGCGAGAAAAACCCTATTTTAGGGAAAAAAAAATTCCTCCACTCTGCATATTTTTGCATTCGAGCACTTTTTACAAAAGGAGGCCTATCCAAAAATTGCATTTTTAGCTATATTTTTGCAATTTTTTGGCATAGTGGGTCATTTTGGGCTCCGGAGGCCACCAAGGCCCACAAAACAAAAAAAATTACTGCCATTCAATTTTTTCTAAATTTTTGAATGTAATTGCATGCTTCATCATATATTGTACTAATTTGTAGGTTGCCATAGTCAACCAAAAATATTGTAACTACTCATAAACTAGTAGAAAGTTGTAATAAAAATATAAAAAATTGGTTCTGTAACACTCACGAGATCCTAGATCTCATTCACAACGTTCGGTATATACGGTGCCTCTGGGAAGTGCTTACGGGTAAATTGCCATCTCATGACTACTACTACACTTAACACCTAATATAGCTGCAACAATGTCATCTGGGCATCGACCCTTTAAATCGATGGGGAGTAATAAGGTCACAGTGCACACACTATGAGCCATCCCATCCATCTATGAATGATTGCATGACATAAATCTGGAATGAGAAATTATCCAAGTATATAGCAAAGTTACGCGTGTGTATGAGGATATTTCTTTGAGCCGGTGTCAATAATTACATAGACCCCTTTCAGTATTGTCTTGGTACCATGTATTGAATTCTTTCACATACGTTAATGCCTCTTTCACGTACCATTGGGTATATAGAAAGGGTGAGATTCTTCCACGTACCACCGGTATATGGAAGGGCACGTATATAGAAAGGTTTGGTATATCGATGATGGTATATAGATTGGGAGACCTTATACCTAGAGTGATAAGAGCCAAACCCTATCAGTGATGATTTCTAAAATGGGCACCAATGCCCCCAAATTTTTTCTTCCAGATTCACAACTACTCAGAGGAAACAACTATGCTGCATGGAAGACAAAAATCAAGACACAACTTGAGTTTGAAGAGATCTAGACTGTTGTGAATGGTACTCTTGACCAGATCAACTACTGATACAACACAACAATGGTAGTTTGATAAAGTAGATTAGAAGGCCAAACTCATCATCTTGTTTGGAGTTTCGATGATGTGCAACCCCACATTTGAGATGCCAAAACAGCCAAAGAAGTATGGGATAAATTATGCACAGTATATGAGGCCAAAAACAAGAATGTCATACTAAATTTGCAGAGTCAATTACACACATTGAAGTTCAAGTAGAATGAGAAAATTGAAGCTTTCTTAAGAAGAGTTTGTAGAGTTGAGGCTTCACTTCTAGCCCTAGGAGAAGTGGTCACAGATGATTCTCTCATTCCCATTGTTTTGAGAGAACTCCCTCTTCTTACCACATTTTTGTCACAACACTAAACATGTTAGATACTGACAGTTAGTTTTGACAAATTGGTAAAACTACTACAACAAGAGGAAGCCATGCATAATAAGGATGATGAAGAGGAGAAGGAACTCTCTTCTTCATAAAAATGGAAAGGAAAAGGTAAAGGAAAACCTAATTCCTATCAAAAGTCCCAACATCAAGAATCAGATATCACGGGGACAAACAATAGAAGAAGCAATGTCCAATCTGTAAAAGAGGACATGACTTAAAATATTGTTGGTATAATACTTACAAGAAAGGTTCATCTAGTAACTTTAGACCTCACAACAACAATCTTACAAGGGACATTCTAACTACAATCAAGGGAAGAAAAAGGGGAACTGGAAAAGAAGACCCCATTAGCAAGGAAATATTGTTGAGCAAGAAGAACATTAGATAATGAAGACTTCTTGTACATTGCTTGATCAAGTGAACCATCCATGTCATCTAGTGATGTCTGGTATGTTGATTTAGGAGCCACTCGACACATGACCAGCCACAAAGATTGGTTTACCTTCAATGAGGGACACACCTTGAAAAACCATGTTTCGTTGGGTGATGATTCTTCATATATAGTTCAGGGGATTGGGAACATTTCTCTACCCCTTGGTTCATGCAACTGCAGACTATCAGATGTCTTATATGTCCCTGGGTTGACAAAGAATCTTCTTTCAATTAGTCAACTCCTAGATCACAACCTAAAAATTGACTTTGATAGTCATTCGGCAAGAAAACATGTTTGATTCGAGATAAATCACGAGGCTCGAAAATAGTTGCAAAAGCCTCCAATGTGGGATGCATGTTCCAGCTTGATTTTTTCACAGAGATGATCAAGAACTTGTGGCTAAGAACTCTACCTCAAGCACAGTTGTGGCATCAAAGACTTGGTCATGTTAGTTTTCAAGTATCTCGAGACACTTCATCGATGTAATATGGTACATGGGCTACCATCTCTTCAAAAGGATACAAAAAGTGTCCTCACTTTCTAGCAGGAAAACAACAGAGCTTCATTCTAGAAGAGTACATATCGAGCTCATGGTAAGCTTGATCTAGTTCATACCGATCTTTATGGTCTGATGTAACCAAGTCATTCATTTCAAGTACTTTCATGCTTATGTGTTGATGACTATTCAAGGAAAATGTGGATTTTTGTCTTCACAAGAAAAGTGAAGCTTTTGAAACTTTCAAGAAGTTCAAAGTAGTAGTTGAGAATGAAACTGGTCATCACATCAGAACTCTCACTCAGATCGAGGGGGAATTCACTAGTAATGAGTTCAAAGACTACCTACAAACTCATGGGATTTGTCGACAAATGCCTCCTCCACACACCGCAACAGAATGGTGTTGTTGAGAGAAGAAATCATACTATCATGGAAATGGTGTGATGCATGATCGATGACTCTGGACTTGCAAAGAAATTTTAGGTAGAAGCAACAAAGACAACAATGTATTTGTTGAACAGAGTGCCCATAGTTGCTCTTGAAGGAGTAACACCACAAGAAGCATGGTCAAAGTAGAAACCATCTATTGCACACCTTAGAGTATTGGGTGCAAAGAAAGTATGCACATACCCAAGAAGAAAAAGAAAGAAATTGGACATGAAGTCACAAAAACTCATCTTCATTGGGTATAGTGAAGAAACTCTTGGGTATAGATTGATGGATCAAAGACCAGAAAAGTCTACACTAGTAGAGATGTTGATTTTTTTGAGAAGAAGGAAGCAAGAGTCTCCTCCTCTAGACTCACTGATGTAGATTCTTCACCAGTTGTAAAAATTGAAGCTGATGTTCCCACTGATGATGAAAGTGATGATGGGGATGATGGTGTTGATATGATAGAACCACGACCCATGGGAATAGTTCAGCATATGCCCAAGTGGTGTACTAGCACATTATGAGATGCAAGAATGGATGCTCCACTGGATACATCCACCCCTGGACCAAGGACTCATAGTAAAGAAAGAGAAGAAGTTAACTTTGCTTTGATGAGTAGAGTTATTGAAGTCGATGAGCCCTCTATAGTCCAAGAAGCCCTATAGTCAAAAGCTTGGAAAGATGCCATGGACTCTGAATATCAATCAGTAATGAAAAATAACACTTGGCAGCTTGTCGATCTTCCACTAGGAAGAAACCCATTGGATGTAGATGGATATTCAAAACAAAGTACAAAGCAGATGGGACAATGGACAAGTATAAAGAAAGACTTGTAGCAAAAGGGGTATGCACAAAAAGAAGGCATTGACTATGAGGAGACATTTTCTCCACAACTAAGATCAAGATGATCAGGATGATCTTTGCTCTAGCTACATAGTTTGGTTGGAAATTCCATCAGATGGACGTAAAAGTGCCTTCTGAATGGAGATTTACAAGAAGAAGTCTACATGACTCAACCTGAGGGATATGTAGTACCTGGTCAAGAAGAAAAGGTATGCAGAATTAGGAAATCTTTGTATGGCCTCAAATAAGAACCCCAGGCATGGTACATCAAAATTGATGAGCATCTCGTACAACATGGATTTGTTAGAAATCCATATGATCCCAATCTTACCTCAAAAAAAAAGGGGGGGAGATTGTGATTGTGATTGTCTATGTCGATGATCTAGTCATCATTGGAAGTTCAGTGAGGATGATCGATGCAATGAAGAAAGATCTTAATCGATCATTCGACATGATAGATCTCGGGATGATGCATTATTGTCTTGGATTGGAAGTATGGTAGAAAGAGAATCACATATTTGTTTCTCAGATGAAATATACCAAGAAAATGATTGAGAAATTTAGGATGATGGATTGCACACCAATTGCTACACCTATGGAGAACAATTACAGTTATCTGTTTAGATCCATCTCCTGAGGTAAATTCCACTCTCTATCGGTAGTTGATTGGGAGTCTCATTTACCTAACCTACACTAGACCAAGATATTAGCTTTGTAGTAAGCTATTTATCAGGTTCATGCAGGAACCCAAATTTTTCATTGGAAATAAGCAAGGCGCATCTTGAGATATCTCAAAGGATTAGTGGATCTTGGTCTAGAATACAAGAAGAATGAAAACTTCTTCTTGTCAGGATATTTGGATTCAGATCATGCAGGTAACATTGATGACAAAAAATCCACTTTAGGATTTGTGTTCTTTATGGGATCTGGACCAATATCATGGGGAAGTAAGAAACAACACTTTGTTTCTCATTCTTCCATGAAGTTGAGTATCATTCTAGGAGAAGTTTTATGTGAAGCGATTTGGCTACGTCACATACTAGAAGGACTTGGAATACCACAGGAAAACTGACCACCATGTATGTTGATAATGAAGGTGTTCTCAAACTTGTTTGCAATCAGTGTTTCATGAAAGAACAAAACATATTGAAGTACATGTTCATTTCATATGCGAACATGTGTTGAAGCACAATATACAACTTCAATTTTGTCCAACAAAGTTGAACAAAAAGTAGATATTTTCACAAAGTCACTTGCACGTGACAAGTTTGAGTTGTTCAGAGAGTTCCTCTCCTCATCCCTTGAGGTAATGCAAAATTAAGGGGGGGAATGTTAGGTTAATTTATGCATTATATTACCTTAAATATTTAATTATTTAATAAGGTAATTAGTTTATATATTGTTATAAAACTTTATAACAATATTTTCATATTATTGCATAGGTTATATTGTTACGTAGTTGTAACAATTATTATTTGTTTTTGTATTTAATTATTGTTGCTTCCGGATGTATTTTGGAAGCTGTTGTGATTTTGGTTGTACCTGTGCAACCCATTTATTTGTTTGTATATTTTTGTTGTCAATATGTATAAATATTGCAGCACTCCATTGTAATGGTTGATTAATTTCACATTAATAAAATAGGGTTGTTCGTGTGCACGCCATTCACAAAAAGGGTGTTTGTGCAAACACCACCTTCAAGCGCGAACCAAATTCAATGCCATACGTGGCAAAATAATAACCTACATGTCACTTCGTGTGAATGTTGTTCACGTGAAGGGATGTTCACATGAACCACTACTATTTACCACCCAACTACACTCCCCACCCACATTTTCAAGACAATAAGTGGCACATAACACCATGCATTTACCCCTTTTTATTTTTTATATCAAGTAGATGTTCTCGAAGGAAACTTGTGTTGAGCTACTTCCTTGGTGCTCATAGTGTTGTGGTGTTGGCGAAGTGAAAACTACCTCATGATTTAATATAAATTGGATTAAATATACTTTCAAAGTAACTAATGTAACAAATGATAATATAAAACAAATTTATAAGTGATAAATACTCAAACAACGTGAAAATATAAGAAATAAGAGAGATAGAGGACTTAGCTAGTTTCTATGCAATATGGAGGTAGTTGGGACTATGTATTTGCTAGATATGACTGGAAATAATGAAACAGGTGGATGGCTAAGAGTTTTGAAACTTTTCTGTGTAGGATAGAATAACCCATAGAAGAATAGGAGTACTCAGCTTAGTGTCTGCTCATTGCAGGTGCTAGCATCTATTTATATATTCGAGATCCGCTCATTTTCTAGGTTTGAGCGTCTTTGCTTCAATATTTTCTTTTCACTTTGACTTTGTTGTTATGGTTTTGATAACACATGTAACATAAAAAAAAAAAAAACCCTATCTACTTGCACACTCTCACAAACACATTATATATGACTAAAATATGTAATATGTAAAGTCAGATTGACCCCGATAGTCACCCGATGAGTGAACTTAGTACCAAGTGTTGCAATACATTTGTGCTCCATGTAGTTATGTGTGTGAAATAGTATCCTTAGGTTTTCCATCTTGTTAATGATGTAAATATAACTGCTAAAACTATATTTGATGTAAATGTGTGGTATGGAATTCAACACTTCCCCTTCCTATGTAATGTATGCAGCCCAAAATGTAGTCCCTTTTGATAATAGTGATAATAAGTAGATGTGATAACCCTTTTGAATTTATTTTTAGAATAATAGTCTCGTATGTTTTGTATATATATGAATCTCTTGTTTTAATTTGGATACTAGTGACATAAAAGGTTGAATATGAACATGGGATAATGATAAGAAAAGTGTAAATGCTAACCAAAAATGTCAAAATGCACAAAAATAATAAACAAGATAGAAGTGCCCATAATGGACACAAGTTCCCGGGTGTTAGTGTCGAAGGAGGGTGCTAGTGTCCTAAAATAAATAACAAGAAAATGTGAAAAGATAGATATACAAGAATCCCTATGACCTGAATAAAAGTGGATACATAAATGATGAGATCTAGAAGAGAGTTACTATAGAAAACTATCAAAGAAATAGATGGAAAAGAGATAATGTCACGGTAAATACTTTTTGTACTTAAGATTCATGCATATAACAACATACCGATGATATAGTAATATGTGCATGATTTTGTGTCTACATTTTCCACTCATTTAGGCTATTTGAATGAAATTCAAATAGTGTAAATTAAGTAAGGAACATACTTGTATAGAGTCTAGAGAAGCCATATTACAAAGTGCACATGGAATATAGGAGCTTGTAGCATGGTGAACCATTGATTGATGTTTTGACCCATGTCACATAAGAGGAGATAAAAAAAAATCGTAAGGAGAAACTTGGAGAAACAATCGTGATGTAGCTAGAGATGCTAGATTGTTTGTCAAAGAAGATAGAGGGGGTAAGGAAATGATCAATTCCCAGCCTGATTATTTGATAATGGGAGGATTTGGGTGTCCTTCTCGCCATAGGAAGAGTGATGGGAGAGAGGTCTATTTCTATCTACTTCCATGACGCTTCCCAAAAGGTCCTACCAATATAGAAGGATAGAGACCAAATTTGTTCCTTGTTTAGTCCCAATTAGTTTTGATTCTAACCTATTTATTCATGATTGAAGAGCCCATATAAGAGAAGTGTAAGAAAGGAAATGACATCTCATTTCCCCTACTCCTACGGTAATGAGTGTTTTGATTTGAATATTTCTATATAGCTTCTAGGTTATGTCATATGGAAGCGATGGTAATGTAATGCGGCTCCCAAGTTAGGTCATTTGGGAAAAATAGTAACTTTGCTTATTGTACCAATTGACTAATCTAATTTGAGTGATAAGAGATTGTTTGAATAATATGTATTTAGAAAAATTACTCACGGAGATATTTTTCTTTGCCCCCAAATTAGGTCATTTGGGGGGTGGATAGATTTGAAATAGTAGAGATTATTAACTATCGTATAGAATACTTGTAACCGTATTTAAACGAGATCAAAGATAATTATAATAGTAATGTATTAAGAGTGTAGATTGATTGCATTGTATCTTGAGAGGGATTATAAGATGATCTCAATTGTATGCCCCCTCTTTCGGTGAAAGGGGGAAGGGTGGAGAAATGATCATTGAGCCAAAATCAAGGATGTAAATTGTTGTAATAGTAAATGAGAGATAACACAGGAGAAGTAGTAGTATTGATAAATAATGCATATATATTGATTAGTACATGTGTCGAATATGAGTATGGAATGTATACATTTGTGTGCTATAGGATACCATGATCTCGTTTGGAAAAACGAGGAGAAAAACCAGTAACAAAGCTCCATATATGATCAAACCCATGTGCCGCATATTAGTTGTAAAATGGTGGAAATAATATCTATAATATATGGTAAATATGAATTACTATATATAGTAATGTTGAAAAAGTGAATATTAATTTCATTTATACCGAGAGTTTATGAGATTTGAGATCTGAGCTATGAGAATGACCCATGTTAGAGAATTTTTTTTATGAGATTTGAGAGAGTGGTAAAGGCCATGGCATCATAGACAACCGAGGAGTTGGTATGTGTGACCATTTTCAGAAAATTTTGTCAAATATGATTATTTTTATCGGGTTTAGTAAAATTTACATCTTTGTAGTTTTTGGTGTTTCTCACTAGGACAAAAGTGAATAGGGAATTTATATCCTTTAGGAAACTAGCGCTAGTTCTTGGTGTTAGGGACTTGCTTCAGGCATGAGGGGCATACTTTCGGGCACTACGGACTCTGCTTACGGGTTTTGGCACTACTTTATGAAATACATGTATTATGATTAATTTTATGTTAGGATGAGCTATTTTGAAGTATTTTGGTTTGCTAATATAGTAATTTCAAATTTTTTTGGTTATGTAGAGAGATATACACTCCACGGAGTTTCAAAGGAGTCATCACTTGAGCATGTTACTTAGTTTGAGGTCATTGGATGATGATTGGAAGATACTAGACCGTGTTAGATTGCATAACATTATTAGATCGGGGGAGATATCCAATAATATGTGTTTATTGACTACTTTATGTGAGATATAGTGTACGAATACTTGTACATTTTGGTTTCCAACATGTGAGATGACGTTGACATTGGAAGATTTATATAGGATACTATGGTTACCTATTATTGGAGAGACAACATAAATCATGGCTGTATTGGATGCACATTGTCGATCGAGCAACATGACGATATATTTAAGGTTCTCGAGTATAGGCCAATACATATATCACTTGGATGTGATTGTGATTTTAGGGCTTCCGTGATCATGCGGAAGTTTATTACGAGTGGTACTAGCTTCATCGGTGGCTGTGGAGGGTGGAGGATTTGGGATTTTGTATAGGATGCATGATATTTTCTTAAGTATAGAGGAGCACAAGATTAGATATGCATGGGCACGGTGTGTGTCGGCCCATTTATAGAGAGACTTGTACAAGTTTACTTAGAAGGATCATAGAGGTGGGTTAGGAGTTACTAATTTATTTGATGTATGAGAATATGAACATATACCTATATTGAGGCCTCTTAGGAGGCCATAGGCTGATTGGGAAAAACCAGAGATGTTTGTAACAAGGTGGGTGGGTACCCACCGTATAAGGACGAACATGACCATGTATAAGTTGATATATCAAATGGGCCTTGAGGAGATTATATGGAGGCCATATAGAGACTATAGAGGATGGGTGGAGGACATTGTTGAGTTATAGTGCATTTGGCGTACCATGTGGTTAGAGGAGTGATTCCTAGGGGTAGTAGATTTGTTTTAGGGAAAGAAATTTTCTAGATAGTTTTGTATGACCCAGGATGTGCCCTTGGACCCATATATGGTGTCGATCTATTAGGGTAATGATAAAACCGGGGGTTGCGGCCAAGGCGATAGGAGAAAAACTAGTGCATCTAGGGCCGGATGAGGTAGATCTAACCATAGGGTCTATACAAGTTGATGACGCTTGGTGCACTGACGATGTATAGTCAGTGGTGGGAAAAACACCGATGGGTGTTGTTATTTCCATTGGTGGTAGATGTTGCGGGTGAGCCGATAGTTAGAGGATTTGAAGGCCGAGGCACATGCCCTTGAGGTAGACATTATATAAGTGAAACATGCAGAGTGTAAGTATCATTCGAGTTTCATGTGTTAGTTATTTCCTAATTGTTATAGTGTATGAATGTAATGATGTGCAATAACTAATGTTTGTTGTGTGATTGTAGGAGACATCTGCCTATTTGAATTTGATTGTAGTTACCTCTATATGTATGTTGATGTAGAACGTGCCCCTAGATGTGTTCGTGTAAGGAGGTGTATTAGAGTGGCTCGACGTGATTGCGGGCGAGCATGCCCATTTGTTTGAGCTAGTGGCTATAGTGGAAATAATGTGTACCATTTTTTTGACCAAGTGCGATGAGGATCGTGTAGAGAAAAAATGAGCGAGACAAGTGTAGAGCAGAAGGAGGCCTAGGTCAAGATGTATTTACATACTATGTGGAGCTATAAGAGTGATATGCGAGTAGATGACCGAGGTTGATGTATTACTGAGTCAATTTAAGATATATATAGACAAGATCAATGACGTAGAGTTAGCGGTGAAGCTTCGAGTTCAAGAGCTCCCATGATTGTATATAGTGAAAATGAGGATGATATTGTTGGGAATATTATAGTGTAAACATTATGAGTTGTTGAGATACTATTACCTGGAATTATATGTGAAGTTGTTGTAAACAACTTCACGTATTTAGCTTATTGTTTGCAACCACTCCTAAATTATAGGAGGTTGTTTTTACTATTTGTTTGGCTATTTATTAGCCATGTATTGTGTATGTTAATTGTAGAAGATCAATATATTATTTGATTATTCTGATCCTATCTGTCGAGATATATGATGTACTATATATGTTGGGTTGATGCATGGGGATTACTCCCCCAATGATGATTGTAATTTTGTAACTTATAATTTTTATATATATATATATATATATATATATATATGCATGTTGGTAATATATTTGTTATTGATGTGCAATTGCATACTATGCGATGATTACGCTTTGCACTTAGTAGTGATTGTTTAGTCCGTTAGATTTGATATGCGTTTTTGAATGGTTGCTTGAATATATATTATTGAATGTGGAAATTTGTTATGATGTGGATGAATTACTAAGTAATACGGTGAATAGGAATTCGTGTGAATAAAAGTGAATAGTATAGAAAATGATAAATTTAGAAATGTTTGTATGATATGTAATGTGGTAGATAAAATGGAAATGGTAACATGATTTAGATAAGATAAAATAATGAACTAATAAGGCATAGATAATTACATAATGAGGAATAAGGGGGAAAAAGACTTAGTAAGAGGGGGAGAACTCAAAAAGAAGTAGAAGGGGGTGTTATAACATGATCCACAATTAAGTCCTCTAAATCAATTACCTTATATCACAAAAGAGTAAATGAATAACATGTATCATATAATAGATTTTATTTTAGTGGGGGAATTAAGCCGTGGGCAAAAGATAAATTACATTTATAGGCTGAAACAATAATTGATGCATGCAAGAATTAAAGTGTAAAATGTAATCTAAGATTGGTTATTTCTTTCCTTGATGTAAAGAACACAATATTTCATATGTAACTTTGTCTTAAAAAAACATCCTCCATATCATAATAAGTACTAATATATCCATTTGGTAAATGAGTATACCATGGGAGAGCATGATCAACAAGGCTATGATGAAAGGCTTTGGGTAACAATTAATCATTGGAATAAGAAGCCATGGCTAATCCGGTAATTCTTTAGATACAATTAGGGATTTCTATTCCATCAAAACATGAGAAAGTAGGCATGATAAAACCCTTAGGGAAAGTGAAATTTTTAATCTTCTTAGGAATGGGATTTCCAAATAGTGAATTATTTTCAATGGATGCATAATAGGATATAATCTCAAGGGTAAGGTTATGAACTTTAGTTTTCATATTACCAATAATATGCATGAGAGAGAGGATGTCTTGTAAAAGGATGGGTTGGGAGGTGAGAGGACCATTGAGGGGTTGAACTTTTCCATTGTGAGTGATCATGGAAACCCGAGAAGGGGGTGAATGTGGAAGGAGGGGATGGGGGGTGAGAAGAGGAGATGTACATGAAAACTCTACAAATGTACTATGTTTAGGATCACGAGACATTGTAAGAGGTGTAGTAGGGTTAGGATTGGTGTCAACATGGCCATCATTGGAAATAAATTCAGAAGTAGAAGAAAGAGGAGGTGTAGATTCACATTAAATAATTTTAATGGAAGAAACATCATCATTAACATGTGTAGTATCATTATCATAATCTAAGTCACAATCAGTCATATTTTGAAGCAAGAAGGATTTCATCAAGGTTATCATCACCATACAAAGAAGTGGTAGGAGTGGTAGCATTAGATCTATCATGGCAATCATTAGAAACATTTTCATAAGTAAGAATGGTAGGAGAGATAGATTCACATTAGACTTGTCTAATAACGATAACATCATTAATTATATTTACATTTGGAGCATAAGAAGTAGAGTCATTAACATTCATGTTTTCAGGAAAAATTGTTTTCACGCACACGATAGAGAATGGTGTGTGTACTCTCTCTCATTGACAAAATTGGGACACCTCAAGGTTGTGGGTAACCTATGATTGAGGTGAACCTCCAGAGAGGGCTAGTTTCCTTGTGAATCACCTAAAACTAAAATTTTAACAAGGAAAAGGGAGAAGGAATGCGGAAAAAGGGAAATGAAGGTGATACACCAATGATTTGACACACATACGTACTACTGCATACAAGGAAGACAAAGATCCACACACCTGCACAACTCTAAGCTAATTTGCAAAATTAATTCAAAGGTTTGGGTGAAAGGACAATAGTAGAGGGAATAATTTCCACACTAAGGCAATACAATACCCTATTAAACACGATGAAAACTCAGAAAACCAACAATATGAGAAGGCAAATGGAGCTTTTTAATTCAGAGATGCAAGTACAAGCTAAGATTATAATAGGAAAAAAATTGGAAGTAGTGTGTACCATTATATCTTTACAAAAATCCATCTTTATGATAATACTGCATTCCAAAATAGCCCTGTCTGCATGCTTAATATTTATTATATTTAATTCATCACCCCTTAGCCCTGCTGGCAACATGCAATGAAGAAGAAAATAATAAAATAATGCACTCCTAGGCGTGTTACGCCAAAATAGAGATCTGCTGCCTTTAATTTATTAACTAAATTCATCCTTCACCCTTGTTGGCACTAAAACTAACTGTAGTTGCTATATTTATTAATTAAAAATAACGTCTCTCCTTCTTGCATTGGCGTAGACTTTTATATTGCCACATGATTTTTATTTTTGTCTTTTCCTTTGCTTTTTACTTTTGTCTTTTTCTGACTTCCTTTTGTTGACTTCTACATAAACTTTTACTGTTATTTACTTTTATTTTTATTTTATTTCGCTTTTATACTGCGCCAAAACTGACTGTAGATAACAACATGATCATAAATTCCCATCTTTTCCTTTATAATTGGCATCAAGATCTGACTACTATTGCAGTTTAATATAAATAAACACATGCATATCCTCCTCTCCTTTGGAAAAATTCTATAAGTCATCATGCTTTCATTGAACTCTTATTTCTATCTTTAGCAAGAGGTTAAAAATAGCACAAAGTTTTATTTTCTCCTTGAACGCCATGTTCTATTAATAGCATGTGATTTTCCACTCTAATTTTGGCATCGAAACTAATTTTAACCATTTCTTTTATATTCATCAATTAGCAACCTGGTGCTGCTATTTTTGGCTTCAATCATGCGTGCTCTTTTTTCAACCTTTGGCACAAATTCTGGGGTGCATGAATTTGTGGTAACACGAACCTCATCATGAAAATAATATACATTAATGCTATCATTTTCCATGGTACAGGAAGAGGAGGATGGATGATCATTCATGGATAGGGAAAAATATGAAAAACATGTGGTAAAGTTTTGGTTAGGGAAACTATGCAAATATCAACGGTTTGGAAACCACCGGGAAGAGAATTGTGAGAGTCAAAGAGTTATTGGAGGACCTTTGGATCATATTAAGGATGATGGATGAGGTTATGAAATACAAATTCTTTAGTGGAATTGGAAAATACCGCTGCGTCGGCTAATTTGTGTTACTTGTGAGGTACAACAATTATTAGGAAATAATAAGGTTAGAGCTGTAGCTATGAGTGCTACAGATGGTTTGATGAGAGGAATGATAGTAATTGATACAGGAGCTCCACTGAGTGTTCCAGTTGGTGAAACTACTCTCGGAAGAATTTTTAATGTTCTTGGAGAACCTGTCGATGATTTAGGTCCTGTAAATGCTCTAACAACATCTCCTATTCATAGGTCATATCATGATTTGGAGATGGGTAGCATTATTAGCCATGATTGTTTGGGATCCTAGGGAAAGGAGTTAAAAAAGAGTGGGGTTCACCAAGTGATTTAATATAAATTGGATTAAATCTAATTTTAGAGTAAATAATGCTACAAATGATAATATACAAAAATATATAAGTGTTAAATAATCAAACAATGTGAAACTCTAAGAAAATAAGAGAGATAAAGGACTTCACTAGGTTCTCGTGCAACTGGAGGTAGTTGGAACTATGTATCTATTGGTTCGACTTGAAATAATGCAATAATGGCTAGTTGAGAGTTATGAAACTCTTCTTTGTATGGGAGAGAAGTGCCCATAGGAGGACATGAGTGCTTGGGTTTTAGTGTCCATTCGGGCGCTAATGTTTGTGTAAATATTCAGGATATGCTCCTTTTTGGGCACGAGAGTCTTTGCTTCAATATCTAATTTCTCACTCTGAATTTGTTGTTCGGGTTTGATAACACCATGATAACTTGAAAAAAAACCCTATCTACCTACATAAGCTCATAAGCACATAATATTTGAATAAAATATGCAATATTGGAATTCAGACTAATCTCGAAGGTCACCCGATGAGTGAAATTAGTACCAAGTGTTACACTACATTTTAGAATCCATGTAGTTATGTGTGCTTGTGTGTGAAATAGTGTCCTTAGGTCTTCCTTCTTGCAATGATGCCAAGATAACATGCTATATCTAGATTTGATGCAAATGTGTGGTTTGGAATTAAACACTTCCCCTTCTATGCAAAGTGTACGTAACCCAAAAATGTAGTCCCTTTTGATATTAGTGATAGCATGTAGACGTGATATCCCTTTTAAATTTTCACCTAGAATAATAGTGTGTATGTTGTGTATATATATGAATCTCTTGTTTGAATTTTGACACTAGTGACACAAAAGGATGACTATGAACATGGGATAAGGATAAGAAAAGTGAAAAGGCCAACCACAAATGTCAAAATGTGCAAAAATAATAAAGAGGACAGAAGCGCCTAGAATGGACACAAGTGCATGGGCACTAGTGTCCAAGGTGGGTGTTAGTGTCCTAAGATAAATAATGACAAATGTGAAAAGACAAACAAAAGGGATCCCTATGACTTGACCAGAAGTGGATACAAAAATGACAAATGTGGAAGAGAGTTACATTAGAAAACAATTAAAGATGTAGATGGACAAGAGAGTGTCACCATTGAATACTTTTCTTACTTAAGATTCATACATATAACACCATACTGATGACATAGTAAAATAGTAATATGTGTGTGATTTTGTGACTACACCTCACCTAGTTTTATTTTCATGGCCATTAAAAAGGTGTTGCAGGGGTAATAATTCCATCATTACCTCTTATTATCATTTTTTAGCCATCACGAGGCTAAGATATCCCCTTAGGTCAGTCTTGATTCCCTCCAAGAGGGGTGCTTCCAAAATAGACCAAAACCAAACCTGCAAGTAATTATAATGGCCTCATGTCAGTGTTTTTTTGGTGTTTTCTTGACTTAATATGAAATTTTAAAAATGGAAAAACAAAAATTATGGTTGATAATAGTGTTGCATCACATCCACCTTCTTTTAAGATATTCAAATCTATCATTTTCATCTTCTAAGGCTTTTCTCTTTTCACCCTCTACTTTATCATTCCTTGTTATAAGAAAATTTAAAATCGTTGACATTAGAGATAAAGAGAAACATGGGTGTTATATTCACATACATCACAAGAACCTAAAACCATTTGCATAAAATTATTAGCTTTTCGATCCTTTTTGCACGGGAAAAAAATAGTTCTATATTCAGGTCATCGTGAGTCCCTTGTACTAGCCTGAGAAAAACTTGGATTTGGAATAGAGTAAGACATTTCAAAATTATATTGCCTCATCTTCTTGGCAGTACAAACCTTTGGCCCACCATGGATTTCATTTGTATGATTTACTACTCAATATCTTCATCTCAAACTTGCATCCTTCTTGCTCCTAATTGCGAGATATTCCTCAAACCCTTCCTGCCTCCCAACCAAAATTTTCACTATGAAAATTACATACGCCTTTAAATATAATAGGCACTTTAAAAAAAGATTATATATGCTATCCAATGCAAAAACGTGCTATGAATGCCTTGAAATTTGTAAATTCGAATGGTTTGCATAGGTGAACTAGATTCTATGTTGATTGTAATGGCCATCATTTCTCATTGTGAAATAACATAGACCCTTGTCACTAGCCAAAGGTTTTGCACTATCTTACACTAGTTTAAAAATGGTTCTATGCAATAGTACATCTTATTTTACAAGTCTCCTATGCAAAAGGAAGGTAGTACAAATACACCATGTATATCATTAGCTTCCACCAAAATATATCCTTCATAGCCAAACACCTCCCTTAGCATACTTTAGAATAAGATATTTTTCTTGTTCATTGACAAGAACCTCAACAAAAAAACATGACTTTTTCATAAGTAGGAAACATGTTCTCGATTTCTTGGAGTAAAAAGTAGAAAAGTGTATGTTAATGCACAAGAAACATAACATATGTTTCAAACATCACCCCTTGTTCTTTGCATCAACACGTTCATTTCACTAGATATAGGGAAGAAAAATTTGCAACGTGTTTTGGCAAATGTCGATGCTCCTTTGGAATCATCATTCTTCTTTGATGAACTTAAAAATAGACCCTCCATACTTGAAATCCTATCTTTCAATCAAATTGTATCCACATAATTTGATCACCATTCCACTTTCAACTAATACAATCTTCTCCACTATGTTTTTCTACAATAATCTATTTCACCATTATGATTTATTTATTCTTCCAAGTCAATTTATTTCATTTTTGTCTATTCAACACTCAGGGCACCGATAGGATAATGAAATCATATCTCATTAATACTATCTAATCAAAATTCATATCAATAACATCTGGAAATAATTTACCTTTGCTTCTACTTTCACTTACTGGTGTTGTGACATTCAAAATTTCAGCATCCACAATACATGCTTGTCTGTGCATACCTTTTAAAGAACTTAAACCCTTTGATGGGAAAACTTTTCAATCTTTTAAAGACTCCCTTAAACAATTTGAGTATATTATTATTGATGAAATTATTTTCATTGGACATAAATTGCTCGAAGAATATGAACTTTTAGTTGCAAGAATATTTTCCATAGTTCAAGATATTAGAATTCGATGACAGATCTATCATCCTCATCAATGACCTATGCCAACTGTCGCATGTAATGCACATTCCATTATATGCGAGGCATGCTTATGGCAACCGACATTTTGAGGGGATTCAATACATTTTCTCTTTGTTGAACTATTTTCCATCAACATGGTTCTTTAGCCGCACAAGTTTCATTCCATTGAATTCTTCTCAACATCCGTGATGCATGTATTCAAATCGAGGATTGTCTCCTTCCTATGTTGCTAATTGATTCTTACATTTTGCGGGAAGAAATTCAAAACTTCAACAACTCTCCACATTTTTTTTGCAAATAATGACCAAATCGAGTCGCACAACCTCACTATGTTGAAAGCTTTGAACCTTCCTGTCACTTGTTCCATTGCACAATCTTCTAGGTATGTTAGTTTATAGGATCCCGATGGAAATCAATTTCAACACCAGTTTCTTATTCGTAATGAGAAAAATTCATTCTCACAACAAATTTGTGGGTTAAGGATAACCTTCCAAATGGTCCAATAGGCACAATCGTTGACTTTGTTTACAAAATTACATGACACCATCTAGGCTACCTCTTTTTATTGTATTCAGATTTGACAGATATATCAGACCATGTAGACCCCCATACATGTTCCTCTTCCACCAATTTCAAGAGGGACTCGTAAACAACCACCACTCAAAATGGCTTGGGCTTTAATTGTCCACAAGTCTCAAAGTCTTACTTGGAATAAAACAACTATTGAAATTGGTAGCATGGTGAGACAAGGTCTTACCTTCAATGTTATCTTTAGTGTCTCATCTTTTGCAAATCTACGCATTTTCCCTCCTTTCTCTTTTGATAATTACTCCAAAATGGATTCTTCCACTCTTCTCAACTACGAAGAAGGGTGGAGTCTCGACTACATTCTCTCGCCTCTTTACAACACTTTTAAAACTATTTACCTCCCCTCTAACACCAATATACATTTCCGTGTCTTATTATCACTACTCAATTAGGTTTTGGAATTTTATTTTGCCTTTCCTTGTGCACAAAATATATGTGGATCATTCAAAATTTCAATCTTTTTCAAGACTTTTACATTATCTCAATTTCTTTTCTCAAGCATGTGTCCTCCCTTCCGATTCTCGTTTGTCATTTTCTAAAAATAAAGTTATTACCTTCAAATTTGCTCCTTTCGCATCCTCCACTCTTCATTCTTCCACATAATCTCTTTCAACGTTCACATTGCATGCGATTGCTAGTCTTATATCTTATCCTATGACAATCTCATACAAGTGGATCTATTCTTTAATGCATTTTGTTCAAACACGCACATGCAATTTATTCGACATAACGTTTACAACTATTTCTTGAATTAGAGACATGTCAAGACTCATGTAGAACTCGTTACTTTTAAAAAAGAATATAACTTTTTTTTGGTTTAGATTTAGGAACTCTGATAAGGCAAAGAAAACATTGATCTTTCCTCGAAAGAATAATTATACATGTATGAACGAGACACCATGTAACATGACGAGTGCCATCAATTATTCACAATCAAATCAGAAATAGACAAATATGACAGGCCTCATATGGCAAGCATTACAAGTGGATAAATGTAAAAATATGCATAAATGGAAAAGAGTTCGAATTGAAGGTGACTGGTTGTTGCCGGAAGCGAAAAAGTCGAAACTTGAAAGAAGAAAGAGGAATTTGTGAAAATGGGAATGTGAAAGTAGGGGGGGAGGAAAACATAGCTGGGGTAGTGAAGCATTGGGCAATTTTAGAAGAGGCACAGTGAATGTTTTAAATGGGGGAACGTTTAAATTCATGGTAGAGGAGGTGCATTGGGGAGAAGTGGAGTTCTTAAATTTGGAAGGGGAGGAAAATTCAAATGAGGGAGAGGTGGACCGCTTAGACTTGGGAGGGAAGGGGCTTTTGGTGAGGAGGAACATGTAAACCGGGGGAGGTGGAATGCTTAATTTGGGGAGAGTAGGTGTATTTGGGAGAGGAGGAACATTCAACCTGGGGAAGTGGGCGGTTTCGGTAAAGAAGGAAAACTAAACTTAGGAAGAGTTGCTACACTCGGTAGAGGAGGAGCACTCAACTTAGGATAGCGTGTATTGGGTAAAGGAGGAACACTCAAATTGGGAAGAGGAGGAGCAACAAATTTTGGAATATTGGGAGGAGATATTGCAGAGGGGGAGGAAATTTCAATGTGGGTTGAAAAGGAATACTAGGAAGGGGAGGAAGAGAGAACTTGGGTATATTTGGAATGCTAGAAAGAGAAGGTGAATAGGATGTTGCTTTGGAAGTAGAATCTTGCAGCGCTCTACGATAAATGAGAGATAAAATGTTGACTTGTTGTTCTTGTTTGCTCGATGGACGATAGGATAATGGAGTTAACTCGTAACTCTGGATTCCATTAAAGGTTGATAGGGAGAGATGGGATGAGGCGAAGATGGAGGGTATGTTGCAGGATTCATGAGGGCTTTTGAGAAGATTAACTGAGCATGATCTTATTGGGTTAATTTTGAGATTGATGGGAATCTCCACCCTGAATTCTCCATTTTCATCTGTTTCTCCTTGAATGGAAACTATTACATCGCTGCTCTTCCATTTCCTGTTGCTGTTGATGTTACACACCACAGAAACCAAGGCACCTGCATACCGTGCAATTTCATCAGTATATTCTTGATAGCTTCCCATCATAATACACTACCTGGTAATAAGTATGTGGAGTCGGAGAATGAGTTCTCTGGATGGGTGTCACAGAATACTGTGCCCTTGACCACAATATCTTGTTGGTAACTGTTGCTGCTGGTTGCCCCAACGGCACAATTTAAAAGAAAAAGAATTCCCACTACACGATTACGCCATAAATCTGCCTTCTCCATCTTTATCAGAAACGACTTAACTGTGTTATTAAACGTAGGTACTCATGTAAGCTTTTAAAGAGCCACGGTCTCTTTAAATTTCATGTTTAACTTATTCAAGTTTGAATTTCGCTGTCTCTTCACGTTCATTCACGTTCATTAATTTATAAGTTTGTTTAAACTTTCACACTTCACAACCACATGCAAGATACCATTTCAATTAATGATATTTGTGTTTACACTTAACAATCATGTGTAACTTAATTGTAAATCATTAATGTTTGTATTTATGCAACTCGATTCATCACTTATGACAAATGTGTTAAATTTATGTGATATTTTAAATTGGATATACATGATAATTTTACTTTTACATTTCATGTTTAGTTGACAATCATTAAATTTTTTTATTAATATTATTGTTTAGTAAAATTAAATGAATTTTAATAATATCTTAATTTTGACTAAGTTTAAAATCTTTTTGAGTTTAAATAGTATTTATCTATCTCGAAATAATTAAAGAAGATGGTAGGAATCTAATACATTTTTTTAATGTTGAGGACTTAAGTGATCGCAGTAGCAAGTCGGATAAGTTTGAGTATTCATGCTCCACCTAGGTTCAAACCCCACTAAGTCCATACAAGGTGTGGGGCCCACCTTCGGGTAGATTGAAGCTCCCACCCCTCAACGTTGATAGAAGTAGAATTTCTCAAGCACACACTACACGAGCTGTGCAAAGACATAGAAAAATAATAAAACTAATGTCTTTTAATAAATATATTTATAATATATCTATTTATATTTAACAATTACGAGAGACATTATTATTTACACTTAACAATCATATGAACTAGCATAATTATCTTAAATACATCTATATAAAGATACCAAGAGATATCAATCTCGAGGTGCGTATATTGGAATTCTCACATAAATTAGATAGGTGCCTTAAGATTGATATCTTTTAGTTTATTTTAGATAGATGTATTTAAGATATCTATGCGAATAGATTGTTGGTGTTTCATGTAAAATGTAAAACCCCAATTTTTAAAATAATCAAAACCTATAACATAAAGTTTTAATCTAAATGCACAATAATATACATCAAAATAAAATAAAAATTATTACAAATATTTCGTATTCAAAATATACATTTTGAATAATGATTATATTAATACATGAATAAATTCAAACATGTGGTATGTCTCCATCGCCTCAATATCTCTTTTGATGATAATTTTTGTGAATAGGCGTCCATACACTCATGCAACAAGATCTTTAGGATTATCAACATTTGCAAGATGTATCAACATTTGTTGATATGTTTATGCAATTTTGTCTACTTTTGTTAGGAATCCATCGCCTCAATATCTATTTTGATGATAATTTATGTTAATAGGTGTCCATACACTCATGCATTAGGATCTTTGGAGTTATCAACATTTGTAAGACGCATCAACATTTGTCAATATGTTTATGAAATTTTCTCTACTTTTGTTAGGAATTCATGTTAGTGCTAACATTATCTTAGTGGGTTAATTATGGATGTAATTAATAAATGTAAATATGTGGGTAATTTATTAGTAATAACAACCCACATAGGTTGTTTATTATATTATTTATGTGAGATTTGGTCGTTAAACCAAACTCACATATTTTGGGAGAATGGTTGTAGGATGTTTCCTATTATATTGGAAATATCCCGCCTATATAATTGCATTGTGTTCATGATGAAAACAAATTTTATTGTGTAAATATTCTACTATAACATCATTTGGTATCGAGAGAAAAATGAGATCTTGAGCGGTATACGAGGAGTGACCATTGTTGTTCATGGTTTCCCCTCTATATGGAATTTTATTGGTAAGAGAAGGAATCATCGTAGTGTATTTTAGGGGTTTTCTTCGCATTTTATAAAGCCATTTATATTATTTGATCATGAGAATAGAAGGGGGATAAAAGTGCGGTAATGCATATGTGAAGTTTGTTGATTTTATATTAGATTGAATTCGTTGAGGATAAATACACCATGATACTTCCTTATTGCCATGAAAAATGTTAAGAATAAAAATTCAAAAAAATCATGACAACCTAGTCCACATTAGAAAATTCCTCTCCCGATTCGATGTAAACATGTCCTCCAACCAAATCAAGTACTATGCTACCCTCATAATGGCCAAGAGGAATATTATAATTTGATTTTCAAGTGTCTTTCAAGTGTAGTGAGGTGATTCATGGATTCATTTAGAACTATTAAGGATGAGTTGCTCTAGAGGCCCAAAAAGGCTTAATTTAAGGCCTTTTTACACTTTGGGTTGACACCAGGTTGGAAGTTAGATTGTTGAGGTATAATCCACCAAGGATTTTTGAAGAGGATATGAAAGATGCACTTTGAGTTGATTTATGGATAATTAGGGAATATTTGGAAGCCTGGGAAAATATTCTCCAAAACTAGGCTATTTTTAGCTAGTGATGTGGATTGCCTTTTCCTAAAAGTAGCTTTTTAGGCTTGAGACGAGTCAGGATCCTTAGGAGGATATGGAAAAAAATAAGATACTTATTGGAAAGATTAAAGTATCTACTTCATTTTGTAAAGGATTTCAAGAGATTCTGAATACTATATTTGTATATTTTGCCCCAATAGTGCAGATAAAGACCTTTGATCTTGGTGAAGATTCAACTGAAGATTATTGGAGTTGAAAGGAGAGTTGGAAGAAGATTCAAAGGAAAAATTGAATAAAATGTGACCCTTTACATGTATCATAGGTTGAATTGGATAAAAAGGTATATTTTTATTTGGTGGAAGTTTGACCTTAGAAGCAAAGTGCATGACCCGAGAATTGAAAATTGGATTAAATTTCAAAGAGAATGCAAAATCAAGTCCTAAAAATTGTGTAATTTGATTAATTAGTTATTTTAGACTCAAAACAATATAATTTTGGCCTAGGAAATAGTAATGGAAGCTCTCGGGGAAAAAGCCACTATGTCGAGGCTATTTTTAGTAGTGTAATGGTGACACCCAACTTCCAAAAGTAACAAAAAAATTTGGAGACCCATGATGTCCCTTTTTACCTTCAACCAAAGTTAAAGGGGACGCAAGATTGTTCCACCATAAAGGAGATAGAGAATTAGAAGCTATGTCACTTACAAGACATCTTTGGGTGTTCGAAAAGTGTTTTCCACTCACTTGAAGATGTGATCCCTTTTTCGTGTTAAGAAGACCCTATGCACACTGATGTTTGGGTGATGTCCCTTTTCCCCATGTCCAAGGTGACATGGGAGACACAAAAGGGCACCATTAAGGAGGAAGAAAAGTTGTGTCACTTAAAGTTCACAACAAGGGGTGTTAGACAAGTGTTTTCAACTCACCTTCATAACATGTTTTGGTCCCTTCTTCACGATGATCCTACCCTATCCTAATTTATTAACCCCTAATGTCCCTTTGTCACTTAATAAATTTGGTAATGGAAATGAGGGTTTGACACCCATTTAAATTTTTTTAACCCCTCCTTGAAGTCTCATCTAACCCGTGTTAAGCAAATGTGAGGAAAATATTTTTTAAAAAGGATCAAGGATTTTGAAAACCAACATGGCTCAAAAATTGGAAATTTTTCCATGTTTATCCATGATTTTCAACCACCCTCCATTGCTGTTATGGTTGTCAAGAAAAACAAGACATCCACCATGGCCAAAACACATTTTCTCATTGCTTGCAAACTCAACCTCTGATGGCCCTAAAACTTGGAATGTGGCTTCCCCGTGATAATGAATTTAAGATGAATGTTTAAATGCCCTAATTAATTATCTCATATATTTTTATAGTATCCCAAAGTTTTCATCCATGAAAAATGTCTTCTCAAATCTACGGAGTTGCAACAATCCAAATTACCTCAAAATCGGAGATGGTGATCTACAAAAAATTAGCTTTCTAATGAGAATTTGATTGCCCCATGAAATTGAATGTTCTTAAAGATATGTATGAATACTATTTTTTCATTATTCCCTGTTTGAAAAAGAAAACACAAACATGTAAGTTTAATTTTTGTTTTCACGAAGATCGGGCGAGAGAAACACCCAAACATTGGAGGAAAGAATCCGAGTGTGAGGTAAATTTTTTCGGAAACTATTTTCACTCCAATCCAACACTCCAAGGAAAATGTATATTTTTATTAAGTTCCTATTCAATACACTTACTAAGAGTAGTAATTTCAAAGAATGAATGGATTCCCTTCACTTATTCCATACCCCGAGAGGAAAGTGCTCAAAAGTGACAATTCAAAAAACTTTCCAAAACTACTCACCTGGGAAGAAATTACTAAAAATAGCAAGTGTCCGGATGTTTTCATGGAACTTGAAAATGTTATTTGAAAATTTTGGCAAATTTTCTTTCTCTTCTTAGTTAATTTTCCTTATGTTTGCCAAGTCCGACAAAAAATGATTCAACAGTTAGTAATTTTTGAGTTACTTTGGACCAAATCAGCTAAATCGGTTATTTGAGGAATAAAAGGAAATGCTATCTTGTTCCTCCTATTCCCCGCATTTTTATTTTCCCACTTGCTTTTCCTTGGTCGGATAAACTGGTTAATTCGGGTATTTCAGGCATTGCTAGAACAGGTGGAACCGTTCCTAACTTCCCCTTGTTTGTCGCTTCCTCGTTTTCCCGGATTCGCCACACTTCACTATGCTAATCGATTAACTCAAATGTTTCTGGTACTATGGAAAACTTCATCCTTGTTCCTTCGGGCCTTCGGTTCACCGATCGTCTCCTTCTCTTGACTCTATACACGAAAATCAAATAAATTGGATAAGTTTGGTACTTTAATGAACTTATGGAATTGTTCCTCCAGGCCCTCTGTTACCTTCCCACAACATATTAAAGGTGGGATTGTGTAGTGTGTGTTTCGTAGAATCCTCTCAAGCCCAACATATCCACATTAAAGAAAAAAAAGGTAGAGTTTGTGTTATAATATGTTCTGTCGGGCCTCATTGCGCTAGTATCAAATCCTTATATAAAATCCTTTCCACTTGACCTATTTTCACCTTTTCAATAAAATTATCCACTATTTTTCTATGCCTTATCCAACCTCCCACGTGCATGGTGATATTTTCTCATAAATTCCTCATTTTTGACCAAATTAAAAATTCAAATTGCATTGAGATCGTTGAGCTGTCACTTTCATTTATATACAACAGGTGAGTAATTTTACACATGTTTCATCTAATTTGGTAATATATTTGGGTTTTTGTGTTATTCCTTCAAATTGTCCCAAAACCCCCTTTGTAAAACCACTATTTTTACGTGAGTACTTACCCAATTTGCTACAATGAAGTTCTAATATGTTGGATATGAGAATATCTCACCCCTTGATACCTTTGTCCTTGAGATAGGTGATAATGATGTAAAACACATGAATTTATAATATTTTTCGGCTAGAGTAAAAGATGACAACCCCACCCCCCGGCTCGAAGCATTATGAATAGTGGGTTAGCTCATGCAACGGGATTTCCTATGTCAGTCCAATGTACGGATACAATCCTTTCCTGTGCCTCTAGTTTTGATCCTTTAACTAAGGATTTAAAAGATCCTCAAGGAAACTTGTTTCTTAATTGGATGATCATCATATTAACATGGCCTTAGGTATTCCCACCTTTAAAGATTCCAAAGTCCCAACGAAGGTAGAATATCAAAGGGAATAAGAAATCACTCCAATCAAATACCAAATAATGATTACAAAATCTTAGCTAAGGGTTAAAATAAAAGGGCCATCCAAATTTCCTAGGAACCTATACGAAATTGAATTCATGGAGGAGTTTTACGATATGACAACATTGCTTGCAAGAGAAATGGGGTTTCCCTCAACTCATGAGTTTTAGAATTGGATGAGTGCTTATATCAACTTCATTTTGAAGGTATGAAACACATGACTAGGGAGAAATCATTTATAAAAATTTAACTCAACAACTCACTCAGGTTCATTAGAATAAAACATTATATATTCCTCCTACTTGATGTATACCATATCGGATATAGAATATGAATTGGTTTATCAACCGGGATAATTTAAAAAATGTGTCTATATATGATTTCTATACACAACTTACCTATGAGAACAACAAGAGCCATCATAGGAGGGTCAATGATGCCTTCATAATGTTTTTGGTGAGATTTCTTGAAGGAAATGTAACCAAGGGTATCTTAAGAGGAAAGGGAGTTGATTTTAGTATATGACAACTTGTTCATAAAATTCAAGAATTCTCCTACATTTGAACAACTAGATTCGAGGGAGCTCCATATAAGCTTACGCTATCTTTGTAGTGATAAGATAGTTTTGGTTGATATTTTTAGTAAGTTAGATCTTCTTCACAGGACTTACAAAGATAATAAAATCTCTGGTATAAAATTTCCCATAACTTTGGGAAATTACATGTGCAGAACAACTCTTGATGCAAAAAATGTTAAAAGGACTATTTCCCCATTCAACTTACATCAATACAAAAGGGATCATTTTGACATTAATAATTCATTGGGAATAACGTCAAGATAACATACCACCATTTGCTAACATTTGAAGCTTACTAGGAAGATTGCATCGATGATTATGACTTTAGTAGAAGAGATTATGACATGTTATCCTTGCAAAATATCACAGATGTTAAACTATATGTAGTTTTGGAGGGAATGAAACATGATGGTTTGGATCTTTTTATTGTAGAATTCATAAATTCCATTCAGTACACTCCCCTTTCCACCATTGTTTGGTCACAAAAAAGAAGCATAATCTTGATGATCTAAAGATCCCTATGCTCCCGAGGTAAATAAATTGTAGGAAGGTTTGAATGTTTCTTAGAAGATATATTATTACCATGAAGCATATTCTTATAAAAGGAATAGCCCTTCTCAAAAAAATCCTTCTTTCGCCCATCTGGATTCTAGAACTAAAGTTCACACAAATAAATATAAGGTGAAAGAGGTAGAAAAGATAGTAGAAACACCTAGACAAGGTGGTGATTCTGAAGAAATATATTAATTAGGAGGTGGTACAACTCACGAACAAAAACAACAACATGTTGCGAAGAGGTAGATGAGATGAAAAATGTTAAAGAAGAATAATAAAATGGTGAAAGTGATGAAGAAGAATATGTGGTTGAATTAGTTTCCCCTGATTCAAGAAAAACCATTTCCTTAAGGCCAAAGATAGATTTGAGAAGACATTCCTCTTCTTCTATTCTAACTTCCGTTGTAGAAATTTCATTTTCCCAACCTTTAAGTTCTCAGATTTCACTTGTATTGCCTCCTCTAACAACATCCTTTGGAGATTCATTTACTTGTGTTAAACCCATGGTAGATAGTAAAAAGAGAAAGGCTCAATCTAGGATTGTGGTTCCTAAGTTTGATCACGATGGCTGACATTTTTGGCACTTCCACTCCTCAAAAAAAGTACAAGACCACCTCTTATCTTGTTTCAGACTCTACAGGACAACAATTCCTAGAAATTTCTAGGCCAAAGGAGGATAATAATGAAAAATATGTATCATTATCAGATCTTGAACTAACAAGAATCTCATTGGGAGAATCAACTCTAGAGGGTGAAGTACAAAATATTATAGAAACTATCTCTAAGGTTATTGAGAGAGTTAAAAAGGAAAAGTAGACTCAAGAGTAGTTAGAGGAACAGGTAAAAGTACTTGCAAGTTTTACCAAGTCATTTCTCTCATCTGACAAAAATTCATGGGATCCAACTCCTTTATCTACACTTCTAACCACTACAACTACTTTTGGTATCCATTTCAAGAAAATAATAGAAATTCACAAACATGCCACTTTTGGAAAAGCATCAGAAGATTGGGTTGAGAGAATTCTTCTTTCAGGATTGTAATTCATTGATGAAGCATGTAAAATATATGATAATATCATTTCATCTCAGGTACAACTCAATTCGGGGATCGAAGAAATTGAAAAATAAATCAAAATTTGGGATGACGTAATCCAAAACCTCTGAATCATGACTCTCATAGATGAGAAATCCTCCTTTTAGAGAATATTTTTGATAACTCTAAGAGTAATTTATCTAGTACATGGAATTTCAACGTAGAGTGGAGGATAAGAGTTCTTGAAGAAGCCTCTACTGAATTAGTAGATTATGTAGTTAAGAAAGGAGAGTCATTTAAAGATGAGATATTTTCATTTTTGTAAGCCCTTCATTACCAATTGTTCAAAGACAATTCATCGGAAAGAAATTTTGTTGATTAGATCTAGGGATATTTTAATACAATCATGAAGGATAACCTTTACAAGGAATAACTGGTCAATAAAGAGAGGATGGAATAATTCTTAGAGCTCAACAATTTAATCATAGAGGTAAGAAAATGACTTGCTCAATATGGTGGAACAATGAAGGAAATGGAGTCTTCTCTTGGTAGTTGGTTGACTAATCTTTCCAACACCATTGTACCCAAATATACATAAATATCAACTTTAATGACCAATTCTGAGATGCATGTTTTAAAGCTCAAGGTCCCTACAACTTCCATCTCTTCTATTCCTTCTTCCTCTAGTTCATAATGTCACTAGTTGTTCTATTTTGTAATTGAATTTATTGTATAAATGAAAAATTGTAATATAAAGTCATTGAATGTAAATCAATTAATTAAGTGTTTTAACTCGGACAACAAGTTAGTTTAGATAGTTATCCTCCCCTCTTTTCCTATATAAGGCTTCATTTTTTTTGTAAAAGGGGTTGGATATTGGTGAATTTGTATGTAAGAGACATAAATTTTGAAATACAGAAGAAGAACCCTCTTTTATCTCCATTCTTATTCTTCCTATCTTCCTTTCTTGTTCACATTTCAGTTTGCATTCTATTTATTTGGAATTTGAAGCTTTGTATTCTTGTTCATGGGTTAATATTTGATGAACTTTGATTCAATCTACATCTTATGTGCTGTGAAATTTCCATTTATGCAAGCATGTATGTTCTTTAATTTCATTTACATGCAAGAGTATGATAAGATCTGCAATCTTCTTATCTGAAAGTGTTGTTATTTCTCCCTCCCATTTTTTCATTCACTCTTGTAGAAACAAGGAGGAACAATGTGTCCTTGATTGATAAGTTAGCTAGAATTGTGTGTCCCTAATCTACCTATTACATTCTTCTATCTTTATTTTTCTTTATCTATCTTCGTATTAGAAATCATGGGGTTATTTTTCCTCACCAATATCTTCATTATTAGTTTATTAGTTTGTACATTTGTAAATATTTTAGAGTTCTAAGTTTTGGCTTAGTAAGAGAACCTCCTCATTAAAGAGGAGGGAATGACATCCTTAAACTATTAATTGCTTCTCTAGTGACAAATTTTCCAACCAAAAGTTTTTTTGGCACCTCTTGTGACGCACATATCATGGCATCCATATAATGTTTTTCACCACAATTGAATAATAATAAATCTTGAGGTTTTTATACACTAGTTGTGAAAGGAATGATAAAAATATCATTCCAAGCCGTGAAGATATCAAATGATCATAGCACACCACATTTGATAAGCTGAAAGAAATTTACCATAATAACATTACAAAAGAATTTTCAAACAAAGAGGAGTAATATCATATATTATTATAGAACTCTTTTGAGTACAATGAAAATGGGCCTTTCTTATATACGAAAATGAAAGCACAACACCAGATTTGATTAAATCAACACAGAAAGATATTCTATTCAGCCTATTTGAATTACATTCACAGGCTATTATATAGCCATATACATAGCCAAAACAACCTCCTACAAAATAGGGAGGTGTTACAACAATTAAACATATTTAGTTGTGATTGTTACTCCCGTAACAATACACAACTCAATACTAATAATATATTATTGTTTATATAACAATAATATATTAATAACATATTAAACTATATAATAATAATTACCAACGTAATTATTATCTTACACAATGTAAATACTAATTCCTAACATTCCCCCCCTTAGTGTTTACATGGTAGAAAAACATCCACACGCTCCTCTGCAGTATGCTCACCCCTGTGGCATGTCCAAATCTGTGACTCATGACCTTGATCCAAAAGAAAGGCTCACTCCTTCCATGGTTTTAAACAGGCTTACCACAAACCTTGACGTGACAGGAACCTCATCAACTGTCCACCTCGTGTGGTTTTCTGGATCCTCCCACAAACCCTTTCAAGATCCATGAACTGACTTACTCTGGTGCTACTATTCACCACTATGCTTATACATCAAGGAATTATGTAGGAAACACAACTTGCATATTAAAAACCACATAATAAAAGAAATACTGAAAATATTTCACATTACTTCCTATAAGAATCGTAATGTTCTTAATTGTAGTCTCTGTCATTGATCACTGCCACTCGATCTCGAACAACATAGAAAACTGCCACTGCCACTGGAAGCTTTCCTTGACTAAGTCGTTTTGGGTGCGAGAATGGGAATGAAACATTGGTATGTATTCCCCCACAATATGAAATTCCAAATAAGAAATCGAGAAAGGGAAAAATGTATTGTGTTGTATCATACTAAGCTGGATCTTCTTTGTCTTGATCTTGCTTGCACATGATCACCATTGCCGATGAACGTATTCACTAACCGATCATCTTTTCCAACGAAATCACGACATCGGAGAGGATCTCTGTAGTTTTACGCTCTCTTATACAATTCTTTTCCAGTATTAACAATAAATCACACCACTCAAATCAAGAGGAACACTGCAAACTGAAGCACACTGAGAAAATGGAAACCACACTGAAAATCAAATACTCACACCATACATATGCCACCACAGCTTCTGCGCGGCCCCATCGTTGGATTTGTCGAGAGGTCAGCATCGACCTCCGACCTCGATGCCTCCATCCTCCATTAAGATGCTACTTAGTGGATTTGTCAATGAAGCTCATTTTACAATTTGACTCAATCTTCTTCCTTTTGCAATGATAACTCAAAAACAATGACTACACTCTGAGTCAAATACAAATATAATACAAACTATTATTTCAGGCGAGTTCTACCATCCCACAAGGCAACTAAAACTCTTTGTTGCCCCTTAGAATAATTTATTCACCCATTTCTCTTGGCTCTATACAAAATCAGGTGAATACACCAGAATAATAGCAACAATATATTATATTTACTCTCCACTAATCACGAACAAGACAATGTAAAATCAATACTTGTAGATTTGGCGGTGATAACAGAACGGATCTGAGGAGTAGTCTACAATTTTGGCAAATTTGTTGGAGATCTCCAAGGCGGCTAGACTGTCACAATACTGACAGTAGTTGATTTACCATACGCTAATCTGACTGTTGTCTATGCGAGAGCCGAAGCAGAGACGTCTAAGCTTTGGTCGAGATTAAAATGAAACACAAGAAAATCTGTAGATGATAATTGGCAGAGATTACAGAAACCAGATCTGTATACGTCTAAGCTGAATGCAAAAAGAGAACTCTAAACGCTGATGCATATAGTGAAAGCTCCTCTGACAGAATTTTGCATGTAGTATGCTGATAGGTGCTCATATACAACTCAGATATGCATGCTTTAATTCCACAGCTTAGCAGATAATACACTTGGATAAGGATGCTTGCTTATATGAGGATACAGTCAGAACATTGGCTCCATGAATATGATGGAAAATGTATGACAGGAATCAATCAATTTTGTAGACTGATAATTAAGCTGATCCAGATCGATGCCAGGAGAGAAATCAATGAATGCAGAGATACATGCTACCATATAGGGATGAATCAGGCTGAGGAATACGTGGAACGCTTGGAAGTAACAGGACTGCAATAAGATATATATTTTGGAGTGTTTCCAAGAATGCGCCAGCAAAGGAATCAACGCTATGATAGAATGTACGTGGGCATGCAGATGTCAAACGTCTGACCATTCACAAGACAATGCTCGAGCATAAAGATCTGAGCACTTGTTTTTATACGTGATGAGACAGCTGAGCAGCACCCGAACAGATGCAGCATAGTAGGCATAAAGACTCTCATTGTGCCCCCTTCACTCGACTGTCATCGTAGATTCACTGCTCACGATACCAAATGAAAGCACAACACCAGATTAAATTAAATCAACACAGAAAGATATTCTATTCAACCTATTTGAATTACATTCACAGGCTATTAAATAGCCATATACATAGCCAAAACAACCTCCTACAAAATAGGGAGGTGTTACAACAATTAAACATATTTAGTTGTGATTGTTACTCCGTAACAATACACAACTTATTACTAATAATATATTATTGTTTATATAACAATAATATATTAATAACATATTAAACTATATAATAATAATTACCAACGTAATTATTATCTTACACAATGTAAATACTAATTCCTAAGAAAAGAAGATCAATATAAGAACCAATCAAATTCATAGATCAAACCATAAATCAAGGAAAGAACTAGTCATGAACATAGATTTAAAAATAACTAGTCTTGACCATAGATTTAGGAAAGAAATTTTATAACAACTAGATAATATCTTCCTAATATCTAAATAAGATAAAATAAATATCTACACATGAGTGGGTGAGGATGAATAAAATAGAAGGTAAATACGGTACCTTGGTGAAAATGAGTTCGGGTAAATACCTACTCTAACACTCCCCCTCAAGTGAATCTAGGGGCCCAAAATTAAAGTGGCATATCCACGGTATGAGTCTTGACAACTACGTTTGATGAGGTACTCATGTACAATAATAATTGGGAAAAGGGAACACCGGTAGGTACCTAAAACCACTAATAACAAAGTAGAGATAGAGGAAAAAACCACTACAAGGCATCCCAAGAGGCTCAAACCAAAAAATTGTACAATTTTGAAGAATTTTGGTGGACACTTTGGTGAGAATCCATTGCTTGATTACAAAACTAAAAAAATGACTTTGAGCTTTAATAGAATAGCTCCATATAAGGATCTTGTCAATGAAGTGATGTCAAAAGTGCAAAAAAACACCATTTTTTTATCAACTACTAAAAATTGGTGTGTTATGATCCAAGAACAATACCCAAGGAAACAAGGCAAGGACACAAGAACAAAAGAAATATGAGTGCCATGATCCAAGAAAATCCAAGGTAACAAGGTAATGGCATAAAAACCAAAGAAGTAGGATCAACACCACACCCTCCCATCTTTGCTTTGAATGGGGGAGTAACTCTAGAAATTGGTATGAACTTTCAAAAAAACTACTCGAACATGTAAAAACTAACACTAGGCTTGACTAGAATAGCTCACCCATAAGATAGACTATCAACATGCCGAGAAAATGTTGAAACACATATCTAAAATATCTACAAAAATGAGAGATACACTACACATGCTAAAAACAATTTGAAAACAAGGACAATTACAAAGTAAAAGGTCTAGAATGTGGAGAAAGAGGTCGAATGGTGGAGGAGTGACGCCTGTAGATTACTCTAAATGAATGCATATGTCACCACCATGAGTGATCATATATCCACCTGAAATCGACACGGATGGATGAAGAAGATGCCTACATATGACTTGGTGATAAATGCACAATGGGTTCATGCAAAGGAACATTAGAATGCATGTGAAGATGATCATGTTTGAAATCTAAAATCTCAAGTTTCTAAAGCACGAGTGAAGGTGTAGAGCTCATGTATAGCTCATGATCCTCAAAAATATTCGAGTGAACAAAAAATAGGATCTCTATCAATGTATGATCCCAATGAAGTACCTTTTCAAAAACTAATGCCATGATGAGAATTCCACTTAACATATGGAATAAGGAAAACATTACATGTTAGTGCAAATTCACAACACCCCCAAATGAGTTATGGATCTGCTTTTCTAAGGAAAAGTCATTTGGTGTGATTGCACAACATTGAGCTTTCCCAAAGTGTGGGACCTTTGTAAATGGGGAAAGCTCTCCAGAGAAGGTTGGTTCCTCTTCCTAAACTACTTGCCACAAGCTATTCTAGTGTAGGAAAGCTAATCTAACCTAATCTAACTTCCAAGGAGACAAGGAGAGGAAGAAAACAAGGAAAAATAGAGCCTACACTAAAACGGTGATACACCAGAGAAGGAAAGTGTTGATTATCTATCAAAACTGTCATGGAACAAGAAGAGGTGAGCAATGGAAAGGATGGACAAGTGCATCATAGACCAAAGATGGATTTCACACAGAAAATGTTCCAAAACTCCATGAACACAACTCTAAAACCTACAATGAACATCCAAACATGCAAAAATACCTGTAATGAACAGAGGTAAGGAAAAAAACAAAGAAAATAAACCAAGGATGGAAAAATGCATCACAAAACATGTTTTTATATTGCTCAGAATTTACACAGTGCATCATTTCATGGGTAAGAGGAAAAAATGCCATTACAGAGTAGGGGAGGAGGTTCAAACTCCATTTTTGACCCTGGGAAAGAAAAGAAGGAGCGCAGAGAGAAGAAGGATGAACAACCCTCTTCAAAATGAGCCAAAAGTGGCTTTTATCACCTAAATGAGAATGAAGGAAATGAGAAAATGCGGGAAAATTGATTTTAAAACTCCAACCACCAACAAGATCCATTTAATTAGCCTACAAAATGATGGTTTTCCATGAAAAATCCCATACTTCATCGTACATTGCTTCGTAAAGAAAGAAAGAGGCCCATACTTCATTAATTTTGGTGGTTGGGGTCATTTTCTGCAATTTTTTCATGCCAGAGATGTTTTCCCATTTTTCTCCCACAAAACTCCATAAAAATTTAGAATTAAAGTGTCCATCATGTAGAGAATTTCAACAGCTTTCCATTGATACCAAATTCACAAAAATATGAGCTCTGTATCGAAAGATATAGCCCTTTCAAGATTTAGGGAAAAACAGGTCAAATTTAGGGAAAAAATCGGGTTGGCGGGCCAAAATTTGACCGTTTTCCATTTTCAAAAAATTGGAAATTTTTCCCAAAATTCTCCACGGCCCCACCGCTCGATGACATGTGGCACTTTTTGATTTTTTCGGTGGGGATGCGGTTCCATTTTTGCCTTTGCGCTTTTCACCACTTTGGCGAAAATTCCAAAATCCTCCTCGACACCCTAATCCCCACCGATGAATGGAAACATGGCACCTTTTGATTGGTCGGTGGGGATGTACTTCCATTTTTACCTTTGACACATTTTGACCAAATGCCAAAAACTAGAAATCCCTCCAACCCCTAGCCGCTCCGCCTTGACACGTGGCATCATTTCATTGGTTACAGGCCTTAAGAAATTTCATTTCCTTTGCGGGCTCACGGGAGCATAAATGAATTTCACACTTTTAGCCCAAAAAGCACTAAGTTCTTAATTTATTCCTCCACTCCATTGGCTAGAGCCTCTTTGGCACAAAACTCTCCCAAGCTCTGTGGGCCCGCCTTAGGAAAATTTCCCCTCCAAACTCTGTCAAGCCATAACTCAAAAAATACAAGGAGTTAGGAGGACTTCTTTACCTTTCTAGAAAGGAGAAGAAAAATCCTATCTTATGAAGCCATTTATATAATATTTTAAGTGATTTATGTGTGTGAAAATTGAATTTGAAGAACAAGGAAGGAAAGAATGAAGGTAAGTTAGCCAAAATAAGTAGGGGCTCATTTTGGATAACAATTTTGGCAACTCAGAGGGGTCATCTACCTACTAGATGAATGATTAGTGGCTTTTAAAGCATCCATTGGGCATGGAGTCAAGCTTGATAATCAACTATGATCTAAACTATGAAAATATGACATCTGAGCTACTTGGAAACCCACTGAAACTTTGAGTTGATCTTCACCAAAAGCCACTGAATGCACTGTGCAAGAGCAACCAAAACAACACCAAACAACTATGTACAAAACTGAAAATCATACATGCTCCAAATGGAACATGTAGAGTGTGTAAAAGCACTTCTTCTGCTGGAAACAAACCTACCTACACTACTCTAACCAAGAGCAAAGGTAAGCTAAACAAACCTGCAACTGGTTGTGCAAAATAGCTTCCTTTCTTCAAAATTGGCAGCCATGCAAATGATTTGGAGCTGATCATGGTTGTTAGTATGTGTGGAAAATTGAGAATAATATAGTCCTCCACCCAAATCATCAAGGTGTCAACTGAAAACAAATTGAATACCTCTTTTAGTTGCTCTACATTTGGATTGTAGAGGTATTGCAGTTGATCCTTGGTACCTTGTATATCATCATCATGCCTAAAAGCAAGATGAATGGTGCAAACTCCCTTTTGGCTCCAATGAATCCAAATACCTGATTGGGAAAGGTATGATCTTTTTGATATACCCATAGCTCTGATTTTCCAATCCAAAAATGGAATCATCTTGTAGACCTCTTTAGGTGAATGGTGAGGAAGGAATGGTGGAACTCTTCTACTGTTTCTCTTCTTCCTCCTGTGAAGAGCATGGAAGGTTTGAGTCTCCCAAACTAGATTCCAAAAGGCTGCTATAAAGTGCAGAATGCTGCAAATGAACGCTCTCCTCCATGATAACAGGCTCAAGTGTTTGGAATGTGGATGATGAAGGAGAAAATGGTGTGATTTCAACCGGTTCCTCTCCATCAAAATAGTCCTCCAAATTAGACAAGTACTCTACTTCATTGTTGTCTTGCTGCAAATGTTCAACCTCTTCCATGGTGTCTTTTTGACCAGCAACTTGTTCACCATGTTTTCTCTCATCTTCAATCATTGAGTTTGAAAGATCAAACTCTTCTTCAACACTAGAACTCGAGGGAGATGAAGTAGAAGGAAGAACTAAAGGTTCTTTTATAGCCTATTTCGTGCTTGAAGCTTTTGGATCTGCATTTCTCTCCTCCATAGCTGGAAAGAACTCCTCTTCTTTTTGTAGCTCTTCATCTCTGATTGCAACATCCACTTGCTCCTTTCCAATGGGACTTTGAGCTGATTTTCTTTCCTCTTCCATGGCTGATTGTGCAACTTCTATTGGATCAACATCTTCTTCCAGCAGAGTGCCAACATGGACACTACACTCTGAGAAACTTGATGACTAATCTTCTTGCTTCTCTACTACTATAAAATCAGCCTTGGCCACCACTTGTTCTTCAACCTTTACCTCCTCTATAGGCTTAACCAGCAAGGGGATCTTTGTAAACCCAAATTTAGCATCCCAACTCATCAGATTGTCTAGTATTTCTTTTTTGTTGGGTTCCTCTTCTTGTTGTCCTTGATTGGATTCTTGAGTATCTTCCCAACATGGACTTGGGAAAGTAAGAGGAGTGGTAGGTTGGGGTTCAACTAGCTTTGTAATTGTTTTTGTGGGGAGGGAGGTGGAACTTCTTGTTTGTTTAGAGGGGATAACTGTTTGGAAGGGAAAAGGGTAGAAGAACTAAAATGGGATGGAAGACTAGGGGATGGAGAAATGGAACCAACATTTGGAGTAGCATGGGATGGATTTGGAATTTGGCATTCAAAATGAGATGGTGCTACTTGAGGAATGAAAAGAAAAACTAGATGATGGTGTAGAACTTACCCATTGACAAGGTTTCTCAACACCAAATTCATAGGCCCCTATCTCTTCATTCCATTGTGCAAGTTGGGGTAGCATCTCCACCATGAAGTCCAACTTCTCTTGAGGGCTGAAGTGTCTTGGAAAAGGGCCAACCCATGGACAAGGTGCCCTACAACCAATTCTAAAAGCCTTCATTTGAGTTGTTTCTCTTGATTGCACCATGCAAATCTCCATTTTTGGATTTTTTCCTAGCAGACCAACATCTTGCATTTGATTGTATTCATTGTATGCATACCCCTGCTCTTGGAAAGATCCATATCCAAACTGATTTTGGCACTGCTGATCATAGGGGTAGGCATGCTGATTTTGAATTTGTTCAAAATGTTGATTTGGAGGAGTTGTAAAACATATTGGAGATGGATTTGAATGGCACTGCTGCATTGCAAATGTGAATTCCATGATGGAAATGAAGTCATGATTGCACAACCTCATGAAATGGAAAAGAATGAAAGATATGGAAGAAAAATGGGTGGAAATGGATGAAGATGAATGGAAAGAAGGTATGTAATTTTAGAGGTGGATTGTTGACCAGATGGAGTTGCCAGATGTGTTTGAAAGTGACTCCAAAGGATGAAATTTTCATAGGAACACATCAACCTGCAAAAATGAAGTGGAAGACCTCTTCGGTCCCACTAGGCTTGCCAAAAATATTAGTGAAAATTCACAACACCCCCAAATGAGTTATGGATCTTCTTTTGTAAGGAAAAGTCATTTCGTGTGATTGCACAACATTGAAATTTCCCAAAGTGTGGGACCTTTGTAAATGGGGAAAGCTCTCCAGAGAAGGCTGGTTCCTCTTCCTAAACTACCTGCCACAAGCTATTCCAGTACAAGCAAGCTAATCTAACCTAATCTAAATTCCAAGGAGACAACGAGAGGAAGAAAACAAGGAAAAACAGAGCCTACACTAAAACGGTCATACACCAGAGAAGGAAAGTGTTGATTATCTATGAAAACTCCCATGGAACCGAAGAGGTGAGCAATGGAAAGGATGGATAAGTACATCATAGACCAAAGATGGATTTATCATAGAAAATGTTCCAAAACTCCATAAACACAACTCCAAAACCTGCAATGAACATCCAAACATGCACAAATACCCTGTAATGAAGAGAGGCAAGGAAAAAAACAAAGAAAACGAGCCAAGGATGGAAAAATGCATCACAAAAACACGTTTTTTATTGCTCAAGAATTTACACAGTGCATCATTTCACGAGTAAGAGGAAAAAAATTCCATTACAAAGCAGGGGAGGAGGTTCAAACTCCATTTTTGACCCTGGGGAAGAAAAGAAGGGAGAGGCAGAGAAGAAGGATGAACAACCCTCTTCAAAATGAGCCAAAACTGGCTTTTATCGCTCAAACAAAATGAAGGAAATGAGAAAACATGGGCAAATCGATGTTAAAACTACAACCATCAATAAGATGCATTTAATTAGCCTGAAAAATGATGGGTTTGCATAAAAATCCCATACTTCATCGTACATTACTTTGCAGAGCAAGAAAGAGGCCCATACTTCAATAATTTTGGTGGTTGGGGTCGTTTTCGTAATTTTTCATGCGAGTCATTTTCTCATTTTTCTCTTGGAAAACTCCATCAAAATTTAGAATTAAATTTTCCATCATGTATAGGATTTCAATAGCTTTCCATTGATACCAAAATCACAAAAATCATAGCTCTTGATCGAAAGATATGGTCCTTTGAAAATTTAGGGAAAAACAAGGAAACATTAGGGAAAAAATAGGGTCAGTGGGCCAAAACTTGACCTTTTTTACTTTTCACAAAAATTGGGAAATTTTCCCAAAATTCTTCTTAGCTCCACCACTCGATGACATGTGACACTTTTTTATTGTTTGGTGGGGACGCAGTTCCTTTTTGCCTTTGCGCTTTTCACCACTTTGGCGACAATTCCAAAATCCTCCCGACACCCCGATCCCCACCGATGAATGGACACGTGGCACCTTTTGATTGGTTGGTGGGGATGCACTTCCATTTTTTCCTTTGACACATTTTGACCAAATGCCAAAACTAGAAATCCCTCCGACGCCCACCACTCCACCTTGACACGTGGCATCATTTCATTGGCTACGGGCCTTAAGCAATTTTGTTTCCTTTGCGAGGCTCGTGGGAGTGCAAATGAATTTTGCGATTTTAGCCCAAAAAGCGCTAAGTTCTCAATTTCTTCCTCTACTCCATGGCCCGAGCCTCTTTGGCACAAAACTCTCCCAAGCTCCATGGGCCCACCTTAGGAAAATTTCCCCTCCAAACTCCACCGAGCCATAACTCAAAAAATACAAGGAGTTAGGAGGACTTCTTTACCTTTCTAGAAAGGGGAAGAAAAATCCTATCTTATGAAGCCATTTCCAAAATATTTTGAGTGCTTGAAATGTGTGAAAATTGAATTTGAAGCACAAGGAAGGAAATAATGAAGGCAAGTTAGCCAAAATAAGTAGGGGCTCATTTTGGATAACAATACCTTGTGAATGTCTACCAATACTTCCACCAGTCCATAGAATGAAACATACGAGAAGTGAATGAAGTGGTATGATTCTCAAAATATACATGCATGTGAGTAGAATTAGGATACATAGTATGTGTTATTACCATAGGAACATATGTGGAAGAACATGTAATAACAAGCCTAATATGCTTAGGAGTATCTAGAGCAGGATCGGACTCAAAATGTACAAATCAAGGTTAGTGGCTACATGCAAAATAGCTACAAGTGGACTAGGACCATGGACATGACTTTCCACAATATGAGGTCGATGTTTGTAAGTGAGAAAGTGTTTGCTGTAGGGATTGTATTAGTGTATCCTTCTCACAAATGAGGTTATAAAGAAGAGAGTTTTGATTTTTAAGTGATATATTTTATTCCACAAATTTAACCATATCCTCCTAAATTCCACACACTTTAGAGAAATGCATATCATTCTTAGAACCCATGATAGATACTAGAATGCAATACCTACAAGTTTAGGATGTCGAGCTTAGCTAAAATTGTGTCCACAAGTGATTATAACACCCCAAAATTTGGCACTTTATAATTGAGTCCGTGTAAATATTACAATGAGTAAAAGTTCTTATACATTTGAAATATGTGTATAAATTTCACCATTTCAAATATCTTGAAAAAATACACAATTTCAAAAACAAATCACCTTAATCTTAGCTATAGATTAAAATTTATGAGCTTTAGAAGGTTTCACTATTAAAAATAATATATTAATGCCTTTGAGTTTTTAATGGTACACGTGACGCCAAAGTTTCAGAGGGTAAAAGAGTGCATCCATAAGATACAAACTTATGACCGAAGGGTAAAATCTGCACCCAAAACCTAAATGTCAAAAGGGTAAATCATTGCATCGGAGGGTACACGTATATATCCAATGGATAAAAGAATGCACCTAAAAGGTACATATCGTGTCTAGTGGATAAAAGATTGCATCCAAAACATAAATATCTAGAGGGTAAAAGAATGCATCCAGAGGGTACACGTCTATATCTAATGGATAAAATAATGCAATGAGAGAGTACTGATTTACATCAAGTGGATAAAATCTCGTATCCAAAACAGAAATATCCAAAGGGAAAAATAATGCATTTAGAAGGTACACACCTATATCCAATGGATAAAAGAATGCAAGTAGATAGTACAAATTTGTGTCATATGAATAAAATCGCATCCAAAATAGAAATATCTAGATGGTAAAAGAATGCATCTAGAAGGTACACACCTATATCCAATGGATAAAAGACTACACCTAGAAAGTATAGATCGCATCCGGTGAATAAAAGAATGCACCCAAAATATATAATTGTTAATACAAACTTAGACTAAAAATATCTCTTTTCCGGCACTTTTATAAAAACAAAGAAATCTAATAATTTTTTTGTGTCAATTTTTTTATACATAATTGTACGGGTTTTTTGAGAAATGTGTCAAAACCCTAAAAATGTCCATATTTGACTGTCTCGAGAAAATGGTTGTATTTAGACTCAATCCTAGGGCTTTGACACCTTCTAAATCCAATGGCGCACTCCATTTTTCATAAAAATGTATGCTATAGAAAAGTGTTAAAAATTTCTAAATACATGAAATCAATAAACCCTTCCTTGCAAAAAAACTTACAGATGGATGTGTACATCATTTATCTCTCTAATACTATGAAAGGAATGATAAGAAGATATTTCCAAGCTATGAAGATCTTAGATAATCATAACACACCACATTTGATAAGCGAAAAGAACTTCATAAGAATAAATTTACAAAATAATTTGTAAATAAAGAGGAGTAATATCATATATTATTATGGAACTCTCTTGAGTACAATGAGAATGCGTCTTTCTTATATACGAGGAAGATATATCTAAGAACCAGTCAAGGTCTTAGATCAAGCCATAAATCAAGGAAAGAACTAGTCATTAAAGAAATAGTCAAGACCATAGATTTAGGAAAGAACTAGTCATAACAACTAGATAAAATATCCACGTGGGTGAGGATAAATAAAATTTAAAGTAAAAAAAAAAAAAAAAAAAGTACCTAGGTGAACATGAGATAAGGTAAATACCTAGTCTAATAAAGGTGAACAGAGGTATACTCGTAGTCTTAAAGGTCGGGGCATTAAAGATGACAATTTCTTGTTTACATAACAACATTCTTTTAATTTGTCTCTAGAAAGAAAGGGTAAAGGAAATAGGTATACAAACACACCTCTAAAAAAAAGGAGATATGGTTCATATTCACAAGTAAGAACATTTCAAGCTTTGAGTTTTCCCTCCACACACTATTTTTCCCAAAATGGTTGCACTGTTCCTTGGGGCCAAATTATTGGGCCATTATCCCTTTCCCAAACACTCCATGGTTTGCCCAAAGGAAGTCAAAATAATTTTTCAAAATTTATAGGGGTTGATAATGAAGGAGTGTAGGACGGAGACCTGGAAGGAATTCATGAGCATCGAATAGTTGCACTTCACCAAAGTGTAGGAGTTGTGAGATTAAAGCAAGCAAGCTTTGTAAAGCAATGTGCATGCATATGAGAGCTCAAGATTCGAAAAGTGGAGTGGAATGGAAGCCTTAGCTTAGCTTGTATTGGCTTGACATAGATCAAAAGAGATGGTGTACATATAGGGGAGTGAATGTGTAACTCCCATATAAGAGAAGATTCCTCCATAATGGAGAAGAGGAGTTACTTTCCCAAATGGGAATGTAACTCCTATGACACACTTACACATATGACAGATTCTGTAAGAGAATCTGTCATAACTAAGATGACACCTAGATCCATGTCCACCTAAGTGAGATGACTCACCTGGTGAGGTGGAATAACACTAAATAAGTGAATAAGTATACCACCTACACCAACACCCCCCTTCATCGTAACTTAGGATGAGGTGGAAAGTCAGAAACAAGAAATGGGTCCCGACACAAAGCCTGATGAGGCACCCATGTACAAGAAGAAGTCCCAAGTAGTGAAGGAAAACCCAGTGGGAAAAACATCCACTACAAGAGAAAAAACACTCTCTAATCTAAGAAAGATGCCAAATATGGGTCCCGGCCATAGATGAGCCTGAAAGGGTACCCATGTACAAAGAGGAAATCTCTCAAAAAGAAGAAGAAGAGAGAAGAAGAGGGAGACGAGAGGAATGCAGAAGATGCCATGGATGGATCTGAACTCTGCAACTCTAAGAAGTCTCCCAGAAGAATGTCAATGACGAGATCCTCTACCTCTGGACTGAAGAAGAGCCACCCACACCGAACTGTGTGCCTGCCCTTAGGAAGGACAGAAATGACGTGTTGGAAGTCCACCCACTCCACAAAGGAAACTGAAGGCAGCAACACGAAGAACTCTGAGTCTGGTGCACGAAAGTGTGACATAGGTCTAGCGAGTGAGTGCCAAGGAACCAAAGGTAATGCCACGTGCGTAGAAATGTCAGAGTGTGAAGAGTGAACACCTGTAGAAAGGATGTCCAAGTGATGTGAAGGGAACAAAACATCCTCCACAATAGAAAAGGGATCCACAACTGAGGGTGGATCAATGAAGGTCTCCGGAAATGTGGAAGTGACATGATTCCTGGAAGGGGCACTCCCAACAACAGAGATGATGAACTCCTCTGAAACACCTATAGATGGATGAGGGACCTATAGAGCATCACAAGTGGACTCTACGAAAAGACGACTAAGGTCAGGTAGATACTCGTCCCAATGAGGGGGCTCAACAAACAGAAGAGCGATGTATGATAGGTATGAGTCATCCAATGAAGGTAGAGGAGTGAAAAGGGCCTCGTACACTGGAAGTGGAAAGGAGGCGGGTGTAATGACGGTATGAGGCTGAGTAGAAGACTACTCGATATCTGATGAGATGTGGGGGTGACAACAATGTCTGGAATAGTGAGAGAAAGAGGAGAAGAGTCCTCTGTAGTACTCTCGACATCAGAACTGGGTGCACAATCCTCATCATCAGAAGTAGAACCAAATGATCCTGTGTCAGTGAAACTGTCATCACATGAAGAAATGGAGGAGACAACTGAATCAGCAGCAGTAGTGGTGGTGGCAGTATGTGAAGGGTCTCCATAGAAGGACTGAAGAATGCTCCAGACACGGTGAGGTGGATCTGAGTCTGCCACGTGAAACTAGAGAGAACGAGAGACATGCATCATCATGTGACCAAAGACATGGTCACAAGTGTCAAGGAAGTCCTCTAGATGACGATGATTAGCGGGTGCAGGAACTGGCCCAAGCAAGAAGGGTAAAAGACCCTCGTGGGTGAAGTAACGTTCCATGGAAGCACGCCAAGCTGAATAGGTCTCTCTCCCGGTGAGAAGTGGCGGAGGCTGTAAGGTGATCCTACGGTGCTCACGTCTGGAAAGAGCACTCTCCATGATGCAAAATGAAAGATGCACAAAAGCAAGATGTCGGACTCACCGATAATGCGTCTGCGTGTGTAGGCCCAAGAGTACAAACAACCCCCCAGAATGTGGCACTTTATAAAAGTAGTGCGTTTACAAAATTGGCAATGCCATCACGTAGAGTGCAAAAATCATGCAACTTTGACCAAGGAAGCGCTCAGAAACGAGCAGCAAGTCAAAAGTTATCGCATTAAAACGATTCCCACAACTGATGGAAAAATGCACTAGACACTGCAAACGCATTAAAAAGTGCTCTAAATGGGTGCAAAGGGTGTCGTGTGACTACTCATTGGAAATGGCATCAAATTTTAGCAAGGGTTTGTTTTGCTTGCGAGGGGGGATTAGCCTCCTGCCAACCCCGGACCTCGCCCTCCGTCTTCGACACACGTAGGAAGGGCATGATACAAGCAAAATTAGAACCCAGAAATTATTACAATGCCATAAAGAGTGTTTTTATCGTCAAAACATAAAAAATGGATTGTTTTAACCTCTAAACAATGTCTAAAAGGGAGTTGACTACTTTGTTGACCGAGTTGAGTTGTAGGCTGCCATGTGGATGTCAAACCATTGAGCAAGGCGTTGGAGCTGACTTGAACACAATCTACACAGATTTAGGTGACCACGTGTTGAAAACACAGAATTAAAACTATCCAACAGTTACCAGGTCCACGTGTAGAATGTAACCGCCATTTCAAGATTATTTGCAAGCAAGAAACAGTGACCAGGTCCACGTGTAGGCTGTGCAGAGTTGTTGGTAGTGTACCAAGCTGGTTGTCCACGTGTTGAGTGCTGAGGTTGCAGGAGTGAAGCTGTCACCACATCTTAGAACTGTCACCACGTGTTGGGTGAGGGAAGAAAAGGTGCTGTAACCGTCAGGTAGAGTGGTGAGACTGCAGAGGTAACCGTCAGGCTATGCACAGACGTCGACCAGAGCATGCAAGGAAACCTGAGCTAACGGCTAGGATTGAAACATTGCCTGCACTGTGCAGGCTCGAGTAGGAGAAAAACGTAGGTCTATTGATTCAACACAGGTTTCACCAGTCCACATGCTTAACCACCGATCAGAGGGACATTTGCAGAGAACAGCAAGGAGTCCAAGGTTAGCTCGAGGAGGCAGGAGCTTGTGGAAAGTGCACGACACAAAGGTCGAAGCAGGGAAGAATTCAATGCAAGCACGGTGAGAAGGGGCCCGTTGAACCAGAAGCCAAAATCCACGAACCAGGAGCACAGCGAGCAAGCCTGAGCAAACGGTGAGGCAACAATAGCAGTGATCCAGAGTGGTAAATGGAGGTCAAAAACCCAAGGCACGAGCCTGGAACAACGAACACGCAGACCAGACCGAACCAAAAACCGAATGCAATGATTCAACTCGAAGGATGAAGCACGAGCAAATCAAAAGAAGAGCAAGCTATCAACCTTCAAACTTGTAATATGCTGAAACCTAAACACTGTAAATGCCTCCAAAGCACACATGCAAGGCCATTGAACACTTGAAGAGCACAAACACCGAAAAATACACCCACAGAATCTCAAAATATGCAAGTAGAGCACATGCAAAAGTGAGAGCTTGCACAAGCAACTACATGGTGGAGCAACGATGGTGAGCAACGTGATTCCGGTCCCCACGCTCTGATACCATGAAGGAGTGTAGGACAAAGACCTGGAAGGAATTCACGAGCATCAAATAGTTGCACTTCACCAAAGTGTAGGAGTTGCGAGATTAAAGCAAGTAAGCTTTGTAAAGCAATGTGCATGCATATGAGAGCTCAAGATTCAAAAAGTGGAGTGGAATGGAAGCCTTAGCTTAGCTTGTATTGGCTTGACATAGATCAAAAGAGATGGTGTACATATAGGGGAGTGAATGTGTAACTCCCATGTAAGAGAAGATTCCTCCATAATGGAGAAGAGGAGTTACTTTCCCAAATGGGAATGTAACTCCTATGACACACTTACACATATGAAAGATTCTGTAAGAGAATCTATCATAACTAAGATGACACCTAGATCCATGTCCACCTAAGTGAGATGACTCACTTGGTGAGGTGGAATAACACTAAATAAGTGAATAAGTATACCACCTACACCAACAGATAATGTTCACCCTAATGACCATCTCATTGCATTTTATGTTGTTTGTGGAGTTCTTGGTGTTGGACATGGATGTATCTATCAATTTGTTTGTTTAAAGTTTACATGACAACACCGCTGAATGGTTTTATCATCTTTTGGATAATAATATCACCAATTGGGATACGTTGAAAACCAAATTTGAGGCTAAGATTAAACCAAGAGATGATGATCATGTACTTTTAGCACAACTGTCTCACATGAAGAAGGATCCTTATGAACCAATGAGGGAGTTCATTACAAAATTTAATCAATTTGTTCATAAAATTCTAGCTGCTGCCCAACCCACCATTGAGAATCTGAAATGTTTCTTCATTAACGCTCAACTTCCTAAGGTGAGTTTCACATTGAGAAGAGAATGGTTAAAAAATATGAATTAAAATCAAGAACTATCCATAAGTGTTGAAGATGATTTAATCATGTCTGGTAAGTTAAAGAAAGAACCTTCTAAGTCTAAGGCTTCCACTTCTGGTCCAACTAATTTTGATCAATTAGTAAAAATTTGGCTAATGATTTGATTTATATAAAGAAGAAGCTTTCCAAAAATATCCCTTATAAATATATTGACAGAAGAAATATCAGCCAAGGAATCATTTACCACCTACTCACCCCAAGTTTTCCACTGAATTTCCTCTATAACAGTCGAGTGAATGCAACCTTTGTGAATTTCAAGAAGTAGATGATGAAATCATTACATAATAAGTTGGAGAATTTGAGGAAGAATATGAGGAAATCAATGAATACATTGCAGATTATCAAATTAGTTATGTTATGTATGAATATGAAGAAATAGTGGAAAGAATGAACAACGAGTCTTATGCATTCATTTCAAGATAGAAACTAAGTGAAAAGAAGGATATTGTTCATCTTAACAAGGAAGAGAAGGATAAGAAATATCCTATTTTTATTCCAATTTTTGTAAAGATAGGACTGCATATCCCTTTTGTGACTAAGAAAGTAAGTATTGATGCATCTTCAATCACCCCTTCATCTTCATCATATGTGTCTAAAGTAACAATAACTACTAAAGTTAATAAGTGTACAAATCCCATTATGTTTAGTTAAGAAACTATTTCTTCTTGAGGATATTTTGATATAATTGACCCTATAAAGAAAACCAAGATTTAGATCTCGAAGTTGAATATTATGAAACCCACTTGGAGGATTTTTCCCAATTTTTAAAGTTTGTAAATACAGAACTTTCTCAATATTCCCCTTCTTTTTCATAAGGAATTTATCCTACTCCTAAATCTACCTCGAAAAGAAATTAATGGCCTCTAGTACACCCATATTTGAAAACTTTGAACACTTTTATGTGACTTTGTTGATAGTTGGGAATGAGTTAAGAAAATGTGTCATTAATTTTGGATCATCGAGATAATGTAATACCTACAAAAGTAGCCCATGCATGAAGTCTTAGCATAACTCAAAAATTTGATTCATGTTACTCCATGGAGAGTAAGGAGGTACCTATGGTAGGAAGAATAAAAGATTCTCAAGTAGCCTTTACAATTTTTCCTGAAAAAGAGTTAAGGCTACTATCTTAGTTGTTGATATACATCCCTCTTATGGAATTCTCTTAATCTCAATTTTTGTAGAGATGTAGGAGGATAAATCCATGTGAAAGAAAAGATGAAGAAATTGTTACTTGAAATATATGCTAAGTACATTGCTCAAAATACTGATGATCCTCAAGCACAAATTTTTATGAAGAGATTGGACATGGTAACTACATGATAATGTTTCGTTCAAAATTGAATATGCCTAAAGTTATTCAAGATGCTTTGAATGATATTCGGACCCTTTAGTTTGATGGAATCTATTCTACGGTTGGTTATTAAGATGGGGTAGTTCATGTCTCACCTTTAGGGAAAATTCATCCATTATTATACAAGTTACAATGTTCTAATAGTAATAACACTACTAAATAAGAGGATATTCTTCTTGGTCCGGAAATAGGAAAAGAGATGGGAATAAAAATGTTCATACAAATGAGGATGCAAAACTTATAGTAAATCAATTCCGAGGCTCATTCCAAGTCAAAAATGGGAGGTTGAAACATTATTGAAATAAGGTATGAAATTCCATTGAAATTTTTGAAGCCTTCTCAATTGATGCGGTGAAAAGAAACTAAAATTTTAGTGGATTCCTTGGAAGATTTAGGATATTCGTTAATTCCTAATAAAAAATTCACCCACGATAATTTCACAATTGAGATCATCTTTACACCCAATGTCCCAGGACAATGTATAAAATTGGAAAGTCTTCAATGATGACCAAAATTTCATTTCTTTTATTGATATAAAGGAAAATTTTAATCATTTGTGTTTTAAAGGTAGCAAAGTTGGTTATCGAGAGTCAATTTAATTTACAACTAAGGAAGGTATTGAATCTGAATTTGATCAGGATGGGTGTATAAAGATGAAAGGTTACAAAATACCTAAGGTTATCGTCCACTTAGAAGATCTATTTGATAAACATGATCATTATGTCAAGATAAAAATGTCACAGAGCATTGATTAATCATTTGAGTATGAAAAGGTAAACCTGGGAAATGATGAGGAACCTAAGTTTTTAATGTAGGAAAATGTTGTTTTGTTGATGAAAGAAAGAAGTTAGTTGAATTTTTAAGGAAGTACATAGATGTTCTTGCATATTCATACGAATATTTGAATACTTTTAAGCCAAGATAAATGCAACACTATATTCCCTTGAAGCCAAGTAATCATCCTTTTAGGAAAAAACAAAGACAATATAATGCTAAGATTGCAGTAAAAATTTATCAAGAGATTCAGAAATTGTAAAGTGCTAAGATTAATTTTCCAATTCATCATTTAGCTTGGATTTCTAATATTTTTTTGGTTTAGAAGAATAATGTAGAGATATGGATTTGTGTGGATTTCTACAATCTAAACTAACCTTCTCTAAAAGATAACCGTCATCTTCCCATGATGGATCAAATTATACAAGTTGTTTCTGGTTTGTAAATGCTATGAATGTTTGAATTTTTTTTGGCTATAACCAAATTGAATTAGACGTCCAGGATCAACACAAGAATACCTTAAAAATTCCACGGGGAACTTTTTCTTATCAAAAATTCTGTTTGGCCTCATCAAAATAGGTGCAAATTTGAAAGAGTTATGGATTTAGCCTTTGGAGATCTTAAAAATAAGTGTATTTTTAGTTACTTGGATGATTTTAATGTTTTTATTAGAATAGGGAAGATCAATTTTAATATCGTAATATTTTTCTTCAATGGGGTAGAGATCACAACATATACCACAAGCCCAAAATATTTATTTTTAGAGTTATAGAGGGAAAGTTTCTTGGGCATATTGTTTCAAGGGATGCAATTAAGATATACCCGGAAAGAGTGTAGGCTATATAGAATATTTCTCTTCCAACAAGTAAGAAAGGAGTTCACTTTTTCTTTGGAAAAATCAATCTCCTCGAAGATTCATTCTAGATTTTTCGAACTGACTTGAAGTATAGCTAACATGATGAGGGAAAATTTTTCTTTCTTTGGAGTTCATAAGTAAAAAATTATTTTTATAAGATAAATAAGTCCATTACAAGAACCCCCATTCATGTTTTCCTTGATTTATACAAAGACTTCATCATTTATTGCTATACCTCATAACACACCCTATCAACCATCTTAGTTAAAAATAATTTCAAAGTGTGTGAAGTACCAATTACCTTTATGAGCTATGTTATTAAGTCTCATGAGTTAAAGTATTCTCAACTTGAAAAACATGCTTTTTTGCTATAGTGAAGACTCGAAACAGTTCATGTTTTATATTCCTAATTCCCACTCCATTGTTTTTATTTCGGATACAATTTGAAGTCTATCCTAACTCAATAAAAGTTTTGGTCTAATAGGGGTAATTGGATTAAAAATTTGAAGGAGTATGACCTTGATATCAAACCAAATAAATTGGTATGAGGACGAAATCTATGTCAACTGATTGCAAAAAAATTCAAAGGAGAATTCAAGTAACAATGAACATGCTAAAATGACCATTGTTCTGTTCTTAAGTTCTATAGATGAATGGTATTACAACATTTCCCACTTCCTCAAGGTATGTTCTTTGGGACAAATTTGTTTTCAAGAAATAAATTGATGGATGTTTCTTAATGCTTGTAGACAAGAAGCAACAGAAGAGGTTGATAAAGGATTATCATCATCAAACTTGTGGAGGAAAGTTATCTTCTCATGTGAAATTTCACAAAATAATTTGAGGAGGATACTATTGGAATTTTTTTCAAGGATGCGAGATAAGTGGGTCTCAAAGTGTGAATCTTTTTAGACCTTTTTCGACAACCTAAGTTGGAAACTCTTACATTGAAGCATGTTGTGATCGAGGAACATTTTCAACAATGAGGATTAGACTTTATTGTAACTCTCGATCTAAAATGTAGTGCAAAGAACACCCATGTCCTAAATACAAAAGATCATTTCAAAAATTTGGTGGAGGTAATCCCGTTAAAAGATTGACATTTGAAGTTGTTTGTAACTTTACCAAGGAGAACATTTTGGTTCGATTCAGAGTTCCCAAAAAAATTGTAATAGATAATGCTCCTAACTTTTCCTCTTATGAAATCATAGATTTATGTTATGGATATGGAATTTACCTTTCACATTATTTATATTATTACTCACATGGAAATAGACATGATGAATCATTCAACAAAAAATTTGGTAACTATAGTTAGAAAATTAGTTGATGAATCATAATGGAACATGCATAAGAATGTGTATGATGTTCTTTGGGATGATTGAATAAAACACAAGAGAGCTATTTGAATGTCACAATTTTAGTTGGTGTATGGAATGGATGCTTTGTTTCTAGCTACTCTTGAGTTACCAACCTTGCACTTGGCTAAGGCCATTGAAGATGAACAGTTCAAGGATGCTCTTAAAAGAGAATTATGTACTTGTACAATTTGGAAGAAGAAAGGAATCATGTGTTTGATCACATCTCAACTCATCAGGAAAATTTCAAGGAGATTTTCAACAAGAAAGAAAAGTCCAATGACTCCCAATTTGGAGATATTGTTTTGCTTTAGGACAAAAGGAGAGAACCTCATGGGATCCATGGTAAGTTTGACTCACTTTGGCTTAGTCCATTTCAAATTTGACACTTTTCTAGTGAAAATTATTATTACTTGGCCTATATGGATGATACTTCTCTCCCATTTCCATATAGTGGAAAATATCTCAAGTTTTACAAGTCTTCGAGTGGGTGTTAATCCCTTATACATAGTTATTGTTTCCTTTTTGTTTTTGGTTGTGCTTGTCTCTTTGTCTATTTTCCTTTCCCCTTGTTTTGGTTCTCTTCTTTATATCTGTTTTTATTTTTGCCAATGGATATGTTGGGGTTTTGTGAACCATGAGATTTTGGAGTTCTTCTATTTTCCTTGTTTTCTCTTTATGTCAAGAGAAGTCGGTTCTAGAAAGATCTAACTATTGTCTTTTATTTTAAATTTTTATTTGAGTATTTATCTCCTCTTGGTTAATTTGCCTTATGTTTTTCAAGTCCATAGAAGAATGATTCAAGAGTTAGTAATTTTTATTTGATTTGGACCAAATGGGTTAAATAGGTTATTTAAGTAATAGGAAGAGTTTTTCTCTTATTCCTCTTATTCCCGCTTTGCCACTTTTCCCACTTGTTGTACCTTTGTCAGTAAATCGGTTAAGTAGTGTATTTCAAGCACTTGCTATAATAGGTGGAACCATTCATAAATTCCTTTTTTACCACTTACCCACCTTCGGTGATTCACTACACTTTACTACACCAATCCATTAGGTTGGAAATTTATGGTAATGTGGGAACCTTAGGGCTCTTCATCCACCGATCATCCACTTCTCCCAAATCCATACACAAAAATCAGGTAAGTTGAGTACTTCAAGAACTTTTGGAATTATTCCTCCAGGCCCTCCCTTCTCTGTAACCACAAATTCTCTGCAATATTAAAGTTGGGATTGTGTAGTATGTATTCCATTAGTTCCTTCCAAGCCCGACATATCTACTTTAGAGAAAAAAGGTAGAGCTTGTTTTATAATGTGTTTTGTCAAGCCTCATTGTGCACGATTTATTGTTTTAATGGGAAATTTAGAATATTTAACTCTAATCCTTATATAAAATCCTTCCCACTCAACCTATTTTCACATTTGCGATAAACTTATCCACTATTGTGTTTTTTCCTATCCTTCTTCCCACCTACAAGGTGCTATTTTGCTCATAAATCCCTCACTTAAGTTGTCACCTTCATTTACATATAAGAGGTGAGTAATTTTACACTTGTTTCATCAACTTTGGCAAGGTATTTGGGTTTTGTCTTATTCTCTTCAAATTTCCCCAAAACCCACTGTAAAACTACTATTTTTCCCTGAGTTATTACATTTACAACAATGGAGTTCCAAAATGATGGATATGAGTATATCTTATCTCGTAAGAACTCTATCCCCGAGATAGGTGATAAAAATGTAAAACAAATGAATTTAGAAGATTTTTGGTCTAGAGTAAAAGGAGACAACCTTGCCCCCAATTTTTTTAAGCATGATAAACAGTTGGTTAGCTCATGAAACAAGCTTTGCTACATCAGTCCAATGTACGAGCTTGATCCTAACATGTTCCTCTAAATTTGATCCTCACAAGTAAGGAGTTAAAAGATCCTCATGGGAAAGTTATTACTTAATTGGATGCTCATCATATTAACCTAGCCTTGGGTATTCCCACATTTGAAGATTCCAAATTCCTAACCAAGGTAGAAGCTCAAAAGGAATATGACCTCACTCTTGTCAAATGTAGACACAAAATCACTTGGGTATATTTCTAGGTCCTAATCACATTCCACTATTCTTATGATTCCTAAATGAGAAAAATAGCAATTGAGAACTATCTTTGGTCTTTTTCTATGTTTAATATTTTCTATTTGGCTTTCTATAACATATAGCCAATTCTAAAATTCATTGATTTACCTTTCATGAATCTAGACACCAACACTCGAGATAGGATGTCAATGCCCAGTGTGCTCTCATCCTTCTAGGTGCCCTAACCTCTTTCTACTTTAATTTCTCTTTTTGGGCTTATTTTATCTTTTGGAAATATTATTTTCTTATGGGTCGGCCTTCCACTTGTCAATTACGAAATTAAACTAAGGGAATCATATAAATACAAAGCTATGTGACCCAAAATAAGGGACCAATATTTAAGCATGTATTATCACCACCTAAGATTTCATTCAAATGAATATAAGAGCATCAAAGAAACTCCTCTAGCTATCATTCAAGGACAAGGGACTACATTTTCTGCATACACTTCATAGGAGGGGAATTTCATTTTTCCATCCACACATATATTACATTGGTACATATAGTTATTTCTTGCTATAACGTGAAATTGCACATGGGATTCCTAGGGCATCAATCTTGTACACAGACACACACAATAACTACATGGATTATGATAGGTAGTGCAATGTTTGGTCATAAGTTCACTCAATGAGGTGATCATTGGGATCGAGTATGACTCCCCATATTGCATATTTTACTTTTGGGATTTGATTTAGTTTTAGGTTTTGTAGGATATCATTTGTTTTGCGGGTTATAGAATAAATATGCTATCATCGAATGACATACAAGTGAAAAACAAAAAGGTTAGTGACTACCTTGTGACACAAGATAAAACATTTTGTGAGATCCTATGTAGTCACCAGGGCCCAATAGATGACTCTAGTGCCTAGAAAGTTGTGACCAGTCTAGGAGCCCTAGTTCCAACTAATCCGAGATTCCCAAAACAAATTGTGTTTGATTGCGATAGTATTCTCCTCCCGTTTGATGGTTTTTCCATCCTAGAAAACTTTGGGATCAAGTATGAAATAAAATAAGTATTCTTCCCTTATTCTTACACTTAGGGTTCCATTTTTATCTAGCTTATTACTTGTGTCATCTATATTCCTACGATTGCTTATAATTTTTATCATACGTTACTATGTAATATTAGGGTTTATACAAATTATGTATTTATTAAATCATTTAGTTAACCCATTCCTTACATGCCCATTATCAGATCTTTCATGGCTTCCCATTTCAATGCTTTCTCATTCTATACCAAGGTTCAAATCTATAATATCCTTATTAAGTGTGTTATAGCGGATTGTGTATCTAGTCTTAATGTATTCAATCTTTCCTTTCTTCATTAGATAGTACTTTCTGGTATTCATCTCAATCCATCTATTCTTCATATCCGTGGATTTGATAATACACCTAAGAAAGAGTTGGGCACAATCCTCGTCCCATTACTATGAGATCTTGCACTCTTAATGTTCCATGTCATGTTATACCTCATAATTTTCCTTATACTATCCTTCTAGGTAGTCCTTGGTTACGTACTATGCATACACTTATTTCTACCCATGCCAATATAAAAAATGCACTTACTCCACATTCTTCTATTGATACTATTATAGTAGATTCCTTGCCTCATGTTTTTACTTCTTTTGATATATTTTTACATGATGCTCATGACATTGTACATTCTTCCCCATTTGGGATGCACCCTAGTGCTAATGATTTACATCATCAATTTTCTATTGGAACCCATGGTACTCTGTATCACTCTTAATGAACTTCTATTGATCAAATGCTTCATGCTTTCAATGCTACATATGTCTTCGCATCTTCCTCATTACATGTTATAACATTGTATGTTTGTTTTACACTGGTTCATAATCCTTGCACCATCCATGATCCTATGCATGATTAATTTTCTATGGATACACCTTATATTGTTATGATCATGGGAGCCACCCATTCAAATTTTTTTATATGATTATAGGGACTAGTTCATATGACCCAAATTTCACTTATTATCTTTCATTACTATTGATGAGCTCCCAAACATTACATATGTTATATATATTTTTATTTATATGTCAATCCTCATGTTTGCGCTTACTTTTTCCACTATTTTCAACATGCACAATGCTACACCTCTTCTATTTTATCTTAATTGATACATTTTTATTTCTTATACACTTCTTATTTATCAAGTGCAGATCTTAGACTCCATCAGTTTTCCCCTCACCATTATGACACTATTCCTTGGTAGCTTTTGAACTCTCCTACCCATTCTAATTCTGCCACCATGGCATAGTATCTCTCACATCATAACATAGACCTCCCCCTTACTTGAACACTTGCGGGAATAATGCTTACTTATCCACCCTTTCTACCATCATCAGTGTCTATCATTTCAACTCATATGCTATGTGCTTCATACTTCATATTTCTAAGCATCATTACACAACTTGATACGCGTATCGTATCATCATATTATCATATGATGTGATATTGTGCTAAGGTTCACACTTGAATATTGAGGGCATACTCCATACATGAACCTCACACACTACACATTTCACACTCCACACTTCAGGATGCATTTTTCTAGCATCCTATTATCACACATCGTTAGTTCACTATAACACAATCTAGTTCCATGATTCATACTCGACTACTGAGGGTCTATATATGAAATGAACCTCACCACATTCACACTCTTTACACTATATGCTTCATTGATCTATCCCTATAGTGCATATTTCAAACCATTTCCTGATGACACACTCTTGTTCTATGGTTCATTCATGTCTGATGTGTAGTCTTTTATAAATGAACCTCATCTCATACTCATCTGCATCTTCTTAGGGGGCACGTTGCTCTATAAAATTCACACTGCATACCATTCGATCTCACTCATTCATGTAACATACTACATATCTTGGTTGCATTTATTATTGCTTACTTATGCTTACATGTACACTTTTCTTCCTATGTTAGATGGATATCCAATATGTCATAATATATTCTATATACACATGCACATTCACTTGTTCTTTAGTTGTGAATTCATACTTTATACAGATATTTACATACAACAATGATGTTTGGCACTATACCTCTTACTAGTCCCATCGATGCCCACGGGGCATCTACCTTATTACACACTACAAGTGTTATGGTTTCATTTTATACTACTTAATATCATTGTTTTCACACTACTTGTTCCATCGATATGTACACACTAAATGAAATACTTTTTATCTTTATAAAATTTTAAGCACTTAATGTGTAACATTTTCCTTACAGAAATCTTTGACACCATAGTTTTCGTGACACTTTTCTTTCTCTTGTCTTCTATTGTATGCCTTTTTTCTAGATATGTCCTATGTATTGTATGTTCATTTCTTGTATGTTTTTACACTTTGAACCTGATTGTCTTGTGACATTGTGAGTGATGTCCCATGTTTGCAACCCACTTTTAGTGGTCCATATTTTTATGCACTATTGTTTATTTTCATTACCTTCTATAACTGATTGTAACCTTTTTCTACCAACACATGGTTCTAGCCATATAACTTTATCTTTACCTTTACCATGCATGTACCTTTATCTTTACCATGCAGATTCCCTCTCCTTGCGCAGGGTCTTATTTTCAATTCCTATCCTTTGGGATGAATTCTCCTAGCGATGTTGCATGTACCCAAAATGAGGGGGCATATATTGGCTAAATCAGTCACCCCGTACAACAACTCGAGCTTGATCATCCGCACAATATAGGAACAAAACAATCTCTGATTACAATAATGGAACATAGTTTTACATGGGTCCTTAGTTTTGAACACGGACATCAATGCCCAAATACGGATTACTAGTGCCTAGGTTCTCTTGAAATTTCCTAGGTTCTTATGACTAAGGGTAAGTTACAACTACTAGCTGAGATCAACATTTTTTTAGCAACTCATAAAGAAGTTTTCATAGTACAAACATAGTCCTCCAATAATCAGAATGCATTTTATCTCCTTTTTCTTCTTGTATCGAACTAGAACAACACATAACTAAGCACATATCACACCAACTACGGTGGTGTATATTTCTTAGATGTAATCATGGATGGATAGAAATTCTATACCTATCTCCCCAAAAATCTTCTACTTTGGCGTGAGATCGCCCAAAAACTCACTCTTCTATATAATTTTAGGAACATTTTCTATCCTTAACACTCTTCATGGATCAAGTTCACACTTTCCTTTTACCATTTTTTCATGCTTTCATGCTTTTACAAAATTTTATAATGTTTTGCATATACACATATTTGACTACTTCATTGCTCTTATTTTTAGGCATGTCCTTAATACACAACAAGAAGCGAGTTCTACATCAAGCACAACAACATGTATAATACAATACAACATAATATGATCCACCCCTAAGGTCGCTTCCTATTTCTTAGCTTCCGTGGTTCATTTTTATCACTTGCACGATTTTACTTTTTTTTCGACACACTTTCACCATCAATCTACAAGGAACAAAGGTATGAAAATTGTAAACTTATTCATGCTATCGAGAATTTACTAAACACCATAAATTGGGGAAAATGTAAACACAAAATCACACTCTTTGGTACATTTCTATGTCCTAATCATATACTACTATTCATATGATTCCTAAGTGAGAAAACTAGAAATTGACAACTATCTTTAGCCTTTTTTCTATGTTTCCTATTTTCTATTTGTCCTTCTACACCCTAAAACCAAGTCTAAACTCCATTTATTTATCTTTCATGCCTCTAGACACTAGTGCTAAGACAAGACACTTGTGCCCAAGCACCCTCGTCCTTCTAGGTGCCTTGATATCTTTCTACTTTACTCACTCGCTTATTTTATCTTTTGGGAATCTTATTTTCTTATGGGTTGGCCTTCTAGTTGTCAATTATGAAATTCAACCAAGGGAATAATATAAATACAAAGCAATATCCAAAATAAGGGACCAAGCTCTAAGCATATATTATCAACACCTAGGATTTTATCCAAAGAAATTTAAGAGAATAAAAGGAATTCATATAGCTATCATTCAAGGGACAAGGGACTACATTTTTGCATACACTTCATAGGAGGGGAAGTATTTTTATATCCATAGATCTATTTACATTTGTACATCTAGTTGTTTCCCACCATCATGTGCACTTGCATAAGGGATTCCTATTGAATCATTATGTCACACACAAACAAGAACTACATGGATTCTAAGATGTAGTGCATTTATCGGTCGTAAGTTCACTTAGTCGGTGACTACCAGTGGTCAGCCCAACTCCCCATATTGTATCTTTTCTTTTCAGGATTTGATGTAGTTTAAGGGTTTGGTAGGATACAAGTTTTTTTAGGTTATAGGTGAACTCTATGATCATCTAATGACATATAGGTGACAAATAACAAACGTTAGTGGCCACCTTATGACACAAAAAAACTAGTTTCGAGCTCCCTGCATAGTCATAGATGCCCAACAAAAGAACTCCATTGCTTAGGCACCCCTAATATAGTCCAATTTCCCTAGTCCCAACTCAAGCACCAGTCCCAAAATTTTATGTGTTTGATTGTGATAGTCTTCTGATCTTGTTAAGTATTTTTCTAGTTGATAATACTTCTAGATCAAGTGTGAAATTAGATAAGTATTCTTCCCTCATTCTCGCACTTAGGGTTTGATTTTTATCTAGCTTAATGGTTGTGTCATCTATATTGTAGAATTTACTTAGTATTTCTTCATTATAAGTTACTTATGTAATATTATGGTTTATATAAATTCTATATTTGTTAAATAATCAAATAGTAGACAATGATTGCCAAATCTTGGATACGGGTTAAATGAAAAGGGCCATCCGAATTTCCTAAGACCCTATCTGAGAACTAAATTCTTGGAGGATCATGTCGATATGATAACATTTTTGTAGGAGTAATGGGTTTTCCCTTAACTAAGAATTTTTAGAATTAGATGAGTGTTTATATCAACTTGATTTTTGAAGGTACACAACACCTAAACTAGGGAGAAATCATTTGTGAAAATTTAACTCAACAACTCACTCAAGTTCATCAAAATAAAACATTTTATATGACCTCCTACCTGATGTATACCATAGTTGGATATAGAATATGGATTGGCCTATCAAGCAAGGATAACAAGAAAAATATTGTTATATATGATTTATATACACAACTTACATATAAGAACAAAAAGATCCATTATAGGAGGGTCAATGATGACTTCACAATTTTTTTGGTGAGATTTTTTGAGGGAAATGTAACTAGTAAGGTATCTAAAGATGAAAGGAAATTTATTTTAGTTTATGGAAGCTTGTTCATACAATTTAAAATTTTCTTCTACATCCAAACAATGTATTCAAGGGAGCTCCATACAAGCTTATGAGATACTATATTGATAAGAAAGTTTTCATTAATATTTACAGTAGTTGGATTTTCTTTATAGGACTTGCATATATAAGAAAATATCCGTTATAAAATTTCCCATAAATTTGGGAAATTACAAGTGCAAAATAACTCTTGACACAAAAAATGTTGAAAGGACGACTTTCCCATTCAACTTACATCCATACCAAAAAAGGGATCATTTTAATAGTAATATATTGATTGGAAATAAACCTCAAGATAACATACCACCATTTTCTAGCATTTAAAGACTACTTAGAAGATTGCATTGATGATTATGAGGTGGAAAAAGAGCTTATGGAAGGTTATCCTTGTAAAAATCAAATATTTTAAACTATATGCAGTTCTAAAGGGAATGACATATGATGGTTCATATATTTTTACTACACAATGCATAAATTCTATTCAAGATACACTCCTCTTTCCACTATTGACTAATCACAAAAGAGAAGGATAATCCTAGTGATCTAAACACCCCTATGCTCCCAAGGTCAATACATTAGATGAATATTAAGGTTAAGGATTTCAATGAGTTTTATAAGATAGATTATTCCCTTGAAGAATCTTCTTCAAAAAATAATTCCTTGCTCGGAAAACTCTTCTTCCTCCCTTGGATTCGGAACTAGATTTTACGCCAAGAAATATAATCCCAACGAGGTAGAAAATAAAGAAGAAACGCCTAAAAAAATTAGTGATCAAGAAAAAATGTAGCATTAAGGAGGTGGATTGGCTCTGAACATGCAAAACAACATGTTGAAGAAGAGGTAGTTGAGAAGAAATAGGTTGAGTAAGAAGAAGAAAGTGGTGAAAGTGATGAAGAAAAATATGTGGTTGAAGTAGCTACCCGATTTGGGAAAAATCATTTCCTCGAGGCCAAAACTAGATGTTATAATACATCCCTCCTCTTCTATTACAACTTCAATTGTAGAGGTTTCAGTTTCCCAACCTCTTTTTAGAGTAGGTATTTACCTTAGCTCATGTTCACCTAGGTACATTATTTACCTATATTGTATTTATCCTCACCCACTTATGTGTGTGGATATTTCTTTTTATTTATTTAGATATTAGGAGATATTATCTAGTTGTTAGCTATAGTTTTTCCTTGATCTATGGTATTGACTAGATCCTTGATGTCTAGTTTTCTCATAAATCTATGGACTTGACTAGTTCTTTGATGACTAGTTCTTTCCATAATTTATTGCTTGATCTACGACCTTTACTAGTTCTTAGATTGTTATTCCTTGCCTATATAAGAAAGACCCATTCTCATTATATTTCATTGAGTTCCATAATAATATATGATATTGTTGCTCATTTGTTTGCAAAGGTTTTGTGTAAAGTTATTCTAGTGAATTGCTTTCATCTTATTGATTGTGGTGTTTGATTAGCATCTGTGTTCTTAGCTTGGTACGATCTGGTTATTGTTCCTTTTATGTATCAGAGCTACACGACTTGTTGTCACACCAAAAGCTTGAACTGATGGTGGAGAGGGATCTCATCATGTTAATCAGTTGCTATGCCAATACCCTCCCACACGATGGAGCCGGGTATACACCCAATCAGGCCCAACAACATTAGGAGGAAGTGACACCGAGAATTTCCCGGGAGGTCACCCATCCCAAAACTACTTTGGGGTTGGCACGCTCCAATAAACACACTCTTCATCTTTCTTATCTCAAAGGAAAATATTTGAAATGGTCCTCTTAACTTGGATAGAATCAAGTAAACATACTCTTCATCTTTCTTACCTCTTCCACTCCCCTTCAAATGTGTCAAAAAATGCTTGAATTTGGTAAGATAGTCTATAATTTTTGGAAAATCTTCAGGATTACGAGAGGTGATCTCAATTTCAAGTTGGATGGCTCTCATATGATCCACCTTATCAAATAAATCCTCTAATTTCTCCCATATTTTGAAAGGAGAGTCACATTTTTCTAAATGAAACAAAATATTGTCACTTACATAAGTTCCTATCAAACCCATACACTCTACAAATTTGCTTTATGTGTATCAAATTTGTCATTTTGGTCAAGGGAAAATAATGACTTTTACACCACATGGGGTAGAAGTATGAACTTTGTTGGAGCCAAATTCACTTGTTGCTCAGGGTATTGTTGATCATAGTTCTAGACTATATCACTTTGAGGGTTTTGATGACACTTCCTCTATAGGGACAGGATTGGTTTCTCATGCAGATTTAGAGAGTAAGATTTGGCATGAAATATTTGGACATCTTAATTACAGATATTTGAAGGAGTTGAGCACTCATGGTATGGTAGATGGTCTTCCTAGAGTTTCTAGTCTTGAGGGAGTTTGCTCTAGCTGTGCATTAGGGAAACAACACCAAGATCCATTTCCTAAGAATTTTCTAAGAGATTTTCTTCACCACTTGAGCTTGTGCATAGTGACTTGATGGTTTTTCCTACCCCCTCTTTTAATGGAGCTAAGTATGCACTTACGTTTATTGATAATTTCTTGAGGCATACTTTGGTTTATTTTCTCAAGTACAAAAGTGATGTTTTTTCACACTTCAAAGTCTTCAAGGCTTTGGTCGAGAAACAATCTTCTAGTTGCATAAAGAACCTTCATACTGATAATGGGGGGAGTACTTCAGCGATGAGTTTTATGAATTTTTGGCAACTCAAGGCATTATTCACCAGCATTTTATTCCTCATACTCCATAATGAATGGCTTAGCAGAAAGGAAGAATAGAACTTTGAAGGAAATGGCTAATTGTATGATGCATTCTAGAGATTTACCTCCTATCTACTGGGCAAAAGCAATTAATTATGCTAACTATATTCAAAATCAAACACCACACAGAGCACTTGAGCATTTGACTCTAGAGGAAGGTTGGTCCAACACTAAGCGGATGTATCATTTTGTCGAGTCTTTGGGAGCCATGTTTGGGAATTTGTACCAAAGAAGAAAAGGAAATCTTTGGATAAGAAGAGTAAACCCTTGATCTTTGTATGGTATTGTGAGGACATGAGAGCTTATCGTCTTTCAGATCTTGATACACATGATGTTCTTTTTTGAACACATGTTCATTTTGATGAGCGTTTCACTCCTCATGATTCTTCATCTTTTTCCATTCCTTCTTATTGAGGATCCTTTCTTTGAGAAGATTGATGAGGAGGTTATAGATGCCATTGAGGATCCTATTCCCACTGATGTTGTCACTATGCCTAAGTGGGCTTGTACTACAGTTTTTGAGGTAGCACTTTTCATAGAGGATCTTCCACCCACTAGGCATCATCATACACATTCTACAAGTTCTGGACTTTTGTGTCAGGTAGTTTCTAAGGATCCACAGTCTTTTTCAAAGGCTCATGGGATACCGAGTGGGATGATGCGATGGAAGCTGAGTATTCTTCTTTGATGAAGAATCATACTTGGGATTTGGTATCTCTTCCTAAAGGAAGAAAGATGGTTAGGTGTAAGTGGGTATACCAAACCAAATATGTAGCTGATGGGTCCATTGACAAGTATAAGGCTTGTCTTGTTGTAAAGGGTTTTTCAAAAGTTGAAGGTATTGATTACTCTAAGAATTTTGCACCCATTGCCAAGATGGATTTTGTACACCTTGTACTTGCTATTGCTGCATCACAGGGGTGGCCCATATACCAGATGGACGTGAAGAGTGCCTTCTTACATGGAGATCTATAAGAGGAAATATATATGGAGCAAATTTGGCTAGATTTGTTCAGGATTCTTCTCTTGTTTGTAGGCTCTGAAGGTCTCTCTACGGTCTCAAACAAGCCCCTCGAGCTTGGTATGAGAAGATGGATTCTTTTCTTCTATCTCTTTGGTTTTGTTCTTTTCCATTACGATCATACAAAGTGTATCTTGACATGTCGGTGAGGATATTGTGATACTTTTCTTGTATGTTGATGATCTGTTACTTACTGGCAACTCTTCTTCCCACATTTAGAGTATTTAGAGGGCTCTTGGTACACAATTTGACATGATAGATCTTGGGCTATTGCATTATTTCCTTGGTTTGTAGATTTCTTAGACAGATTTAGGGATTCATTTGAGTCAACAAAAGTACACCCATGATATTCTTAGGCACTTTGATATGGCTGATTGCAAGCCAAGTCCATCTCCTTTTCAGTCTGGGGTTACTCTTATATCCACATGTACCACACCACTTTGTGATCCTACATTGTATAGGTAGTTGGTTGGGAGTCTAATGTACTTGACCCATACTCGCCCTGATATTTCATTTGCAGTAGGGCTTTTATCTCGGTTTGTACATTATCCTCATAGTAGTCATTGGCAGGCTACTAAAAGGATTTTGTGCTATTTACAAGGCACTTCCCACTTTGGCCTACACTACACTAGGGGTTCTACTCAGTTGGTTGGGTATATAAATTCAGATTAGGCAGGTTCTATTGATGACAGGCATTCTACTTATGGCTATCTTTTTGTCTTGGTTATTCTCCAGTTGCTTGGGCATGTAAAAAGCAATAGGCTATTGCACTTTCATCTTCAAAGGTAGAGTACAGGGGCAGCGATTCTGGTGATTCAGCCAGATTCTTTGGCTTCGCCGATTATTGTGATTTGGATTCCCACAAGATTCACCGACTGTACTTTGGTGTGACAACCAAATCATAATTCACATTTCTCGCAACCCTTGATTCTGCAAATGTGACCAAGCATATTGAGATACACATCCAATTCATTCGGCATCACATTCAGGATGGAGTTCTTTGCTTAGAGTACCTTCCAACTCAGCGCAGAGTTGCAGACATCTTTACGAAGCCTTTTGCATCACCTCACTACCTTGAGTTACGTGGAATGCTTGGGGTTTCAGAAGTTGTTCTTGGGGGGTGTTCATGAGAACATCTTCCTTCTTCTTCTTCTCTTTCCTTATAGCAGGATTCTTTCCTTCTTTTGGTTCGATATTTCTTCATGGATATATTGTACATGAGTACCTCATCAGGCCTAGTTTCTAGGACTCATATTGTGGACATGCCACTTCTATTTTGGCCCCTAGCTTCACTTGAGGGGGGGTGTTAGAGTAGGTATTTACCTTAGCTCATGTTCACCTAGGTACATTATTGTATTTATCCTCACCCACTTATGTGTGTGGATATTTCTTTTTATTTATTTAGATATTAGGAGATATTATCTAGTTGTTAGGTATAGTTCTTTCCTTGATCTATGGTATTGACTAGTTCTTTCCTAGATCTATGGTATTGACTAGATCCTTGATGTCTAATTCTCTCATAAATCTATGGACTTGACTAGTTTTTGATGACTAGTTCTTTCCATGATTTATGGCTTGATCTACGACCTTGACTAGTTCTTAGATTGTTATTCCTTGCTATATAAGCAAGGCCCATTTTCATTATATTTCATTGAGTTCCATAATAATATATGATATTGCTGCTCATTTGTTTGCAAATGTTTTGTGTAAAGTTATTATGGTGAATTGCTTTCATCTTATTGATCGTGGTGTTTGATTAGCATTTGTGTTCTTGGCTTGGTACGATTTGGTTATCATTCCTTTTACCTCCAAGTTCTTAGATTTCTCTTACATTTCCTCCTCTCGGAAATACCTTCCCAAGATTCATTTACCTAGGTTTTATCCATAGTAGATAGTAGAAAGAGAAATGTTCAATCTAGGATTGATATTTCTAAGTTTTATGCAGTGGTTACCCTTCTTTGCATTTCCCCTCCTCCTCCAAAGAAAGCAAATACCACCTCTCGTCTTGTTTTAGACTCTATAAGACAACAATTCCTAGAAATTGCTAGGCCAAAGGAGGATAAAAATGAAAAATATGTATCATTATCAGATCTTGAACTGATAAGAATATCATTGTGAGAATCAAATCAAGAGGTTGAAGTAACAAATATTAGAGAAATTGTATCTAAGTTTATTAAGAGAGATGAAAAGGGAAAGTAGACTCAAGAGTAGTTGGAGGAAAAATTACAAGTTCTTCCTAGTTTTATCAAGTATTTCCTCTCATCTAACAAAACTCCATTGGATCCAACTCCTCTATCTACACTTTCAACCGGTGTTGCTCTTTGCTAGTATCTATCTGAATGAAATCATAAAAATTCGCAAACATGCCAATTTTGGTAAACCATCGAGAGCGCGGGTTAGCACATTATTGTTTCAGGATTGAAATTTATCGATGAAAAGTGTAAAATATATGATAGTATCATTACATATAAGGGAAAAATCAATTTGGGATCGATAAAATTGAAAAAGAACTCAAACTTTGGGATGACATTATCCAAGAACTCCAAATCATGACTCTTGAAGATGAGAAAATCCTCCTTTCGGAGAAAAGTTTTGATGACTCTAAGACAAATTTATCTAGGACTTGGAATTTCAATATAGAGTGGAGGATAACATTTCTTGAAGAAACCAAGAATGAATTAGGCAATGTAGTTTAGAAAAGAGATTGGAAAGAAGATCTATTAAGGGATATTTTAATGCACTTATTAAGGAGAATATTTTCAAGGAAGAATTAGTCAAAAATAGAGGATGGAATAATTTTTATATATCAAGAATATCATCATAGAGGTAATAGAAAGACTTACTAAATATGGTGGAACAATGAAGGAAATGGATTCTTCTCTTGGTATTTGGTTGACTAATCTCTCGACACCATTGTAACCAAAGATACAAAAATATCAACTACACTCGACAAAGTTTTGGATGCATGTTTTAAAGCTCAACATCCTCAAATATTCCATTTATTTATTCCTTCTTCCACCAGTTGATAATGTCACTGGTTCTATTTTTTAATTGACTTTATTTCGAGAAGAAAAATTGTAATATAAATTCATTGAAAGTAAATATATTAATTATGTGTTTTAACACTTAATTAAGACAAGTAGTTAGTTTGGGTAGTTATCATATCCCCTTTTCCTATATAAGGATTCATTTTATTTGAAAAAGGGGTTTGGATATTGGTGCATTTAGATGTATGATACATAGATATTGAAACACAAAAGAAGAACCATCTTCTATCTCCATTCTTCTTCTTATCTTCCTTTCTTGTTCACATTTCAGTTGGCATGTTGTTTTCTTTATCTAGAATTTGAAGATTTCTATTCTTTGCATGGGTTAATATTTGATGAACTTTGATTCAATATGCATCTTATGTGCTATGAAATTTTCATTTATGAAAGGATGTATGTTCTTTAATTTCATTTCCATGTAAGAGTATGATAATATTTGTAGTCTTTTTTTTTTTGAAAGTGTGGTTATTAATCCCTCTCATTTGTTCATTTCTATAGTAATATTGTAGAAAAAGATAGATACAATGTGTCATTGATTGATAAGTTATCTATAAGCTGTGTGTCATTAATTTATTTGTCTTTCCATATTCTCTCTGATGTGTTTTTCTATCTTTCTAGTTCTTTATCTATCTTCTATATTAAAAATCATGGGGTTATTCATCCTCACCAATATCCTCATTAAAAATTAATTAGTCTGTAGATTTTTAAATAGTTTAGAGTCCAAATTTTTGAATTAATAAGGCAATCTCCCCATTAAAAAGGAGGTAATGATGTTCCAAAATTGTTGATTACTTCTCTAATGACAATATTTTCCAAGAAAAACCAGAAAATTCTCAAAATGGTCATGGTTGTTCATCCTCCACATGCCTCACTTTTATGAAAATTCATGAAAATAAAATCATGCTTGCGAAAGAGTGGACAGAGGAATTATGTCACAAGAAAAAGGAAATCTCACTTAGATCCCAATTTTGGTCTCATAATGCATTCTAGTTCCAAAGGAAATTTCACTCCACCCTATTAGAGGATTTGATCATAAGATCAATAGAATTACATTTAATCCATCTCTCCTAGCCTCACCCATCTCTGGATTGGAAGGTTTTAGAGTATTACATTTCATTAATCATAAATGTTCTCAAGATGACATAATCAAGGACATCATGATTTGGTTATGCGAGCAAGTTCTTTTAGGTTTCCATCATGGGAATGATTTTTAAGAAAGCATGAAAGTACCTCATGGGAGTTAAATATTTTTCCAAGAGAGGAAGGCATCCTTCATTATCTTAAGTGGTAAAATTTTCATCACCTCTCTTTTCAATGATTTCAAATGTGTTACAAAAGGTGCAACATTGAAGGGAGGTCTCTAAGGGGTAAAGATGTCAAAGGATTCATCTTTGTCATCATCGAAGTTGATCTTTATCAAGGTCAAAGAAACATTAATTTATTATTTAGAGCATATTTTCTCTTCTCTCTTAATTCCTTCTCCTTTCTCTCCCCATTTATAGCTCCTCATTGTATGTAATCATGAAATTATTTCCTATTTACTTAAGTGGAAGAAAATATTAGTAAAATGTATGATTACTCTCTCAAATTATAACAAGTACTTAATTTTCATCTTCTAAGGGTAATTTTGAAAAGTTGCAAGTTATGATACATGAATACTCATGTGTTGGTAGCTGAAAAGTTGCATTATAAAGATATAAATTGTGAGAGCCACCTCATTTCAAAGGATGGTTATTATTGTTTACTAGCTCCCATATTCTTTGTTAAAAATATTTATCAAATTCTTCTAATTGATTTTTATATGTTTACTCTCCATCTTAACTACACTCCATGAGCATGTAATTTTTGAATGTTATGCATTTAGAATTTGTGTTATTTGAATCATGTTCCTTATGCTTTGTGTTAATGGTGTCTTCTCATTGAAATCATGGATATATTTTGGTTTTAAGAAATAAACTCTATCATGTTATTTATTATGCAAAACCCTCTCACTATTATCTTTGCACCTCTCTCTCAAATTATTTCCTCCCTTGTAGTATCTACAATAATTTTTCCACAGTTGTAGGGAAGTAACCTTGTATGATTCCAAGTCAAAATTTGACTGTGATTATTAGAATAGTGTCTATAATTTCACTTTTATCAATAAATGGAGTTGTTCCATTCAAGTAGAGAGACTTAGTCCCATAATGTTGGTGATATATTTCTATTTTTATTATGTGAAAAATTATTTTACCAACATTTTTAGTGACTTCTCTTTGGGAGATATCTGAAATTAGAAAAAAATAATACATAATTAAACCCGTAAAAACTAATAAATTGAAATAAACCAAAAGTACCATACGAATGTTTATAAGACTTATTATAATCTTGTTGAAAATTTTACATTTTTCAAGCTTCATTCCTCTGTAATGCTCTAAAATAAGCTGGAAGAGATAAGGCACACTTTGGAGAATATTGTGTAGGCGTCATTGTTGATCTAACATTTGTAGGACAATTATAGCTTTATTTAAGACTTCCGCTCACTCAAATTGCAAGGAAAATATGTCAAGAGTATTTTCCTAAGTTTGATCCTACATTTCATCTTTAAAAACCTATTGAAGGGTAATATATTGCATCATTAAATCTCATTCCTCCAGAAGAATAACAATTTGAGGAAGAATTTGCAAAATAACAAAGAGAAGAGGAAGAAATTACAGGATAAGCACTTTTCCCATTGGCACCAAACACTGGTCTGTTGGCTTTGAATCCACCACTTCATGAACTTCCAAAAGGGAAATAAATAACTTTCTAAAATTATATGGAGATGGAAAAAATTACTAAATGATCATATCCATAGCTTGTGACATACTTGGGGTATAACATGAAGATGTTGTAGTATGGATATTCGTAGAAACATTAAAAGATATCACTGCGGAGTGGTGATACTCTTTTCCATCATGATTAATTTCTAATTAGGGTAATATCAAAAGAAAGTTTTGAGAAATATTTAATACTACATAAGATGTTCATGCCATCCTTTCTCAAAAAACTCAAATGAAGAAAGAATTGCAAGATTCCATGAGAGACTTCATGGAAAAAATTAATATTTTAATCAACAAGATTCTCACCATTTCCCAACTTAAAAAAATAATCTAAAAAGTTTCTTCATGAATTCCCAATTGATTTAAGTTAGATTATTTCTATGGAGAATTAAACCAAAATATTTAGAGAACGCTAAAGAAATTTCCATTGAAATGGAAGATGACATCATCTTTTCAAGAAATATAAAGAATAATTCAATGAAGGATACGGCCCAAAATTCCAAATATGAGAGAGTTGATTCATTATTGCAGAGGTTGGCTAATGACTTATAAATGTTGAAGAAGGAATTTTCTCAATGGGCATCCCACTAATACCGAGAATAGGAATCAAATTTTAGAATCACTTTGAGAAGGATAGCCTTAGAGGCCCCATAACTCAATGAAATATGTAGAAATAAACAAGGTGAAGAAGAATTTATTGATGCGGAACAAGAAAGGGTGGAAAATAATGTCCTAAAGATTCAAGAAGTGGAGGATGATGCAAAAATAATATTCCTTGAATATTTACAATGTGAAGAAGAAGAAGATGATGGTGCACCTATATTCTCAAGTGTAATGTTCACCCACTCAAAATATCAAAAGGAAGTTACTCCACTTTGTTATTCCAAAAAGAAGAAGATTGATGATCCTCTTCTTTGTGAATCAGTAAAATAAAATAATAGTGAGGATCTCCACTTTCACCTTCCATGGAGTCTACAAAGGAGAAGGTAGATATCGTGGAAATCAATAGGATATATGTTGTTCCAATTAAGTCTCCCAATGCCCCTCCTAATTCTAATTCCATTTATATAAAAGATAGTCCTCCAAAAGATTCTAGTGTTCCTACAAAATAAGCCCATGTTCCTCAAACATTTGCATCCATTTCTATATTTGTTTCAAATTCAAAGGTAGTACCTACTTCCCACCAAAAAAACCCATCATCCCAAAGATATATACCTTATCTACATCCACCTCCTTTGACATCATAAAACATGTAAATAAATATAAAGTTCAGATTTATGAATCTGAAATCTTGCGAACCCATCCGAACAATTTGATAAACTTGTCTATATATCAAAATATAGTAGTTCAAATCCTAATACTATGGTTCCTAGTTCCAAAGGACTACTACCAATTCCACCTACTCCTCCATCTTAGAATATTCTTGTTTTGAGTGCATCAAATAAAAATAAGATAGATCCATTCTATCTCTCCCTTTTCATTAAAGGATACTAACTGAATAACTACATAATAGACTTAAGAGCTTCTGATAATGTAATTCCCATAAAATTTCCCAATTCTCTCAAGATTACCTTGACATGGGCCAATGGATGTTGCTACTACATGGAGCCCAAGGATGCATATGTGGCTCTCGTGGATTTTCCAAATAAGAAAGTATTGTTGACTATTTTTGTAGCAGATATTTTGACATCATTGATTTTTCTTTGAGTATAACTTTCTGTCAAGAATTGGGAGGTAAAAGATAAATGAATTGGTCTTTTCAACCATTTTAGTTAAGGGAAAAATTTAAAAGTTGATTCTGGTAAGAAATATGAAATACACAGTACAAAATTTAGAAGATCCAAGAGCTAATATCTTGTACCAAGACAATGGGAATGGAAATCATTTCATAACATCCAAAGATGAGGTTGAAATTCCTATCTTGATAAGACCAAGATTTTATTTTTTCTTAGATATTGGTAATGATGAAGAGTGGAAAGATCTTGAATTGTAAGAAATTAGCTCAAAATTACCAAATGATGTAGGCTATGAGGAAGATGAAGTGATTCTTGATGAGTTCTAAACTAAAAAATCAACCAATGTATTTTTTCATGTATAAGAGGTGTTCTATTTCATTTCGAAAAGGGAATTTCTCTTAGTGATTAGTGTATTGGAAAAACAATTTTTTATCCTTTTATTGAGGATGTCATCGATGAAGAATAGGGGATAATTTGTGATTAGAATTTGAAAGATTTGAAATAATAATTTGTGCATGAAATGTTGATATTTTATGAAGAAACAAAAGATCCCTGGTTCATCCTTGAACTCTTTGATTTAGAAAAAATGAATTTAAGATAAATCCTAATTGCGGTGTCACGTATGATAAATAAATGCTAAAATACAGATTTTACATAAGAAATAAGCTAGTAAAATATGAAATCTTAAGTGTAAGAGAGGAAATGATGACTTAGCTGATTTGTGCTTGATTAAGGGAACCGATATATGGATGGAAAAATGATGAATATGAAAGGAAGACCATTGTAAATGCTTTTGATAAATTAAAGAATACAAGAATGAGCCAAGACATGGGCTCTGGGATAGGACAGGTCATCTAGGCACCAAGTGGCCTCTAATGGGCACTGTGATTGTGAAAATGGTCAAAACCTAATTTTTTAGTGTCGCACAAGTGTTTCGAGAGTTTCTATTTGTAGTTTTTATGTTTCTATTTGATAAAATTTTTACCTATAACTTGTAAGAAAATGTTCATCAGTAAAATCATCAAAATACATCAAATATCAAAAAGAAATATGCAATATGAGGAGTCGATTGACCTCGGATGTCACCTAATAGAGTGAACTTACATTTGAGTTTTGCACTACATATCGGACTCCATGTAGTTCTTGTAAGTGTGTGATAGAATCAAGATCTAGGAATCCCTTGTGTAAGTGCACGTGATAATGGGAGAGTAGCTAGATGTACAAATGTAAATAAATGCGTGGATGGAAAATGAATTTCCCCCCTTCGTATGAAGTGTATGCGATCCCTTATCCTTTGAATAAGTGGTAGGTGAATTCCTTTTATGCTCTTAGATGAATTTGGATGTAACCTTAAGTGATGATAATAGATGTTTAGAGATTGGTCCCTTATTTTGGTAACATAGATTTGTATTTATATAATTCCTTAGGTTGAATTTCATAATTGACAACTGAAATGATGACCCATAAAAATATGCCCAAAAATAAATGAGGCCCTAAAATAATGAGTAAGATAGAAATAGGTTAGAGGCACTTGGGAGCTGGCATCTTGGCTAGGCATTGGTGTCCAAAGTCATAAAATATATACATGTAAAATACAGGCTGGGTTGTAGAGTGTTAAAGACAAGAAAGAAGACAAGAAAAAACACAAAGAGGCCAAATATAGCTTGTCAATTACTCATTTTCTCACTTAGGAATCATATGAATGCAAGTATGATTTTGGACCTAGAAATGTACCCAAGTGTATTATTTTGTGTCTACATTTCCCACAACTTATGTTTTTGAGTGGATACTGATAACATAAAGTAGATAAGATATGCATACTGAAAACCATGTAGAATGTGATGGTGATAGCATGATCTGAACAAACAAGTGAAAACTTGAAGTTTTAAAAAATTAAGTGTGGAAGTTAATAAAGAGAAATTGAACCTAGATGTGGTACATATTGTGTTGTAACATGTTGTACTTGCTATCGTGATTGATGTGGGAATGCTTATTTTTGTGTATTAAGGACAAGAGGTGCAAAATAAGAGAGAAAGAGTAATCAAATTCATGTATTATGAAAACTTTATAAAAGCATGTAAAAATATGAAAATGAGTGTAAATGTGTGTAAAATTAGTAAATGGAAAGTGTTCACCTTATGAAAATGAGTTTAAAAGGATAGAAAATGTCCTAAAAATGATGTACAAGAGTGATTGTTTTGGGTGATCTCCTAAAAAGAACAAGTTTTTGGTGATAAGTGCGAGATTTTTAGGAGAAATCATGCCACATTAGAAGAGTGTTAGGGGGAGAGGTTAAGTGTTACTTTCCTTCCATGACCACTTCTGAATTTTAACACCATTATTGATGGCGTGATCCATATTATCTCGAGTAGTACCATATTTAGTTCCATATTTGAAAATGGAGATAGAATGCATTATAATTTCATGAGGAATTTGTCCACTGCTATCTGTGAAAATTGATGTGAACTATGCTAATATGATAAAATAGTTGTGTCTTCCCGCAAGACATAGGATCTTGGGAGAGGTCGAAGCACCCAGTGCTAATGTTTATATCAGAAGTGCTGGTGTTTATGGTGATTCAAGACCCAAGTCATATTCTTGGACATTTGTATATTTGTAGCTTGTGCTCTTGAGTTTTTCTTTCTGTGCATATATGAACTATAGCTCTAGAGCTACTATATGGGATGGGAAGGCATTATGAGTCATCATGATCTAATGTATGCCCCCTCATTTGGGGTGCATGTGACACTTATATGACCATGCGATTCAAAGGAGAGGACCTAAAACTGATATGAAGTGGAGGTCTTGTAGGGGGGCAGGGAATGTGTATGGTAGAAACCAAGGCACATGAAAAAAATATGGATAGAAACATGTGTTAGTGCAATCAAATATAATATGCAAGTAAAAGACAATGTAAAATCAAGAAAGCTGTGAAGAATACAAGATATACACTTACGAAAATATAGTTTTATACATTTGACATCACTCATAATGTCAAGAAAATCAGTGCCAAATCATCCAAAAGCATAAAAATAGTGATCAAACAAGACATGAAGGCATAGGTAAACCAAAATGAACCCAAAAAGTAAATAATAACATACGAACATGGAACCAAAACAATGTCAAATAAGTTGTAATAAACAATTATCCTGGCATATAGTTTGTATAAGGAAAATGCTACACATTAATTACCCATTAATATGTTAGAAAGATAAAAGTATGTAAAAGATGTATGTATAAGAGAAGTGTAACATAATGTGCTAGTAAGAATAGAAATAGTATATGATGAAATGATAATTTCTCCTAATGTGTGAGAGAGTAGATGCACCCAAGAGCCTCGGTGGGAGTGGTAATAGGTATAGTGCCAATCATCATTGTAATGTGAAAATACCAAGATATATTGGCATACCTAAGTATTTATTTAACATGGGAAACAAATTGTACATGTAAGTATAAGTAAGCAAGAGTTAGTTCAACCAAGATATGCTTCCCATATGTAGTGCATGAATGTGATGGAATGGTATGCCATGTGAGCGTGGAAACATTCCCCCAATGGATGTGGATGAGTATGAGATGAGGTTAATTTATCAAATACCCCTCAACATTTAAGAATGAATCATAAAATAAGAGTGAATCATCGAGAAATGGTTTGAAAATGTTCACTTAGAAAGATATAACATGAAGCATAGAGTGTGAAGAGTGAATGTGGTGAGGTTCGTTTCAGATTTAGACACTCAACATTCAAGTATGAACCATGTAACTAGACGCATCATAGGGTAATAATGATACAAAGTGTGCATCAAGATGTGTAAGTGTTTTGAGAAATATTAGGTGAGAAACATAGAGAGTTATAGTAGAAAGTATAAATAACTTATGATGCTAGGAGGGGTGGGAGAAAGAGTGATTCCCAAAGTGTGTGATGGAGATCTATCTATGGTTGAAAAGAAAGCATGTCATGTTGGTGAATGTGAAAATGTGTCGGAGTATCGATATTAGTGTTAGGAAGAGTAGATTTTCCAAAATAAGTTGTAGTATTGAGAACAGTGGAAATTGCTTTTTATGATAACAAGTATGTGAAATAGTATAAAATTCAAGAGGATATGTGGTCGAATAAAAGGAGTGTAAATATTGATTTTGGTATTTGTGAATTGTTATTTTGTTATTACATATAATGTAGAGTAACTAATACATTATTGTATGGGTGTAGGTGATGCCTATTGGTCAATGATTGTGGATTGATCGATATACATGTTAATACAAAATGTGTTGCTAGATATGCTCGTGGGAGGTCACATGATAGAGTTAGTGGATGCTCATTTATTGTCAGGTGAGAATTCCCATTTTTTTGAGCCAATGGCTATAGCGGTGGCCATGTGTAGTGTCTAGTTTTTTATTGAGTGAGCATGATGAGGCTCATGTGGAGAAGGAGCGAGATATACAAGTTGTAGGAGGAGGAGCCCTAGCTTAGGATATTTTTGCTGAGTATGTGGAGTTAGAAGGCTGATTCATAGAGAAAACAACTGAGATTACTTTACTATGGAGTTAGCTAGATAGATATAGAGGTTGAGACCATTGGCATAGATTGAGTGGTAAGATTTGAGTTCTAGAGATCCCACTATTGTATATAGTGATAGTGAGGATGATTTACAAGTAATGAATTTAAGATAAATCCTAATTGTAGAATCACATATGATAAATAAATTATAAATTACATATTTGACACAAGTAATAAGCTAATAAAATATGAAACCCTAAATGTAAGAGAGAGGAAAGGATGACTTAGTTGATTTGGACTTGAACAAATTCGGGAATTGATTTAGTTTTCTTCCACTTTGGAAAACTTATGAAAAAGAAAGGAAGGACATCCCGAAAAAATTCTTCAAATAAATTATATACTATAGGAATGATCCAAGACATGGGTCTCTTTTTTGGAATGTTAGAACTAGAGCTTTCTTCTTTCTTACCTTCTCTAGGGACCAGTACCCATGACTATGAAAATGGTGAACCTAATTTTATAGTGTGACACAAGTGTCATCGATAGTCCTTCAACTAATTTTTGGTCATCGTATGTCACCTCCTTGATAAAAAAATGTACAAAAATCAGTAACCTACATATAAATTATCAATTTGGTAAGTGCAACAATCATTGAGGCTCCAAAAAGTGGATACAAATGCGAAAATAATAATAATGCATATACGTTTTGTTTGGCAATTCATGAATCTAAAATACATATGCATTATAACGCTATTAAAATCACATTAATTTCAACTATAAAAATTAAATCCCTTCCTCATTCCTATTTCCTCAAGAATGCGAATTCTATAGAAAAACCTTTAGTCATAGTCCATGTTTAATCATTTAGCTCCCAAGATCCATTGCTGATCCTTTGGGAATAAAATTGCCACAAATGTTGGATTGAGGTGGAATTAAAATAATGACACCACGAAGAAGAGGTAGTGAAAATTAATTTCTTTGAATTGGAAGGAAATTTGGTAATTATATTGTAGATTTTAATTAAATACAATTTTTATTATTATTTAAATCAAGTATGCCCAGATTCCATCTTAACCACAACAAAACCCTGCAAATCCTATTAACCCTCTAGCCCTCCTACTGATTGTTGAACATCCCTTAGGTAGTTAGGAGGATTTAACAATCCATATAGTGGAAAGGAAGATTGAAATTGAGGAATCAATAAAAAAATGAGGGATTCACATTCTATAAAATACAACCGCGCCTCACTTGCAAACACATTGGAGGCATTATTGGCTTAGGTTAATGTGGAAATGAGTCAAATTGATCATTAGACATCTTATAGAGTGAATTTTATGGGAATATTATTGTTATCGAATCATGTTCGACACTATACAGTGGATGTTGATCGATTTCTAGTTTGATCACTCTAAGCATCCGAGTGTGATTGGATAACATGGGTACTATCTCCAGTTGTGGGACTTGTGTAAAATTACTTGAGATAGACCTGAGTTTAAAAGGATAGAAAAGTCCTAAAAATGAGCAAGAGTGATTGTTCTTGCTCCTAAACTAGTTTTTGGTGACAATCTACTCTAATGTTAGGGGAGAGAAATTAACTATTCTAATCTATATTTCAGTAGGACCATATTTAGAGAGAGAGAATGCATAAAATGAAAGCCTACACTAAAGCGGTGATACAATATGATAAAGGAGGATGGGAGAGTAGTCTCCAAATGTGTGAAATACGGAAGAGGCAAAGTGCACACTAGAAGAGGTGATGACAAGTTCTCCACAATCTAGCAAAATGCATTCTGTGTAATATTTCAAGCACACACAATGATAATGAATTCCTCAAGAACATAATAAATAGACACAATATACTTGTAGAAAAGATTAAAAGGCAAAAAATGATAGAAACATGTGTTAGTGCGATCAAATATAATATGCAAGGGAAGATGTATCACAGGCGGTATTTTATTGCTTCATGATATGCATTTCAATCTATTACAAGATAAGGGCACGGATCACCATGCATAAAAAGGAGTCCACTACAAGGGCTGCGTAAATAATAACATACGGCTTCTAAAGCAATTTTGAAACAATTAGAGCTTTGTTACCCAAAAACTCTCCCCTTTACAGATAAAAAATAGTCCAACACTCCAATTTATAGAAAAATGAGAAGGAAAGAGAAGGAAAATGGAAATCGATTGGGAGTGGTAAATATGTCCTTCAACCACCAAGATATAGAGGCATTAAATTGAGTGGAATGGGTATACATTACTTGTAAAAGGCTCCCCATAGATGTCCCATGTGCTGCGATGGAATGGTATGCCAGAGAAGGAATGATGACCATGCCTCTTAATTGCACTCCATTTAAGACTACATAAAATAAAACGAGAAATGTTTGAATCCGGCCACGTTTTCTTAAAAATATCGATCAATTTCTGATCAAATCCAGAATTTCTTGATTAGAGTGCATCGGGCTGGAACCACGATTCCAATGGTACCAATTTTGCGTGATTTCGTTGAGAAATGCAAAAGTTATGATTCCCCAAAGTGTGATGGAGCTCTTTTGGGCTGGTCATGTCGTGCGTTTTGTCGGAGTATCGATATTAGTGTTAGGAAAGAACATTCACCAAGCCGGAGCCGAACACGTTTCCTTAATTTAAATATATCTACCCTCATTAAAAATAAGAAATTTGGTTTGAATTGGCGTATAAGAGAGCGTCGTGTCGTTCGGAAAGTCCAATTTTATCAAAATCGAGCTCGAGTCATGAAAGTTATGGCCGTTTGAAGTTTCCGGACCAAACGTTGACTTTTCCTCCTGTGACACGTGGCAACTTCTGATTGGTCCTCGGCTGATTCGGCTCCTTCACGTACTTCGCCTCCATTTGTCCCGGATGTCCCATTTGATTAGTAGAGAAAACAACTGAGATTACTCATATTTAGCGGATTCGAGGTTGAGACCCATTTTCCTTGAGTTCGTCCCAAATGCCTCTTTGACCGCTTGATGTGCTCATTTTCGGCCGGTTGGCGATTAAATTATTTATTCCTCTTGGCCGCTTTATTTTGAAACCCTTGTAAGTGACTTGGTTTGAACGGCCGGTTCGGCCGAAAACTTTGAAAAAGAAAGGAAGGCATAAAAAATCCATCTGATCCCTCTTGTCCCATTTGCCTTTGGTGAACCTGTTTTATATTGACACAAGGTCGGATCAAATTTTTGGTTGTATGCATCTTTGTCCCAAACGTAACCGAGCAACACTTAGCCAATTTTTTCTCCTTCGGCTCCGGATCGGCTAATTTGCACTAGCCGCGTACTTTTAGCCCGAATTGTCCCAAATGCAATTTGTACACATTAATTTCAACTATAAAAAATTGATTTCCCCGAACCGTTAGAAAACCTCAGTTCATAGTCCTTCTTTGTCCCAAACGTCCGGAGGTGACCTTGAAGCAGGACTTGGCCAATTTTCACGATTTTTTCTGGATCAACCTATTTGCCTTCTTAACCCCTTTTTGCATTTTTAACTTACTCTCTTCCTCTTGGACGGGGAGTTTAGACATCCAAATAAGATTGAAATTGGGACCCTGAGAAACATGACTTTTACCCTGAATCAATATAATTGCTTGTTAATATGTTATCAAAATTACCTTGGGGTGAATTTAGGATAACAATTATGCCAATACATTATCATATGTAGATGGAAAGAATTTTTTTACCAAAGACCTTATATGTGCATTATTCATGGACCCTAGAACTAATTTTCCTATTTCGTTGTCATGGAAATGGTTTCCAATCCATTGGTGCAATAATTATATGATAAAGATATTTTTTTGGGTCAATGGTGGATGCTATTTAACATTCCACCTTGGAATAACAATGAGGCTCCACTATACTTTTTGAGGAAAATCTATTGTGAGTTTATCCTCAACGAGATCCCAAACTATTTTGACAACTGCGAGTTTTAAGGCAAGGGAAAATACCTACACATCTGCTAGAATAGGTGCGCAACGTGCACCTATTTATCATGGTAGATTCCTAAAAAAATCCCCCTCATCGTGAGATTGTCCTTACAACAATGAAGGAGACAATAGAGATTGATACACTTTAGACACTTCATGTGTTCTCTAATACCCATGTCAAATATACGAGGGATATTTCTGATATTGATGTTGGTGGAGGTAGAAAAATTATTCATCTAGGTAGAAGTATCATGAGGCCACATCTTTTCAGGTCTTACGCTAGCATATGCTTGGGACCCGATGATGATGATACTTTCATGCAAATTGGTGTTGATGGAGTTTTTGTTGGTGGTACACATGAAAATGTGGCTATGTTTAGATATTTTTGAGTGATACATTTCGTTTTTATACATCAACAAAGTTAAAATATTGTCATTACAAATACATGTACTTAGTTGGCATAAATGTTTAGATCCGCACTCAAAATATTTATTGTTAATATAGTTCTAGAAACTAATTTTGATGTTTTATTTTGTAATCTTATGTGTATATAGGGTTTAAACCCTTCCATTTTTACATTGAGGCACAAACTCCTCGAGATCATTGTTTGTACACCTTCATTCCTAATCCAAGTAGCTCCCATTGACTCATTTGAGCATGAGTTAATGATTCAACACGACGAGAGATTTTGGTAAGTCTGTGTACATGTAAAAAGTTTCATTAATATGGTATTATACATGTTGAAAACTTATACATTAAGTTTTGATAAAAAAATTTTTTGCATTTACGGGTTCAACTACAATTGAGTTTTGAGCATAAGAATATGTGTTGTTAGGCCATGGAGGATCCAAAGTCATCTCATAGATATCTATCTATGTCTAAGGGAGGGAATTCTTCAAGAAAGGAAAAGAGAGGAATATATTTTCATGAATAGGACACACGCACACACACACACACACACCCACCCACCCACACATGGCTTATGACATTTATCCTGTAAGCCTATGTGATTGACATTATATGCACACATTCGACATTGTATGTATGCCTATATGGCATTGACTTGATATTATATGACCTATTCACATTTTTATATTTATTGTGCACATTAATACTATTTGGAAATCGATATTTTTATGAGACCTTACATTTCTGATATTATAATTATATCCAAACTAATATGATGTGCACTTGACAATATAAGACATTATGGATATTTTTTCATTTATTGGTGTTGTATACTAGCATTTTTGATGTATAATATGCATGAAACTTTGGAAATCAATATTTATATAACATGTATAAAGAGTTATCTAATTTGAGTAATTATTCGTTCAATTTATCAATGTGTATATGTTTAGAGAACCTTTTCTAAACCTAGGTTCAAATTTTCAATTCAAATTAAATAAGATATATTATTGAATTTTTATAAATTGTTGGTGGTTTCATTAGAGTGGTTTCCTAAATAAGATATATTATTAAATATTTATAAATTGTTTGTGGTTTCATTAGAGTTTTTTCATAATAATAATGATGAAACTTATCCATATTAATTATTTATGTGATTTTGATTTTTACAACACTTACTCTTCTATTTACTTACTTGTGCTTATGTTTTCTTCTATCATAAACCTAATGCCTTCTTCAATTCTCCTTAGTCTTATCCCCTATTTTAACACCTCATATAATCATTATGACCATCACTAATTTGATTCATAAGTCTGTAAACACCATTGTCGTTCATCTTGCCAAAACTCTAAACTATGTCCCTTAAGACAATGTATCTTGCAACATGAATGATGCAATGATCTAAGGATTTCTAGAAAGTATTAAAAGATTCATTGGTTCAATTTTTCCATCCCTAATTTTCTCACAAAATCTCATACTCTAACCCCTTCTACAACTCCTTAGAGCCCACCTTTTCACTTTTTTCTCTTGAAGCAATAACTAACCTTGTGTCACTTTGTAATGTGTAGGATATATCCAATTATATGAGGTTCCCAAGGAAACAACTATCATATTAGAGCATCCATTAATCCTATTATACTTTTCTAGAAGTTTCAATGCTTAGCTCAATAAATAAAGCTTAGGTTCTTTGTAAAATGACTTCTCAAACTAGGTTTAGAACTGTGCATACAATCCTCTAAGGGACTAGTAAGAAATATAACTCTCCCAAAATTGAAACTAAAACATATTATTTAAATAGTTGAGGGACATCTTCAATATTGTTCCTTCCAAATATTATGAAATAATTCCTTTATTTCATGCTTCAAGACTACAAACCCTCCTAAAGCGACTATGGTTCCTTTGTGGATCCCAAGAGGCAATGTTTGGCTATCAAATGGTTGGTTTTTAGTTCCAAGACCTAAAAAATGATTTTTATGATCTTCCACTCCTTGAAGCATATCTTACCAAAAATTTTGTACAGCAAAATCAATGACTTCAATCAACAATCCTCTACTCGCTAATATGTTGATTTAGGGTATTTAGAAACCCTTGGTTCTACAGTGGTGGATAGTTTTCAATTCTTACTTTGTAAATGCTTCAATTACATTGGAATCACCTAACATGCAACTCTTCCTCAATACATTTACACACTCCACTTGCCTCAATGATAATAAATATTCAACTTAGAACACACAATATAATCATGCACACAGTTTGCATTTATCACTTGATCATTAAACCATGCAACAAGAGTTATCCAAAAGGGTAATACATCATCATTCCATAGTTATATCACTTAATGTCACTCTAATGAAATAATATTAAAATAAAACCTATTTATGGTATTGCACAAAAATCTATTCATGTTGCATTGCATGTTAACATAGAGAACAAATTAGCTTACACACAAAGTTTATTCATCTCTTTCAATCAAAATTAATATAGAGCATATTTAGGAAAATTAAAATTTATCACCAAGAGTGAGAGAGAAAGAAAGAGAAAAAAAGATAGAGAGAGATAGATAGATAACGAGATGGGGAGAGAGAGAAAAAGTGAGATAACAAGTGATGAGAATCAAAGTAAACATTAGCTTTTACTCAAACTCTAATGCAAGGTTATTGATGCAATATTTTACAAAATGAATCTCATGGCACCAAATGGACTCTACACATGCATCAAGGTGGTTTGGTAAATGCTTGGGGAGGATTAATTTCTATGCTCAATAATCTCAGTGCTTTTGGCCTACGTTGGTCAGATGTAGTCCCTTAGGAGCCATGAGAGAAAAAAAGGCTATAAGTTCCCTGGGTGATTTCTTAGTCTCGGTGGCACCTTGAATGGTTTCGTATGTTCCTACATCTCTGCATTGGTACCATCTATTAAATAATATTGATCCGAAAATAATCAGATTATTACCACCGATCTCGGACCCTTGTAGCTTAGGCTTTAATTATTTCTTTGACAATTTTCTCCTTTTAAGTAATCAATTTAAAAAATGCAAGACAATAATGACAATTGCACACGCATTGATTACGGAGTTTAGAAATTTCCTACGTCTCTCGGGTTCGTGGTCGAACCGTTCCACTAGTCAAAACTTGTAAGTTACAATAGTACTTTCACAAGAAAACCTAATGGAAACTATTTAAACTTGCTTAGAAGAATAACCAGACCTTCGGACGAAAAGGGTGAAAAATAGCACCGACTTCCACCTTCCTGGCATATAATCTCCTTTGGCTTCGATCAGCCTTCCCCACGCTATCAATGCGACGCTAGCACTCCGGTCAACAATCTAGGATTTGCAAGTAATTGGTGTGGTCGCTATGGGCCGACTAGGTAGTTTGAATAACTCCTAGCCACAAATATTTAATTTATTATTGCCTAACAAATAATAGGTCAATAATAATAAAAAATAATAATGCCTAAATAATTTAGGTCTTCACACAACAACAATTTCTCATTTGCCTTCCAAGCTCTGAGCTTGTCTTTGTATTTTATGTGTCCCGTCAATAAGCATAACAAATTATAAGCTTGGGATCTGTGTGTCCATTACAATGAACTAGGTACCCTATTTATACAATTTTAGGGCCCTCAAAATATGCATTCCATATAATCCTTAGGCTAAAAATACCATAGCCCGTAGCATAGAAATTGGGATAAAATTTCCAAATTGACGGATTGCATAGGAAATGGGATTAATACCCATTTTAGCTGATTTGCATTTTTTAATGGGATAAAATCCCAAATGAGCGGCTAAGGAGAAGTGGGCAGCATTGTTTAGTTAAGTGGGATATCCCACATTTGGCACCATTAAATTTGGGTAGGGTTTTATTAACCCTTACCCACTCCATCCTTCACGTGGAAACATCCACGCATGGCTTTAAGCCCAACAACCGCTTCACCACCTTGATCACCACGCATACCATTAAACATGCTCCCTTCCACGTGCTTAGCATAGCATTTGGCATGTTGGCGGTTTATACTAATGTATAAACATTAATATATATATGTGGCATTTGGAAAGTGGACTTACCAAGATAATATAATTTCAACCCATACAATGTGGTATAGAAATAATTAACTCGGTAAATAGCATATATTCCACTTGTCATCTCCCGATAGGCAAATCGAGTGAATTCGACGAGTGGCGGCAAGCCACGTGGTTGCTTGTGGACCTACCATGTTGGCGATAATACCATAGTCCACATTATGGCGGGCTCCCCTCCGTAATAAAAGTTGAGCCTCTTGTTTCATGCACCATTTTTACGCTCATCGAAGACCGGTGATCGAAAACCAACAAAAAACTCCCCTTTTCCTTTTCGCCACATGTCGTAGTGCCATTGGTCCAATATTGACTAGTTGACTAGAGTTCTTTCTGTTGGTGAACTTTGACCATACATATCTAGAGCTCCCAATGTCCATTTGTCACGTTCTCATAGTCGTTGGAATGCTCTCGAGATGATCTTCTACACTGAAACCATTTAGGGGTGTTTAGGGAGCTTTAAAAAATGATCCCCTGATCACACCTCCCCACTAAGAAAAGCTTTTTGTCCTAAAAATATTCCATACTTGTCCTAAATCTTGAAAAACTCGCTCCGATCCTGGGACACGTGGGTTATGGGCCCACGATGCTTTTGCTGTGCTACTTTGATATCCGAAGAAGACATCCATGCCTCCGCTTTATGGTGCTAAGTTTCTGAATGAAACCTCAACACTCCTTCTATGTGGTGCTAAGCTTCTTGATATCTGACAACAAGGATCTTCTTTGACTCTATAACATAGCTCCTGGCTTCGAGTTGATTCCACAGAATCCAAACTGGTTTGAAGGAACTCCATGTTACGTAGAGCTTTGATTGATCTGATGTCGGTGATGGACAATGCCTTGTCCCTTTACAGACCTCAATGCCTCCGAAGGACAATGCTAAGCCTCTTTCAAGACCTCGAGCCTCCGATGCATGATGCTAAGTCTCATTCTGAGACCTCAACACCTTCGATACATGATGCTAAGCCTCTTTCAAGACCTTGAGCCTCCGATGCACGTTTGATGCGATAAGTCTTTGTACACCTCAACACCTCACGATGCCTGATGCTAAGCCTCTTTCAATACCTCGAGCCTCCAATGCATGATGCTAAGTCTTTTGATCAACTACCATTCGTATGTGTGGTTGCAATGCCTTGACATCGAATGACGTCCCGAGCTGATCCTTTTAGAGCTCCTCTTTGTTGACACACTAATATTAGGTACCACTCTGCTACATGGTCATAATGCCTCTACATAGAATTAAGTTCGACCGGCGTCAATGCCAATAGTGATTCGATTACCATTCATTTGCACGGTCACAATGCCTCTACACGAGAATGAAGTTCGAGCTGATCTTTTGAGAACTCTACTATCTACGTAAATGGCAGATCAATCTCCAAGATTTATATGATTTATTTCTATATCAAGCTGTACAGTACTCACAAGCTGATTAGGAGATATGTTTGGAGCATTAGTCAAAATTTTTAAGTAAGAAAATCCACCGAGTATTGTAAACCTTTCTCTCAAGAATTTCCTCACAAATCTGATCTCCAAACTTAATACTTCTGCATACGATTCATCAATCTGAATTATGTAATATATAATTAAAAAGTTGTTGACTTACCCATTTTAAAGGAATTTCACTTTCGGGTATTACCTAGTCTGGGTTGAATTGTCAATTGGTGGTTGAGCGAGAAACTACCGTTGCCTTCGCATGATAGGCCTCCATTCCATCTTTGGCTTTCCATTACTCTGATGGCAAGATGGATGCAGTTTCCAGCAATTTTCCACCCGATGCCCATTCCTCTGGCAATGAGCACAAAAATTCCTCTTAATCTCCTTCTTCTAGGATGAGGAACTCTTTCTACCATTTCTCGACTCTGCATGACGAGATTGGTCTTTCTAATTTGCCTTGTTCCTGATGAACGGCATCAACTTCTTCATCAGTGTCCTTCTCTTCCATCATCTGGCCACTGAATGATTATGTAATCCACAAAAAGTACATGGAAAAGAATTCCATATCTTCTGAAAATCATAACCATACTTCTTAAGCTGAAAAAGTGGATCAGAAGTTTTACTGTGCTTATGATTATGGTAAGAAATTGGAGGTGGAATCTCATTACCTCTTCACTAATTTCTCTTACCACATCTTGCCTATGATGACGAAGCACAACTTTCCTGCTTAGAATCTTCTTACAGGACTAGTGGGGTATTCACTTTGCTTTGAAAGCTTGTCTCCCGTCAGCGTTCTTGGAGCATTCTCCAATTTCCATTCCCACACTAGGATAACCCAAACCTGTAAAATGAGGATGATCCTCGACCTGTATTGGGTTAGCAATACCTTGGCCATTTTTCCCAAGGCCTCTTCCATCAAATCCCATTTTATCTAGTAATTTGGATCCAATGCCTCTAGTATGCTTTTCAAACAAACCAAAGACTTCATTACCTAAATCCAAACTGAATGGGAGGAAGAAGAAGATTCCAGTGGTGAACAACTTACAGTGCAATCATCTGCCATGGCCTCTGCATCTGAAGTTGAAGGTATTTCCTTCCTCTGATCACCACACTGCAACCTTTCCAAGAGCTCATCCTTGGTTTGCAGTTCTGATTTCAAACGAGCATTCTCCTCTTCCAAGGAGGAATACATGGATCATAGGAGAGAGTTCTCTTCCTGGATCTGGTGATTATAAGCTTCAATCTCCTCGAGCTTTTCCTGTTTAGACATCTTGCCCATAGTGCACTTGTACCTTGTTCACACAAACTGAACCAACTGCACTAATCTTGAAGCAATCACTTTGTTAATCAGATTTACTGAAAAACAAATATGGAGCTAAACCAGCTCTGATACCAAACTTGATCCGAAAATAATCAGATTATTACTACCTGATCTCGGACCCTTGTAGGCTTTAATTATTTGCTGACAATTTGCTCCTTTTAAGTAATCAATTTAAAATAATGCAAGACAATAATGACAATTGCACACAGATTGATTACGGAGTTCGGCAATTGCCTATGTCTCTGGGTTCGTGGTCAAACCGTTCCACTAGTCAAAACTTGTAAGTTACAATAGTACTTTCACAAGAAAACCTAATAGAAAATATTTAAACTTGCTTAGAAGAATAACCAGACCTTCGGACGACAAGGGTGAAAAATAGCATCTGACTTCCACCTTCCGGCGCATAATCTCCTTTGGCTTTGATCGGCCTTCCCGATGCTATCAATGCAACACTAGCACTCCGTTCGACAATCTAGGATTTACAAGTAATTGGTGTGGCGCTATCGGCCAACTAGGTAGTTTGAATAACTCCTAACCACAAATATTTAATTTATTATTGCCTAACAAATAATAGGTCAATAATAATAATGCTAAATAATTTAGGTCTTCACACAACAACAATTTCTCATTCGCCTTCCAAGCTCGAGCTTGTCTTCGTATTTTGTGTGTCCCAGTCGATAAGCTTAACAAATTATAAGCTTGGGATCGTGTGTCCACTACAATGAACTAGGTACCCTATTTATACAATTTTAGGGCCCTCAAAATATGCATTCCATATAATCCTTAGGATAAAAATACCATAGCCCGTAGCATAGAAATTGAGATAAACTTTCCAAATTGATGAATTGCATAGGAAATGGGATTAATACCCATTTTAGCCGATTTGCATTTTTTAATGGGATAAAATCCCAAATGAGCGGCTAAGGAGAAGTGGGCGGCATTGTTTAGTTGAGTGGGATATCCCACATTTGGTGCCATTAAATTTGGGTAGGGTTTTATTAACCCTTACCCACTTCATCCTTCACGTGGAAACATCCACGCATGGCTTTAAGCCCAACGGCCGCTTCACCACCTTGATCACCACGCATACCATTAAACATGCTCCCTTCCACATGCTTAGCATAGCATTTGGCATGTTGGTATGTATACTAATGTATAAACATTAATATATATATATATATATATGTGGCATTTGGAAAGTGGACTTACCAAGATAATATAATTTCAACCCATACAATGTGGCATAGAAATAATTAACTCGGTAAATAGCATATATTCCACTTGTCGTCTCCCGATAGGCAAATCGAGTGAATTTGACGAGTGGTGGCAAGCCACGTGGTGGCTTGTGGACCCACCACGTTGGCAATAATACCATAGTCCACACGGCGGCCAGGGCTCCCCTCCGTAATAAAAGTTGAGCCTCTTGTTCCCGTGCACCATTTTTACGCTCGTCGAAGACCAGTGATTGAAAACCAACAAAAAACTCCCTTTTGCCTTTTCGCCACGTGTCGTAGTGCCATTGGTCCAATATTGACCAGTTGACTAGAGTTGACTTTCTGTTGACTGAACTTTGACCAGACATATCTAGAGCTCCCGATGTCCATTTTGTCGCGTTCTCCCAATCGAAGTGGAAAGCTCTTGAGATGATCTTCTACACTAAAACCATTTAGGGATGTTTAGGGAACTTTAAAAATGATCCCCTAATCAAATATCTTGGTTTTCCCCATATCAATTTTGTCTTCTTGTGGTCCTATTGTTTGTAACTATGTTGAATAATTCGGTGATAGTCGGTGTATAGTTATCCGATGCAATATTTTGCAAATGAAAACTTGTGCACCAAAATAGACTACAAACATGCATTCGAGTGAATTGGTAAATGCTTGGGAGGATTTGTTTAGGTCCCCAAATCATCCAGTGCTTCGAGATACGTCAATCGGACGTAGTTCCTTAAGGTCCTAGAGAGAAAAGAAGGCTATATGTTCCCGGTGATTTCTCGGTCTACATGGCACCTTAAAAGATCTCATCTAATCCAACACCTCTACATTGTTACCCTATACAAAATCCTATCTCAATTTTCCCTAGATCAATTTTCTCTTCTCATGGTACTATTATTTGTAACTACGTCAAATAGTTTAGTGATGTCATTATAAGGCTTTCCATTGCTATGTTGTGCAAACAGAAGATTGTGGCATAAAATGGATGACACAAATGCATTGGGATGGTCGGTAAATTGTTAGGAAGGATTCCTTTGGGTTCCCTATGGTGTCAGTGCTCCCGAGCTACTTCATTCGGGTGTAGTCCCTTAAGAGCCATGAGAAGAAAAAATGGTATAAGCTCCTGGGTGATTTCTCGGTCTCGTGGCACCTTGATATGTCTCATATAATCATAGACCTCGATGTTGGTACCCTCTATGAAATCTTGTCTCGGTTTACTCCATCTAAATTCAGCCCTTTCGTGGTCCTATTATTTGTAAAAGTGCCAAATAGTCAAGTTTGAGTCATGTATAATTTTGTCCATTGCTATATTTTTAAAACAAAAGCTCATAGAACCAAAAAAATCTATGAAAACATGTTAGGGTGACCTAGTAAATGGTTGAGAAGGATTTTTTTAGTTTCATATGGTGTTAGTGCTTTTGGGTTACTTCGTCTGGGTGTAGTCCTTAAGATCCCTAAGAGAAAAAATGATATAAGTTTTCCACGTGATTTATTTGTCATCATGGCACCTTGATAGGTCTCATCTGATCCTACATCTCCATGTTTTTACCCTCTATGAAATCATTTCTCAATTTACTCCATCTCAATTCAGTCCTCTAGCTCTCCTATTATTTGTAAAAGTGTTGAATAGTCCAGTTTGAGTCAATGTAAGGCTTTCCGTTGCTATATTTTACAAAAAAGCTCATGGCACCAAACCTAATATGCACACACATCGGTATGACCTAGTAAATGGTTAGGAAGTTTTCATTTCAGTTTCCTATGGTGTGAGTGGTTGTGGGCTACATCATTCGAGCAACGTCCCTTGAGATTTTAGAGAGAAAGAATGGTAAAAAATCATGAAGTGGTTTCTTATTCGCCATGGTACCTTGAAAGATCTCGTATGATCCTACACTCTACATTTTTACCCTCTACAAAATCCTATCTTAGTTCACTTCATCTCAATTAGGTCATGGTGTGGTCTTATTGTTTGCAAAAGTTCGAATAGTCTAGTTTGAGTTAGTGTAGGGATATCCATTGCTATATTTTTAAAATTGAAGCTCATGGCTCTAAAATGACTAGGAACATATGTCGGGGCATCCTATTTAATAATTGGGGAGGATTCATTTTGATTCCCTACGGTGTCGATTCTACTAGGCTACTTTGTGCGGGCGTAGTCCACGAAGAGCCACGAGAGTAAAAATTGTATAAATTCTCCAGGTGATTTCTCATTGAGCTTGGTACCTTGAAAGATATCATCTAATACTACACCTCTATGTTAGATCCCTCTAAGATATCCTTTCTCAGTTTACTCCATCTCAATACGGTCGTCTCGTTATCCTATTGTTTGTAAAAGTGCCGAATAGTCTAGTTTGAGTTAGTGTAAAGTTGTCTATTGCCATATTATTCAAATGGAATCTCGTGGCACTGAAATGACTACTTAAACATGTCAAGGTGGCATAGTAAATACTTGGGAGGTTTCATTTTAGTGTCAAACGATCACGTGGCTTTCAAGCTACTTCATCCGAACATAGTCCCTTAAGAGCTCTGAGAGAAAAAAGTGGTATAAGTTTGTTGCGTGATTTCTCACTTACCATTGCACATTAAAAGGTATCTTCTAATCCTACATCTCTATGTTGTTACCCTATAAGAAATCCCATCTAAGATCTCTCCATCTCAATTCGATCCTCTCATATCATATTATTTGCAAAAGTGTTGAATAGTCCAGTTTAAGTTAGTGTAAGGCTATCCATTGCTATATTTTTCAAACAGAATCTCATGGATCCAAACTGACTACACACATGTGTTGGGGTGGTATATTTAATTCTTAGGGATCTTTATTTTGGTTCCCCTGTGATGTCGGAGCATCCATGATACTTTTTTGGGCTAGTCCTTAAGATACCGGGAGAAAAATATTGTATAAGTTCGTCGGGTGATTTATCGGACACCATGGCATCTTGAAAGGTCTCATATAATCCTACACCTCTACATTGGTACCATCTTAATTCGGCGTCTCGTGTTCGTCTAGTTTGAAAAAATGCTAAATAGTTTAGTTTGAGTCAACGTAAGGATGTCAATTGCTATATTTTGTAAATAGAATTTTGCAGCACAAAATGACTATGCACATGCATCAAGTGGCATGGAAAATTCTTATGGAGGAATCATTTTTTCCAATGATCTGGTGCTTCCAGGACTACTTCGTCCAGAGCGTAGTTCCTTAATATCCTTGAGAGAAAAAAATGGTATAAGTTCGCTGGTAATTTCTCAGTCACCATGGCACCTTATAAGGTATCATCTCGATCCTACACCTCCATGTTGGTACCCTCTATAAAACCCTATCTCAGATTTCTACTTCTCAATTCGGTCCTCTCATTATACTATTGTTTTCAAAAATGCCAAATAGTCCAGTTTGATTAAGTGTAAGGCTTTCTATATTTTTTGAACGAAAGCTTGTGGCACTAAGTCGACTATGCAAACATGTTGGGGGATACAGTAAACACGTTGGGGTGCCCAAAATCCTTGATGTGAAAAAAGTAATAGGAAACATGGTATGAAGAGTTGGTTCATAAAATATAGGTTATGAAATGAAAATTGTAAGATATTTTTCATACAATATAAGTGGTGAATTGATAATTTATTTTTATTGTTCCTTTCTAATATTTAATTTCCCTTAGCTTCTCTTACTTTGAGAAAAAAAATTCTCTACTAACAGTGCTGACCACCTTACACTAACCTACGTAGAAATGTTAATAAGAAATTAAATAGAATTTTAAAATCTACAAAATTTAAACTAAATAATTGAAGTAATGTTCAAATTACATTCATGTAGATGTATATCTAATCCTAAGTGAACATACCTTTGGAAATTTAATCCAATGAACCACAAGGATAAACTCAACTCTTTACAATAGCAATAATTGCTTTATGATCTAATTCATGAACCTTGCATGATTCTTATTTGATGGTCTACCTTAATATTTGATCAATTGAATATATTTTGCAAGAACCAAATGTGAATAGTGAAGTATCTTTCTATGTACTTCATAGTCTTCAAATAACCAAGTATTTGATTTTTTTATAGGATATCATCGAAGCTTAGTTCAAGTGACTACCACTAACCTAGTGGGATACTCAAGCTCTTCACCATCAATGAATGTGGAATTCAATTTTCCTCTCTACACAACAAGAAAATAATTAGTTTTTCCCCTCTTCATTAAATTTTGTTGCAATAACTGTAAAAATGTGCCCTACATCACAAAGTAAAACTCAAGTCAAATTTAAAATACATCAAGAGTTGATCATTTAATAATTTATAAATTTATAACATGACATACATATGTAAGTTGTAATGCTCATGGAAGTTGATATGTGTCGAGTGGAATTAGAGGTCTACAAGTACATTCATTCACCCACTGTTGTGCCTCACATTCATTTCACACAACTTATATTCATGATATACAAAAATATGCCATGCACCTAATATAAATAGTGCAATAACTTGCATTTGAACTACTGGATGAGTGCATATCACTTGATCTTGTAGCTATCATACAATCTTCATAGCTTGCAAAATGTTGTTCCTCTATGAACAAGAAATATCTATGAACTATTGAACTAACTTGAGATTCATGGCCCATGTTCTTCACACGTCAATCAAAAATGCATTATTCACCTATAAATTTAGCACCATATTTAAAATTTAACTCTTTTGTTATAATGTCTCTTTTCACACATGCTCTTCCACCATCATGCTCTCCTTTCCCATGTCCTACCTTAGTAAAAATATAGATATGTTATACACTTTTTCTATGTGCATCATTCTTAGCCAATAAAACATTCGTGCATTCTTGAATTGTGATGTGCGGTTTATGACTAAATGTAATGTTGATTGTAAACAATGTTACTCTTGTTAAATTTCACATAAAACAACTAGAAACACCCTTCCACATATTATCTAGAATGTGTCTAATCATAACTAATATAGAATTAATACTCTCTTAATATTTTTTTATCTTTCTTAGTACTTTTCAAAGAGTGCATGAATGTTATATGTATGAAAATAACAAATTGAATCGAGTTATAGTATTATAACTGAACCTCCATTTGTGGCTACAATGAGTAATGTTCTATAAAGTCAACTACTGAAACAATAGTACCAAGTGGGAATGTATCCTTTCTTAACCTATATTGTTCATCCAACCATTGAGCTCTATGTGTGTGCCTTGCATACTCATCAACAATTTCCTCTCTGAATTTGACTAGATATTCGATACAAGTAATTGTTATATAAGAAGGTCACACCTTGTAAACTCTTTTCTATATTTTGATTGATATGCTACATATTTAATTTTTTTTAAACCAACTAATTCATTTCCTATTGAATGTGTACTCTCCTCATGGATTTAAATTTTTAATTTTGGAAAGCCACCACATACGTTGCACATTCCATTCAAACATGGTTTGTTATAAAAAAATTGTCCAGTTGATCTTTCACTAAATATCATAAGAATAAATTCCCTTGCATATTTTGGTGGGACATTTAATCCACACTCCTGCAACATGATGTCACTATGAAAAGCACAAGTAACAAGTGGTATGTGAGTGATTGATTTTCGCATGAAAGGGTTTGTTCATTTTAAAAAATATTTTACTAATGTTAATTTATATATTTTCATTATTAAACTTAGAGAACAACTATGTTTAATTCATATCCAATAAATGTTTTGCACACGATTCACGATTACAATAACGTATTATTTTTTTGTATCTCTTCTATTCGGTGACACCCTTGTGTTCTCATTCCAAAACTTTACAAGTAATTCTTTTAAAATATCAAATGTATCCTTGTCTTTTAGTGGGAGTCTACTAGAGAATTCCCAATAGTCGAGTGTTATAGCTTGACCCAAGACTTTTGCATCTCCCTATTAGTTTCATTAGTTTTTTTTTTTTTCACTTCAAATATCTAATTATTTTTCTAATCAAGAGTTTATTAACTATTTTATAACTAACTATAAAATTAGTTAGTGCACTGACGTGTAACATTACTATCTTTGGTTTGTCTGTTGACATCTACATTTTAGTATGCTTTATGTATATTTTCAACAATTGATGCATTTCGATCATTAACATTAGATGTTCTTAACCCTAGGGTCTTTAATGTAGGTCACATCTTAATTAACTTCATCAACATAACAAACAATTGACATCTTTGTGTATCATTTAAATTCTCAAATTAATTATCCCAAATTCCCTAGTTTTTCTTCTCACATTTCTTTCGGACATTTTGTTAGGCATTATTTTTATATTTTTTTCATTAATTTAAATTAAATGAATGGGTTTTATATGCAAAATGGAAGGAGGTGTTCATAGAGGTAAAGATTCATTAGCAAGATTACTTTCTTCATTTATTATTTCCATGCAAATTTCATGATTAACATTTGGACTCTCGGGTAAAGGTTCAACATTTGGATTCACTGGTAAAGGTTCAAAATTTGGATTCATATCAATTTTTATCCATACCAAAATTATCATTCATTTCATTATCGTATTCATTGTAAAATAATTATTCTTTACATTTTCATTATGTATTTCATCCTCATTTTCTAAAACATTAGATACTTCCGATATAGTAGATGTACCTTTCCCTTGACAATTTTTTTGCATCCACTTCATTTTCTTTATTCTAATCTCTATCAATTTCTCTGGTGTCTTGTTCTTGACCTTGTTCATATCCTTGCATTTTTTTATCGTCCATGATTATAAAAATATAGATAGCGGGGTAGGAGAAAATATCAACTATTCAAAATTAATGCTAAAATGTACGGGAATGTGCAGGAAGCGAGACAAAAAGGGATAGAAATCCCGTGAAAGAGATGAAAAAGAGGCGTTGGATGGGCATGCATTCTATAGAAAGTATAATGTGTACGTGTTTTTATATCCAGTGTGGATCCCCAAGCATGAGGCATGGACCTACAAAAATTACAAAAAAGTGTTTTTGCATAAAAATGGTAAAATAACTATTCGGCCGAGTTAAAGCACAATAAAATGTCCCACTTTTTGGTATGTTTTGTAACTTTATAAACATGAATTTTTAGTTTCATTGATTTTCTAAAGGTGATAGCCACAAAATTGTACACCGTGATGAAATTCCACAAACTAACAAAATGTTGTGTTTAGAGTGTATAATACATCTATATTTAAAAAAAAAATTGCAAAAAATATGGCCTCTTTATTAATTTTATTCATACATTGTTTCTTAAGTTATAAAAGAGGAGCGAATGGCCCCGGTGGTATTTTTAAATGAAATATTATTTTTCACCATGAAATTTTAGATATATGTTCAAGATTTGAATTTTAAGGTCCTCTCAATTTTTGTATATATATATATGTATGTATGTATGTATGTATGTATGTATGTATGTATGTATGTATGCATGCATGCATGCATGCATGTATATACATATATAAAGAAATTTTCAAATAAATGGCATACATATGTCTATACCAATAACTTTTAAGAATTATATATAAATTGATTTTTTTTTCACAGGTAAGAAGAAGACTTCAACGAATAGTAATTTTTTTCAATTTTTTTGATAGATTTTACTATTTTTCAAATTGGGTTGATTGTGTACTATTGATTGTCCTAAAATACCATATGTTAGCAACAAATAAATGGTAAAACATATTTTTAAAAAATAAAATTATATTTTTAGAAAGCTAATAAATTTTGTAATTTGTATTAAAATTTTATAATTTTACTAATTCGTTAACCCTAATTACGTAGCACCTAAGTGGAAAATTTTGGCATAAAATCATCGTCCAAATTAACTTGGCGCTAAAATGTGCCACATAAGGGGATTTGTGTGAAGGGAGTTTCACGAGAAGGGGGTTTGTCGAAGGGGGTTTGCGTGAACTTCCCTTCACCTGAACCCCCTAAACCCAAAATCTGTTGCCCACAACTATATAAATATCTATATAGAACTCTGTGCCACCAAAATTATTTGAATCCAAATGGGTTTGCACAAAGGGGGTTTTCACAAACCCTCTTTCATGTGAACCCCTTTTTTTTTTTGGCCTACGTGGCGGTTCGGGCGAGGGGTTCATGTGAATGGGGTGTTCACGGGAACACCCCTAATTTCTGATCCCGCCCAACCTCTTACTCACATTTTTGAGACATGAAATGGGACATAGAATTGTGATTTTATCGACTATATACTTATAAATTAAGTAACTCTCAACATGATGAAATCATATTAGATACCTAATCGTATTCTATCACTAGTTTTAACTCATAACTTACCCACATCTACATTACTTATCTAAATATAGGATAAAAGTTCCTTTGATCGATGATCAATCGAGGATAAGGCTATAAGTTAGAATAGTTCAAATCCCTTTTCAAAGTCAATAGAGGTCAAGTATAAATTTAGTTTGGCCATGGGCCATTTAGATGAGTACACTAAAGCTAGAGGTTGATAAAAGTTATCAACGTACAAATGACTAGTATTAATTCTAAGAACATTTGTAAACCAAGTTGGTTTTCCATAACCCAAACAAAGCAGAATTGACAATGAAGGGTTTGATAGCGATTCTGCAAAGGCAAGGAATGCGACTCCAAATAAGGCATATAACTCATATTAACTTGCAAACAACTTAAAACCCATGTGTATAACAAGAGGAAAAATTTAAACCCGGTTTGACTATCGAAGAGTGAATTCAATGAAAGATTAAGTTGAGATACCATTAAGGAAATTGATTAAATCAGGTAGACCCATTCGGACACTGAGCCATAACTAATAACCATGCACTCGATGGAAGTCAAATTGGCTTGATAACTAAAGTCAAACAATAGGTAGGTTAATCACAACGATAACCAAAGACACTCACAACTTGGTCAAGTTAATGAATACTATAAAATAGTTAACCAAACCGATTTCGTATTGCTAACAACACCAAATTCAATGTCTAATATTTATCATATAAAACATACATTAAACCCTATGAAGGATAAAACATAGCGTTCACTAATACAATCGATTTGCTAACACATATCAGTGACCCAACTTGCGTGCTAACACATATGGTTCGCTAACACGTGGGTTTGATAATACAACTTGTTCACTAACACGTGGGTTGAATAATTTTTTTTTTTCACTAATACATCTATTTTCTATCCATAGAACAAGATACAATGCCTCAACATAACACATTAAGGTATTCGTTTATGTAAACACAACCCAATATTTCCATAAATTGAACTAGAACCTTGTATTCATACACACAATCCATAAGCAATAATAATGAAATACAATGATATCAAGGAGAAAGATTGCATGATACACACAGATAATCAAATTTGGAGAAAATATTTAAAACCTAGAACCATAAAATCATATTTTAAGTAAGAGAAAAATTCCTTTGATGAAGGAATTAAAAAGCGAGCATCTTGTTTTAAAGAGTTAGAGCCTATCATGCTAGGTAGAGCTCCTTCATATTTCTCTCCAAGATCCACGATTTCTTCTCATAGTTTTCACGAAAAACACCAAATAATTATCGAAATTGCTTCCACTTTAAACCCTTCCTTCTCCATTCTTCCAGTTTAATAGCCATTGTAATTAATTTTTCCACTATTTCCTCCACCATGCAATGTTGAGGATTCAATGCTAATTCAACAATAGACAATGAGTTTGAAAACTACAACACCAACATGAACAAATCAAGAGCTCGAGTGTCCAAATGAAAAATTAAAACCAAATCCTTTGTTTTCTCTAAAAATGATCGTTGTATTTCCCTAAAGGTGGTTTTGGGTTTAATCAATGTCATAAATTCCATTTGACAAGACTTTTATTTACCCCCTCAAATCCGATCGACCGAATACATTCCAAATTCACTTAATGATCAAATAATAGTCATCTAGCCTTAACTAGACCTTTAGCAACAAAATTTAAGCATGCATCACAAAATTTAACCCGATCTCCTGCCAAAAGGAGGTGGTGATCCATTTAATATAACATTTAAATTTCCAAGTATGAGTATGGGATGGCACTCAACCCGCTTAACCATTCTACTAACCCCTTTCATAAATGCTAACCACAACTAGGTCTTTATGGTTAGCTCAAAGGATCCCTTAGATAGGTTAGGATCTAATTAAATAAACATTGATATATATCAACCTTAGGTTAGGTTGTCCACAAATAATTAATTGTCCATAGGGTTAAATTAGGCCCCATTTAAACTTTAAACATAACCATTAGCATAATTTAGTTTAGGATTACTAAAAACACAATGAAAATAGCTAAGATCTTACTATAAATCATATCCATTTAAGACGTTAAGCAATTTATAAGACAACTAGACCTTCTAAGGAAAAGTAGGCCTTCATCACATTAGTACAACCAAACAATTAGAGTAGGTTTACCGTCAACATGATATGGAATTAAAATTACAATCCAAACATCACTAAGAAGTCAAGTAATATTTTAATCTTAAATTCATAATCGTATATCGATTTAACAAAATACCTCGGGTTAGTGAAATTGATCCAAGGTGTTATCCTAAATCTATTATCGATACCAATGTCTTGGAAGTAGTAGTTATATAGATCATTGAAAATATTACCCCTATTACCTGATTACTAAATTTCTCTAGAACTTTATTTACACTTACCACCAGCTAACACCACTAAGTTCATTCAGAAATTAGTTAAATAAGTACTTTATGATGTAATAACATAAGTAAAAATACTTCCCTAAAGAATGAAAAGTATATAAGATCTATAAGCAATTGATGTCATTCCAACAAACATCATAAAATAGTCCAACAATGCACAACAACTCAAAAGACAATCACATGTTAATGCTTTCCAACCAATCATATAGAGTCAAGTAAAGATATCAAAACAACGTAGGCATTACATCCATGAATCAATTTAATGGATGTAACATCCATTAAACATCTAGTTTTTCCATAAAGTCTAAAATATGACATAATTTTTTCATCTCAACACTCGGAATTATAAAATAATGTCAAGTATAACATAAATTGAATAATATAAGTTTTTACAACTGAAAAGATAAAGAAACATTTATTTTATTTCTTCTAGATTCTATCAGGTTGTACTTTATTATTATGAATATTTGTTAAGTGAAATCTATGAGTTTCTAGAATTTTGATAGGTTCAACCATTACAATTCTCATATCTTGAATGTGCAAGGCATTCCAATTAAGTACATGTGTTATATGTTGAACATACGTCTTAAGTAATGAAATATGAAAAACATAATGCATCTTGGAAAATGGGGAGGACATGGTAAATGATATGCTACGGACTTATGATTTCCATAATTTCAAATGGTCCAACATATGTTGGAGACAACTTGATAGCCTTGCCAAATGTTATTGAACTATTTTTGGGACTGAACCTCATGAAAAACTTGTCTCTAAGTTCAAAATTTTTGTTTAGTCATTTCAAATTTGCATAGTTATTCTTCCTAGCATCATCTTCCTTCAATCGCTCAGGAATGAGATTCGCTTTCTTTTCCATTTCTATTAACATTTAAGGGCCCACTAACACTCTATCTGTTGTACTATCCCAACTTATGTGAGTAGTATACCTTTTTCCATATAATTATATAAAAGGATTCAATTTAAATTAAACATGATAGATGTTATTGTACACAAACTCAACCAATTGTAGGTATTTTTCCCATTTGTACTACTCTGATCTATACAATACATCGTAAGAATATCCTCATAACTTGGTTGACTCATTAAGTTTTCCATATGTTTTCAAGTAGTAGAATCAAATGAAATTTAGTTTCATTTGCAAATATGAATTCAAGGTTTTCCATAATCTAGATGTCATCCTTTGATCCCCATATGAAATTATTAACTCGAACTCTGCGCATAAAGTAAGGATTTCATGAATAAATGATATTGTAAGAATGGGTGAATCATCTTTCAAATTTCCTAATACGAAATGAGCTAATTTTGTTAATTTTGCAATGACAACAAGAATAATGCCATTTTTATTCTTTGAAATATTGTTTTTTTACATCAAAAACATTTTAGTCATGAAATTCCTTCATAACTTTTATCCTTAAGTCATTTACCAAAGGTACATAAACCCTACCTTCATATTTCAAGATTTCTTCATTGTCGATTTGAGTTCTACATACCTTTTATCATTCTAATCTTCTTCTAATGCAGCCTTAACATGTTGATAATATGAATATGTTATATGTTATTTTACCTCATCCTTGAAGTGAGTCCTAAGGGCCACAATCACGGAAACATGATTTCAATGACTTAGTGCATCTTCCACTCTTTTTTTCCTTTTATGTAACTTATATCAAAATCATACCATGATGAGAATTCAAGAAACCTACGTCATCTTGCATTTAAGTTGAGTTGTGTGAAAATATAATTAAGCCCCAAGTTCTCTAATTTTTAAGATCAAAAGGATTTCCCAATAGGTAATGCATGTAAACTTGAATTGTGTGCACTTTGTGGAAATAAGCTATAGATTGTGGCGAGTATAAATTAGCTCATGTATCTTTAATTTTTGCACTCGTATGTAATCATATGGTAATTTTGAAGAAGAATTCCACCCAAACCTTCACCAAAGTCATCTATTACCATGATGAAGCTTCCATTGGGCTCTGTAACCTTTGAAATAGGTGTTGTGGTTAATTTATCTTTTGAAAACATTAATGAATTCTCATATTTTTTAGATTAAATAAATTTCTTCTCTTTTTTTCTACGGTGAAGTTATTGGAGAAATGACTCTAGAAAATTATTTTAAAAATTTTCTATAGTACCAGCCCACTCCATGAAGATTTTAACTTCATAAACTTTCCTTGGAGCTAGCCATTCTATTATAGCCTTGATTTTTATGGATCTATAGATATTCCTTCTTTTTTATGATATGACTGGGGTATTACATCTCATTTTGATAGAAGGAACACTTAGAAAATTTTCCATACAATTTCCTTTTTCTAAGTATGTCCAACACTATTCTCAAGTGCTCATTATGCTCTTCATTGTTTTTGGAATAGATCGGAATGTCATAAAAGAAAACCAAAACATATTTGTATAACTATTTTTGGATAAGGTTAGTCATTAAGATCATGAATGTAGTAGGTGCATTCATGAGTCCAAATGGTAAAAGAATGAACTCATAGTGGCCATATTTTGTCATCTTTAATTATCATCTAATGGTAACTTGATTTTTATCAATTTTGGAATATCTTGATGTATTATGCATCTGATCAAAGAGATCATATATCCTTGGAAAAGGATATCTATTATTTATCATGGCCATGTTAGGCATACGAGTCAATCATACATTGTGCCATATTTCTTTTTAACAAAAATTACCGAGTGCTCGCTAAGGACACACGCTCGGTCTAATAAATATTTTGGATATCAAATCATTCACATGTACCTTAAGTTCCAATATTTTTTTGGTCATTCTATAAGGAATATTAGAAATAGGCTTCGTTCCAAGTTTGATATCTACAGTGAAATCAAATTCATGTCTTGGAGGGAGTCCATGTAACTCCTATGGAAAGACATCACTATAATCTTGTAATAGCGGGTAATTTGTCAAATAATTATTACATTTTTCATTGAAATATGATATTTTTATTTCTAAAGCATGCAACCTTTATTCTTATCCTTTTAATGTTCATTGCAAAAATATACCTTATTTCTATGTTTCTATTTATGCCGTGAATGATTACTGCTATTTTCAATAGTTCATCCAACGATCTGATTTGTTTTTCATAACAATTTACATCTATAATGATATCGTACAAACCTAAAGGAGTTACGTAAAGTTCTATTGCTGTTGTAAAATTTGGTAGCTCTAATATTGTGTAGAAAAGAAATTTATTTACTGTGTGGACATCATTGTTCCCATATTGCACAATCCATGATTTCTTCATATAACTAACTTTTATTTTTAATTTTTCAGCTAACTTATTTGAAATAAAGCATGCGGTGGCACCGAGTATCAAAAATAATAATATTCAAGTAATATGTATAACTTACATAATACATCTACATACATGTCTTGATTTTTAGCTTGCCTATTTATTACCACAACATGAATTTTATGCTACTCATTTTTATATTTATTTCTTTGAGGACAATTGTTTTTGTAGTGATCACCACCACACTTAAAACATCCTCCTATTGGTCATTTCCTTTCTATTTTTTTCATTAACTACTTGTGTTGTATTGACCATTTTCTTATGGTTTACAACAAGATTTTCTGATATATTCATCTTCCCATTTTCGACTTTATCACCCACCTTTTCCCACCAATTATTCTTTGTTGCTAGTGGTGATGGTGAGCTAAAATTATTTTTCCTTTTCATGTCACATTGAGAAAATATAACATGCAACTTATTCTTTTGTGAGATGTCCTTTTCAAATACTTCCTCCATGGTAGGACAATTTGCATCCAATTACCCTCCTATGACATGATTAATTCCCATGATAATTTTACTAATGTGGAAGTTCTCATCATTTTAGTCTTGGGAACATATTTCAACAATTTTGTAAACTTTTCCCGAGTACTAAGCTACAATCAACTTGCCCTATACTAAGGTCTAAAATTTAGACATATTTTGGTCATAATATATACGTGGCAACCAACGTTGTCTAAAATATAACTTGAAATGATCTTAGGTGATGTTATCTAGATGAACCCCGGTTCTACATTCCAATAAACCGTCGCATTAAGAGGAAGCATTTTTGAGAGATGATATGCACCTAAAACTAACTTAGTTTCCTTAAAAAAGTTCTTCATGGTAAAATAATTGTCCATCTCATTGAGCCAATTCTCAGCTCCATCACCTAGAGTTGTACCATCAAATTTTTGGGGAATGATATGCGTAATATTGTCTAACTATTCTACTACCAAACATGCCCTTTTATTATCACCTTGGTTCAGGTCTTAGGTGTTAGGATCGAAATAAAAGGTTGACTATTCGCAACATTGCCCCTTGTCCTAACCATTTTGTTCTATTAGACAAGAATAAAACTTAGTGTTAGCGTAAGGACCTATTGTGTCTAATAACTATATTAAACTTCAACTCTGATACCAAAATGTAACACCCAATGTTATAACAACTCAAAATTAAGGCATTGTTTAATTTAAAGAAAACTCGTTAATCCCCATTACATACCTTCAATAATTTTATATGAAAGAAATAATAATCCAACAAGTAATCTAATTTACAATCCATTTGATAACATCATAACCATGTGTAGCTGTAAAGGTCAATTAGATCTACCTAATCCCCTTTATCACCACTTTTTATCGAGTGTGTAAAACTTGTATGTAGTTGGTTAACCTATTGATTCAAGTAAGAGAACTGATGTAGCTCCATGTGTCTACTTGAAAATTAGTTAACCGAGTCAAACCGAGAATCTCACACCATTGTTGTAGAACTCGGTGAACCGACAATGTTTTCATCTAGTACACTACCTAGGACAAATATTTCAAGATATGCTTTGCACGCTTAGTTTTGTGACCACACATAAGACAAATGAAACTTGTCCCATCATCACATAGTCATCTAGATCAAATCTTGTTAGGTAAGTCATTTTAGTTTACGTATTAAGAAGGCCTAACATTTAAGTCTCACCTCTCAAATTGAGTGTACGCTAACAATCCCAACTTAGGACCCCAATGAAAAATATAATGATTAATTAATCACTCTCATCATGAATTAATTATTACCCTTCCCATAGTTGTCCTAAGATGGTACGGTTAGAGTAGAAACAACCTAAATTACGAGACTTAGAGTCCATGCTTACTTAATACACAATTCCAATTACAATGTAGATGTTGTCTTTTAGAGATTAAGTCAAGTTATATGTTTATCGACAAGTCATTAGTAACTTACTAGTTACTATCATTCGAAGTTTCCAAAATCAAATTGTTTCTTGACAATTGTTGTTGTTAGGATTAGGTTTAGTTTAACCATTTCATTAATATTAGATAACAATCCAATCCTGATTAGATAATGTCGTAAATCCACCTTATCATTAACTATCGTTAAGTACCTATTTGAAAAGAGACATTCTTTTTAAGAATTTGAACAAGTTTTAATATCAACAAAATTCAGAAATGTTTCAATCACATTTCATATTAATAGCTTATTAAAGGTATTGTACTTTTGTACTTAGACATCATTATGTCATTAAACAAGTAGTTATCGTAAAGGTACAACTAGTCATCCATGAACTATTTAAGTTGTACTAAATAATGATTCAATTATTTAATTAATCTCTTTACGATCGAGTTTAAGAAATGTAATTATTTCACAACTCTATTTTATTATCCCAACAACGTTAATCATTTATCTCATTTAATTAAACATTAAATTGATGATGTCTTTGATATAATTGTAATAATTGTCATTTGATACTTAAGATTAATTATTTTCATAAGGTATAACTATTTTATTATTAAGGATAAAGGTTTTTACTAGGACCCTACCAAGGAACAAAAGGCATAGCGCCAAGATAAAACAATTAGGACTAATATAAAACTAATAGAAATAAACAAACCAGCTACAAAAACTGAACAAAACTAAGGACATTTCTCTAATTTTAGTGTAGACTTCCTATGGAAAATAAGATTCCAAAATCTTCGTAATATGGTACCTTGACATCCTTAAGTAGTCTTTATACTCGGTGCCTACCAAAACACTAAGGATTTTCAGCGAATCAGGGTCAATGGGAATGGGGGCCAACCAACAGTCATACTTTACGAGCGGTATGGGTACGTTAAGAGAGGTAGAGTGACCATCATTGGGCTTACAGAGTGGTTTGTGAACATTCAAAGAAGGCGTAGAAAGGAAAAATTGTAAAAGGACTTCCTCATATTGAGGCCAAGAAAGAGGACGGTCAAAGCTCTCCAAAATCATGGAAGTTTTAACCTCCATAAAGACGTGAAGCATTGACAAAGCTAGAGTCCTCCATCTACACAGAATAATTCTCTAACTGTGGAAGCTTCGAAAAAGAACTAGTTAATCCCCCTCCATTTTAAAAAAATGTTCCACCACAACAAGGCCGCATACAGCCTATGCTCCATCCATAATCATGTCCATCTAGTATTGATGGGTGACATCAAACGTCACCACAAAGGCTCCCACCCAACATTTAAAAATTCCAATATGCACCGACGATCTCATCACCATCTCTGAACCTATCACACACAAACCATCTCCACGAGTCTATGGAATAGAGGGGCAGTGACGAGTATCCCCAAAAGTGGAAAACTCACTTACACCTCAAGCTACCAAACTAAGGGATTCATTCGGTTCCGAGATAAGCTCAAAGCTCCCACAGAAGGAGGCAATGAGAAAAATACTTGAGGATATTCATTTTTGTCTAGTTCCTTGCAGTAGAGAAAACCCGAGCTATGTCCTATGTGTAATCAATTGCAAAAAATATGTTAGATTCCTCATAAACAAGTTGTTGAATCCATACACCATTTTTGTTAGAATCCTGAAAGAGGCAAGGACAAGACTAAGACTAGAAACTAGCATGAACTATTCTAGTATAAGCTCTTGTTGTAGTTTCTATTATCAAGGGAATCCCAAATCCCTTATAATTCCAAAGATCACATCACGCTCCCAAAACTCCAAAAGTAAAACAAGTTGTACACACCTATAATCTTCTTATGCATACCATTTCTTCCAATTATTTCAATTAACAACACTTCGCTAATTAACTATTCGGCGCTCCATTCTCGGATGCCCATTCATGACACCTTCTTAGTCATAATCTTCCTATAATCCTTTTAATCTAGATAACGTACCCTTTTATTAGCTAAAATCCTCCTTCAAGTATACTATTCCCATTCAAATCTCCTTCTAAACCACTACGCTAGCTTCCTAGATTATCAATCCATTTCATTGGATTGAGTATTCCTCTTACAACTCTCTCAAACTCCTAATTCCTCACTAATCTGGATCATTTGGGATAAACCTAGATTGACTAGCCTAAGGCATGTTTAACATCTACTAAACCATAAAGTACTTTTGGCTTATCCATTTGTCCCACATGAACTAGAATTAATCCATTCTTGGAAATAAAAAAACTATAAATACCCCACTACCCCTACACCATTTCTAAGAAAACTTCCTCCTTTATAACATAAACTATAGTATTTTGTTTAGGATTAAGAGTTGTATTCATTGTTTATTGAGCTACTTGGTTTTATATTGCATCTTTCATTCAAGCTTTGAGTCATAGGAAGAACACTAAAATGGTATTGTAGCCATACTAGTGGGATTTGATTCTAAAATACCTTGAGAATCAAACAATCACAACTGATTGCTAGGATCTTTAATAGGTCTATTTTCATAGCTTTTGAAGAGTAGAGAATATTTAGACATGCTAGGTTTTCTTGTTTATTTCAAGTTAATGCATGCAAAGTAATGGTTTCTTACTTATCTCTTATCATGGTGGTCCATTGACTTTTTGTTTAAAGCTTTGGGGCTTCTTAAGTGTTCCATCTCATTTCATAGATTTTGTAGCTTTTCATTGTTCACATTTATCACACTCGATGGGACTTACTCCATAGTCCTTTAGAAGTCATTTAAAAGATTTTCATTTCCATTTATAACCATTTTCATGCTTTTAGGGTTAAATAGCTTGTTTTCTAATAGATTTCTAACTTTAAGTGGGCTAAATATCCCTTTTGCATGAATATTTAATGGGTTGGTGTTAAAAATTGGTTTTAATGGTGAAAAAATAACCTATTTCTAGTTTTGGATTTTTCATTTCGTGATTTTTGTGGTTTTCTAGGGGCATTCACAAGAGTCTCGAACCAATGCGCACCCGTCATCCTAGGTGCACACTCATCTATCTTCCCGCTTACCCATTTGCTTGTAGTTTTAGTGTCATCCATTTTACAAATGGGCACACACACGTTCTAAACCATACACACTCGCTTCTCGGGACGTGCGGGTGTTATTTGACCACTATGTTAGCTTCATATCTTACCCGCATATGCACCGACCTTTTGGGATGTGCTCTTGCTAAAATCCACGTGCACATGTTATTATGCCCATGTAAGTGAAAAGACACACTTTCCTTTCCTATAGCCACATGCATATTTCACTCGGGCCATGTATTCATCGCTAAGTATGAGCACATGTCATTCAAGGCGCATAGGTGTCACTGTCAAAAGTTAAAATTTTGTCGCAAGTTGTAGAATCAAATTTTTGATTTTTCTCACAATTTACAGGTTTCTAACACTATTTCATAGGTTTTTGATCTTTTTTAGCCTAACTTAGTTAAGTTTTTACATTTTTCATTTATTGAGGTCTTTTGAAATGCTTATGCTCTTCCCTCACAACATCTAGGTGATCTTTGGAGTAAAAAATGTATCAAAACCTTCTCTTTTCTTTCCAAACACTTCAATTTAAGTTTTATAAAGGATTAACTTTCAAAGTTGGCTAAAAGGAGTTTATTTTTCAAATTACTTAAGTATTTTCCATTTCTTGCCACATTTGAGTGGGATAGCTTGTTTTGTATGCTCTTTCCTTGCGTCTTATGATGATCTAGGAAATCAAAAGCAACATCTTATCTCCTTTATATGATTTTATTGGAAAATTACTAATCTTTGTGTGTAGGACCAAAATCGCGTGTTAAAGAATCAAAGGATAAAACAAAGGCTAACTCATTTCTTGTAGGTTTCCAAATGGTGTGCTATAGAAAACCACATTAAGTCTAAAAGATAAATAACACACCATATTCAACACACTTGATTTGTAGGTTTGGATAAGGGTAAGCCCCATCCACTTTACACTAGGATAAACCCTCTTTGACATAAGCCTTAAGCTACAACAAAAGAGCTACTCCTAGGAACCCCAAAGTAATCCTTTCTTTGAGTAACCTCATGGAAAAAATGGGAAGCACTCTTTGCTTACCCACTTGAATAGTGAAACCCTTGTGATAAAGCTTCATATTACCCGTAGAGGACCCATTTAGTAATTTGATTGTGGGGTAATGGTACACCTCCCTAGGAGAAATCCTATAAGTCCGTACCTCCTTTAGGTGACCATTTGTGAGTGTTGCAAATAAAATCCTAAGGATCCATATGGTATTAGAGCCCAATTTATGGTCTCAAATCCAAACGTGTCAAACAACCTTCGCTAAGTGAGATATTTCTTAGAGTCATAACTTTTTTGTCGAACAAGGGGAGAGTTAATTCAAGTTCAAACATAGCGTCATTCATCATGAGATTCAGAAGCCTTACTTTTGCTTTGTTATTTCCTCGCCCTAAGGAAAGGCAAAACTCTACCCAAGTGACACCAAGTTTTTTTCACCGCTACATGTTTTACTCCTTTTCTCTCTTGCTTTGATCATTTTGGATCAAAGAAGATCAACATATGGTGTCTTATTAATTGATTATGTCCACCACTTTTGCACCCATTTACATTCATCCTTTCTTGAGATTGGATGGTAAACATTGAAAGTTTGTTGGTACGTCTTCTCATATTGATTGGTATTTTATCTTGATACCCCCTGTGATGACCTTTGTCATAGCTAGGCTTGCATCATCATTGATTCTCCGTAGATGACTTGCATTTTTACATTGTCTTGTTGCAATGTTGGTACATATGTCACATTTCTCGTAAACATCACGTAAGCATAAACATTGTAATATTACATTGCCCACATCATAACAAGTCCCGAGTATAATTTGACTTGGTTTTATTGCAAACATTACTTTGATCTTGTAAAGTGTCATTAACTTGTATTTGTTATCACTATATCATTTTAGGTACTAAATTCCACATTTTCTCACAAGATTTGGTTAATGTATCTAGGTGGTGTCATCATGCGGCTCACATTCATAACCTCTACCTTTTGGGATTCGGGCCTTGATTATTCTAAAGGTCCTTATAGCATCCTCGAGTGGAGGTCACATCAACCCCTTTTCTAATACTTATGCCTTTTTTTCAAACTCAACTTAATTATTGACATCATGATTGATAATTTAGAATCAAAACTATCGTTAGAAAACAATAGTATCATATTTTGGCCCTTGATGGATTGATTGGTGTTATTAAAACCGCATAATTATTCCTTGCATGTTAAGAAACTCATAGACTTATTCTAGGACATTTCATTAGGTTCTTTGTAACTTGTTGTCCAAACCTTGTTGGATTATCTGAATTGTTTCATTACAATGTATTTTTTCCTTATACCTTCTTTGGAAAATCACGTGAGAATCCCTTTATTTGAAAAATGTCTAGTTGGTTGTTGGTATACTTCCAAGAATTGACATAGAAATTACTTCCATCTAAAGGAGTTCAATCACACTATCTAGGTCTAGGAATTTATACCTAAATGACACCAATAATGATTGACTATCTCACAATTCCTCACACTTACAATAATAGGGAGCTAAGGTTTAGGATTTCACATCAACAGATTCCCCTCATGACTAAGCCTCATTTGGTTGTTTACACTTTGGAAAACTCATTCGAGTTACCACTTTCCCCACGTTCATCTCATAGTCAATGGATATATTTTACTAAGTCCAATCTAAACATTATTTCTTAATATTCTGATCCAAATTATGATTCTGATTCATATCCTTCTTTCAATGAATTAGATCCCAAATTCTATTCTAATTCCTCTAAATCAAATCATAAATCATGGTCCTCCCCTTCTATGCAATACCTCTTTCATCAGTCACCTCAATGACCCCTTCCTCCATCGAAGAGCTCTCTGATTCAAAGTTTTTCTAATAAATCATCTAAGTCAACTCCCAGGTCACATTCATCTAAATCAACACTTACGTCAGAATATCCAGTTGGATGGGTGACTCTCTTTGTATACCGTAATAGGTCATCTTCTATGCAAACTTATTCTATCTCTTTCCACTTGCAAGATATCTCAGCTGAAATATACTTCACTGTCAAGACATCCTCTCTTATCAATCAAAATATAATTCCTCTTTTCCTCTAATTCATTTTGATCATGCCTTATTATATATTCATCCATCTTGTAAAGATGAATGTTTGTGTCTATGTAGAATGATTCACAAGAAACAATGGCCTAAGATATCTTTTTGACGCACTATCAAATTCCTTTATGGACATGATAAGGGTAAGCCTTCCCCTCGTCTACATCATCACACATCTTTTAAAACATCCATGATTTTGGACCCGTTTCTTATAGTAAACCTCCATGGTTGAATAAAAATAACCTCTACCTATTTATTTCTCTCGGAATGAAGGAACCATCGAGACTACACAAAGATTACCCTCTAGTGGATTAAAAAAAAGGATTCTTTCTACAACATGGTATGCTCGGGTATGGGGAGGAAGAAGTTAATTCCTTTTATCAAAATGTAGAGGAGGATTCTAAGGTCATGGAACTTGATTCTTAGATTCTATTATTCCATCTTCACCTTCCTCTGAGAATGATGAGATTTTGGGGTCTAACATTAATCCATGGCCTATATTCTTATTATCCAATCATTATTTATCCATCATGATTCCAACTCTAAAATCTCATCTTGGCTTACCACCTTGTATCCCATAAGCATCTTCCATGTGTGTCCACATCCGGTGGCCCATTCTCATCTTCCCTTGGGACACATCCTAGTAGCTCTCTTTCTTCTATTAGTGGGTCTTATTCATGTAGCTCTTTATCATCCATTCCTAGGCCATGTCTTAGTATGCCATCATCTTTTTCTATTCTAGGGCTGCAATCTATTAGCCCTCCAGGTTTATACGTGTGGGTCACCCCCTAGTAGTCCCTTGCCATCTTCTTTTATTCTGGGGCCACATCCTAGTAGCCCTCCATTATTTTCTATTTGTGAGTCACCTTGGGGTAGCTCATTACCTTCTATTCTTGGGTCGTGTCCTAGTATCCCTTCATCCTCTTATATCTATGGGAAACCTTTGGGTAGCCCATCATGTTATATTCTTTGTCCATGTCATGGTATCCCAATTTCTTCCATCTTATGGATATATCTTAGCATCCCTTCATCATCTTCTATCAATGTCTCACCTCCTGGTAGCCCATCCTCTTTAATTCTTGGACTGTATCTTTTTAACCTATCACATTATTATTCTATCAATGATCAAGGAAAGCCCACCATCATTTCTCTTGTTCCTATTATCAATCATAAATGTTTGATTTCTTCTCCCACTTATCAAGATTAGAGAAGTCATGCATTAGCTTATAAGAATCCCAAATAGTTTCTTAAATCAAGCTTAGGTAAAAACTTCCAAGAGATCTAAAGCTCCCAACTAGTCAAACAACCACGGGGTTTAAAATAAAAGGTGATTCAAAAATGCAAAAAAATGTAACCATCAAGTATGGCTCAAAGTGAATAATCCTATGGATAGGGAATTTCATCTCCCACATACGAAATCCATGTTTTAAGATAAATGACTATCACTTATCGAGGATGAGATCACCACAATCATTGATATCTAGGATACTATGACTCTTGATAAAATAACATGCCTAATATCCCTTATCAAAAAAATTACAAACATTGTTGTTGGATCCTATCACACATATTGACTTTGTTAGTCCTAGATTTCAAAAATCCTAAAAATCAAAACAATTGAAAATAAAAAAATATGAATAAGAAAACATAAAAAAATCAAATGTAAAAATATCAAACATTGCAATCAGGTATTGCATAAATATGAATGTTCTTTCTTCCCTTTCCATCCATTCCTCTGCAATTTATCCATCATTTTCATCCCTTCAATTATATTTTGGTTAGCTCATTCATGTGCATTTTGTGACATTTATCTCTATGGTATCTTTTTAGCCTTGGTATTTTATTACCTTGGTAAATTAAAGAATGAATGACCTCGTAGAGATCATATCGTAAATTTACATATAATAAACTTGTTGTGAAGAAATTTTTGATATATTTGTTGACACTAGCCAATGTCGTCATCACAATCACTTCCACATCCTTCCATTAAGACATCTATAGTTCTTAACCCATTGTCAAAAATAATCCATAGAGTGTAAATAAGTTTTCAGAAAGAAAAATAATCAAAACCAATTAAAAACCAAAAGATAAAAGCTACAAAGAAAAATCAAATTGATATATAACTCTCTCCGGGGTATTTCTAATATATCTATTGGGGCTATGGATTCCTAAATAGAAGTAGAGAAATTTTACGAGTAGAATAAAATACATCTCCATTGGGGATATGGATGTATGGCTGGTAGTGGAGCAATGTAAGACTCTCCTTCCATCTTCTATTCACAAATCACCTTTCTAAATAAATCATTGCTACACATTGGCTAGTGTTTCTTCACTTGCTATCCATCAAATCTCCCTTTCAATATGTAATTAATTTCCGCATGTACACACTAGATCTCTATGAGTAAACATTATTAGTATGTTACCAAGTGTCTTTTTTGGACCTTATTAAGACTCTTACTCTAGTCGTATCTTGTCTCACGATTTTTTCCTTTGGATAATTGATTTTTAATCAAAAGGATTCTAAGGTACATTCATAACATTTCGTTGTTCTTCTACTCGCGTTCGAACATCCATGTATATGGTATTGCCTTCTTTCCATGTTTGTGGATACTTTTGTCTCCTTTCAGAAAAATAATATTCTACTTCCTTTCTATCATGTGTTTCTTATGAAACATATGCTTTGGGGGCATCCTTGCTCCTTTTTAGCACATCATTAGTTTTTTTCATAATCATGATTGAACCTAACCATATTTTCCTTGATTCATCCTTTGCATGTGAAGAGTTTTGCTTTGAATACTCCCACCTAACACCGGGGCATTTTTTTGCATCTTCACTTTCATGCACATGCATGTGGCATTCTTCCTTGTACATCCCATACATGACTGGGGACATCCCCACTTCTTTATATTCCTGCACATAGCTTGAGAAAAATTTCAAAATCACAAAAACATTCAAATACATTAGAAAAATAAAAACATATAAACATATTTTAGAAAACTTCTAACTATAAAAATCATCCTTAAAAACATCATTCTTTGGTTATTGCTTATCCTCATCATAAACAACTTGTGAATCATTTTGATATACCTTCATTAAAAAATCTAGTCTCGTATGTTTTTCTCGTACTCTGGGGCATAATTATTTTCCTGGTATTGTTTCATAGTGCACAATGTATTTTCGTAGGACCCAAGTGTCCTCTATTCTTCCCCTTGCATGTACAATTCACTTGGGGCATCATTTTTAACCATTGTATTTTATCTAGAAAACTTGGCATTAAAGCTTCATAACAAAATATTTATGCAACTATCTCAACCGTTGTTTGTTTAGGTATGTTTATTTATATTGGTTTCTTTGTTATATAATCTTGTTTACTTCTCGTATTGCATTTCATTTTGTATGTTGCATGGAGTTGGTAATTTTATCAATGGATAAGTGTTTGTATTATGGATTTTCATGCCATTTTACACTTTTATCATATACTTATATTTTAATATGGACATATGATAAATATTCTTAGCAAATATGATGTAATAAATATTGTCTTATGTAATGCAAAATCACTCATAGCTCAATATCTCTTCCTTATTCTTTTTGTATTTCTTCATTATTCTTCTATTTTCACGTAGAATCATCTAATCCCTCCTCATTCTTCTATTTTATTCTTACACTTATTTTTTTATCGTCGATCAACCTCTTTCATCGCCCGTCGACACTCAAGGGGCATCTTTCACCCTACCGATTTTTCTCCCACTCCTTTAAAAAAATTAGTCATTTACGTTTGTCTACTTTCTTTGAAGCGGTGTTGTTTATGCCACCCTAAAGAGGGGAAAATGTAGACACCTATAATTTTCTTAATCCTAGAGTTTCTTCCAATTCATTCAATTAAAGACACTTCATTAATTAAATATTTTACACTCCATTCTCGGGTGCCCATTCACAACACCTTCTTGGTCGTTATCTTCCTATAATCCTTCTAATTTGGGTAATATATCATTTTATTAGCTAAAAATCCTCCTTCAACCATTCTAACCCCCTTCTAATATCCATCTAAACCAATTCTACTAGCTTCCTAGATTATCATTCCATTTCATTGGATAAAGTAGTCCTCTTACAACTCTCTCGGACTCCTAATTCCTCACTAATTAGGATTAATTCGGATAATCCTAGATTAACTAGCATAAGGCATGTTTAACCTCTTCTAAAGCATAAAGTTATTTATTTTCTTATTCATTTTCCCCACATGCACCAAAAGTTTTCCATTCTTGGAAATTGAAAACTTTAACTACCCCATTATCTCGTAGACCATTTCTAAGAACACTTCCTCCTTTCTAACATAAACTATAGTATTTTGTTTAGGATTAAGAGCTTTCATAAATTTTTATTGAGATAATTTATTTTATATTGCATCTTTCATTCAAGGTTTGAGTCATATGAAGACCATTAAAATAGTCTTGTAGCCATATTATCGAGATTTCATTCTCAAACACCTTGAGAATAAAATAATCATAACCGATTGCTAGGGTCTTTAATAGGTCCATTTTAGTAGCTTTCAAAGAGTAGAGAATGTTTACAAATTCTAGGTTTTCTTGTTTATTTAAAGTTAATGCATCCAAAGTAATGTTTTCTTTCTTATCTCTTATCATGATTGTCAATTGACTTGTTGTTTAAAGATTTGGTGATTCTTAAGTGTTCTTGACTCATTTCATAGCTTTTGTAACTTTTCCTTCTTTACACAAGGAACCTACCCATATAGGAAAAGAAATGAGAATGGGACTATGAAAATTCTTTGGTGTCCACTTAATTAGATTCAAAACTATCCTCCCAAAAACAAAAGGCCTTATAGTAAAACTATGAGAAAATTTTCCTCAAGAAAGAATTTGAATAGGAAAGAATCCTTTACCGTAAAACCACCTCCCATTTTCCCTTAGGCCTCCATTTCCTCTCGGTCTAATTCCTCCTAGCCTTAATGTTTAGTCTAGAGCACACAAATATTCCTTATAAAGATAACTTAAATATTTCTATAGATCTATCAATAAACTCATCGGGGACCAAAAGTGTAAAAGGAATGATAACTAGATCTTGCAAAGCCAAGAACACAGATGCTAATAAAACATCACGATCAATAAGATGAAATTAACTTGCGAATAACTTTACATAAACCTTTTCAAAAAAATGAGCACCAATAACATATATTGTTATGGAACTCAAATGAAATACAATGAGAATGGGCCTTGCTTATATAGGTAAGAAATAACAATATAAGAACTAGTCAAAGTTGTAGATCAAGCCATAAATCATGGAAAGAATAGTCATCAAAGAAATAGTCAAGTCCATAGATTTATGAGAGAACTAGACATCAAGGATCTAGTCAATACCATAGATCACGAAAATAAATATACCTAACAACTAGATAATATCTCCTAATATCTAAATAAATAAAAAGAAATATCTACACACATAAGTGGGTGAGGATAAATACAATAATGTACCTAAGTGAACATGAGCTAAGGTAAATACCTACTCTAACACCCCCTCAAGTGAAGCTATGGGCCAAAATAGAAGTGGCATGTCACGGTATGAGTCTCGACAACTAGGCACGATAAGGTACTCATGTACAATATATCCATGAAGAAAACTCGAACCAAAAGAAGGAAAGAATCTGTTAGAAGGAAAGAGAAAGAAGAAGAATAAGAAGGAAGATGTTCTCATGAACACCTCCCAAGAACAACTTCCGAAACGCCAAGCATTCCACGCAACACAAAGTAGTGAGGTGATACAAAAGGCTTCGTAAAGATGTCTACAACCCGCTACCGAGTGGAATGTACTCAAGCAAAGAACTCCATCCTGAATATGTTTTCGAATGAAGTGTATGTGTATCTCAATATGTTTGGTCTACTTGGTGCTCAACTGGGTTGTGAGAAATGTGAATTACACTTTTGTTATCACACCAAAGTACAGTCGGTGAATCCTGTGAGAATCTAAACTCTGTTAATAACTGGCAAAGCAAAAGAATCTACTTTGAATCGATGTAACTACTACCCTATACTCTACCTCTGAAGATGAAAGTGCAATAGCTTGTTACTTTTTACATGCCTAAGCAACTAGAGAAGAACCAATACATAAAAGATAGCTAGAAGTGGAACACCTGTCATCAATAAAACCTACCCAATCTGAATCTGTATACCCAACTAACTAAGTAGAGCCCCTATTGTAGTGTAGGCCAAAGTTGGAAGTGCCATGCAAATAGTGTAAAATCATTTTAGCAGAACTCCTGTCAGGTGACTACTATGAGGAGAATGTGTAAACCAAGATACACGCCCTACTGCAAATGAAATATTAGGGTGAGTATGGGTCAAGTACATGAGACTCCCAACAAACTGCCTATATAATGTAGGATCACAAAGTGGTGTGGTACATGTGGATGTAGGAGTAACTCCAGACTGAAAAGGAGATGGACTTGGCTTGCAATCAGCCATATCAAAGCACCTAAGAAGATCATGGGTGTACTTTTCCGACTCAAATGAATCCTCTGAATCTCTTTGACAAATCTCAAAAACAAGGAAATAATGCAATAGCCCAAGCTCGTGATATCAAACTTTGTAGAAAGAGCCCTCTGAATACTCTAAATGTGGGAAGAAGAGCTGCCAATAAGTAACAAATCATCAACATACAAGACAAGTATCACAATATCCTCACCAACATGCTAGAGATACACTATATGATTGGAGTGGCAATGAACAAAACCAGTAGATAGAAGAAAAGAATCCATCTTCTCATACCAAGCCTGAGTGGCTTGTTTAAGACCATAGAGAGACCTTTGGAGATGACAAACAAGAGAAGAATCTTGACAAAATCCAGCCGGATGCTCCATATATATTTCCTCTTATAGATCTCCATGTAGGAAGACACTCTTCACGTCCATCGGTATACTGAGCCACCAATGTGATGCAAGTAATAGCAAGTACAAGGTGTAAAGAATCCATCTTGGAAACGGGTGCAAAATTCTCGAGTAATCAATACCTTCATCTTGTGAAAATACCTTTACAACAAGATGAGCCTTATACTTGTCAATGAACCCGTCACCTGCGTATTTGGTTCGGTATAACAACTTACTGACTAACCATCTTTCTTCCTTTAGGAAGAGATACCAAATCCCAAGTATGATTCTTCATCAAAGAAGAATACTCAGCTATCATCACATCATCCCACTCCTGTATCCCATGAAGCTTTGAAAAGATTGTGGATCTTCGAAACTTTCGACACAAAAGTCCAGAACCTATAGAATGTGCGTGATGATTCCTAGTGGGTGGAAGATCCTCTATGAAATGTGCTACCTCAGAAACTATAGTACAAGCCCACTTAGGCATAGTGACAACATCAATGGGAATATGATCCTCAATGACATCTATAACCTCCTCATCAATATCCTCAAAGAAAGGATCCTCAAGATGAGATGAATAAGAAGAAGGAATGGAAGAAGATGAAGAATTATGAGGAGTGAAATTCACATCAAACTAAACATGTATTTGAAAAAGAACATCATGTGTATTAGGATCTAAAAGATGATAAGCTCTCATGTCCTCACAATACCCTACAAAGATCTAGGGTTTACTATTCTTATCGAAACCTTTCCTTTTCTTCTTAGTGTTGGACTAAGCTTCCTCTGGAGTCAAATTCTCAAGTGCTCTATGTGGTGTGTGATTCTGAATATAGTTAGTATAATTAACTACTTCTGCCCAATAGATAGGAGGTATATCTCTAGAATGCATCATACAGTTAGCCATTTCCTTCAAATTTCTATTCTTTCTTTTTGCTAAGCCATTCTATTATGGAGTATGAGGAATATAATGATGGTGAATAATGCCTTGAGTTGCCAAAAAGTCAGAAAACTCATTGTGTAAGTACTCCCCCATTATCAAGCACGAAGGATATTTATGCTATTAGAAGATTGTTTCTCACCAAAGCTTTGAAGACTTTGAAGTATGAAAAAACATCACTTTTGTACTTGAGAAAATAAACTCAAGTACACCTCAAGAAATTATCAATAAATTTAAGTGCATACTTAGCTCCATTAAAAGATTGGGTAGGAAAAACCATCAAGTCACTATGCACAAGCTCAAGTAGTGAAGAAGCCCTCTTAGATAAATTCTTAGGAAAAGGATCTTGGTGTTGTTTCCTAATGCACAACTATGAAAAACTCCCTCAATACAAGAAACTCTAGGAACACCATCTACCATACCATGAGTGCTCAAATCCTTCAAATATCTATAATTGAGATGTGCAAATCTTTCATGCCAAAGCTTAATCTCTAAATCTGCATGAAAAAACAATCCCATCCCTATAGAATAAGTGTCATCAAAACCCTCGAAGTGATATAGTCTAGAACTATGATCAACAATACCTTGAGAAACCAGTGAATGAGGCTCCAACAAATTTTGTACTTCTGCTCCATGTGGTGTAAAAGTCACTATTTTTCCTTGACCAGAATGAAAAATTTGATATACATAAAGAAAATTTGTAATGATGTTAGGAACATATAGTGCATCTTGGATATTTCCACCATCAAGTTGTATATCACCTTTTCCCTCAACAGAAAGAAAGGAAGAATCTCCACCTCAATTTTGGAAGTAGAACTCAAACCTAGAGAAACAAAAGACTCCTTAGAAGAAGTCATGTGATGAGAAGCACCAAAATCTATAACCCAACTACCTGCAAGTGGTGACTGAGATCTTCCAAAAACATTATGTGCTTTTCCATGCTGATTAGAAGGAGGTGGAGTGGAGATAGAAATTTTTATTTCTTGACTGCATCTTCTAAGGCTTGCATTCACTTATAACACCTATGTTCTTCATGATTACTACCCCCACAAAAAGAGCATGAATGGCTAGACTTATTCTTGGATTTAGAAGACTCCTTAGGTTTTGAGTTGTTTTCTTTGGGTTTAGGAGAATTTTGAGATGGAGAAGGTGTGGATTTGGTTTTACTGTTTGGTTTTCCCTTTCTCTTAGGATTATATGCAACTAATGCCTTTTGAGAGGTGGAAGACTCAATGTGAGACAATTTGGATTCTTCCCTAGTAAGTCTTTCACAAAATTTTCTAAGTTGAACATTTTGAATGTGTCACCTAAGGCATCCATGCTAGAGAAAAAGGTAGAAGCAAAAATTTGGAATGGTCCTCTTAACTTGGATAGAATCAAGTAAACACACTCTTCATCTTTCTTATCTCTTCCACTCCCCTTCAACTATGTCAACAAATGCTTGAACTTGGTAAGATAGTCTATAATTGTTGGAAAATCTTCAGGATTAAGAGAGGTGATCTCAATGTCAAGTTGCATGGCTCTTATATGATAAACCTTAGCAAATAAATCCTCCAATTTCTCCCATATTTTGAAAGGAGAGTCACACTTTTCCAAATGAAACAAAAGACTGTCACTTACATAAGTTCCTATCAAACCCATACACTCATCAAATTTGCATTAGTACTGAAATGTCTCATATTCTTTAGTGAAAACTTGTTGTTCTTTAGAAATTAAAGCCCATAATCCTTTCCGCTTAATTATTGTTTCCATTCTAGGTTTCCATGTGCGGTAATTATGTGTTGTTAATGGCTCAACATGATCTAATGTAGACGTAGATGTCATCCTTAAAAATCACCAAAAGAAATGCAAGAACCAAGTAATGCAACAAGAGCTCGCCCTAGATTTTGGCACTTTATAATGAGTGCGTGTTACAATTTGGCACTTTATAAATATAGTGTGTTTCTCAAAATAAATATTTCCAATGGAAAGAGTGTGGAAAAAAATAACTTTTACAAAAAATGGTACTCAAAACCAAGTTATCGATCAAACGTTACAAGGTTTTCAATATTATGCTCTACTATTTATTTTAGTTTCCACTAAAACAAAATAAAATGCTCTTCTCTTCATCACACAAATAAAATGAAAGGGGGTTGGATTTAAGCACCTACTAGTAGGAATCACAAGCTTTAAGCCCTCATATGACCATACCATATGACCGGGGACTAAGAATTTCAATGGGTGTGATGAACGGGACCTTCACCGCCCAAAATAGATATGTCGTGGATTTTTTACGAAATAGCAAAAAGTGCACCATCGTCCATGGACCCCTGCTAAAAGAGGAAAGAAACGTCTTTTTTGAAACCATCTCTGCGCACGCTAATAAAAATGCTACACGCATAGAAATAAAAACCCAGATCCGAACTTCAAAATGTGAAAAACCCAAAAATGATTTACTGGTTTTCCTTCCCGATTGGCATGGATCCCTAGGTGAAAATGAGCTAAGGAAAATACCTACTCTAACAAATTGAATGGCCCTCAACATCTCGGAAGGTTAGATAAGGGTAGACAGAAAGGCCTTACCACCTCAAGCTCTAAATCCATCCAATTTGCTTACCCACATCCCATCGAGTGAAAAATATTTTTGAGGAGGGGTCGAAATAGATCCAGGACACTACCCCTATCTCGCACCATCAATTTAAAAAAAAATTCCCACTCACTCCTTTCTTCATTTCTATCCATCACTTAGAATTTAAATGAATGATAAAATGGCGGGGAAAGGTAAAACTATTTAATCAAGTACAATTTTCATAATCAATATCAAAGAACAATCCATCTTTGAAACAACTTAAATCATCATTACAAACCATAAGAGATATTCAAATAATAAATGTATTTATTGAACTCCTTAAGGATAAATCCTACTTTATAAATTAAATTACGGTAGTTTCAAATAAATACAATTGGCCACTGCCATATCAAAACTCCTTGAAATCGGTAGTTTTGATTTTAAGAAAATAAAACAAGTAAAATGTCAAGCAAAACATGTAGACTTTAATGAAGTGATCTATTGATAAAACCAAGTTCTATATAAACAACTTGCAAACATATCTGAGTTCATTAAGTCTTAAACATTATAACTTCATTTAAACTCAAGACACATTAAATTACAACAATCATCTTTTAACAAAAATGAAGTAATGAACTTACATTCAATAAACATTTATCACCAATCAACATGCATATTACTTAAGAATCATGAAGAGAAATAAAGTTATTCCTTCAAGACTAATGTTTTTAGCATTCCACTTAAACACAATAAGTAAGGATAAACAATATTTCTGATCAATTCATAAACAAGATGATTAACATCATAATAATGGTACTAACATTTGTAGCTTCTTTCTTGAAGCATTTCTTATGATATGCGCTTTATTCACGAAGATACAATTCTCAAATTTCCTTTCATGTATGTAACTAAAGAGATCCCTTACAGAATATACTACAAATGATAATAATAATAATATCACATTGGGAAGAATTTCTAAGTTACAAAATTTTATCCATACCTTACAATTTTTGCATATACACATTTCAAAAACTATAGGAATATGGAAACCTAATTAATCAAAGGAAAAATATGATATCCTTGACCTAGCTAAAAATGACCACTTTCTTCACAAGAAATAAATAACAAAACAAGGTTTGGATAGAGTTTCGAGATGTGTTGATACAACTTCCGTAGCTTAGTATATCGGGAAAATCGTTTTTCGTGGTATCTAGGAGACCGTCAAGCTTTTCTATGATCACCTTATAAAATAGAAGAAATGAATATATGACTCACAAATTTAAATATAATTATTGTGGGTTGTTTCAATTATACCAACCCATATACTCGAGATCACACTTATAATTGTATTTTCATCCGTTTATGCTTATCGATCGATTCCGCTACTGGACTTGGAATGAAATGGCTTAAGCTACACCAAGGTTTACTCCCTTTCTCAAAGTATACAATCAAATGGAAAAAATGATAGCAATTATCATGAAAGCTTGAAGTTTTTCTTCAAAAAGAATACACCCAATCTAGCTAGATTATCGTGAACTCATGGAGCACAAAAAATAATACAAATTGTGTGAAATTGTTCGGTTCAAAAACTAACATCAAACTAGGTAAGAATCAATCGAAATACTAATACCCATGATATATTTCAAAAGCAAGAGTTGTAAGAAAAACCCCTATCTCTATATGGAATCGAGAGGCCATTTATCCTTTTTCAAATAATAATAACATATTAAAAGCACTGTTTAAGGAAATAACCTAGTTTAAACACCAATTATTTACAATGAATAACATGGTGAAAATTATTAAGACAAATAATAAACAATGCATTAGGTGTTCAAATACATCAAAATAAATAACTAGAAAGTATGGAAGATAATTCATGCATGCAAAAAGGTATCATTCCCGCTAACTCCCTCAATTCCTTCCTATGAAATTTTTGATCAACCCAAGTAAGAGTTTCCACAAGATTATTCCAACAAATGTTAAAATAACACGACCAAGATTTAAATAATATCAACCCCATAATCCATGTTAATAATTCCCTAAATATTTCTTATCCTGCCATCAAATTTCCATAAATAGCTCATTAAATAATATCTCAAAACTCACATGCATAGGCCTACAAAAATGGATGTTCGAATGGTTAGAGAAAAGATAAATTGAACCCACAATGAAAACAATAAAAATGAAATGCAATATTGCATGCAAGGTAACTTCCACACGAAGCTTCTCAAGTATTTTTAGACATTAATTTCCATTAAATTTAGTAGGTGCCACGTAGTGACCAAAATAATTCCTCTCCACCTCTAGTCTACGTATTCCATCCAAAACCAACTCGTGATTCTTAATTAATTTTTCCAAGATATTCAAATCAAACAAACCTTAGTTTTTGCATGGGTCGTTAATCGAACATTTAAATAGTGGAACAAACATTTTCCAATCAAATATGATCAATTCCATATGGCTACCCACTAATTAAAAGCCAATGAGTATGGTCGATAACCATATGGCTTACAAAAACAATAAGGGAGTCAATGGTATGTGATCTAAGATCGTAATACTATTTAATGATAAAATGCCGAGTATAATCCATATCATTTTGAATAATAAAAACAAATCCACTTGACCTTCGTTTGTATAAATCATATAATTCAAATGAAATATACGATGTTATTTTAACAATTTAAATGCCCAATAAAATGGTCTACAACTAACATGATCATCCAAAATAAATAATCATACATCATAGATTCAGGATTAGTGAAAGACAAGAATCAACCAAATGAGTTTCAATCCATCATGTAGTGCGATCGACCAATCAATCAATAACCAAATAGAACATTATATGTGATACGATCAAAATCATTACAACAATCAAGTAATTAATCAAAGATGAATATAATTGACATAATCTTTTTCTTGTATTATTTGCAAAATGTAGATTTAATAAGCAACATTTTTGTATTAATTTTTAAATAGATTATTAAGTAAACCCATTGATTTTACCTTAATGATTCTGATATTTACTTGTCCCTGCTGCAAGCCATCATAGTGATATACGATCAATGACCTTTCAATGTCAAAAGAAAGCTAGTTTCTTTCAAACAATCATTGTTATTTCCAATTACCAAAATAACTCATTACAACTATTTAAAGATTCAATCATATTTTGAAAATAATTATTTTTAGTAAGAAAGATGAAAGATAATATCCATAAAAGGTAGAACATTCCAAATAGTATACTCAAGCATCGAAATCATTGCACACAAAACATGGTAAAATAACTTTGACAACTAAGCAAGTAGAACATGTCATTAATGTAACATATTTGATGAGTGCTTGGTGACAATAATCGTTACTCGTTTGGGTTTACATCTATGTGTAAGTATTTATATCCTTTTCATGGAATACATACATACATTTAAATGTGACACTAGTCGAGTAATGTTTCCTATACCCAAGCCCTTATGACCCACTTCACATTACATTACTCTACTTTATGACAACACAAAATGAAAATGTGGGATTTGACATAATATTTATTGTAATAACATATTTAATGTCATATAATTAACTAATTACATGTGGAAACCCAAATGAAGTTTGTATAAAAACACCGGACAATAGCAACATTTAATACTAGTAACATTCGAATAGTGAGAAAATTTGGAATAGGAGAAGAACTCAACTATAGAAGAGTTGGTTCAATTATTAAAGGAGGAACAATGAGAAAAGGTGGGATAGTCATGTTATTTATGAAGAGGAGGGGATACACTATTTAGAAAATTTAAATGAGGTATTACGGCGGGGAGCAAAAAGCAAATTTTGTTATAGGAGAAATTCTAGGAATATTAGGAATACGTGAAATATTAGAAATAGGTTGAATAGAGAACTTGGGTACCTAAGGAATACTAAGAATAGGTAGAATAGAGAAGAATTCACACATATTTATAACACATGTTTTTAGTCCTTCGTATGATTTTTAAATATTCCATCTATGTATTTACATTTTTGCTACTTTTACTTTGATAGAACACCAATATTAAGTGTCTGAGCTATCCCAAGATTTTATAGACATGTTTCATGCTTTGAAACCCTAGGAAAATTGCTCTCATCTATTGCCTACTTAATTATAAACATGTATTTGGCATGTTTTTTCAAATTTACTTTTGATACATTCAATTTTTCCTATGTCATGTCTCGTAAATATTCTTTATCTAAATAATTAATGACTAATTTCTCTACTAAATCCCATTAATCGTGATGATAAAATAAGTTTTTGTTTTAATGCTCAAAAAATTTAAAAAATCGAATAACGGAAACTACAACTAACTCGAGGTTATTGTTGTTCCTACCATAAATGGACTATAAAATCTAAAATAAACTATTGCTAATCTACTCTTATAATAGTTTGAAGGTTCGGATGAATCTAAAACCGTCATTAAGGTGTGTGCTCAAAATAAGTTAACCAGAAAGTAAGACTATAACAAAATAAAATGAGATGTACAATGCATGCTCAAGATGAAGAAGTAAACTTCTCACATTAATAATTTTGAATCACTTCTCTTGTCTTTTTATTTTATCTCCTTCTTTACCTCCGTTTGAAATTTTGAGTTTGTACACATATTTGTAACTCTTAAAAATATTTTTTTTGAGATATATTTTTAAGACACTTTTAGACAAAAAAATTACGCAAACTAAAATACTTTTTACTTTAAAATAATATTTTCCTAAATATAAAGTCTATTTTATTGAAAATATAAACTAAAAACTTTCTAATTAAAAGTTGTATACGTAAATGTTTTTACTTCTAACACAATTTGGAACATTTGCATGTCCCGCAATAAACTAATTCTTTTTCTCCAATTTGTGAAGTTGTTATATTCCTACATTTTATTGATCTATGGATTAATTTATTCATAGTTGAATATCATTTATTTTTATTAACTACATATATAAACTGAACACGAGAACCTAAACAATATAAAAAATTTATTGATATCTTTGTAAAATTGTTAAATAGAATGAAATGATATGCAAACATGAATCCTTGAAAAATTCGATTGTTTGTCAAAAAAATAATTTAATTAGTAGAATTCACTGTAATCTTATGGTCTTGATACACACATACTTAATCCTACATTCTTCAAAAGAAAGAATGATAATCATATGCAATTGGGTTAAAAGTGTAGTTTCTATCATAAATATTAACAATATGAAGCCAACTTCAAGCAATGTTCTTATTAAATGCACCTCTTAGATAGAGATGATAGATTTTGAAATATTCTCGTATTAGCAAAATTTTTATGTTTAATCCATGTTTTTACATTCACATTATTGTAATATCATCTATAACACTTAATGTTATAACAACTCCAAATTAAGGGATTTTGTTTTCCTTTTAAAACAAACCTTTTAATCCCCATCACATGCCTTCAATGATTTAATATGAAAACAATAATATTCCATCAGTAATCTAGTTTGCAATCCATCTATAAAATCATAACCATGTGCGGTTGTAAAGGTCAATTAGATCTACTCAATCCTCTCGTATCATCAATCTTTTTGAGCGTGTATAAGTTGTATGCGGTTTGTTAACCTCTTCATTCGGGTTAGAGAATTGATGATGTTCAATGTGTCTACCCGAAAACATGAGGGTTTCATTAGATAGGAAATATCCTAACACATTCAAGTCAATATACTTTGGTAGACATTAGGGGGTGAAAGGGTTTAATTTATTAATATTTAGAATTAGGTATTCATGTTAGGTTAGAGAGGTGGGCCAAAGGAGAGGTGGGAATAATTTTAACATAAAAATAAAATATTTAAATGCTAGTTTTTAAAACTAAATACCTTAAAATTGAAAAAGGAGTGTTGTCATGAAGTTAAATTATAATATCTTTTTGAATAGGAAAACATCAATTAGGATATTCTTAAAACCAAGAAATAACAATATTGTAGAAAACTAGGATTGAACATACTTTTCAACACAAATGATATTATTTCACCATCTTAATTATTTGAATAACTATTGATAAATGAATAAAGTATAACATTAATGTAATTGATAATATGTCTCAAATGACTTCAAAATATCTTTTAGAGAAAAGAAATCTTATGTAAATAATAATTGCATGGAAAACATGATATATTTTCAATTTCACATATTAGGGTAGAAATAAAATGGGGTAAATAAAATTGTAGTGGAAAAATAGTTAAGTAAGGTACGTGCAATAAATATGGGTATTTTCTTTCTTAAAATATAACAAGAGGGGTATTATCAATTGAACAATTGGAGGTAAAAACTAAAATTAAGGATATTATTCAATACCCTTTGAATGAATGTGATATAACATACTCTTACTAAGTGAACCCCTCGCGCCTAAAAATCAATTAAGCGAGTTTCAACCGACATATCACACCATAGTTTTGGAAATCGGTGAACTGACAAAGTGTATTTAGCTAGTACACTACTTAGGAAAAATATTTCAAGCTATGTTTTTCATGCTTAGTTTTGTGACCACACATAAGTAAAATGAAACTTGTCCCATCACCACACAATTATCTCTACACATTTATCTCGGATAACATATCCTTACTTAAGTGTTTTAATTTTACATAGTAAGAATACCTAAAATCTAGGTCTCACCTCTTGACTTGAGTGTACGCTAATAGTCCAAGCTTAGGACCCCTATCGGAAAGATAATGATTACTTAATGACTCTCATCATGAAGTAATTATTACCATTCTTTTTGTAGTTGACCTATGATGGTACAGTTAGAGTACAATCAAACCAAAATGCAAGACTTAAAGCCCATGCTTAATTAATACATGATGCTAATTATAAGGTAGATTTCCTCATTTAGATATTAAGTTAATCTATATGTTTATCCACAAGTCATTAGTAACTTAATTGTTACTATTGTTCAAAGTTTACAAACTAAAAGTGTCACTTTATGACTTTCCTTGTTAGGACTAGGTTTAGTTTACACATTTAATTAAGATTAGATAACAATATAATCCCGATTAGATAATGTCGTAAATCCACTTTATCATTAACTATGATCAAGTACACTTTGAAAAGAAACATTCCTTTTAAGAATTAAAGTAATATTTAATATCAATAAAATTCATAAATATTTCAATCACATTTCATGTTAATAGCATATTAAAGTTGTTGTACTTTTTTACTTATACATCAGTTTATCGTTAAATAAGAAGTTATCGTAAATATACAACTAGTCATATATGAACTATTTAAGTTGTCTTAAATAATGGTTCAATTATTTAATTAACCTCTTTATGATTGAGTTTAAGAAATGCAATTACCTCACAAATTTGTTTCAAGATATCCCAATAGCTTTAATCATTTTATCTCATGTAATTAAGCATTAAATTAATGATGACTCTATATAATAGTAATAAGTGTCATTTGATAGTTCAGATTAATTATTATCATAGCGTATAATTATTTAATCGAGTAAAATTTTCATAATCATTATCAAGTACTATCCACTTTTGAAAACACCATAAGACATAATTACAACTCATAAGAGATAGTCAAACAATAAATTATTAAGGATAAATCTTTATTTTATAATGTATTACATTAGGTTTAGATTAATAAAATTGGATAAGCGCCATATGAAAACTCCATGAAATCATATTTCTCTTTACAATCAATACATATCCAAATCTGAATGTACATTAAATCAATGTTTATAATCAAATAAACAATTTATCACATGACGAGCATGCATGTAATCAGTCTAATTAAATCTTTATAATAACTAATCCATCATGTTATCTGTAAGATAAAAATAATAATGTACATGGTCAGTTCATCGAAATGACATGGATTAACAACCTTCTATCTAGTCATTTCATTTCAGAATAATTGAAAAACTATTGTTTTGATTTCAAGAAAATAAAACAAGTAACATATCGGTAAAAATGTAGACTATAATGAAGTGACCTATTGATAAAACCAAGTTCTATCTACAACTTGCAAACATCACCAAGTTCATTAAGTCTCAAAAATTATAGCTTCATTTAAACTCAAGACACATTAAACTACAACAATCATCTTCTAAAAAAAAAGGTAAGTAATGAACTTGCATTAAAAAAACATTTATCACCAATCAACATGCATATTACTTAAGAATCGGGAAGAGAAAGAAAGTTTTTCCTTCAAGACTCATTCTGTCGAGATTCCTCCTAAACAAAATAAGTAAGGATAAACAATATTTCTAATCAATTCATAGACAAGATGATTACCATCATAGTAACTGTACTAACATTTGTAGTTTCTTTCTTTAAGCATTTCTTATGATTCATGTTTTATTTATAGAGGATACAATAGTCACACTTCCTTTCATGCATGTAACCAACTACATCCCTTACAGAATATACTTGTAATGAGAATCATAATAATATCACATTGGTAAGAATTTTTAAGTTTCAAACTTTTATTTATACTCTATAATTTTTACATACATGCATTTAAGAAACTATATCAATCCAAAAACCCAATTAATCAGATTCAAAATAGCCCATCCTTCAAAAAATAAACATGAAAAATTTCTTCATAAGCAAGAAGTAACAAGACATGATTTGGACAGAGTTTCAGATGTATCGATACAACTTCCATAAATTATTATATAAAGGAAAAACTTGTTTGTAGTCTTTAGGAGACCGTCAAGATATTCCATGATCACCTTACAAAATACCAAAAATAAAGATATCACTCATTTATTTAAATATTCTTACTGTAGGTTGATATAGTTATACACACCCATCGACTCGATATCACACTTATGACTGTAGTTTCATCCGTTTAGGATTATCTATGCCCGCTACAGGATTCAAATAAAATGGGTCAAGCTTCACCCATGTTTATTCCCTTCTCAAAGTCTACAATCAAAAGGAAAAAGGTGAGCCCTTATCATGCATTTTTGAAACGATTCTTAAAAAATAAAACAACTCCAGCTGGAATATAGTCAACCCAGAAAGCATAAATAACCGATAAAATTTTTCAGCAATTGTTCAGTTAAAAACGTGGATTGAATCTAACCCAGATAAGAATAAAATAAAATACAAATACCCATGATATTATTCGAAAGCATCAGTTGTTAACAAAAACCATTGATCTTTATACCAACTCAGAGGCCATTTATCCTTTATAAAAAAATAATAAAAACATATTTGAAGTACCCGTAGAAAGGAAACAACCCAATTTAAACACCAAAAAACTTACAAAGCATAACATGGTGAAAAATATTAAAACAGAGAATAAACAACCCAATATGTGTTTAGATACATTGAAATAAATAATCAGAAAGTAGGAAGATTATCCATGTTTACAAAAAGGTATCATTCCGGCTAACTCCCACACAACCTTCCTCTGAAAAATTCTGATCAATCGAGTAAGAGTTTCCATAAGATTATTCCCACAATTCTCCAAATAACACGACCCAGATTCAAATAATAGCTACCCCATAAACCATGCTAAGAAGTCCCTAAATATTGTTGAGTCCGCCATCAAATTTCCACAAATATATCAACAAATAATAGATCAAAACTAATATACATAGGCCTACAAAATTGGAGGTTTGAACAACCAGAGAAAAGAGAACTTGAACCCACATTGCAAATAATAGAAATTAAATGCCATATTACATGTAAGGTAGCTTCCATAAGAAGCTTGCTAATTATTTTGACAAATTAATTACCATTAAATTTAGTAGGTACCACATAGTGCCCAGAGTATTTCCTCTCCACTGTTATTCTACCGGTTCCCTCCAAAACCAACTAGTGTTGCTTAATCGACTGGTCAGAGATATTCAGCTAAAACAAATCTTGTTTTTTTCTCGGGTCATTAGTTGACCATTTAAATAGTGAAATAAACAATTTCTGATCAAATATGGTCAATTCCATATGGATATCCACTAATTATAATCAAATTAGTATGGTTCATGTCCATATGGATTACAAAAACAACAAAGGAGTCAATGGTATATGATCTAAGATCATAATACCATTCAATGATAAAATGCCAAGGAGTATAATCCATAACATTTTAATAATAAAAATCCAATCCACTTAGCCTTTGTTTTTATATATCATCTAATGAAAATGAAATATACCAAGTTAGTTTGAAAATTTATATGCCCAATAAAATGGTTTAAGGCTAACTTGATCATCCAAAATTAATAATCACATAACATGGCGTCACGATCGGTCAAAGACAGGATCAACCAATCGAGTTTCAAACCACCATGTAGTATGATCAATCAATCAATCATCAAATAGAACTTTATATGTGCTATAATCAAACTCATTAAATAATCAACTAATTAATCAAAGATCAATAGAATTGACATAATTTGTTCTTTGAAGTATGTGTGAAGTCCAGATTTTATAAGAAACATTCATGATTTGATCGTGAGGATTCGAACATTTACTTATCCTCTTGAAACCATCATATTGCTCTCACGACCAATGACCATTACAATTCCAAATGAAAGGTAACATCTTTTAAAAATCATCATTATTTCCAATTACTCAAATAATGCATTATCAATATGTATAGATTCAACATATTTTGCAAATCATTATTTGTAGTGAGAAAGATGAACTAGAACATCCATAACAGTACAAATATGCAAACAATATACTCAAGAATCGAAATCATCACACACATAAAAATGTATAAAATAACTTTGAAAACCAAGTAAGTAAATAAGGCATTAATGTAAAGTATTTCATGAGTTCTTGGTGAAAACCATCATTACGTGGTTAGGTTTTTAACTACATGTAAGTATGTCTATCATTTTTATGGTATACGTACATATGTTTCATTTGAGATACCAGTGACTAATGCTTCATATCCCCAAGCCCTTGTGACCTACTTCACATTACATAACTCTATATTGTGACAACAAGAAATTAAAATATGGGATGTGACATATATACCTCCTTAATGAATCATCTTCTCGATGATTTTTACTAATTAAAAGAAACAAAATAAGCTACACAAATATTTATACCATATAAGTAAGGAAAATAGTAAAATATTTTAAACCACCTTGAATTTTGTTTCCATATTCCACAATCAATTTATTAGCTGTAACAACCATTAAAACATTCAAAGTTTTCCGTAAAGTCCGAAATATGTTATAATTTTATCGTTTTAACACTCATAATTTTAAAATAATATCAAGTATAACATAATAAATTGACAAATATTAGTTTTATGACTGAAATAGATAAGGAAATGATGTTTTTATTTCCTCTAGATTCTCCTAGGTTGCACTTTCTTCTAAATATTGGTCCCATTGGACCTTGCATTGTGTAATTTCTATATTTCTTAAGTGCACTATCTTTGAGTTTTAAGAATTATGATAGGTTCAACCTCTACAATTCCAATATCTTGAATCTACAAAGTGTTCCAATTAAGTACATGTGTTACATCTGAAACAAAGTTCTTAATCACGAAAATATGAAGAATATCATGCATATTGGACAATGCAGAGGCAACACCAAATGATATGGTATGGACTTATGATTTCTTGAAGTTAAGTTGGTCCAACATATCTTGGAGATATCTTGGCAGCCTTATTAAATGTTATTAAAATATTTTTGGGCTTAACTAACGGAAGGATGAATGATGAAGTCCCGGGGAATCGATGCACGAATAGTTACATGAACCAAGATGAAGAAGTTGCAAGATTTAATCAAGAAAATTTTATGAAAGCAATTTGCATGTATATAAGAGTTCAAGATTTGGAAAATTAAGTGGAATGGAATGCATTTGCATGAATCAAAATGAGGTCATGTACATATAGAAGAGTCAAAGTGTGTAACTCCCATTTAAGAAAATATGCATCCATGATGGAGAGGAGTTACTCTCTAAAGGGGAAAGTAAATCCTATGAAACACTTACACATATGATAGATTCTCAGTATGGGAATATGTCCTAACTAGCATGACACCTAGATCCATGTCCACCTAAGCGAGATTACTCAAATGGTGATGTGGAACTACACCAAATAACTAAATAAATATTGAAAAATACCACTTACAAAAACATCCCCCTTCATTGAAACTTTGGATGGGGCAAGCAAAGTCAGTAGAACAAAGACAATGAAAACTAGGTCCCGACCACAAGCCTAATGAGGTACCCATGCAAACAAAAATCTCAAGTAGTGAGATAAAATGGAGTGAGAAAAACCTCCACTTACAAGAAATATGAAAACTACACTAAACTACTAAAAACAAGAACGAGAGAAGAAGAATTCTATCTAGCCTCCCAAGAAGACAATTTAGTCACGAGCCACCCTATGCTAAGAAAAGAGGTAGAAAAGCCCCACAATGACAAAGCGTTGTTCCAATCCAAAGAAAAATTTTGTTTACGTGAAGTGGAAATGCCAACTCCTCCATGAAGAAATGCAAATCCTGAAGTAGTGGCAAGGAAAGAAAGTGGAATATGGTTAAACTATGAAGAAGTGTGTCCAATTCTTAATGATTCTGAATCATAGTGCATGATCCCTGAAATTTTTGATGTGGACCAAAAGTAGGAGGATCAAGAGAAAATACCTCAAGATGTCACAAGTGATAAGTGGATGTTGGAGGTGGTTCCCCATCATGACAATCCACTATGTTAGACGAGATGTCCTAAACATTAGAACTCGGGATCCGAAGTATCCTCAAGTCCAACTGAATCAAATGAAGAATATGGAGGAGGAGAAAAGTGAGAGAAACAATACAACCGAGTGTGATGGTAAGTTATACCAAATCCAACAATAGCATCCTTTGTGAAGCTCCCTAACATAAACTTAACTGGAGTGAATTTAACTTGAATACCTTGTCAAGGTGAGTGATCTAATAAATTGAAAGAAGATTTGTTGAAAGTGAAGGGATACTAAGAAAATTGTTGAACGTATAACCACTCACATATATTGATCCTCTCCTCAAAACCTGTAGTATTGTTATCACCATGCTAAATAGATGACATGCCACATGGCTCCGGTGAAGCAATCTCAATGTCCGATGAGGCCATGTGACGAGTTACACCAGAAAATGATTCATGTAGGAGTATGTGGCACAATTGTCACTAAAGTTATCCCTTTTGTTTCTCCTTATTTATTTCTTTCATTTTTTCTTTCTCCTTAGAACTCTCGTGAGATTATTAAGATGATTTGAGGGAATATGGAACTCCAATATTGTGTTTCTCAAGCATATTATTGAGGAGATCAACAATTTCCTTCAAGAACATTTCTTCATCATGCCTACCACTGCAATACCCACATTTGATTTGTTCTTTGGGAGGTTTAGAGTTGGAAGAGGAAGTGGAAGAGTTTCTTTTTGTTTTTTCCTTATTTTCATGATCCTTGTCCTATTTCTTCTCCATTGATGATTTCCTTTTTCATGTCTAGTAATGAGAGCATGCGATTTTTGGATTTCAAGGTGCTGTCTAAATCAATTTATCCTATTCCCGATAAAATTTGTGATAAACTCATCAAGTGAGGGCATAGACCAAATTTTACCAAGTTCCCTTTTTGTTTCATGAAAGGTGGAGATAAAAATAGAGTATTTGGGACCAAGTTTGGTAAGGACTGATAGAATGAGTTTTGATTTCTTTTTGTTTATCCCATAAGCTATCAATTGCAACTTGAGTGACTTAAAATTCATGAACAAGTCTTGAAGGGTTTCAAATATACTAGGAATAAGACTCGATTAGTTCATTTTAAAGTTCATCTCCCCTTATTTCATCCTCTTTCCACAAAATTATGTGTAAAGAATCTAAAACTTCCTTGGGTGTTTTTGCAAAAGAAATGTGGAAGCACAGTTCTACAGACACAAGAAGTGATATAAATCCAATGGATTCATCACACTTATTAAGACATTTTTCCTTTTTTGCTGCGATCTGTCATTCAACTTGAAACCTATGGTTATCTTAAAAAATTGCTTATTTTTCAAGACAAAATAAATAACATCCAACTATTATAGTTAATTAAAAGGGGTGAGCAAGGGAACTGCAAGGGATCCATGGAGAAAAATATTGTACAAAAATGAATGTAGAAAGGAACCATAGATAATAAAAACCCCCGAATGAATAATGGGGCTCTTTTCTTTGTGAGGTTGTAGACGATGCACTCACTAACCCGTAAATGAAGAAAATCCTCTTACAATGAAAGAAGGGAGAAAACATGGTGCCCAAAAAGTAAATAAACAAAAAGAAACAACTAATTTTCCCTAAAACAATTCTTATCCTATTTAATTAAATATAAAATAAATTAATAATTAATTTGAAAAAAAGGAGCAATAATAAGGAGAGGGAGAGAGAGAGACAGAGATAAGAGAGACAGAGAGAGAGAAATGTCCTGGAGGGTTGGTGAGCTAGCTCATCTCGGTAAGTTGGTTGGAAAGCCTACTAGGAGATGAGCAAGTTGGTAGGAAGGTTGGCTCTGAGCCAAGGGGTGAGCTACTACATCGAGTTGATGTTGATTGCTTGGTGAGATGGTTTTAATGCTCACCGTTGAGATGGGTATGCGGGACTCACCGCATGGAGTCAATGTTTGAAGGAACCCTCTGAGTGGAGATTTCACACCAAGCTTCCATGTTAGGAGTCTTCAATAGAGGTTCCTCTAAATTGAAGCCATGTGGTAATATTGTTGAGTTATTGAGATCCTTGTAGGGTTAGACATGAGTTATGTCTAACTAGAGTGGAAGTGGGCCCAAGATGAGTGTTAATGGTTCAAGCTTCCTGAAGAAGAGTTCACCACATTTGTATGAGTGAGAAAAAATAGCTCGAAATAGTTGAGTTACGTAGTTATTGGTCGTTGCGGGGTAGTGTGCTCGAGATTGAGATTAGAATAAAGAAATGGTAGCACATTGAGCATGGAACTCGAACTACGGGTTACTTCAAGGAGTAGTACAAGAGGAATTCACAAAAAGATGAACCAATGAGTGCAGAATCCCAATCAAATGTGGATCGAGCTATAACAAGAAAGAGTTGAACGTTAAGTATTCAGAGCATGTCTAGACCGAGCTAATAAACAAGTCATCGAGTTAAATGGAGGCAATAGATATCCGACAGAGAAAATGGAGTTGGCTAAGGGATGCATTATATAGTGATGAGAGCTAGGTAGATTGGTTTAATAACTTTAAATCATAAGCGTGAGAACCCCGAGTTATGGGTGCATTGATGCAGAAAATGGAGAACCAAAGGCAAATGAACCATCGCAAGAACAACCGCGAGTCATTTCTAATTAACTTAAAATGAACTAAAATTGGATAGTGCAAAGTAGTTAATCTAAACTAGGAGGACATATAACATAGTAGATAAATAGACTAAAACAATATGTAAGTAATTATTAGAAATAAATTAAGGAAATAAAACCCTAATGTAAAAGGAAAGAGAGAGGAAATAACTCGGTGATATCGAGGACTACCACAGAGTGTAGCATGTCCGACTTGAAATTATAGGAGTAGGGATGAATATGAAAAAGCCCTAAAAAATACCGAATTAGGAAAATCTGCGTGGACTCGAGTGCTAGAGCTAGAATGGGGCACTCACAAGTGCTCTAGTATGAATTCAAGGCACTCTGGTTCGGGAGAAATTTATGGAACTCATTTTCATAGTGTCGAAGTAAATCTATAACTCTTCCTTCCTGTAGCATTAAATTGAGTGTGTTGCTTTGAATGCTTAGAATATATCAAGATGAACGAATGACTTATAAGACCCCAAAATAAGCATCAAACCAAAAAAAGAAAAATACATATGAAGGTGTTTGAATGTCCTTAGCTACCACAATGGTGGACATACTTATCGAGTGTTCTACTACATCTTATACCCGATGTAGTTCTATGTAGAAGTGTGTGTTAACATGCCCTAGGTTTCTCTTGTTCAGTCACACTTTGTGAAGTAACGAACAATAACTATGTGTAGAAAATGTAACAAAATGTGTGCATGAAATAGAATATAATCCCCCTATGAAGTATGATATGGATGTCCTAGCTTGTTCCTTGATGATGATGGATCTATGTGCATTCCAATGCAATAGATGGATGCAACACTAGGTGGAGTGATAGTAGACAAGTGATGCTAGGTCACTCATTATGGTCTCATAACTTTATATTTATACGTTTCTCTTTGTCTAATTCTGTAATTAACCATGAAAATTTTGACCTCATAAAAGATAAGGATGAAAAAAACTAGAAATGACTAAAGAAAAGGTTAGAAAGTGGAAAAGGTATTTGGGCGTCCCGAAATGGGACCAATACAAAATGTGGGTGCCCCCGATTAGGGCTAAGATTATGTGTGATCTTCAAAAATGTATCGATAAATAGATGTAATTGGTCATAAAATATGAAATAAAATAATTAAAAATGGCCAAAAGGACGGGGTTGATTAGTACTATCTTTTCTCAAGAACTTTATGAATAGTAAAAATAGATCGAGATAAATAAATTTCTAAAGTACATGATTTTGTGACTACATTTTGCCCCACTTTATGTTTGTGAGAGGAAATATCGGTAACATAAAGTAGATAGATATGTGTATCTGATGTCGATGAAGAGTGTAGTAGAAACATACTTATAGATAAGACAAAATGTGGATGATAAAAAGATGGAGGATCATGGAAACTATAGAATAAAAATGTGCAAACAAAAGTGATGAGAGTGAACCTAGGGCAGAACGTGTGTGTGTATTTGACACAATGTGAAGTGTACCTACATGCTTAGTAAAGCATGTGTATTTTCGTAAAATGTCAATGTTGTCGCCATGTTGTTGTTGTAGCCCCCATTTGAATGCTTGTTTCTCATATAGATGGACGTGCAAGGAGAAAAAGATCAAGTAGTCAAATATATATGTATGTAACTATACAAATGTAATGTAAAATATGCATGTAAGTATAAAATACACATAGTGTAAATGGAAATTTGAATGTAAATGGATAGTTTAAATAGAACATGTGCAACCGATCCATGTTGAGGAAGAGTGTAGAAGGATATCTTATCCTGTGAGTTTTTTGGGTGATCTAATTCCACCCCGGATGAATAAGTGTAGGGGGAAATTTTCTATGTCCTCCAAGCTCTAACCATGTCTACTTAAATGTGTGTGAAGAGATCTCTATATTTTCCTAGTTTTTTGGGCAATCTGATGCCACCGGCTGAAGTAGTCTAGGAGGCACACTCATTGTAACCCCAAGTATGTAACTACTTACAGAATTATAAGGACACCATGTCCTATAAAATCCATTGTGTATGGGGTTCGTATAGTTGTTTAAAACTACTCATGGTGTGTAAGTGCACCTTGAATCGAATCGATGTAAATATGTTGTATTAGTAGAAACCTTCAAATGATGACCGACCTTTGGGGGTGCATGCAACTTAGATGATAGAGAGATATGCAACCCCAAAAGAGGGCCAACCGCATGTATGTTGTAACCATGGAAAGTTCTTGGTAAAAACCAAGGCACACACATACAAGAAGGCTAGCCAAAGACAAGTGTAAACATGCATGTATATAGAAAATAATGTGTATGCTACATAGATAGTATGTAAACTACCAAGAAATGTAGTAAACATGCAAGAAGAAAAGTAATCCACAAAAAGTGTGTTGAAAACATGTAAAATCACTCTTTGTGTCATAAGAGACATAAGGCCATCATAGCTGCAAACAACAAACAAGTGTACACACCAATCATAGGGTAAGGCGCGTAAACAATACCAAACAAGAGAAAACATTGTAACAAAAAAGAAGTCATGGAAACATATAATCCTACGAAACAAGTGCTTCACATAGAAAAAATATTATCATGATAGAGAAATAAATAATATTTCAAAATCATGTATGATCAAGTAATGTAAGATGCTAAGTACAAAAATGAAATAATAACACTCGGATGAGATGAATGTCGATGACCCCAATGACCTGGTATAGTAAGGATATAAGGTGAACATCCATGTCTCATGTAGGAGTATTGTATCTAAAATCACACTAAACACACGCGTGAACATGCATGTGTTGATGGTATAGATAGTGACATATAAGAAATCAATCTAACATGTGTAATAAATTGAACATGTAAAACACTATAAAGCAAGAATAAATTCCCCAAGATAATGCGGTATGTCGTGGATGGATGGAATGGGATGCAAGATGGAAATATAGGAGTAGTGTTTCCCCTTGAGTGGATGGAAGTGTATGCAATTAGGTTCATTGTGTTTTCCCCTCAGCAGTCAAGAATGAACTATAAATGAGAGTGTGTCATCGGAAATGTTCGAGTAGTGTATATCATGTCTAGCACACTAGGATGAATGTGTATGCATAATGTTGATGATATGTGACATATAAAGAAATGTGTGTGGAAATTATAGCCTAAACGTATATCGTGATGAAGTAAAAATGTGGAGTGATGATTTATCCTAAAGCATATATCACTACAAGATGAATAATAGGGGTGGCGATGTAGCCTATGGAATATATCACTATAAGATGAGGAAATAGTAATGAGTGGTGATGTAACCTAAGGTGTATATCACTACAAGATGATATAATAGGTGAAAATTTATCCTAAAGTGTATGTTACTAGCCTAACAATATCACAAGATAGATTGTAGAATGGTAAATGTGTGATGAGTGTAAGGTCCAATTGATTTGTAAACCCTCACCAATTGAGTATGGAATGATGAGCTAAAGTGCATCATCGGGTAGTGAACTAAGCACATGGAAAATAATGTAGTATAGGTGGTGGTAAGAATAAATGACCATGTGATGAGTAGGATTTGTAAATGCATGGTGTGCAAAATGCACTATAGGATGCATATGGTGTGTATATTATGTAATGTGTAAAGTGAAATAATAAGTGTAGATAGAACTCGAATATACAATAATAAAAATATAAAGCTAGACTCATATGTGATGTAACGTAGTGTAAGACTCAAAATATTTGTAGAAATGTGTAGTGTATGAGGTGACTAAGTGCGTAGATACCGTAGTGAATGTACAACATAAATGAATACTATTCTAATGTATAATAAGTGTATAATGAAGAATTTATGATGGAATTCAATGTGTAATGCATAAGGTGTGGTGTGTGGTTTCTTTATAATTGTAATCCCTCAAAAGTCAAGTGTTAACAGAAGCACAATAGTGTGTCATTAGGTAATGACCCTATTAGATTGTATGTGATTATTATGACTAGTGATTTTATGTAAATGTAGTAATCATGATAGAAAAATGTGGGGGAGGGTAAAGTGTTATGCCTCCCAAATGCACATGAATGAATGAACTATCCAATAATGGACAAGGACAAGAGTTTAACATCTGACTTGGGAGGCATATGGACATTTTCTAATAAAGGACGTAGAGTAGAAAAACATTGTAGTAAGAAATGAAGCTTATACGTGTGGGAGGTACATATACGTGAAGAAAATTTTGGTGCCTAAAAATGTGTTGTTGATATGATGGCTGATGCACTATTGGTAAATGATTATCATGGCCCCATTATGGATGGTTGTATAGAAAGAGATGATGAACTAATTACAGGTGTTGTTGTTCATAAGGTGCTTGAGGAATACTGGATGGATACGTGGGAGAATGTGGCGTGGAAAATGAGAGGAGGCCTAAATGTTCAAAGTATTTGATCATTTGTGATAAAGGTACTAATTTTTTTCATGATGCCCATATAGTTGGTGATAATATCAATATGGACAATCTTAGTGTTTTTCTAATTGATGAGGAGGATAGTGAAAAGTAAGTGGTAGGGTGACCAAGCACTGATGAAGGATCTAAAAGAGGATGCCATGTGGTGTAGTATTATGTTCAAATATAAGAATTTCAGTGAATGGTATGATTTGAGGTGTGGTTATATGGCATGTAGTAGACATAGTTTACAAATAATATGTAGAAGGAGCATAAACATGTGATTGAGAAGCATTCTTAAGTTGTTGAATTTCAGATCTAAGGGATGTAATGATTGAGTGCATGACTACAAATTTATCTTTAAAAACTTAAATCAAGTCTAAGATGGGTTGGTTAGGTGAAGGGTTATCAAGGTTAGTGTCGACAAATAAGAATTCGTGTATAGTTATTAGTTCATATGGTGGCATATTTTCATTTATAGGAAGTAATGATGGACTATAAAAATATTCTATAATATCATATTATTCATCCTAAAAATCATATGTAATAGCACGAGAAACTTGGTAAGAAATGGTGTCTTGTTGGTTATTCAAAAAACCTTGAATGCACAAGTAATACATCGTCATGGCATATTGTTCATCAAGTAAAGGGAGGCAATGGGAACCCTTGAGAATACAAAATAGTAAAATTGGTTGAGTAACAAAGAAAGGAACTATTGTAAATGTGCATAGTACCAAATGTCATGGGAAAACTACATCAACATGACCAAGATAGAGCGTGCCTCTAATATAATCTAACCAAGATTGACCGAGGGTAAGTGGGGAAGAAGTATGGTAATGGGAAAGGTGAACAACAAGATGAAAAATATGAAGTCCATATGCAGTGGTGAGAATAACATATCCATGATACAAATGTCAATTTTGTAAAGGAGAATGGAGGTCCTCAAATGCAAAACTAAGCCGAACAAAGGCATCGTGTGAACATACAAGAGTAGCTCGGTAAAGAATTATTAAGAGGAATATACTCCCATTAAGAATAATTTATGAAGAGAGTACAAATGAATAGTATGTGTAATGGTGGTGATGTAGATAAAGATTGCGAAGTGATATCTATGGAGTGGATAGGCCCTTGATATTGAATAATAGTAGTAGTAGTAGTGATAGGAAGTAATGAAGGAAACATGACTGTCATAAAAATGGTATCCTAAAAAGGTGTTAATTATGATGATGGAGAGATAGGTAGCATACCATCCATGAAATGAGGAAGTGGCAATGGAACTGTAGGAACTATATCATTTGTTCAAAGAGTGGTGTTAGAGTCATGTGGGGCATCAAAAATGTGAATGGGAGAATGCAAAGGACCAATAATAGGTGAATCTGTAATGGAAGGATGTTGCACTATGTGGGAAGATCAAGGAAATTTTACTAAAGGAGTTTGTATTATATGATCAAAGGGAGAAGCTTGTACTATATTTTCAGATGAAGTATTTTGTACTTCTTCGAGAATGTGTGTTAGGTGATTAGGATAGATAGTACATAGGTAAGAAACAATAACATCGTTTAAATTTGTTTAATCTATGTCAGCATGTATGGAAGCTGAATAAATGAAGAGAAAGGGTCATATCCAGAAGGGATGGTAGGGGCATTGAAAAAGGCATGACCAAAGCTATCAAATTACAAAAAAATCGGTGATTCCAAGAGGATGTTTGTTATCCATTATAAGGATTGGGTTCACCAAAATGATTAATTGAAAATGAACTAAAATGGGATAGTGCAAAGTAGTTAATCTAATCTAGGAGGACATATAACATAGTAGATAAATGCACTAAAACAATATGTAAATTAATTATCAAAAATAAACTAATGAAATAAAACCCTAATGTGCAAGGAAAGAGATATGAAATAACTCAAGCGATAGCTTGAGACTACCACAAAGTGTTAGAGGTCTTATTAGAAATTATTAGATTAGGAACGAATATGTTGAAGCCCTTAAAATGCTAAATGAGGAGGATCTGTGTGGACTAGGGTGCCTAGAGCTGAATTGGGGTACCCACATGATGCTCTAGTATGAATTCAGGTGTTGTGGTTAAGGAGAAATGTCTAAAAATAATTTTTACGAAATGGTCAGAAAATAATCTAGAACTCTTCCTACCTATCACAATAAATTCATTGTGTCACCCCGAATGCTCTAAATATCTCAAGATGACGGAATGACCTATAAGACCCAAAAAAATGTCAAACCGTAGAAAAATAAAAAATACATAGGAAGTTCAAAATGTCCTCAACTACCACAATGGAAGACTTACTAACTAATCACCGCGCTATATCTAAGACCCGATGTAGTTCTATGTGCAAGTGTGTGTGAACATGCCCTAGGTTTCTCTTATGCCAGTTACACTTTGTGAAGTAGCAAACAATAACTATGTGTAGAAAATGTAATAGAATGTGTGCATGAAATAGAATAGAATCCCTCCCCTATGAAGTGTGATGCAGATGTCCTAGCTTGTGCCTTGATGATGATGGAGCTATGTGGATGCCAATGCAATAGATGGATGCAACTCTAGATGGAGTGATAGTAGATAGTGATGCTAGGTCCCTCATTATGGTCTCATAACTTTATATTTATAGGGTTCTCTTGGTCTAATTTTGTAATTAATCCTAAAAATGTTGACCTCATAAAAGATAAGGACAAAAAAATTTCTAGAAAAGATACAAGAAAAGGATGGAAAGTGGAAAAGGGACCAGGGTACCCATGGGTGCCCCAATATGAAATATGGGTGCCCAGTTAGGGCTAAGATGATGTGGGATCTTTGGAATGGCTGGATAAGTAGATGTAATTGGTCATAAAATATGAAACAACATTAAAAAAATGGACAAATGGATGGGGGTTAATTAGTACTTTCTTTTCTCAAGAACCTTCTAAATAGTAGTATTATATCCGGATAAATAAATTTCTAAAGTGCATAATTTTATGACTAGTGTTGCATGAATTAAAGGCATGAGTTGTGGTGAGTTATCATAAAAGTTAATGCAACGAGTTATTGTCCATCTTGGTTCCCATATCAGTGAGCTGAGGCTAAGTTGGTCCCCTAAAACCAACATTTACACTCCTTAAACACCAACAACAACACCCTTTTAACCTACAATTTCTGCTGAACTAGAACACATATGAAACCAACAAGAGGTAAAATCCAATACAAAAACCACTACTTAAAAATATCAAAATATGTAAATTAAACAAAGGAAAAGAGATCTTCCACAAGAAACTACAAGGTGGAGAAACAATGGTCAACAATGTGATTCTGGTCACCATGCTTTGATACCATGATCGAGGGATGAAGGACGAATACCTGGAGGGAATCTAGGTGCATCAAATAGTTGCACTCAACTAAGATGAATAAGTTGCAAGATTCAAGAAAGCAAACTTTATGAAAGCAATGTGCATGCATATGAGATCTCAAGATTCAAAAAATGGAGTGGAATGAAATGCATTTCCATGGATCAAAATAAGGTGGTGTACATATAGGGGATTCAGTGTGTAATTCCCATGTAAGAAATTATGCCTACATGATTGAGAAGAGGATTTACTTTCCAAATGGGAAAGTAACTCTTATGATGCACTTACACATATGAAAGACTCCATAATGGAATCTATCATAAATAACATGAAACCTAGATCCATGTCCACCTAAGTGAGATGAATCATCTAGTGAGGTGGAATTACACCAATTAACTAAATAAATGTTGAAAAATACCACCTACACTAACATTAACCCCCAAGAAAACAATCTCTTTGAGTTCAATTTTTTTGTTTATTTATTTAAGATCTGAGTATCTCTTCTACCTATCATCAACTTCATTCAATTGATCATGAATGAGATTCACTTTCTTTTGCATTTCCATTAACATTTCAGGCCCACTAAAAATCTATTCTTTATACTCTCCCAACTGATTAAATTCCTACACCTTCTCCCATAAAACACTTCGAAAGGAGCCATTTTTAGCAAATCCTCGATAGGGGTTATTGTACACAAAGTCAGCCAATGGAAGGTATTCTTCCCACTTGTATTATGATCCATGTAGTACATCGTGAGCATATCCTTCATAACTTAGATGACTCGATAAGTTTATCGATTTGTTTCTAGATAGTATGCTAAACTAAAATTTAGTTTCATTCCCAAAGGTAAATTCAAGGTTTTCCATAATATAGATGTCATCATTGGATCCCTATTTGAAATTATTAACTCGAAACTCCATCCAATCTCAAGAATTTCATGCACAAATCATTTTATAAGCACGGATGAATCATGTTTTAGATTTCCTAGTTTAAAATGAGTTACTTTCATCCATTTTTCAACAACAACAAGAATCATCTCATGTTTATTCTTCAACATAGGCATCCCATACAAATAATCCATGCTAAAACCTTTTCCTTTATAGTACGGAATGTTGTGTGAATACAACATAACAATATGATGCATGTGCTCTACTTTAACATGTCGACATTATGAATAGTGAGAAATGTATTTTATCATGTCCTTTTTCATTCCTTTATTAAAAAAATGTTGTTTCACATCAGTAAGAATTTTAGTTACTCCAGGATTCCCAGAGTATGGTGAATCATGAAATTACTTCATAAATTTTATCCTTAAGTCATTTCTCGAAGGTACATAGACTCTACCTTTGTATTTCAAGATTCCCTCATTGTCAAATTTGAATCCTTCATACCTTTTATCATTAGAATATTCTACTAACGCATCCTTAACATGCTGATAGTATGAATTTGTTAACATTTTCTTCTTTACCTCATCCTTGAATTGAGTCATAGGGGTCAAAATCACGGAAACATGCTTTTGATAGATTCTGCATATATGCCACTCTATTATCATTTTTTATGTAACTTATATCAAAAATCATATTGTGATAGGAATTATAGCCACAACCGGTTTATTGCATTTAATTTGGGTTACGTGAAGGTATACTTCAAAGTGCAAGTGGTCTATTTTCAATTCAAAAGGATTTCCCAACAAAGTCATGCCTCTAAACATGAACTACTTACACTAATTTCAGTAAGCTCTATATCATGGGGAACATAGTTAAACTAAATAACCTTTAAATTTCTACTCTTGTATGCAATTACGTGGTCACCAAAACCTTTACTAGAGGCTTTTGTTAACTTAGTGAAGGTTCCATTGGGGAATATAACCTTCAAAATAGGTTTTGTAGTTAATTTCTCTTTCAGAAAATTGAATGCATTATCACATTTTTCAGACCAAATAAATTTCTTATCTTTTCTCTGCAGTGAAGTTATTGGAGCAAGAACTTTAGATAAGTCTTTTACAAATTTTCTATAGAAACCAGCTAGCCCCATGAAGCTTCTAACTTCATGAACATTTCTTGGAGCTAGAAATTATGTTATCAAAATAGGTTTTGTAGTTAATTTCTCTTTCAATAAATTGAATGCATTATCGCATATTTCATACCAAATAAATTTCTTATCTCTTCTTTGTAGTGAAGTTATTGGAGCAACAACTTTAGGAAAGTATTTTACAAATTTTCTATAGTAGCCATCTATCCCCACGAAGCTTCTAACTTCATGAACATTTCTTGGAGATAAAGATTATGTTATAGCCTTAATTTTTATGGATCTCGCAAATATTCCTTCGTTGTTTATGAGACTCGAGGTATTGCACCACATTTTGATAGAAAGAAAACTTAGAAAATTTTCAATATAATTTCCTTTTTCTAAGTATGACTATCACTATTTTCATGTGCTCATTATGCGCTTTAATACTTTTGGAATAGATCATAATGTCATCCAAGCATACTAGGACAAATAATTCTAAATATTATTGGAAAATGTTATTAATTAATTTCATGAATGCAACAGTGCATTCGTGATTCCAAATAGTAAAACGTGAAGTCATAGTGGCCATATGTTGTCCTATAAGTAGTCTTGTGTTTGTCTTCATATTTAATTCTTGTCGATGGTAACTGATCCTAATTCAATTTTGGAATAGACTGATGCATCACATGTATGATGAAATATATCATCTATCATTGGCAAAGGAAATCTATTATTTATCATTTCCTTTTTAAGCATGCAGAATCAATGCATAACATTAGTGTGCCATATATATTTTTAATAAAAATGACTAGTGCTCCCCAAGGAGACACAATCTTTTCTAATGAATCCTTTGGCTATAAAATCATGTAGTTGTGCCTTAAGTTCCACTAATTCATGTTGTGGTCATTCGATAAGGATTCTTAGAAATAGGTTCAATTCCAATTTCTATACTTATTTTGAAATCAAATTCATGTATTAGAGACATCCATGTAACTCCTTCGAAAAGGAATTTAGGTACTCTTGTAACAATGAGATAATCTATAAAATAGGTATTACGTTTTTCCTTAAATCTGATATTTTATTGCATAATCCATGCAACATTTGTTCTTATCTCCTTTAGGTTCTTTTTATTACCCGAATGACTTTTTTTTTTTTTCTCGTAGGTCATCCTTAAATCTCATTTTTTCATAATAGTTAACATCTCCCTTATGCTTTGTGATAACCATTCTACACCTATAATAACATCGTATGAACCTAAAGGAGCTACGTATAATTCTATTTATGTTGTAACACTAGACTGCTCCAATGTTGTGCTCAAATATATTTATTTACTATGTGGAAAACATTGTTCCTTTATTACACATTCATGATTTCTTCATATAACCATATTTTCTTTTTAATTTTTTAGATAACTTATTTGAAATAAAGGGCACCAATATCAAAAATAGTAGTTACAAGTAATTTATATAACTTACCCAATACTTCTACAAGCATGGATTACTTTTCATCTTTCCTATTTACTACTCCAACATGAATTCTCTATTGTTTGTTGTTATCTTTGTTTCTCGAGATGAAAATTGTTTGCGTAGTGATCACAACCACACTTAAAGAATCCTCCTATTGGTTCATTCCTTTATATTTTGTTGACATTAACTGTTTTGTTGTTTAAACCATTTTTCATATGGTTTGTAGTAAGGTTTTGTGTTATATTCTTCTTCCCATATTTGGATTTATTGCCGACATTTTTCCACAAAGATTTGTGTAGAGCCAGTGTTGATGGTGAGCTAAAATTATTTTTCCTTTTCTCATCACGGTGAGTAGATATAGCATGCAACTTATTCTTTTGATCGATGGCCTTTCCAAATAATGCCTCCATGGTCAAAAACCATGTACATCCACTTCCCTGCCTATAATGTGATTAAGTCCCATGATGAAATTTCTAATGTAGAACTTCTCATCAACTTGGTATTGGGGAACATATTTCAACAATTTTGTAAACTTTTTCAAGTACATTGTTACACTAAACATTCCTTGTACTAAGGTTTCAAATTTATAGATCTTTTGGTCATAGTACAACCGTAGAAACCATCGCTATCTAAAATATAACTTGAACTAATCCTAGGTGATGTTAGCTACATCAACCCCTAGTTCTACCTTTTGGCTATCCCACAAAGAGGAAGCCTCATTTGAGAGATGATACACACCCCAAACTACCTTAGTTTCTTGATAAAAGTCTTGATGGCAAATTATTTTGCATCTTGTTGAGCCAATTCTCAGATCCATCACCTAGAGTTGTCCCATCAAATTTTTGGGGAATGATTCTATAATTCCCAACCTCTTTCTTACATCATTTCATTCCCAAACTCATTTCTTTTACTAGATTTAAATACACCGATCTAGCACTATATTGATATTATGTGATCTCATATGGATTATTTGGTGAAACATGTGATTTTTTAGAAAATGTGGTGCTAATCTAGTATTATGATTATCATTTTAGTTTTCTTGCACATATGGTTATGGATACTAGCAGGATGTGATGTAGTTAGTTTATCTGATATATGATAGATGGATACTTATGTTTTTGGATACTTTAATATATTTGCTTGATAATGGTAATTTGGATGTCATCATGTAATATCTTAGATGGATCTTATATCTTGATTTACTATGGATGCATGTTGTTAGAGTATATTTATCTCATTTTGATATCGATTGTTGTATAGATTAGAATGAATATGCATGATTGGTTTAATTATCAATATATTGTTATTATTCTCTGATTTATTGCATAGAGCAGTTATATTTAATATATTAATTGAGCGTGCATATTTCAGGTCACGGAGGAGAATGTGGGTTTTAGAGTTGCACCTCAAGTTACACAAGCAATTGACTGGACAAAGTCCTTTAGCCATGCTTGATCTTTGTGTAACCTTGTGTGTTTGTGGCCTATTAATTTGTAGGACACCATTGGTGATTCCTAATTTACCTATGTTATTTTTAATTTTTTAATCCTTGTACTAAACTAGTTTAAGGACCTAATGGTCCCCACTTGCATTAGTGATGTTATTATGTTAGTAATCTTGTTGTTAGTGGTTTGGGACCACCTAATCATCATTTGGGTGGGCCCCACCACCTCTTCCTTTGAGCCACTTTACCCAATCTCGAATTTGGGCTAAATGTGGTATTTGTAAGGGTCTCTTTTCACATTGGGGGTCTCCCTTACATTGAAATGGACCCCTTGGACCCTACCTATGGGTATGGGGGTCTATTTTCAAGGTAAAATGATATTTTACCTCCCATTTAACCCTCTCATGTCACCATCTTGTAAGAGTGTTTTATTTTTGTGTTTTCTTAAAAGTTGAAGTAAGTTGGCTTATTGGCATTTTAGGAAATTTGGGAGTTTTCTTCCTAAAATGTGTTTTATTTTATGTTTAATGGGATTTTGGGAATCTTGTGTTGGAGAATGAGATGGGTGACACATGTCACCCTCTCATTTGTGAGGATTTGTTATTAATTCTTCTTTTTATACCTCCTCTTAGAGAGGGGTAGGGAATTTTGCTTCTCATTTTCCTTACTAGGTGTTGGAGAGAGCTTGGAGCTTGAAAGCTTGGTTGTTATTGAAGTTGGCTAGCTATTTTTGAAATAGGTGTTCATACCTATTCTTTTTGTTTTCTATGGTATAATATGCAAAGAAAAATGGGTTTTGGATTCTTCAATGGTTTCATGTGGTTATGGGTGTCTTTGTAAATATTGTTTATTTTCATTTTCTCCATCCATCCTATTTTGTGGTGGATTTTGGAATTTTAGGGGAAGAGGGAGGAAACCCCTCTTACACCACATGGCTTGATGGGAAATCCATGATGGTCTTTCTATTATCTTCCTCCCCTCATATGGTTTGATGTGGAAAAATTATCTCTCCTCACTAAGGAGTTGTGGCTTGTTGGGGTGTATAAAGTACAAAAGTGTTTTGTCATGGTGGAAACTAGGTAAAAATTTAAATGATAATAAATTAAATGATCATGTATAGATTTTCTAAAGAAAATGTTGAACCAGAATTGAGATGTCCTAGAAAATGGTCCATGCTATGAAACCTTGAAACCAAACTAGAAAATCAATCCTAACTTGATGGTTGGCTAGATATTTCACCCACAATTTATTGGTACTATCACTATGTGAACATAAAAATAAATTATCAAATCAAGTCATCACCCCCTTTATTATGCTTGGTATTAGGTGAATCTTCATCCTTGACCCCTTAATGAATAATGCAGATGTTAGGACCAATTTGGAGAGTCTTGTGAACCATTTTCCAAATTTTTAAAGTTAAGTGTGAGCTAGAAGGTGAAACCACTCGTAAACTTTAAAATTTTTGCTCTCTTCTTGTGTGGTGTTTGTGGCACCTTGGATGGTTTTCAAGAGTGGGCTTGTGCACATCAAGTATGCATAACTTGTTAACCCCTCTAAGACAAAAAAATTGTTCCCTTGTCTCACCCAATAACAGCCGCTTAAAGTTACCTTAATGTTGGACATCCACTTACGTGTGACCATGTAGGGGTTTTAGACAATAATGTTAATAAAATTTCCTTAGAAGTTATAATTTTCCTTAATTAAATTACTCTTAATGAGAGAAACACTTAGTATAGGACCAAGTCTGAATTGATAGGACATTCTTGTTATTACTAACAACCCCATGATATGACAAGATACCTCATGAGGCCATATCTTTTACCTCTCCCAATGAATTCTAGGAGGAATTCCAATTCTAGGGGTCGGGGATGTAGTGCCCACCTCTTTCTTGCATCATTTCATTTGCTGACTCATTTCATTTACTAGATTTATAGACATTGATATAAAACTCTATTAATAGGATATGATCTCATATGGATTATTTGGTGACCACGTGGTGCTCATATCGTATTATGATCATCATCTTAGTTTGCTTGCACCTATATGGTTATGGATACCAGCAAGATGTGATGCAGTTAGTTTATTTGATATATGATGGATGGATATTGATGTTGTTGTATACTTTGATATCATTGGTTGATAATGGTAATTTGGATGTCATCATGCAATATCTTAGATGGATCTTATATCTTGATTTACTATGGATACATGTTGTTAGAGTATATTTATCTCATTTTGATATTGATTATTGTATGGATTAGAATAAATATGTATAATTGGTTTAATTATCGATATATTATTATTATTCTCTAATTTATTGTATCGAGTAGGTATGTTTAATGTGTGAATTGAGTGTGTAGATTTTAGGTCACACATGAGAACATGAGTTTCAAAGTTACACCTCAAGTTGCACAAGTAGTTGTCTAGGCCGATTCCTTTAGCCATGCATGATCTTTGTGTAACCTTGTGTGTATGTGGCATATTCATTTACGGGACACCATTGGTGATTCCTAATTTATAGATGTTATTTTTAATTTCTTAATCCTTGTACTAAACCAGTTTAAGGACCTAATGGTGACCACTTATATTAGTGATTTTATTTTGTTAGTAATCTTGTTGGTAGTGGGTTTGAACAACCTAAACATCATTTAGGTGGGACCCACCACCTCTTCCTTTGAGCCACTTATCCAATCTCGAATTTGGGCTAAATGTGGCATTTGTAATGGTCTCTTTTATCAATGGGGTCTCACTTACACCAAACGAACCCCTTGGACCATAACTATGGGTAGGGGGACCCTTTTAAGGTCAAATGAGATTTGCACTCCCATTTGAGCCCTTTCATGTCACCATATTTCAAGAGTGTTTGATTTTTGTGTTTTCTTCAAATTTGAAGTAAGTTGGCCTATTAGAATTTTAGGAAATTTGGGAGTTTTCTTCCTAAAATTTGTTTTGTTTTATGTTTAATGGGATTTTGGGAATCTTGTGTTGGAGAATGAGATGGGTGACACATGTCACCCTCTCATTTGTGAGGATTTTTATGGATTCTTCTTTTTATACCTCCTCTTGGAGAGGGGTAGGGACTTTTGCTTCTCATTTTTACTATTGGGAGTTGGAGAGAGCTTGGAGCTAGGAGCTTGGAGCTTGGGAGAGCTTGGTTGTTCTTGAAGTTGGATAGATATTTTTGAGGTAGGTCTTCATACCTCTTGTTTTTTTCTATAGTATAATATGCAAAGAAAAATGGTTTTTGATTCATAAATGCTTGCATGTTGTTTTGGTTGTCCTTGTAAATCTTGTTTGTTTTTATTTTCTCCATCTATCCTATTTTTGGTGGATTTTAGAATTTTGGGAAAGAGGGAGGAAACCCCTCTTACACCACATGGTTTGATGGGAAATCATTGATCGCCTTCCTATTATCTTCCTCACCTCATATGGTTTCATGTGGAAGAAGGACTATTCATATTGTTTGAACCTCGTATTATATCATCCTTAATATAGAAACCATGTTTAGTTTGAATATCCTTACAAGGAGGAGTCTTGAAGTTTGGGATGGAGTGACAAGGAGAGTATTATTGATATGATTTTAGTGTTCCTATGGATGGATAAAAATATGGTTTGTAATGGGATCCTTTCCACTCTTCCCCATTGAGGAAACATGGAGTCTCCTCTTGTGTTTTTGTGGTTGCTTTAATTGCTTTGTCATGGTGTATGGTGTTTTTGTCATCCTATGTTTACCCCCTTACTTGTGAAATTTTGAGGCATGAATTCTCTCTCTCCCATGGGCTTGGAGGGAGGCTAGCATGTCCTCCATTGGTGGAGATGGCATGTGATGATGCCATTTGGTTGGGTGGAAATTGGGCCTCTTTCTCTTGTGCATTGAAGACTTTCATATGGAGTGGAAGCTTTGAAAATATGTTTGGAGCATGGAGGAGAAAATTTTAAATTTTTCGTCATGTTGTTTCCCCTTTCTTTGGGAGGCCTTTGTGCTTGTACTTTAAAGTGTACTTTTTAGCTAGTTGTGGATATCGTTGTATGTCACTTCTTTCTTGAGAGGAATCATTATAAATATGTAACTAATGGTTTTGGGCCCATGGAAAGGATTATTTTCCTATAGTGTGTTGTAAGGTTAATTATCTCCTTTTGAGATTTGTCTCTTTTTGAGATATGAGTATGTCGGAAATGAAATTTTCTTGAGGTCATAATAAAACAGAACAATTGTTTATTTGAATATTCTTTTGTAAAAGTTTAGAGAAATAACTCATATTATTCATGATATAGATACTTATTTAATTGATATTCCTCCATTTGTGTTCATAATATTGGAAAACAAGAAAAGACCTATATTTCTTTGCAAATTATCTTAAAGTTCATGTTTATTGTTTTGTAAGTTATCCTAGAGTTTATCACTATTATTTTACAAATTATTTTAAAGTTTAGAATTAAAATTTTATTTGGAATGAGATAATGTTTTTCTTAGAACTAGTTTATAGAGGCAACATTTTAGAAAAAAAAACAAGTAAATTCCTTCCTATATTTAATTGTTCGATTGCAGGATTTAAAGATAATGGTGTATGGCAAGATCATTTTTTATTTTATTTTTAAATTTCTAATAAGCCTAATGTAATGGAGAAAGTTCGGGCTCATGAGATTTGTTTTTAATACAGATATTCCTTAGTGATTAGATTTTAGTTCAAAATATGTTATCTGCTAGTTGTTTCTCCATGAACCCAAAGTAGAACACGAAGGGTGACACATCCTAAGTGGCATTTCAGTCCTGTCATTTTCTTTTCCAAAAACCTCAGATGTATTTCTTAAAACAATAAAAAGAGAGAAATCCTAGATGGCCGCCACTTTTTCTCTAAGCAAATAAAATCAGTCTTGCATCTCCCTGGCCACCCTCTCAGAGATACGGTATAAATTTGCAGCAAAACAAATAGGGGATTTTTATTGCAGCCCAAAGAAAAAAGAAATATTCTTTTAAATCTGGGCCGCCCTCATCTGTAGAAGAACACAAGAAGGAATAATAGATAAACAGAACTTTTCCTTCAAAACCAATTATTTGTTATACCCTGCACCTACATTTCCATGGCCTCCGCTTCAGATAAACCCTGTACCCAAAAAACTAAAAATAAATAAAAAATAATAATAAAACCCTTGATAACCTGCAATAAAACAAGAAACCAACAATGGGTAAGAAGAGATTACAATAATGAATGAGATGGAGTTGTTACAAGGAAAAAAATGGGAAAAATAAAAATAAAAAATAAATCGTCCATAGCTTCCATGAGAATTCTGAGCTTGCAAAATATTAGAAAATGCAAATGAGATCCAATTGAAAAATAAAAAGGCTTTGATAAGGAAAACCATAAATATTTTGGGGTTACTTTTCCTAGCTAAGATCTACCATGTAGAAGAATTCCATCCTAGGGATAAGAATCAACTTGGACCTGAACTTTATTCATGTTGACTGTTATTTTATATGAGGAAAAACATATTTATTAATTCATATTACATTTTTCTCCCTCCCCTTGTTGTGAAAAATTGAATAGTTTTAGGTAATGAAAATGTAAAGTTTAATTACATCTTTTATTTTAATTATGAATAAATAATTAATTTTAGTAGTAAAGTTTAGAGTGGAGTTGGGTTCATAATATTTAAAAGAAGGATAATTCTCTTATATGGTGTCATAAATCTAAGTTTTTATTTAAATAAAACAAAGTGGTCTACGAAATTTCTTATAGACTCGTTAAGTAAATTAATGCTTATTAAGTTAAAACGTAACCATTTTAGTATTAAGATAATTTCGTCACTTAATAAAATAAATAAATAAATGAATAAATAAAAATCTCGTGATGTAAGAGCAAAACTCCTTAAATTACTAGAGTGAAACACGTCATTTAGAATATTCTAATTATAAATATTTTCCTTTTGCGGGATTATATTCTATTAGTTAAGGTAGCAAAGACTAACACATCTGGAACTTATTTGAATCCTTGGCACGATAGCAATTTAGTAATATATCTAAAAAAATTTAAATTAGTGTAGATTATTATTATGTAACGTCCGCTAAAAACAACCCACTTGAGACCCAAGAACAACCTAGGAATAGTTAGGAAAATTATGGAATAATTTTTTTAAATAAGAAGAGTCTACAACCAAGTTACAAGGCAACATATGTCACTAACAAGTTCAAGAACAATTGTAATCCACTAGAACATACTTTTCATTTATTAACAATTATAAGAGGTAATAAGGTCCAAAATTTAGGGTTAGAAGGTTCAAAATTTAGGGTTAGAAGGTTCAATTAGGTTCAGAGGGTAATTCCTCATCATACCCACCTTTAGACAGGACTAAAGTTTTAACTTGATTTTTCTCATACTTAATGCATTCAAAAACTCCCTAAAACATACCCATTGGATAGGAAATTTCGTTACCTTTCCACCGATATAAAGAAGTCCTCCTAACTCCTCATACTTTTCGAGTTATTCAGTGGGCCTTAGGGTGAAAGTTTTCCCAAGAGCGGGCCTACGGGCCCAAGGGTGAAAATTTTCTCAAAGTGTTGGTTAACGGGCCGCAGAGGAGACTTTTGGAATATTTCCGCTCGGAGTGAAAAAATAAATTTTCGCTCGCGCACTCGCGGGTGTGCAAGTCCACAACGGACACGTGGCACTTCTCAAGCTAGCGCGGGGAGAACGGGGGACAGGAGACGTTTGAGAAAATTTTCCGTGTGGAATGAAAATCCAACATTGCACTCGCAAGTCCGCAAGCCACAAGGGGCACGTGGGATCACCTAAGCCAAAGTGGGGAAAGAGGAGTGGTGGGTAGATATTTTGTTTAATGCTCTAAAGGGCTAAGAGGGTAACACAAACCTGCACCTCTGTCGGCTCCTTATGCCACGTGACCACTCCCGATTGGGGTTGTCAGGTCGGTGGGACGGCGGAGAAAACATGGAAAATTTTCCCAAAATTTTTCTGAAACACAAAAAGGAAAAAGGGACTCGCTCCTCCGCCGATGCCTTAGACGCCACATGGCATGACCTGATTGGTCGCAAGCCGGTGGGGAAAACTTGGAAAAAAATTCTAAATTTTTTTCAGATGCACTAAGTTTAAAAAGGGGTCCACCCATCTGCCAACACCTCGTGGTGCCACATGGCAGCCTATGATTGACTGCGGTTGGCAGGACAACGGGGAAAATATGGAAAATTTTCTCGAAATTTTTTCCTAAGTGTTTAAGAGAAAAATTCGGGCCGCGGGCCTGCCAAGGAAATTTTTCCAATTTTTTAGATGCCAAGGAAGAAAAACTTCAGAAGGCCATAAATTTTGATAGAGAGATCGATTTTGGGAAAATGAGGACTTTATGGAAATCTCTCGATGTCCTCTTTGTTTGAGATCATTAATTTTTTATTTTGATAAATTTTAAGGGATAAATTTTAAGAAAATGGCCTGCAAGATTTTACAGTGTGAACTGGTAAATTTTAACTTGTGAGATTTATTCAATTTGATCTTCTTCCTCTCTCAACATGTCAAATAGACATGGAGAGTTGTTCTTAGGAGGAATTAGGATAAGTTTGTGAGGTATATCTATTTGATTGAATTCCAATTCGAAATTTACAAATTTGTGACAGAAATGACTACAAAATGGTTTGAGCCCAATTTTGCCAAGTTTTGAAATATTTCCTTTAAGTGTCTTTGTCTAATTGAACTCATTTATACCTGGCATGTTCTATTTTAATGTTTCATTGTTATTTCTTGCTTGCAGGTTCGAACTGTGCATTTTTGGTTTAGATAATTGCCAGTTTGAAAGAATAAAATAGAGGGCAAATTTTTAAAGGATCTATTTAATTACTTTCCATCTCCCAAGTGTGGAAATTCATTCTAATCCTAGCCTAATACATTTATTTGATTCAATCAACCCATCTATGGGCTAAAATGTAAATTCTAATTTCCAATCTTAACATTTTTTTGAAGAATAGAGCATTATATTTTTCCTCACACGTAATTCTTATTTTCAATAGAGATTTCAAAACACAATGGATGATCAATTTCAATACAAAAATACAGATTGAAAAGGTAATGCAATCATTTATTGATTCCAAAATACAACATTACAACCTTTCTTCTTTTATTCCTTCCAAAACATATATTATATACAGAACAAAATAATACATTTTCTTCTCACGTGTTTCACTTTACCACTTTTCAAACAAGGATTTCATAGTGAATGCTAAACATAGATTTCCAATGGAATAACAACATATGGACAAGACAAAACCACTTCCATTAATTTAAATGAACTCTTACAACTTCCTTTCCCTTTGGTTTCAAAATGCAACATACAAAAACATGTATCTTTCTTTCACATTCTTTCCAAAATAGAAAATAGAGTATAACTCTTTTACATTTCAATATACAACTTGTAATCAATACAACATCTTTCCATTACAACCATTTACAAGTTCATCCACTTCAAGTGGGAAAGGTTACAATGAGATTTCATTTCATAAGGGATTGTCAAACTGTATTTTCTCAGCTCCATAACAACAACATGCATACTCATTCTTCCAATTTGGTCAAAACAAGAGTAGGGGAAAGGTAATGCTCTCAACCTAGCCAAGACATCCTATGAATAGGAGAAGCCATCCTTCTTCATTGGCCCCCGAGCCCCAACAACAAAGCAATAAAAGATGTGATCCAACTCATAAAGAACAACCTGGATTCCACAAAACATACAAGAAAAATTTTCATAAAGAAACACAATCCCAAACAGAATGTATTTTACAACTACATTAAAACTTGAAAAACAATACAAATACTTCATCGAGTAAGCCAAAGGAGCAAGAAGCTATGCGGGATGTTGCTTATGCCTCCCAAAGGGGAAAATGGGTATGAAAACTTGAGAACAACCCACATATATATATATATATATATATATATATATATATATATATATATATATATATATATATATCATTTCAAAACCCTGTCATGCCCTTACGACTACCCCAAGTACCCCTTATTCCTCAAATTATCTTATGTCTCCCCAACCTCTTATGACACCCCATAACGAGTAAAGAAATGCAAGCTATTTCTTTGTAAGGTGGAACCCAAATCCCCACTCCCTACACCTTTATACCTCCCTAAAACCACTTGTGCCTCCCAAAAAATAATCCCCATAGTCTTCTCCTACACCATTCCTAGGCCATCTACCCAACAACCCACAATATATACGAAAACATTCACACAAGAACATTTACATGTATACAAGAAGAGCATTTCAAGAGCCAAGCCCCTACCTCTCCATGATGGAGTTGTTCCAAGCTCCAAAAAATTAAGCTTTATCCCAATGCAAGCAATCCAAAACAGTGAAGCACAAGCATGCAACAATCTTCCAAAAAATCTCCAAGCAAGAGCTCCCAAAACAACAAGAAAAATTCACCCAAAATGAAGTCTCCAAAGTGAAGCAACCCAAAACAAGGAAAACAATTCAAATTTTATAGAAGAGGGAAGAGAAGAGGATGAGGTGGATCCATGTAGGATGCCACATCACACATCCTCAACCCCAACCCCCAAAAGTCAACTTCATTCTCCAATGCATAATAAATAAGTGGGTGAATAATATGACAGTTCACTTACACACTCAAATCCAACCCACACCCCAAAGGACTGAAATTAAAACATGTAAGAAAAGTGCAATTAAAACCTACAATAAGTCTTCCCAAAATGCATAATAAAAGTCTAATTTCAACTCCCCAACCATAGGTATGGTTGGTAAATAAATTTAAGAGGTATGGGATAAGTTTAACTTGTCCCACAAGCCTCCAAAAATAGCCTCCAAGGACAAATTCGAATTTCTAAGAAGGTGGAGTGTTTCACACTCAAGAGTTAACTTACACATCACTTACAAGGTCACTTACACATTACTTACACATTCTTACAACACTTTAAAACATGGCCAACAACTCTATTAATTACATTCTTATGACATCTTTTAATTAATTAACTAAACAATATGATTACTCACAATATTAACACCACATTAAATAAATAATGAAAGGGTAAGTGCACCACATAAAACACATGCAAAATTTAAATAAAAGGGACCAAATAAAAGAAAAACATAAAATCCCTTGGTCACATTTAAAGGTGACCCCCATGGGAATCCCTAACACAAATAACACACACAAACAAATACAATTGCCATGGTGACCTTGTTGAATTCATCTATAATTCCAATGTGGTTGGTCTCCAATCCCCGATGTTTGTTGTGATATTTTAACCTATAAAAGATAAATACCTCCTTCGGCCTCATCGCCCTATCGTAACGTCCAAAATAATATAAATATAATTAAAATTCTAAAATCATCTAGATATATGAATCACAACAACATCAAAGCAATCTAACAATATCATTTATAGTTTTATCAACAACTATATCATCATCCAATAATTTTCCATTTCTAGGTCTACTCACAATATCCAAATATCACAAGTCCAAACAACATCCATCATATAACCATGTCCAATAGTATATCATCATCAACCTATAAAATTCCTATAATAATCATCATGCATCATAACTGAATCAAGTCAACAATAATCCATGATCTAACATTTAAAATCATTCTATAATAAATTCCATAATCATGTTCATAATATAATCAACAAAAGAATTGATTAGTATCAAAAACGTGTGAAAGGGAAGTGGACACTACATATTAATATTATTATTTAGTGTTGGTATGGCTTATAACCTCTTGTTTCCAACATATTAAGAACAATATGTGGTATACAATCTACCTTTATCATTATGTTAGAAACCTTGACTACTCCTTTCATAGAACTTAGTTAAGGGTATGTACATCTCTTAGTTAAAATATAACAAGGATGATTTATGTAACAATTATTAAATTGTGTGAGTAGGACCTTGGTGTTTTTGTTTCAACGTATTACTTCTTAATGGAGTTTTTTTTTAAATTGGAATAATTAAGATTAATGAGGTTTGGAATCAATGATAGTGTGAAAATAACCCCAAGAGGTTTGGTTTTCCCATAGTGGTGGAGACCCTACAAATGTAATTAGTCTTAGTAGTGCAAATAATGGTGTTGTAGATCAAGCCTTGATTTCATCATTTTAGCATGTAAATTTTATTTTGTGTAAATTTGATTGGTTTGTAAGGACCAAACATATGTTCTAACTTTTACAAAATCGTTGTGTGTGTTTTGGGTCACAATATTTGGGAAATTACAAATACCCTTAATATCGTTTGATACTTCGCTACCAAATGTTCCCTTTTATTCTCAAGTTGGTTCAAATAATAACCATTAGGATCTACAACATTTATGTTGTTAATAAAAAAATTGCATTAAGATTTACAACATTAGGATCGACTCCATTTATATTATTATTAACACCATTAGGATCCTTTGAATTGGGTTTTCCTCGACGCTACAAAATTTTATCACTTTTGGTTTCGTCATCCTCGAATCCATTCCATTATTTAAGAATAATAATAAAATTGGGAGTTTCTTACAATACAAGAAGTATCTCGTCACATTTCTAGGTTATTTCTTTGCCTTAGACCCAACATATTGATTATTCAAAAATTCCCATTTTCCTAACCATTTTGTTATGTTAGAAAAGAATAAAACTTAGCGTTAGAGGATCCTCATCGAGAAACACCAATCTAATATATTCTCATAATAAGTTGTAGTTATTTCTAAGGTGTGGAGAAAAATTAGACGATTTCATTGATATCTTGTTTCAGGAAATGAAGCTCGTTTGCAAAACGTATGGCCCGCATTAAAGTTTTTGGGCAATTTGGTAAAATATGGGACTGCGTGCAAGTTGGATGGATGAATGCTCACCAAATGGATCAATGGGATTGTGACACATGGAAAATGTAGGTGAAGGAGAAAAATTTGGGTTTAGAACACAAGTCTTGGACACTCGTATAAGGACAGGTGGACCCCACTATTTACTGGCTAGGGGCTCTCAACCAAGTTCGACACACTCAATTATGAAGGGGTTTCTTGGCCTAATTCACTTCACATTGTATATCAGAGCTCTTGCATATATGTATCAATAATGTGCTAAACACCATACATGTGGGACTAATCCATTACTACAATTAATTATTCCAACTAATTCCTATTTATTTCCACTATTATAGGTTTAGCTCAATGCATATTTCATACCAAATATATGTAATAAATTTTCAGATAAACATTAGCATAACCATTCTATCCTTCCCATGCATTTACATGAAATGAATTCAAACCAAGCACCAAAATCAAGGTGGGCCAAGTCAAATGGCTATCAATAGCCAATGCACATCTCTAGGTTGCCCATACTTAAACCCTTTCTCCTTTAAATGCACCATGAATGTGGGATCTTATCCCTATACAAAAAAAGCCCCACATGGAATGGGATTTGAACCTACGCCGCTTGGGTAAAACGATAAAGCTTTGACCGCTGTGGCATTCCTTTGGAAACATTATAAAAGGAGCTTTGTTTTACTAGTATGGACATTGGAAGGTGACTGTGATATTGTTTTGCTCATAACTTGAGCTAGAGAAGGAATTTTGAGGTGATGTAAAAAGTGACTCTTATTATTTTTGGTAGAGGAATGTGATGAGAAGATCATATTATTGTAGAAATATTTGTAAATATTTATTTTCAAGATTTTAATAGATCGATCCCATTCAACCGGACTTGGAGACGTAGGCCACAAGCGTCAAAATCCATTATCAATTCTTGTGTCAATTTGTTGGTGATTCATCTCTGTATTTTTGATTTTACATAGTACTTTCAGTTTTATTTCCTTTATTAAAAATACAAAAATATTATAATATTCAATTTTTATATCGAAAATCAATACAAAGCAAAGTTAAGTGTGTGCACAATTGCTAGTTAAAATTGATTTTTAGATCATTGGTATCAAAGTGGCTTTGATTGATTTTTGGTTCAGATTAACGGGTTTTGGATTGCAAGTTGTGTTTTTGAGGTTAACAAAGTATTTATCTAAGAAGGGTGAAGGAAAGTTAGTTGAAGGAGATTCCAAAATTTGTACCAGATGGTCTCGAGTCCTACAATTTCATATCGAGAGGAATAAAAATTTCATCAATCATTCCTATAGATGAAGGAAATGTTGGAGGAAATGTACCAGATAGACAAAGAGAAAAGGTAAAAAAGAAGATAGCTCTAGTTCTGATATTCCTAAAAGTGAACCTCTAAAATATGATTTTCCTTCATTAAAGTTACATATCACATTTGAATTACCAATGTATACTGGAGAGATAAATGCAGAGAAGTTGGATAACTAGGTCAAGAAGATAAAATTATAATGTAGGGTTCAAAGAATTATTTATGATGAAGCAATGATTCATTTACAAAATATTCGGATGCATGGCAAAAAACTCATTTTGGTGGGAGAGTAAGCTTCAGGAAGTGGAAGAAAACAAAGATGTAGCAATCACTTCTTGGTCTGAATTTGTTTCAAATCTTAGGCAAAACTTTTATCCTCTTGGTTATTGGTAACAAGCTATGATGGATTAGAAAACATTAACAAAACTAATGGACAAAGTGTTCAAGAATACACATAGAAATTGAGGAAAAGGGCTCTAAATCTAGTAATTTCCCTAAACACGTAAGAAACACTTCTTAAGTATATTAGTGCATTACATAGTTATCTAAGGCATATGATACTTGTTTTAGGTCATACTAATCTCGATGCGCAGTATGTGTTCAATCAACCCATTTGGAAGCATGAGGGAAAATGAAAAAGGAGTCCTCTTTCTCTTCTATAAAATAAAAGAACAAGCAATCTGAAGGAAAATGTTCGAAAGAACAAGGAAAAGGAAAAGGTAAGCAAAAGATAAAATTTAGTGTTAAGAAGGAAGATGAAAAACCATTTTGTAGTCATTGTAAAAATAACCATGATGAGTCTAAATGTTGGAAATTACATCTTGAAACGAAACCTAAATGGATGGTTAAGAAAGGAAAGGAGAAAAAATAAACATTGAAGTTCATGATCTTGGGTAAGATTCATGTGATGAAACAAAGATCACAAAGCTATGAGTTTTCAAAGTAAATCAACTCTTTCAATTTCCACCAATAGTACTTCAAATGTTGTATCTTCTTCTAGTAAACAAAGTATACATGATGATAAGAAAAGGAATGAGATTTTCCACATTAGAGTAATTTAAAAGAATCCAAAAATTGATACTCTTTTTGATAGTGGATCTCAAGATTAATTTGTTAAGAAATTAAGACTCAAAACTAATCTACATCCTAAGTCTTATCCTTTTGGTTGGGTTTGTGATGATGCGAAAATACGAGTAACTAAAACTTCTACTTTTAGATTTTCCATTACTGCAGACAAGTTTATAGATGAGGTTGAATTGGATGTAGCTCCTTTGGATATTTGTGTGGTGGATTTGGGGAAGTCCTTATTTGTATGATCGTAAAGCAATCTTCTATAGCAAAGAAAATAAATATTTTCTTGTAAAGGATGGAATTGAGTTTATTTTTAGAGCTCACCATGAAAAGAATAATATATCCTTGGTAAGCTGCAGGACAAATCAAAAGGCTTGTAAAATCAAGAAAAAAATTTGCGCTCATGATGGTCAAAGCCAAAGAGAAAGAACATGAGATGGTTTTTGATAATTGTGATTTGAAATTGATTAGGGGATCATTTTGGAAAGTTCCCTAAACATCCCTAAATTGTGTTAGTGCATAAGATCATCTTGAGATCTTTCCAATGACTATGAGAACTCAGAAAATAGATATCGGGAGCTCTAGTTATGTCCGGTCAAAGTTAGGCCAACGAAAAAGTCAACTCTGGTCAACTGGTCAATATTGGACCAATCGCACTTTGTGACACGTGAAAAAAGGTTTTGGCAAAACTGAAGGGGTTTTATCCACTGGTCTTCGACAAGCATGAAATGGTTGGTTTGATTTTCCAATCGCGGGTTGATAGGTGGTCTTATTCGCCATATTTCATGTGGGTTGAATTTCAAATTACGTTGAAATTATTTGCCACACATTTTTCCCAAATTCCACATACCACGCATATATATATCTATGCTTTTATATTAATGTTTATACATTATTATACCCAATTAAACCGCCACATGCTAAGTCCATTTGTGAAGGAGGGAAGCAGTGGTGGGGGCATGCAAATCCATCCACGTGGAAGAAGGTGGTGAAGCGGTGGAGATGGGGGCGGTTAAGCCTAAGGTGGTCCTTGGACCACTATAAAAATGCATGGAAAGGTTTAATAAATCCTAAAATATTATACCACCATCCTATTTGGGATATTTATCCCATTAAAACATGCTTCTCCACCAACATGGGTATTTAGCCCATTAAAATATGCAAATCCACCCAAATGGAGATAAGCCTATCCCATTTTTCATGTACGGGCTAGGTTAAAAATAGCCTAAGGATAATTTGTAATGCATTATTCAAGGACCCTAATTTTGTATAAATAGGGAACCCATTTGAATTGTAAAGATGGACACCCCAAGCTTATTATTTTTTAAGCTTATTGTGGGGACACACACCAACGCAACATGGAAGCTCATTGCTAGAGCACGGAAAGGTGGACACACACCCCAAGATTATTATTTTTAAGCTTATTTGTGAGATGTGTCAACAAATATTGTTTATTGGCCTATTATTTTAGGCAATAGTAGATGAAATATTTTTGATTGGGAGTAAATTATAAACTACCCAATAGGCCCATTGAGCCACACCAATTACTTGCAAATCTTGGATTGTCAACCAGAGTGCTAGCGTCGCATTGATAGCATTGGGAAGGCCGATCGAAGCTGAAGGAGATTGTGCATCGGGAAGTGAAGAACAATTTGACTGATCATCGAGTTTTCAAAGAACTAGTGTACTGATAGGCAAGTAAAATTCCTTTAGGTTTTCTTGTGAAATTACTATTGTAACTTACAAGTTTTGACTAGTGGAACGGTTCGACCATGAAACTAGAGACGTGGGCAATTTCCAAACTCCGTAATCAATTTGTGTGTAATTGTAATTATTGTCTTGCATTATTTTACATTGATTACTTAAAAGGAGAAAAATTGTCGGCAAATAAAATAAAACCTACGAGGGTCCAAGATTAGGTAGTAATAACTTGATTATTTTTGGATCATGTTTGGTATCAGAGCTGGTTTAGCTCCATTTTTTTTTAAATCTAATTAACAGAGTGATTGCTTCAAGATTGGTGCAGTTGGTTCAATTTGTGTGAACAGGGTACAAGTGCACTATGGGCAAGATGTCTAAATAGGCAAATCTCAAGGAAATTGAAGCTTATAATCACTAGATCTAGGAAGAGAACTCTCTCATGCAATCCATGTATTACTCCTTGGAAGAGGAGAATGCTCATTTGAAATCAGAACTATAAACCAAGGATGAGCTCTTGGCAAGGTTGCAGTGTGGTGATCAGAGGAAGGAAATACCTTTAACTTCAGATGCGAGAGGTTGTGATAGATGATTCCACTTGTAAGTTTTTACCACTAGAATCTTCTTCTTCCTCCCATTTAGTTTCAGATTCAGGTAATGAAGTCTTTGGTTTATTTGAAAAGCATACTAGAGGAATTGGATCCAAGTTACTAGATAAAATGGGATTTGATGGAAGAGGCCTTGGTAAAAATGGCCAAGGTATTGCTAACCCAATATAGGTCGAGGATCATCCTCATTTTGTAGGTTTGGGTTATCCTAGTGCGGGAATGGAAATTGGAGAATGCTCCAAGAACGCTGATGGGAGACAAGCTTCTGAAAGCAAAGTGATTACCCCACTAGTCCTGCAAGAAGATTATGAGAAGGAAAGTTGTGCTTCATTGTCACAGGCAAGATGTGGTAAGAGAAATCAGTGAAGAGGTAATGAGATTCCACCTCTAGTTTCTTACCATAATCAGTAAGCACATGATAAAACTTCGATCCACTTTTTCACTTAAGAAGTATGGTTATGATTTTGTAAGATGTGGAATTATTTTCCATGTACTTTTATGGATTGCATAATCATTCAGTGGCCAGATGTTGGAAGAGAAGGACACTGATGAAGAAGTTGATGTCGTTCATCAGGAACAAGGCAAACCAGAAAGACCAATCTCGTCATGCAGAGTCGAGAAATGGTAGAAAGAGTTCCTCATCCCAGAAGAAGGAGATTAAGAGGAATTTTTGTGATCATTGCCAGAGGATTGGGCATCAAGTGGATAATTGTTGGAAACTACATCCATCTCGCCATCAAATTAATGGCAAGCCAAAGATGGAATGGAGGCCTATTGCAAAGGAAAAGGAAGTTTCTACTTTGCCACCAGTTGACAATTCAACCTGTGACGATTAATACACGAATATGAAAGTCCTTTAAAATGGGTAAGTCAACAATACTTCAATTATATATTGCATAATTTAGATTGATAAATCGTATGTAGTATTAAGTTTGGATATCAAATTTTGTGAGAAAGTGATGAGAGAAAGGTTTACCATACTCAGTGGATTTTCTTACTTAGAAAATTTGATTAATGCTCTAAACATATCTCCTAATCAGCTTGTGAGTACCTATTATAGCTTGGATACAGGAATTAACTCATATAAAGCTTGGAGATTGATCTGCCATTTGTGCAGAAAATAGAGTTCCCAAAGATCATCTCGAACTTCATTTTGTGTAGAGGCATTGTGACCGTGCAGCAGAATGGTAGTTGAATCACCATTGGCATTGACGTCGGGTCAAAACTTCATTCTGTGTAGAGGCATTGTGACCGTGCAGCAGAGTGGTACCTGATATTAGTATGTCAACAAGAGGAGCTCTCAAAGGATTAGCTCAGAACGTCATTCGGTGTCAAGGCATTGTGACCACACATACGAATGGTAGCTAATCAATAGACTTAGCATCATGCATTGGAGGCTCAAGGTCTTGCAAGAGGCTTAGCATCATGCATTGGAGGTGTTGAGGTCTATAAGAGACTTCATATCATGCATTGGAGGCTTGAGGTCTTGAAAGAGGCTTAGCATCATGCATCAGAGGCATTGAGGTCTATAAAGACTTAGCATCATGCATCGGAGGCTCGAGGTCTTGAAAGAGGCTTAGCATCATGCATTAGAGGTGTTGAGGTCTGTAAAGGGACAAGGCATTGTCCATCATTGACATCGGATCAATCAAAGCTCTACGTAACATGGAGTTCCTTCAAACCAATTTGGATTTTATGGAATCAACTCGGAGCTAGGAGCTGTGTTATAGAGTCAAAGAAGATCCTTGTTGTCAGATATCAAGAAGCTTAGCACTACACAAAAGGAGTGTTGAGGTTTCATTCAGAAACTTAGCACCATAAAGCGGAGGCATGGAGGTCTTCTTTAGATATCAGAGTGGCGCGCAGAGAAACATCGTGTGCCCATAACCCACAGTCCCAAGATCAGAGCAGAGTTGTTGAAGTGAGAAGGTTGGAGGAGAAGACCCAAGGGTCTACTACAACAACACTTCCGAGGTGGCAGCAGAGTTTTTCAGATTTAGGACAGTATGGAAGCTTTTTGGGACAAAAGCCTTTCTCAGTGGGGAGGTGTGATCAGGGGATCATTTTGAAAGTTCCCTAAACATCCCTAAATGGTTTAAATGCATAAGATCATATTAAGAGATTTCCAACCACGTGAGAACGCGGCAAATTGACATCAAGAGCTCTAGTTATGTCCGGTCAAAGTTCGGTCAACAAGAAAGTCAACTCTGGTCAACTAGTCAATATTGGACCAATCGCACTGTGACATGTGGAAAAAGGATTTGGAAAAATTGAAGGGGTTTTATCCACCGATCTTTGACAATCATGAAATGGTTGGTTCGATTTTCCAATTGCGGGTTGACAGGTGGTCTTATTCACCATATTTCATGTGGGTCGAATTTCAAATTACCTTGTAATTATTTGCCATGCATTATTCCCAAATTCCACATACCACGCATATAGATATCTATGCTTTTATATTAATGTTTATACATTAGTATACCCAATTAAACCGCCACATGCTAAGTCCATTTGTGAAGGAGGGAAGTGGTGGTGGGGGCATGCAAAGCCATCCATGTGGAAGAAGGTGGTGAAGCGGTGGAGATGGGGGCGGTTAAGCCTAAGGTGGTCCTTTGACCACTATAAAAATGCATGGAAAGGATTAATAAAGCCTAAAATATTATCCCACTACCCTATTTGGGATATTTATCCCATTAAAAATGATTCTCCGCCAACATGGGTATTTAGCCCATTAAAATATGTAAATCCACCCAAATGGAGATAATCCTATCCCATTTTTCATGTACGAGATAGGTTAAAAATAACCTAAGGATAATTTGTAATGCATTATTCAAGGGCCCTAATTTTTTTATAAATAGGGAAACCATTTGCATTGTAAAGACAAACACCCCAAGCTTATTATTTGTTAAGCTTATTGTCGGGACACACATCGGCACAACAAAGAAGCTCATTGCTAGAGCATGGAAAGGTGGACACAAACCCCAAGCTTATTATTTTTAAGCTTATTTGTGAGATGTGTCAACAAATATTGTTTATTGGCCTATTATTTTAGGCAATAGTAGACAAAATATTTGTGATTGGGAGTAAATTATAAACTACCCAATAGGCCCATTGAGCCACACCAATTACTTGCAAATCCTGGATTATCGACCGGAGTGCTAGCGTCGCATTGATAGCGTCGGGAAGGCCGATCGAAGCCAAAGGAGATTGTGCATCAGGAAAGTGAAGAACAATTCGAATGATCATCGGAAGTTTTGAAGAACTGGTGTATTGATAGGCAAGTAAAATTCCATTAGGTTTTCTTGTGAAAGTACTATTGTAACTTACAAGTTTTGACTAGTTGAACGATTTGACCACAAACCCGGAGACGTAGGCAATTTCCGAACTCCGTAATCAATCTGTGTGTAATTTTCATTATTGTCTTGCATTATTTTAAATTGATTACTTAAAACGAGGAAAATTGTCGGCAAATAAAATAAAACCTACAAGGGTCCAAGATCAAAGTAGTAATAACTTGATTATTTTCGGATCGAAACATAATGATGAATTGGTAAAAATTGTTTCTGATTTTGATGATGTTTTTCAAGATCCACAAGGTATACCACCCAAAAGAGGAGTTCAACAAGATATAAATTTTCTTTAGGATGCACCTCTTCTCAATATCAAAATGTACAAGTTGTCGGTAGTAGAGAATGAGGAAATCAATGACATGTAATGGAACTTTTGGCTCAAGGTATAACCCGTCCAAGTACATCCCCATGTGGTTCACCAATTATTTTTGTTACTAAGAGGGATGGCACTTGGAGAATGTGTGTTGATTTTTGTGCTTTAAACAAGATTACGATAAATAATCGTTACCCTCTTCCTAGAATAGATGTTTTACTTTATCAATTAAAGAATGCAATTATTTCACTAAGTTAGATTTAAGAAGTGGTTATCACCAAGTAAGAATTCAAGAAGGTGATGTTTGGAAAACTAATTTTAAAATGAAACAGGGATTATTTGAATGGTTAGCGATGCCTTTTGGTTTTTGTAATGCACTGGCAACATTCATGAGAGTGATGAATGATATCTTCAAACCATTCATTGATAATTTCGTTATTGTCTCCTTAGATGATATTCTTGTTTTTAGTAAATCACAAGATGAACATGTTAAACACATTTAGAAAGTATTAGATGCACTAAAGAAAGAAAAATTGTATTTGAAGATGTCAAAATGTGAATTTGGTAAAACATCTTTAATTTACTTTGGTTATGTTGTAGGAAAAGGAGAATTGAGAATTGATCCTAAGAAATAGAGGATATTGTAAAATGGCCTAGACCCACTATTGTGATGAAGTTAGGAGTTTTCTAGGTGCACTTCAAGATCTTGGAGGAAATTCATTACTAATTTCTCATATGTTGCATCTCCTTTGCATGCTTTGACAACTATTAAGCATGTCTTTCGGTGGGGAGGAAAAAAATAGAAATTCTTTGATACATGAAAGAGAAGATAAGTACCACTCTAATCTTAGCACTTACATATTTACAACATTCATTTGAGATTGAGACAAATGCTACCGAATATGCAATGGGGAAGTTTTGATGTAGAACAAATGACTAATGTGTTTCCATTCGAAACCTTTACAAGTGTGGTAAGAAACTATCCAAATTATGATAAAGAGTTGCATGCTTTGGTTAAAAGTGTTAAAAGTGGAAGCATTATTTAATTAGAAAAGAAAAAATTAACCATCAACCACTTCAAGTACTTATAAACAAAAACCAAATTGCAGTAGTCTAGACATTTCGGGTGGATGGGATTTTTGCAACAATTTTATCTTGTAATTAGGTATAGAAAAGGTATTCAAAACAAGGTTGCCGACATGTTATCTAGACCACCATTGGTAGTAGCATCTATTATTTTGCAACATAGTTCTTTAGCTTATGTTAAATAAAAGGAACAATATGCTAATGATGTTGATTTTAGAGAAGTTTATGTGGATCTATCAAGTGGGAAACAAGTCGGAGAAAAATATTATCATTTGCATGAAGGATTGTTATATCATTCCAGTAAAGTTTGTATTCCATAAAATGAATGCGTGGATATGATTAGGGAAGCACATACTTCTCTTATTTGGGGGCATTTTTGGGTCAGTAAGACAATTGCACATTTACACGGAAATATTGTTATTGGCCTAGAATGCATGAACATGTAAAAAGTATATTAACGGATGTGTTCTTTGTGCCACAAACAAGCCAAGTAATAATAAATTAGGACTTTACACTCCTCTTCCTATTCAAACAAGGCCTTGTGAAAGTGTTTCCACGGATTTTTTAGGAGGTTTTCCCATGACACGAAAGAAACATGATTACTTATATGTGGTAGTGGATAAATTTAGCAAAATGTGTGTGTTGGTTACATCTACTAAACAAATAACTAGTGAGGGAACTACACATTTGTTTTTTCATTTTTTGGGTTCAATTTGGATTACCTACTTCAATTATATCGATCGGATTCTAGATTACTTTGGGAATTTTGGTCAACATTATGGGGGTTAATAGACACAAAATTGAAAAAGAGCACTGCTTTTCATCCATAGTCCGATGGTCAAACGAAGGTTATAAATCACACAGTAGTACATTTTCTTAGGGGCTATTGTGGAAAACATCCTAAGTTATGGGATGAAAATCTATATTATGTGCAACATGCTTATAATCATGCCTTAAATTCTTCTACTTTAAAGTCTCCATTCGAGAGTTGTTATGGATATATGCCTAATTATCCTTTAGATGTATATTATGGACATGAAATTGTTGTTTATGGTTTAAGTGATTAGATAAGGCTAAAATATTTGTGTAGAGAATACAAAAATTTCATCAAGTATGTCCATGAAAAATTGGAGAAAAGTCAGGCTAAGTACAAATCCAGGCATGATAAACATAGAACCGATCAAAAGTTCAAAGTTGGTGATTCATTTTGGCTTCACATCAGGAGGGAAAGACTGACAAGTAAAGGTAAAAAATTGAAACCTATATGGTATGGTCCATTCAAAATATTGGAAATAATTGGTAACAATGATTTCTAATTATATTTACCTCCTTATATGAAAATATCCTCGGTTGTAAATGTTGAGAATTTAAGATTGTATGAACCGCCTATGATCATTGATCATGATGATGCTAACATAGTGCCTTCCATTGATGATTTTTTTCCTAAGTATCTTGACGAGTTTTAGGAAAACGTAATTTTAGAAAGGGAGATTAGAACTTCATGAAGGGATGATATTGAGTATCTTCATTTTGGGTTCAAAGGCATGCATTCAAACAAGGCTAAATGGATGGAAACTCAAAGGTGAGGGAGAAATACCACCACCTATTCACCAATTAAGTTGAATTTTTGTGTCCAAAAGTTTCTCAATGGGGAGGAATGATCCTAAGGATCTTCACCGAGAAACGCCAATCCAAAATATTCTCATAATAATTTGCAGTCATTTTTAAGGCTTGGAGAAAAAATAGATGATTCCGTCGATATCTTGTTTTGCAAGAAACCGAGCTCATTTTCAAAAGTTATGGCTCTCTGAAATTTTTAGGCAATCGACAAAATCTGGGACCGGTGCAAGGTGGATGGATGCACGTTCACCAATTGGATCAATGGGATTGTGAAATGTGGATAATATAGGTGAAGGATAAAAAGTTGGGTTTAGAACAAAGGTCTTGGGACGGTTGTAAACGGATAAGTGGACCCCACTATTTACTGGCTAGGGGACCTATACTAAGTTTGACTCAATCAATTACGAAGGGGTGTATTGGCCTCCTTCACTTCACATTATATCATAGCTCTTGCATATATGTATCAATAATATTCTATACACCATACATGTGGGACTAATCCATTACGCAATTAATTCCTATTTATTTTCACTAATATAGGTTTAGCTCAATGCATATTTCATACCAAATATATGTAATAAATTTTCAGCTAAACATTAGCATAACCATTCTATCCTTCCCACACATTTCCATGAAATGAATTCAAACCAAGTGCCCAAATCAAGGTGGACCAAGTCAAATGGCTATCAATAGCCAATGCACGTCTCTAAGCCACCCATACTTAAACCTTCTCTCCTCCAAATGCACCATGAATGTGGGATCTTATCCCTATACAAGATGCGCCCACATAGAATGGGATTTGAACCTAGGCTGCTTGGGTTAAAGGATAAGGCTTTTGAGATGTGCCATTCCTTTGAAAATGTTATAAAAGGAGCTTTGTTTTACTAGTATGGACATTGGAAGGTGATTGTGATATTGTTTTGCTCATAACTTTAGCTAGAGAAGGAATTTTGAGGTGAAGCAAAAGTGAATTTTGTTATTTTTGGTAGAGGAAAATTATGATAAGATCAGTTTCTTGTAGAAATATTTTTAAATATTTATTTTAAATATTTTAATAGATCGGTCCCTTTCAACCGAACACGGAGACGTATGCCAAAAGCGCCAAACTCCTTTCAATTTCTATGTCAATTTGCTAGTGATTCATCTTTGTATTTTCTAATTTTACAGTAGTTTTAATTTTATTTCCTTTATTAAAAATACAAAAGGCTCTAATAGTCAATTTTTATATCGAAACTCAATACAAAGCAAAGTTACATGTGTTCACAATTGCTAGTTAACATTGTTTTTTAGATCACGTAAGGACCCATTGTGTCTAAGAACTATATTAAAATTCAGCCGTAATACCAAAATGTATCACCCAATGTCATAACAATTCCAAATTAAGAGATTATTTTATTTTAAAACAAACCCCTTAATCCCCATCACATGACTTCAATGATTTTACTTGATAGAAATAATAATCGAGAAAGTAATCTAGTTTACAATCCATCTGAAAACACCATAACCATGTACAATCGCTGCTAAGGTCAATTACATCAATCGGATTTCCTTTGTTGTCCTTAAGCCTTAATAGTAGTGTGAGGGTTAAGTACATCGTTTACCAACCTAGATCTAACATCAATCGGAAGGGTAAATATCTCTTATAACATAAGTATTTATCCTTTATTAAGTAGGAATAAACATAATACAACCTCAACAACAATGTGAGGGTTAAGTAGTTTGTTTTACCTAGCTAGAGCTAACATCACACAAAAGGGTAAATATCTCTTATAACATAATTATTTATCCTTTATTAAACATGAATAAACATATCACTCAACACATTAATGGTTCAAAGCAAAAATATCATGTATATATTTATCATATTGACATAAAATTCAGAAATACATGTTTAAATTGATTATATTCATATCCCTCACTTTTACATTGATTTCTCTCTTTATTCTTCATATTTATATCATCTCTTCTCACTCATTTTTGTGATATCCTCTTCCCCCCTCATTTTACATCATTATATAGCCTTTAAAAGGAAAAATTTATGTATTTTCACTCATAATGACCAGGGTAACCATTGGTTAACACTTATTTACATTATTAACTAGTAATTAGTGGATATTTACACATATATCATGGTATTTATGCATTTTTCTTGTGTAAAATATTATATATTCTTCATTATTATCATTCTAATATGTTTATGGCTTTCGTGGTATATTATAATGTTCATATAAGTCCATGCAACCTTCATAAAATAAATTCATAATATGAATAACTCTTTTATTCCTGTGTTGGATTCCACCTTACTCTATTTTTGTCACCATTTTGATCCATGAATTTATGTAGGCTTACAGATTTCTCTCATGTACCGCGACTTATTCTTTCTATTGTCGATTTCTACATCTTTGCGGATTTCTTCCTTTGTTCACCGCATTCTAGAATATTTTGTGGCTTTCTTAGTTTATCCATGGCTTTCTACGACGGTCTTGGTGACTTTCTTCCTTTATCCATGGCTCCTTAGTCTTTGCGGGATTTCCTTTATTTTGTGGATTATTCCTAAACTTGATGAAGAACCCTGTCAAAATCATCCCGACTTCAAATGTTTTCTCAACCTCGAGATAACTAAGTGATGACTTAAAGTCCTATTCTTCACTAATACAAGAATCTTCCTAAATAGGTAGCCGATAATCTTATTTTCCCTTGGTGTGTGTTATTTTATAGTTCCCCCATCCCTCAAGGATTTTGTCTTGGTCCCTCTATTTTGGTATACTTGTGCCTCCTTTGAAAACATGAATGAATCATCTTCTCCATTATCATCCAAAGTGGTATCCTTGTCACAAATCTAATGCATTTCTTGGTAATTTATCATAATAATCCTCAACCTTCTTTATTCCATCTTGTTCACCTTCTATTTTACCATATTTTGACCTAACTATATGCTTCCTCTTATTTTTTATCACCTTTTAATTTCTTTCTATTTCCTCATGGTTTGGCTTATAATTTCTTTCTTTCGTATCTCTACCTTTTCCCTCCTTTTTTCTACAACATCCTCACAAAATTTCATAGTTTCAACTTCCTTATCTCTTTTTCACTTTCCATTTTTTTGTTTTCTATTATATCTTCCATATAATTCTTATTTGCTTTCCATTATTTATATTTTTATGGTCTAGAAAATTCTATGGATGTATATTTCTCAGATGGTTCTATTATTTTGGTCTCTTTTTCTATCTTCGTCACTTCCTCTATGTAATATCTATGTTCAATGTGCATCTTACTCTCACGGTTTCATAGTATATGTTTGTTTTTTCCACACTAATAACATGTTATCGACCTTCTCCATTGACAATTTTCTCTTTATTTTTAATATTTTCCATCCCATCCTTTATTGTAGTTATTTCCTCCATAATAATGATGATATTTTCCTCTATTATAGTTATTTTCTCCATACCTAGCATGGTATCCTCTATAGTATCACCTTTCATTATCTCTATTATATCCACCATCTCTCTAATATCCCTCATGGTATCCTTTTATATTATCTCCTTGATAATTTTCATATCCTCCTTGGTAACCTCGTATGTAATCTCCGCTATAAATTCATTTGTAACCTCCATAGTATCCTCCATCATTGTATCCCTAATAATCAAGAATGTATTTATTCCCTCAATATCCACCTCCGAATTGGGGTTTTCCACCTTGTTGATTTGGATATTGAGGAAAGTTATGCTGGTTGGGATGGCGGTGGAGTCAATATAGGTGTTGGTTGTATATGAGGGGAGATAGATGTGTTACATTATGTCTAGCTACACGTTGGTGAGAAAATGTTATGGGGGAAAAACTTGTAGATTTTTGTCCAACGCTATGGGAATCTAAATCCTCTACTTAAGCCGGGTGCAGCCATCATATATGCATGCACGAGTGAAAGTGAATTTTCTCCGTATGGCCTTATGGTTGTGGATCCAACATGGACACTCCACTGACCCTTTGTTAAAGATAGCAATATCTTGCTAGGGAAGACTTTATCTAAAGAGCGGGAAAGGGGATTTCGAAAAGAGGTAGGAGAACTAATGTTACAAGTAGAAAATTAGATTCCTACACACACTAGTAAGAAGTTTCATCACATGCACTAAATTAAGAGGAAACAACTCTACAAGTAGCAATAAGACCAAATAGAATTTGATGAGTAAAAAGTATAAAAAAATACCTTAGTCAAAGAAAGCTATAACATCCTTCATCTTGTATTGATTGCTCAAACCAAAGTTGTACATAGTGGGGACATGGAGGAAATTCGAGAATGAGAGGAATGAAAGAATTATGTTATCTCCTTTTCTCTCTCAATGCACTCGTGAGTTTACAAAATAAATCACCAACTCTTTTAAATGGGAATGGCTTTACAATTAATAGAATCAGAGGTAACTCATCATCTACCCCCTAATTACTTTTCATATGCCCTCGCATAACTTAAAACTTTTCATCTTCCTAGGAAACTTTTAATTCTCTTTTAATAACATAACAGTGACTTATTACATTAGGAACATTAATACATATGAAAAAGTGGAACCCCAACGTGAAATTAGAATATTGGAAAGTGAGAAAAATTTGGGGGAAGAGGAGTGAGAAAGAGATCATTTGAAGAAGAAGAGGATATTTTATTTTGATGAAGTCCATTGATCCTTGTCGATGGAAAGATCCAAATCTATTGAAATCTTGATTCTTCAAACTCCTTGCACCCTAAGAAAATTCTTCAAATTAGCTCACGAACACTTGCCAATTTGAATGAATTTTTTTGCCAATGACCAGAACTCACACCTTGTATATGATATACCTGTGACTAGAATCATGAAGCGAGTGTTCAAAGATGTTGTCAAACTCCCATGGATGGACCTCGAATTCCCTATGAGAAATTCCCATAGATGATCTTGAATGATGATGTCCTTTTGAATGATTATCCTTTTATGTCCCATTTTAACAAAACTTCCCCTTTGAGTGTATCTTAATATTAATAGCTTGTGCTCATATGGGAGAATTACTATTTTTTGTCGAGAGGTGATTTTGCCTCTTCATTACCATCGTGATGTAATGAACTCCATCATTTGTTCTTGCATGCACTACCTTCGCCTTGACCATTTATTGGGGTGACTTACTATTTTTAGTAAGGACCCATATATTGGGCTTACTATTTTTAGTAAGTGGTAATTTTAACTATTTTCTTCTCTGGACAATCATTCTAACTTCCTGGTGGTCTTCAGTACACATTTCCTTTGAAATAGAAACTTTTGATGGTGACTTCCCAAACATAGCAAGTTTGTATAGGAAAACTTACTATTTTTAGAAATTGGACTTCCACTACTCAGTTTGCGAAGAAACATATTTTTTTAGACTTTTCTCATCTTCAAAGTCACGTCCTCCGAATTTCACATGATTTCTGTCACTAGAATGCTTGGAAATAAATTTAAAATTTTCACTTGGTAGAGGCTTCAAGCAAGCGCTGCCATGATAGCGATTGCTGGAGATTTAAATTTGTGGGTATTGTTTTATCTCCGATCATGAAAAAATAAACTCCATTGTGATAGGATTTTCATTTCGATTCTTTTTGTAATTTTTAGTTTGATCCGATTGCATGATTGATGGGAAATCCAATGAATATAAGCTAGGGCATGAAATGAGATTTTTGTTGGAAAAAATGTTTCAAAGAACCATTTGACCTTCTATTTATTGCATCTTGACCATCTCAAAAAATGATAAAGAATGTGAAATACAAAATCTCAATCTGAATTTTTATTTTGCAAGATATGAAGATTGTTTGATTAGGCGACTTCGTGGTTATCTAGAAAAACATCTTCATTTTATCTTTATTTTTCGATTCTTCAACTCTTTTGATCTATCCTTCCTATGAAACCTATGTATTTTCATGGAGTGCAGGATTTTTTTCCATGAAAGAGATGGTTTGGATCAAGAACTAGGGATTGGGTGTCTACACAAGCATGAACAGAGCTATGGCAAGGTGTGAAGTTGTGAAGGAGAAATGGGGAAATAACGACTAAGTGCAAGATTTAAATCATTAAAAAAATACACAAGGGTGAGGTGCATTTTTGTTTCCTTGATGTCCCCCAACTCAAATGTACATGAGGGACATCAAATTTCACGTGGTGCCTCACGATGACATGTGGCACTTGATTCGATGGTAGGGGATGAAGGCTCCACTAGCTCCCGGGGCTGAAAAATTGGTCTTGAAGAGGTCACATGGGTGACTAGGAGTCTCCTTGGGGTTAGGACATCAATTTTCATGGCACACCAATCAATGAAATTTCATCGGTGATCAACGGTGAAGGCTTTGAGCTCCTGTAAGCACATGGGGGATGAACTAGTGATCCTAGATGTCACATGAGGGTTTAGAGGGATTATGGGGGATAGGAAAATTTTCTTGAATTTGATGTTCCTAACCCTAAGGGACATGAGGGACACATAATTGTGCCTAAATTCTGGAGGTGACATGTATCCTCATCAAAATTTGAATAACTCGAAATCGTTCAAGAGGGAAACTTGGAGCAGCGTTAATATGACCTCTCCCGATGGAATTTTTGTTGAAATTTTGTAATCTATTGACTTGAAGCTGGACTTACTGGATCTAATGGTAGGGATATTAGGTCTTGATTGATAAATTGGATCCCTAAAAAGGCATATTTTTTTAGCTCTTTTCCATTGTCGTAATGATGGGAAATCCAACGAATGTGATCCTATGCCCGATGTGTGATTTTTGTTGGAGAAAATGATTTAGAGAACCATCTAACCTCGCATTTGTTGCATCATGATTGTCTTGAAAAATGTGAAAATCTACAAAAGAAGACACCTCGATCTGACGTGTATCTTGTGATCTATGAATATTTCTCGATCAGGTGACCTCACAGTTATCTAGCAAAAAACCTTTATTTTCTTCACATTATTCGTCATTTCACTCCATTTTTCTCTAAGGCCCACATATTAATGTGTATTCATGGTGTAGAGAATTTGGTGATCATAATGGAGTTGTTTTGGATCAACAATGGCAGACCAGGGTATCTGGAAAAGTAAGAACATGGCCATGGCATGGAGATAAGCTATGAAGGAGAAATGAGGGGGAAGAAAGCGACTAAGTGCCGGATTTAAAATTTTCAAAAAATTCACATGGAGGGGCTGGGTGCATTTTTATGTTCCTAATATCCCTCACCTCAAAGGGACATGAGGGACATCAATTTCCACAGCAATCCTGGAAGCGACATGTGTCATTGATCCGACGGCAGGAATGAGTGCTCAAAAATTAGCTTTAAAGCACTGAGGGGTTGGAAGTGGGTCACATGGGTCAAAAAAACTATCTTGTAGAGGGATGAAAGAATTTTCTAGGTTCTGATGTCCCTCACCTCAAAGGGACATGAGGGACATCAATTTCCACAGCAATCTTGGAGGTGACACGTGGCACTTGATCCAATGATAGGGGATTTGAAGCTCCACAAGCACCTAGGGGCTGAACTGGCGATCCAGGAGGTCATATGTGGGTTTAGAGGGCTTCAAGGGGGCTTGGAACATTTTTCCAACCTTTATGTCCCTAACCTTGAGGGATGTCAGGGACACAAAATCCCGCTAGGCTCTTAGAGCTGACATGTGTCCTCCCAAAATTTGGCTAAGTCTTGAACTTGTGATGGTGATAACATGAGCTCTTGATGTAATTTTTGGAGAAAATTTATATGATCCTGACTGGAAATGTCCTTTTGAATCTAATGATGGGATTCTCATGTCTTTATTATTCTATTTGATCCTGAAAAACTAGATTCTATATTTAGTACTCCACTTATGCCTGATAAAACTTCCTCCAAACCGATGTGCAAAAGTGTTGTGAGAAATATAATTTCACCATCATGAAGTACTTGGAATCCTATTTTCGGAGATATTTTTTTACTTTGAACTCCAGCTAGAGCTCTCAAAATATTATTTTGAAGCCCAACTATTTTTAGTTCTATGTACTGTCTAGGCTCTGTGAACCCTGTTTTCTCTCGGGGCTGCTCCAAGTCTTTCAAAAATACCTAAACATTCCAATATCATTTCCATTATGTTATAATGTCTTCAATTCACCTCCATGTTTAATTTTTCTCTTCCATTCTTCTCTAGGGGGTTTATCCAGTCTGGGAAGGCGGTGATAGCCCTTCCCAATACCGCCTATAGTTTGCATCTTTTTAGAACTCCCTGAAATCACCTAGGGGAATGAATAGAATCTCCTAAATCACCCTGGGAAAAATTTGACATCAAATAGGGAGTGAGAAGACTGAAATATTTGACATGTGGTGCACTGGGAATGATAAAACATGAAAAATTTGGCACGGGGTATATTTTTCGTGCTCAAATTTTCAATTTCCTATTGCATATTTGCACGAGAATAGATTGGTCTAGCTTAGGGACATGGCATGGACGAGCGTAATGAAAACATGACATGGGAATACAGAATCTCAATTTTAGACTATATAATTCGTTGACCAGTGCCTTATCCATTGGGCCTTGTAGAGTCATGTACAACCTATAAAAGAGAGAAAGAGAGTGAAGAAGGATACACACACACACACATAAAAAATAGAAAGGAAACACATGACACACAATAGGAAGGGAAACACATGCATCGAAAGGAAACATGCCTAATAATCACCTATGGTACATGGTGGGGGACAACCCGCTTTCTTTGAAACACTTTCCGTTTCTCAAAATTTACACGTGAGTGGGCGACACCGTGTGATGATGCTCAATGAAGCTGTTGACAGGTTCTAGAAAGTAGCCTCCCCTCCTCAGCTACTTATGAAAGCCAGGTGCTTTCACAATTGTCTATGTACTTGGTAGGAGTGAGTCCATGTGAGATTCTTGATGCTCAAGTCCTTAGAAATTTCATTGGCTTCATGTTTTTGAAGTCAGTTTCATAGTGCCAGTTGCCTTCCATGTTTATCGATATAGTTGATTCTCCATCGAGCATCTCATCACTACCCCAAAGCTGATTTTTATTCCAATTCCTTGGATATTCTGAGTTACTTTCTTTCTCGGGTCTATGCTCATTGACATCTTCTCCATGAGAAAAATTTGATTCATCCTTTATCTCTACTCCACTATGAGGCATTTGAGTACTGATGAGAGGATTGGACACGACCTCATACTTGTCTTGTATGTCCATGGCATGAGTGAAGAGATCAAGGATCAGCTCAAGATCTTCCGCAACTTCTACTACATCCAAGATCTCTTGCACGGAGTTATGCTTCGTCATTTCATGCAACTCCTCTTTGTGCGCCTTTGAAGAATCTTTATTTTGCTAGTTCAAGGAAACTATATAAAGGGATTACCTCATCATCTTGGGAATCACTGTACTCTACCGATCCTTCATCAAAAATAGCTTCATCTTCAAAGGCCTTGAAAATTCTTGCTTCCATTTCTTCATCATGGAAATAATCTTCTTCTACAAATGGGAAATAAAATATCTCCATTTCATTGTTGTATCCATCAACCATTGGTTTGATAAGGACATCATATTTCACATATTTCTTTGTTTCAACATAGCCAACCTTCACACTAGTTGAGGCTTCCAAGTCAGCTTCATGTTTTTCTTACATATTCATGGCTTGCATCAAGAGTTTGAGACTTATCTTAGGGTCTTTTGTTTCTTCCGCAGCTCTTAGTAGTCCTTATATGGAGATTTCTTTCAAGCCTTTCAAAGGCTCATCGAAAGCTGATTTTGTCTCTCCATAGATTGCCTGACTGAGATAATCTTCGTCCCCAAATGGGAATGAGAATAACTCCTCATCATGGATAAGCACATAAGCTGATTTTTCTGATTGAAAATGATCAAGAACCATTTCTTCTTTGTCATGGTCTGCATCATCTAGAAATTTGGGGCTTCCCTCTTATAAATTGAATCTCTTCAATTCTTCTTCAAATTCCAAATCTCTTAGGAAGGCATGTCTGTTCCTATCAAGATGGAGATATCTTCGTCCTCCTCGGTTGACACAAAGTGATTCATCCATCTACTACCCTAGTACAAAATGTTAGCTTATGGGCTTCTAGACTTTTGTACCGTGTACCTCATATTCATTTCGGGAAGTAGTTTCTCCATGTCTACCTTCATTAGTATGGTTGCAGAATACAAATTAATTTTAATTTTACCTTCCAAGTCTTGGCATAAATTTATACTCAGTAACATTTGAATGATGCTAGGAAGTCTACTACAAAAATCATCGTGGGAAATTTCTTTTCTAGAAATCAGCGAGAGCCACTGTGTATATTTTACCTTCCCTACAAGTGAGACCTTTTTGATTCCTAAGAGTAACAATAGAAACTAGGTGGAGTCATCGTATGTTTGAGATCCTTGGTGACCTTCAAAGGCATCAAGTTATTTGAGGCACCAGAATCTATTATGCAATTGTTTAGTACATATTCTCCAATAAGAAGGGATACATAGAAAGGTTCAACTTTATTAGTCTTTGATGAACATAGAGAAATAATTTTCTATGAGGGAGGTGTAGGTGTGTTTGTTAGCATGCCTTTGGAACTAGATGTTACAACATTGGGTGTTAGACTACCACTCCTGATATATTGGATGGACCTCTCAAATTGTTTAGGATGAGTCCGCAAATGTTCAGTTTCAGTAATATGCACTTTGGCCTTGTTTACATATTCTATGAAGTAAAAGGGGGTAGATGTGGACAAGGGGGGTGAAGGGAATGATTTTAGAGTCTGGATAGGCTTGGGAGAAAGATTTTATGTTCGAGGTATGGACGATATTTTCAATGGCACACTAGGAGATTTCAAGATATTAGATTTTGTAGGAGAATATTTAGATTTAGACTTGGAAGAGACATCAGAAGACTTACTTGGGATTGTGGGCATCTTCTTACTTTTCATAGGGTTAGGCTCAATAATGCGAGACATCATGGAAGATGGAAGTGGGGATCCTTGACTGATTATTTTGTTTTGCGGAGTCTCCATAGAAGGATCATCAACCTTATTTTCTTTTGCAGCAATGGAGGGAGATGCTCTTTTCTTATACGAGAGGACGAGTCAATACCACACATGAGAAACTAGGCACATCCTCTTCATCTTCTTCATCACATCCAGAATACTCAAATAATTTGATTTGTGTATCATTTTCAAACTCATCACTTTCTAGGAAATTACCACCTTCACTTTCTTGTTCAATCTCTTCTTCACTTTCTTGAAATCTTTAATTTATGTTCACAGGTGGGGCCTCCAAGGTGAGCCTTTGGGGTACTCTTGAAATATGATTTTTGTATCTTCTTTCATAAGAAAATTGTTCAAATGCTTCCCTTTTCAAAGATGTTATCTCATTCACCCACTTAGTGATGGATTGGTTCTCTCATCTCCAGGATGTTGGGTCTTTTTCTTTGATGGGTTCTTAATCTTTCAAGAGAGGATGAGATCGTCATCAAGTTCAATGACCATCCTTTGTGCTTCTACAATTTTCCTTTGTTGGGATTTTCGTAGAAAAATCCTACTTGAGATGATTGAGCATTGAGGAAGAATCTTTTGACAATTTTTTAGGATGGAGAATCCTCTTTAGGTATCCTACTAAGAAACCATTGGAAATGAGCCATGAAGTCTCTCATGGTTTCAATTTCTCCTATCCTAATTTTAGCTAAGCTGCAGCAAGAGGTCTTGTTGTATTGGTTGATTTAAATATTTTATCGAAGGCAGCCTTGATGTCATCCCAACCAGTGATGGATCGGGTGGGAAGGAGCTAGAACCATTCTATTGCTTTTTCTTGGAAGAACTCTACAAACAATCTCGCATTAACATCATCATGTTGGACACCAAGAATTCCAGATGATTTCATGAAGTCGGTGATTCGTTCTTCATGATGTTGTGTTGTGTCACCTTTTAAATTTGGTAAGTTATTATGAGAACTTGTTGGTGGATAATGAAGAGGATCTTCAAGAGAAATCAAACCTCTATTTATTCCCCATGGAACAATGGGTTGGGGTATTTCTACTTCGTCTTCCATTGTTGTTTCTTCTTCTATTTCAGCTCTTTCTTCTACAAATTCTTCTTCAACTTCTTCTTCTTTCAGGAACTCAATGCTCAATGATGGTTGAAAAATTGGAGAATTTGAAGGAGTATCAACAAGAGTCTTGACAGGATTTATAGGTGAAATGATTGAAGAGCTGGATGGAGAGGAGGCTTGAGAGAAGAAGTATGGATTATCTCTAATTTCTTCTTGCTGATTTTGCAAAGCCTTGAAATTGGAATCAATAACACCTCTCAACCTACTCAACCTGGCATATCTTCCTTCCGCCTACCTTTGGAAACTTTCACAGTGGGAACATGAAGGGTCACTTGCAATAAATTGATAGTGTAGCCTTCAGCAATGGATTTTCATGAGCTCCTTCTTTTGTTTTTACAATATTTCAATATTTTTTGTTATTTGTGGACCTTGTAGTCATATTTTGGGTGTAGATGGTACTAAATATGACCCACGATGGGCACCAAAACTGTTGGTGATAAAAATTTTTGAGTGGGAAAACCTATGAATTTCTTGCCAACACTCTCGAAATCTATGTCCCTCTACTCAACCGGTGCGGTGTCGTATATGCATGCATGTGAAAAGATGGATTTCTGCGGTGGCCTTTCAACCGAGGATCCAACGGGGGCACTCCACTTACCCTTACGGAGAAGCTAGCAATTTATTGCTAGAGAGGAATTTTTTTGAAAGTGGGAAAGGGGAGTGAGAATTGAGGTAGGAGAACTATTCTTGCGGGTAGAAAATTAGATTCCTACACACACTAGTTAGAAGTATCATCATATGCATTTATGAGAAGAAATTTTTTTAAAGCATCATTAAGACCAAATTAAATTCGATGAACATAAATTATCAAGAAATATCTTAGTCAAAAAAATCTAGAAACTCCTTCTTGTATTAATTTCTGAAACAAAGTTGTACATAGTGGAGAAATGGAGGAAATTGAGAAGGGGGAATATAAGAAAATGGCTATCTCATTTGTTCTCTCAAATTACAATATACTCTTGAGTTTACAAGATCAATCACCAACCCTTTGAAATGGGAATGGCTTTACTGATTTATAGAATTAGAGGTGACTTATCGTGTACCCCCAATGGCTTTTTGAATATCTTAATAAGACTTAAGACTTTTCTTATTCCACTTTAAATATTTAAGTCCCTTTTATAATAGCAAGGTGATACAAAGTTACATTATATTTATGAAGTCATTTAAGTCTTATTAAAAAGTGCAACCCTCAACGTAAAAATATAACATTGAAGAGAGAGAGTGTTGTATGAGAAGAGAATAGAGAAAGAAAGAAGAGGAAGAAGAAGAGGAGATTTCATCCTAGATGAAGTCCGATGATCCTTGTTGATGGAAAGCTCAGATGCGATGAACTTCTGAATGTCCCATTCTGCCAAAACTGCTCTTTGAGTGTGACTTACTATTTTTAGTAAATTACTGGATGAGATACTATTTGAACTAAGGGATGATTATTACTTCTTCTTGACCATCATGAAGTAATAAACTCCCTTCTTTGATCCTGTGCACACTACCCTTGCCTCGTCCGCTTCTTGGGGTGACTTACTATTTTTAGTAATCATCCATATAAGGGACTTACTATTTTTAGTAAGTGGTCATTTTCACTATTTCCTACTCTGAACACTCATTCTAGCTTCCTTGTGATCTTCAATGCATGTTGCCTTTTTCTCAGCTCCTTTTCATGATGACTTTCCAAACAAAGTGAGTATGTATAGGAAAAATTACTATTTTTGGAAAGTACATTTTGAGTGCTCGATTCACTGTGGTACATGATTTTTTGGACTCATCTTGTCATTATGATCAAACCCTCGAATTTCACATATTTTTACCCACTAGAATGATTGGAAATAAATTTTGAAATTTTTACCTAGCAATGGCTTTAGAGTACGAAGCTACCATGGCGGCCATTAATGGAGATTCAAATTTCTGAGTCTTGTTTTTGTCTCCATTCACAACAAAAAAAAATCCGAGTATGATAGGTTTTTCATTTGGAGCTTGTGTGCAACTTGTTGACAAATTTTTCCCCTTAGAAAAAATTAATCAAACATGACCCTGCACAGAAGAAAATTGAAGATTCGGTTCAGTCATGTGAGCCCACATTTCAAAACTAGCAATCAGGTTACAAATAGGCTCAAAAATGGAAATACAAAATGACTCAACCCTAACCAAAGCAGTGGAATCATTGAAGGAACTATGTGTCACTTTGCAAAATTTCAAAAGGTGCTACAAAACGGAGACTCAAACAAGTGCAGGCTCTCCACATGTCCATGGCTTAGGGAGGTGGTATTGGACGTTGAAAAAATTCCAACCATTGGCAAAAGCATCCACGTCTCAAGGGTCAGATGTAATACCTTCACCAAATAGAAGGGACTTGGGAAAAAAGCCAGAAGAAAATAGAGCAGAGCTACGGAAGGAGCACACATGTCACCAAAGACAACTTCAAAGGTGGAAACAAAAGAAGGTTCCCAAATGAGCGCTACCCTTCCACATGGTTAGAATATGAAAAGAGGTAGAGCCGGCCATAAACTAGGCTAAGTATAGAAGACTTAGTAGAAGCCTCCATGTGCCTCGTCCATGAAACTTCAAAGGCGCGACCCAAAAGGCAATCCCGAATGAGTGCGGGCTCGCCATGTGGTAAGAGTCCATGGAGGTGGGACTAGCCGTTTAAAATTCCAAAATCCTTTGGAGGCCTTGACATATCTCATCGGCACACCCTCAAGGGTTTAATCCAAAGTTGGTCCCCAAAGGAGCGCTAGCCCGCCACGTAGTTAAGGACCGAGAAAGGAGCAGGAGTAATCAACTAAGTACAAAAAGGTCAACGAAAGCCTCCACGTGCCTCATCCACACAAGTTCAAAGGCATGACCCAAAAGGAAGTCACTAAGCGATCGAGGTAGGCTCACCACGTGGTTAGAGTCCGAAGCAGTGACACTGGTAGTTGAAAAGTCCAAAATCCTGCGGAGGCCTCCACATGCCTTGTTTGCACAACTTCAAAGGTAGAATCAAAAGGGCGGGTCCCAAATGAGTGCGTGGCCTCCACGTGGTCTAAGCCCCAAAATTTGAACCGATTGTTGAAAAGTCTAAGAAATGGATAAATTATCCATGCGTCAACTCGACACAATTTCAAAGGTAGAATCAAAAGGGAAGATCCCAAATGAGCACGAGGCCTCTGTGGTCAGAGCCCCAAAATTTAGGCTGGCTATTGAAAATTCTTAGATTTGGAAAAATCCTCCATGTGTCATCTCAACACAACTTCATAAAGAAAATCTAGAGAAATCCCCAAACAAGCGCAGGCTAGCCATGTGTCCAAAGCACGAAAAGGTAAAACCGATCGTTGAAAATTCTAAAAGCAGCAGAGCCAAAGATAAGGTTCCATGTGTTGACTCGGTGCAACTTCAAAGATCAACTCCAGAGGTAGATCCCAAACAAGTGCAAGCCCTCCATGTGTCTAGGGTCAGACATAGTTTCTCTCTGCCGGTGAGGGGGGACATAGCCAAAATACAAAGAAAGAGAGTAGAGCTGCGGGCGATGCCACGTGTCAGTTCGGTGCAAATTCAAGAGTGAAAGGAGGTTGTGAAATCTTAATAATGTGCGAGGCTTCATGTAGATCTCAAGGGGTAGACTCAAAATCCAAAGTATGTTTGGAAAAATATTTGGTGAATCATAAATCCTGCCAAGATTTTTTAATGCTTGGATCTTATAACATTGTGAGAGCGCACGTTGAGCACCCAACCTTGACCTTCGAGATGACTTCGACTACGACTAGAGTAAATATAGGCCACCATTCTTGAGGTTGTCATTCTTCTCACCCACCACCGTAATGAGGTATTTCTTTCCCAACAAGAAATGGTAATAGATGCGTGGGTTGTGTCATGAGACCCATTAATTTCGCAAGTGGATTCAATGCATATCTTGATTGGTTGAACAGAGTCCGGATTTCTTCTACCTCCTTCTCTCTATTATTCCTATATATTATAAGGAGGTGAATTTTTCTAAAGGTTGGAAATTTCTGCTTTGCACCCTCCCTTCTTCCCTTATCTGCAAGTGATTTTGTGGAGTTTCAAGCCTTCCATTCAAATTGTAATGCAAGTTTGTGCCTCTTGGCCATTATAATGCACTGTATCAACTTTTGGAGTGATAATGCATGTTTGTGGATGATTTTCAACCCTCTCTTGCATTCATTGTCTCCTTTTTGATCTCTCATTACATTCCTGGTTATTTGTGCATGGTGATAGTATTACATTTTTATGGTTTGTGTTTATAGCAAAGTAGGTGTTTCAAAGCATTCCTTTGGTGCATCACCCTTGTTATTTTAGGTTTTATTTCTTGCATCTCCTTAACTCTGTCTCCTTGGAAAATTAGAATAGGATTTAGGATAAACCCTCTGCAATATGAATGTGTGCACCTGAACAAAGGAATAGGAACCAACCTTCATCCAGAGATCTCTCTCGATTCGCAAAGTCCCACACTTTGAGAGATGCTCCATGTTATGCAATCACACTGTGAGTCTCAACCCATCAAGTTGTAGACTCGAAGTCTTGTGATTTTGCATCAATAGTTTTGGCACACCTGGTGGGACAAGAATTCTTTATTTTTATCATAAAAAGATTGATGTGTGCTTGTTCTAAGTCCCCAACTTGTAAGGATCTCTTAATTACACATCTGGCGACTCCAAAAAAGGGAAGAATCCACTTATTTCAGCGAGTCAAGCTTGTGATTCATGAGAAGAATTCAGATAAGGTCAATAACCATAGAAGAGGGGCTATTTTTCTATCTACATATATCCCCAAATAGAGAAAGGAGGGGATGAATATTTTAAAGGTCTCCATCTCCACCGAATAGGACATTGTCAATACCTCCACCTAATAGTCATTTTCGTTCAATATACTAGAATCCTTCAACCAATCGGGATGGCACAACCCAATCCTTATGTCAAATTAATTGGCAGCATCCTTCAGACCTCAATGCATAAAATATAGTTCCAGTTGCAGCATTGAAGAATGTTCTATATTTCATTGAAGAGAATCGGACAACTCCAATTGACCACATACAAGACATTGCAAATTTCTATGGTGCATCTTGTCCACCCTCTCCTCTACTCACCTCTCTCCACTTTAGGTAGCTGAGATTGTGACTAGCACTCCCCTTTTCTTGGTTCTATCACCTCGTTAGTGTAGGATTTCCCTCTTTATGCACTTTCTCTCTCTCTGTCTCCTTGACATTATTAGGATAGGTATAGTTAGACGTCATTTCTGCATTTGGAGTAGTTTAGCATTAGGATCAGGAAGAAGAAGCCGACTTTCTCCGGAGGGCCATCTCAAGTCCACAAGTCCCACAACTTGAGAGATGGTCCAATGTTATGAAAATCACACCAAATGAGTCTTCCTTAGAAAAGCAGATTTTTAGAGCTCATTTAGGGGTGTTGTGATTTCACACTAACAATTTCCTTAAAAGTGTCTAAAGGAGGATCACTAGTATCCATATAACATGGTTCAAACCAAGTGAGGGCCATTGGATCTTCAAAAATACTAATTCCAATGGGGGAATCTTCAAAATGAGTAGGCATATATTGTTTACCATCTAAGAGTTGTTGAATATTAGTGACAATATATGATTACTATAGAGATCCATGAGCTCAACAATGACAACCTCATCATAGATAGGGATAACTCCAAAATGAGACATGATGGGAGGAAAATAAGATGAAATATCCTTAGCCATTAGGGTTTGAAGTAGATCCTAGGGAAAAATATTCTAAAGTATGGGTTCACCAAAATGATTAACTAAAATATGGATTTTAGAAGTTAATCTAAATAGTACATAAATGAAAATATTGATATTAAATAAAGTGTAAATACTAACTAATTTTATTTAATACTTAAATAACATGAAATATAAGGGGAAAGGTACTAACCTAAAAATAACTTACCTTGTTGTGGTCTAGGAGTGAGCAGTATGATGAGAAGATGGAACAAGATGAAAAATACACCTCACAAGGTTGCGGTAGGAGTAGATTTTACTTGACTCAAGCACCTTGGGAAGGATTAGGGAATTTGTGGGTGCCCTGGTATGTAATATGGGTGCCTTGTTCTATATAAGAACTCAAAAATTGAGTCGAAAGGGACTTTGGATCTTCACAATGAATCACCTTTTATCATGTGTATGTCGTATAAGCTTCACCGATGATGTCATAAACCTACAATGTATAATTACTTACCTTTCCTATGCATTATGTGTGATGCAAAGAGTTCCAAGATGCATTCCCTCACCTTAGTAGATAGCTATCCCTCAATAGATAATGTCTTCCCATAAGGTAGTAAGTATATAGTGTTTATATAGAGATATCTTCCTCAAATTTTGACACTAATGACCTGATATGCCAAGTATCTAGGGGAATGGGAGTGAAAACCATAAAGACTGACCTCAAAACTCTAAATTAGACCGAAGTGTGACTGGGACTATTTTGCCTAAAAATAACGAATGAGGTGCCCTCGGCATCCTAATTCTTTCCTAAGTGCCCTAGTAAAAGAAAAAATACAACAACTAAGAAATTAACTACAACTGATACTCACGAGAGATGACCCGAACTATGTAAATAATGGATGACTGTGCAATACACTTAATTACAATGACTAACTAAACTGATGATAGGACTAGGGGATGAGCCATTGGTTAATAATTTTCTTACGTAAGATCCATATATAAAAAAGCATACTTGGAGGTATAATTGTAATAGTATGTGCGTGATTTTGTGACTACACTCGGTGACTTGTTCAAGGAAAGTTCATCAAGGCAAGGTCTTGTTTGCAAATATTGTTTCTCTCATCAAGTATGTTCTTATAAAATTTTCAGAAGTTAAGAAATCAAAGGAGGAGTTTTGAAAGAGGTGAATCATTTAGATGAGATGTTTTCATTGGTATATGAGATGAGTTCCTTCCAAACTCTCACCCTTGAGAGTAATAAAATGTTCGCACCCTCTATAAAGAACTCATATCAAGTTTATGTCCACATCATGGACATGAAATATGCAATGCTCATGAATTACATATCCGACACATGATTCTTGTAGACAACATGCTTTCTGTAGAAACAAAATCAAGCTCTTGGGAACATTTATAGGTCCTAAACAAATACTAACATTCATATGATTTCTAAGCAAGAAAAATAGCAATTGACGACTTTCCTTATCTTCTTTTTAGTGTCTCTTGTTTTCTCTTTAGTACATTACAGTCTCCAAACCTAGTTGATATTTTACTTATTTATCTTTTATGGCTCCGGACACCATTACCCAAAGCTAGGACAAGAGAACCTAGGCACCCATGTTCCCTCTGGGATCCCCGACCCTTTTCCACCTTATTCGCTTATTTTGGGTCTCTTTTATATTTTGGGAATATTTTTCACTTTTGATTCGATCTTTTAATTATAAATTACAAAATTCAAACCAGGGAATCATATAAATACATAGTCATTTGTTCAAAATAAAGGGCCAAACACTAAGAATATATTATCATCACCTAATCTTGCATATAAAGGAACTAAAGAACACTAAAGGAATCCATCTAGCACCAACTCAAGGGACAAGGGATGCATCAATTTTTCATACACAACATCAAAAGGACAATTTCATTATTCCATCCAAATATTATAGTACATTACTACATCTAGCTACTGACCCTCTATCAAGTAAACTTGCACAAGTGCATCGAGGGCACAATTCTTACACAAACTCACCGAGAACTACATGGAGTCGAGATATAGTGAAAATATTAGTCATAAGTTCACTCTTGGGGTGATCATTGAGGTCATTCGACTCCCCATATCATATATTTCTTTTTAGCTTTGATGTGTTTTGTGGGTTTTGTAGGTGATCATCTATTTTGTAGGTTCTGATTACTTGACATTCATTGTGTGACTACTATTTGATCAAGATAGAGTAATTGGGACACATCGGATATCAGATTCGAGCTTATGAATAGTCACAGTAACCCAAAATAGGTCCTCATCACGAGACGCGCCTTTCCTACCATGGGAGCCCATGTCTAACCTTATTCATACAATATATAATTTATAGACAACATGTACGATGTGTTGTTCACTTCATGTTCATCAGTCTTCTCATTCCAGAGAACTTTTGAATCAAGCATAAATAGGCTAAGTAAATATTTCTATATCTCTTTCTTATGGTTTCATACTTACTTTCTTATTTGCTTGCATAATATTGTACTTAGTGATTCGATATCATAGTTTACAACAATTACTCTACAATAAGGTTTAATAATCTATATTTTTATTAAATCATTTGGTAAACCCACATTCACATAAACTTGAACCCTCATTTTTCTTCTCTCATTGCTCTAATAATAATCTTATCTCATTACATGAATTTATTCAAATGTACCCACATTATTGACACCTCTCGAGTTTTATCTCAATATTACACAACATGATATTCTTCCTCAACTCCTCACTCATCATTTGATCAACTTGACATCTACTCATTTTTATCCTCTTTATCATTTTGTAAAATACCAAGGTCACCGATATTGAAATTGTCATTGAATCAATGGACATAATGATAATAATTGCTATTCTCTTAAGTGAAAAATAAACTACCTTAAGAATTATGGTCTCTTCAATTTGCTACTCACAATACTTCTACATGCTCATATCCAATTGTTACATCCCAATGGGTTCTTAAATCTAATTCATCTATTTTTAATGAGCATAAATCCATTGTTGCTAATGTTCCTTTTACAATAATTCAAGAGATGGCTAAGCAACCTCCTCTAAAAATCAGTCTAAATCCTCATCCTTTGAAGTCTTCTACTACGTCACAAAATCCTAAGAAAATTCCTCTCAATTCTTATACAACGTTATCAATCGCACATATGATACCACCATTCAAAATCCATCCCCACCCCACTCAACTTGTGCACCTAATTTTTTTGTCAAACAAACTAATCCTTATCTTATACCGATGGCCAAGACACATTCAGTCGATCTCTCGCCATCATGGCGTAGTCCTTCTCAAATATCCACGTAGATATCCATGACCTAAATACTTGAGGGACGTCATAGCTTATCCCCCTTTCATTTCTATGAAATGTCTCTATCATCTTATGTACTTGAAGTTGTGTAAATAATATCTAATATTTCCTAAGCATCAATACAAACCATTTGATACATGCCTTGTATCATCATTACCCTATGACACACTCTAGATTTATCGTTCATACTCGACTACTGAGGGTAAAAATATGAAATGAACCTCACCACATTCACCTTCTACGCTCTATGCTTCATGATCTATATTTCTAATGCACATTTTCATACTATTTTTCAATGACGCACTCTAATTATATGCTTCATTCTTGTTTGCTAAGGGGTATTTTATAAATGAACCTCATCTCAAACTCAGTCACATCTCTGCAGGACACACTTTATTATCACATTGACATTGTATATGATTCCATCTCACTCATGAATTACATATTGCATATCTTTGTTGCACTTACTCTTTCTTTCTTATACTTACATGAATACTTTGTTTCCGATGTTAGACATATAATTAGTATGTAATTATATTTTCTATATACACATGCACGTTAACTTGGTCTTTTGGAGTGCATCCATATCTCTTACTCTTTGCATGCTGCAATGATGCTCGAGTATTGTACCTCTTACTAGTACCACTTTGATGCTCCTTGGGGTATCTACTCTCTCACACATTACATGCACTTTAATTTCATCATATACCATTTAGTATTCTTACTAGAAAATTACTTTGCATTGATACATACATTCCTTGACAAACTTTTAATCTTTTTAATATGCTAATGGGTGTTTGATGTGCAACATTTATCTTGCAAGAATATTTTCCACCATGGTTATTTGATACATTTTTACTAGTCATTGCTTTCTACTTGTATTCCATTATTTGTGGGCTATGTCATGTGCCTTGTTTGATCACTTGTTTATATACTTTTAGCTACTTCAGCCATGATTATCTAATGAAATTGTGAGTGATGTCCTATGTTTAAATCCCACTTTTCATGGTCTATCTTGTATGCACATTTTATTGTTACATTATTTTCTATTACATGGTATATTTACTACTAATACATTTTTCTAGCCACTTTGTTTACATGTGCCTTTCTTTCTACCATCAACATCCCCTACCCCTTACATGGATAAAGTTTTAGATAAGCATTAGGTCCTCTCCTCTGGTTTGCATTCTCCTAACGACATCACATACACCCCAAATGAGAGGGGCATACATTGGGTGAACAAATCACCCCATACGGTGGCTAAGAGTTGCAACAAAGTATAGTACAACACAAAATTAGCACAAATTACGGTTACAACATTGACTTAGAATCAGACTTGGGTCAAAATCTTGGAACAAAATCCAACACCTAGGAACCTGTGTACTTTCTTATGCGAGTCATATCTTGGGGAAAAAACAATCAATTTTTCATATCAACACAGGTCACATACGCATTGAGTAGTTTAAGAGTATCATCCATAGTCCTCTAGTAGTAGAATGCATTCTATCTCAATGAAAATAATTAGTAAATTAAAAATAAACATGAAATAACATGGTACACACCATGTGAAGTGGTGTTTATTAGGAAGAGTCGTGAAAGGAGAGTAACACTAGACGTCTCTCCCAACACTTGATCGTAGTGTGAGATCCCCAAAAACTTTTTCTTAGCATGAAATCACCCAAAAAACACACACTTGGCATGAGATCTCTTGAAAAATTTTCACTTGGCACGAGATCTCCCATAAAACTTGCACTTAGTGTGAGATTGCCTAAAAAAATTATTCTTAGTGTGAGAACTCCAAAAAATCATACTTGGCGTGAGATCTGCAAAAACCTATTCTTGACATGAGATCTCCCAAAATACTCACTATTGGTATTATATTTCAAAAAAATGGATTCTTCACATCATTTTCAAGACACTTTTCTATCGTTTTACACTCTTCTACATCAAGTGCACACTTTTACATACTCATGAAAAAAAATTCATATACGATACTTTTATTACTCTTTTTATCTTATTTTTATAGGTCTGTCCTTATAATAACCAGAAGTCATAAGCTAAAACAACAAAAGTAAAATGGAAGACAACACTTCACCCCCTAGGGTCACTTTCTCTTCCTAGTTTTTATTCTTCACTTTGCATCATTCCACGCTTCACTTTTCCACTAGGGCAATTTTGCTGGACCCTCTATATGCTTATCAAGTATGCATCTTCTATCTACTTTTCTGTAATTGAGTATTCACTCAACAACATACATTTTGGAAAATGCGGACAAAAAATCACATATACAGGTAAATTTCTAGGTCCTAAACACATACTAACATTTATATGATTTGTAAACAAAAAAACTAGTAATTGACGAATGTCATTGGCCTATTTTTGTGTCTTTTTATCTTTGGTATTTTACATCCTACAACACGGTCGGTGTTCTTATTATATATATTTTATGGATATAGACACCAATGACCAGCCAAGACAAGAGCATCAAGGCGTCCCTACCCCTATACACACACCTTACCCTTTTCCACCTTACTATCTTCTTTTGGGTCTCTTTTAAATTTTGGACATCTCTTTCACTTATGCATCAGCCTTCCAATTTTCAATTACAAAATTCAAACAAAGGAATCATATAAATACATAGTCATCTGTTCAAAATCAAAGAACAAACACTAAGACTATACTATCATCACCTAAGCTTGGATCCAAAGGAAATAAAGAACACTAAAGACATCCATCTAGAATCCACTCAAGGGACAAACAATGTATCAACTCTGCATACACAACATAGGAAGGTAATTTCACTATTCCATCCACACATTCTACTACATTTAGACATCTAGCTACAACTTGGAATCATGTGCACCGGCACAAGGGCAATCTAGGACACTCTTTTTACACACTCAAAGCAAAAATACATTGAGTCCGAGATGTTGTGCGAGACTCGCCATATGTCCACTCTTAGGGTAAGCTGTCGGGGTCGGTTTGAGTCTTAAATCCCCACATTGAATATTTATTTTTAGATTTTATGTGGTTTGTGGGTTTTTGAGATGAGATTTTATTTTGCGGAGTTACAGGTACCTCGGGATGGCAATGTGTGAATATTAGGAGATCAACACAGAGTAATTATGACATACTTAAAACACATGAGAGACCAGATCCAAAGCTTCTAAAATTCACGAGACACCCCGAAGAGGTCTCTAGTTCCTTGGCGTCCCTATCCTTCCATGGGATCGTGTCCGACCTTATTCCTCTGATCCAGTAATTTACAGAAAACATTTACGAAGCTGTTCATTTCTTGTTCAATAGTTTTCTCAGTCGAGCACTTATGGGTCAAGTGTAAATTGGCTAATTCATTGTTTCTATATCTCTTTCTTAGGTTTTCATACTTTCTTATTTTATAGTGTTATATTGTACTTAGTGGTTGTATATCATACTTTACATCGTGACTCTAGAATAGGGTTTGATAATCTATATTTTTGTTAAATAATTTTTGCAATCTTGAATGATGTCTACAATTGTGTTCAGAGACTTGAGTTCCCTCCACTCACTAAGGATTCATCATCAAAATAAATCATTACTTCCTTCCAAGAGATAGTCAAGAAAGAGGTAGGTGACTCTCTCTCCTTCAATGAAGATAACTTAGAGTCCCTAGCCAGATATCATAAGTTGCATTGCTGCAATTACAATGGATCATGAAGAATGGATTAGTCAATGCAAGAAGATTAGTGATGTCCCTGAAACATGGACAAAGGTTTTGGGATGCATTTGTATCCTAGAGGTAGACAATTTGGCAACTATGATAGTTCAATTCAGTAAGGAATTCAAGGAACAAGAGCTCGCTACAAAGACACATCATCATGAGGCATGAATAAGTAAAGTGCTTCATCGCATGAGGAGATTTTTTATTAGATTTGAAAAATCATTCCCTCTTCTCTCTTTGTCTCACTTCCTTCTCTCCCCTTTCTAATTCTTCATTTTGTGTAATCATGGTAATTTTTCTTATTCACTTAAGTTACTTTCTAAAGTTATATTATAAAATTCCTTTAATTTATAAAAAGGGAACTTATTTCTCATGTCTTAGGAAGATGAAAAGTCACAAGTGAATAAGATCATGAAGAGTCATGTGGGGGTAGGTGAAATGTCAATTCACATTGCTATAAATTGGGATGGTTTCTCTAATCTAGAAAATCCTGAAGATTCCAATTTTTCAACTTCTTTGGTAGTAATTGTGGATTTTTGTTGTTGAACTTTGTATCATCAATGCACAAGAAATAAAATATACATTTCTTCCATTTCCCTTTTCCTATGCATTCCTCTATTTTCTCTCTTATATGCACTTTGTAAGTATGGTGATCAAAAAGAGCTGTGTATATTTAATTTTGGTCCTCAAAGAATTGCTTTCTGTGTGGGTTTTGTTTGTCTCAATAATGGTTTCATTATTTCTTTATTCAAATTGAATGTTGAACTATTCAGGGTATTGGGTGTTAATTATGCTTGTTCATACTCACAATGATAACCTTACTTTTTATAATTTCTCTCCTTCATCCCTCTTCACTATTATTTCCTCCCTTGTACCCCATACAAGCACTTTGTTGCTGAGTTCGGTGAAGTGTTCTGTGTGGTCTCCGGCCTATTTTTTTAACCCACAAATTTTATATAGGAGTAGATTATTTTACATAAAATAATGGGATCCTCCCCATACATGATAAGGAGGGTGTAGCCTCATGAACATTGGTGGAAACCCATAATTTTCCAAAATAAAAATTATTTCACCAACATCAACGTATGTAGATAAGTCAACAATATCTAGAGTAAGGTAGAAATTTGGTGGGCACTACATCCAACATATAATATATATCTAGATGATCTCTTCATATCATTTGTTTTACTTATAAAGTCATTATCTATAAAGCATGTTCAATATAAATCATCTGTATATTCATAAAAAAATTATTTCTTCGTGCATTATATCTTAAATTTCTTTGTTCAGCTATCAAGTGTGAGTCCTTTGGTGACTCAATGAATCATGAGAATGGACTCATTCCATACATGATATATTGAATTATCTTTTACAAAGTAGGATTGACATTGGACCCTTTATCTTCTTTATTTAACTTGGTTCCTATTATATAGAAATTTGTTATTGGGTTCATATTAACCATCCTAAACCTTTTTAAATTTTCATGTATATATGTGTTATCACATATGAAAGTATCATCCTTTTATTTACTGACTCAATTCGAATAAAATACTTCATAAAACCCAATTTTTTCTTTATAAACTTAGAACTTTAATTACAATTTTGAAGTATTCAACTAAAAATTACCTATGAAAATAATATCCTCAACATATATCCATATGATATAGATTTTTCCTTAAGCATTGATCTTCATATATAACATGGGTTCACTACCACTACTACTAATTCCATTACTTAATAAGTATGAATCAATATGAATATACTGAGAGATATTGTTTCTTCTTTGATAGCATAAAGAAACTTCTTCAATATGGAAATGTTGTGCTCTTGAATATCAACTTCAAAACTTAGTGGTTTTTGTACATACACTTATTCTTATTAAAACCCATATAAAAAGGTTTATTTACATCCATTTTATATAATCTGTGACTATTTTTCTCTGTTATCGCTAGCACTATTATGAATTTATCATGCTTTTCCATAGAGGAAAATGTTTTACTTTACGGTAAATTTAATCCTTTATACAAATCGCCTTGTAACTAATATTTGTTTCTACTCTTCAACGTTACCTTTTGCATAATTTTTTTCTTATAAACCCATTTCACATAAATTGCATCTTTTACTTCTCAAATATTTACTAAATTCCATGTATTATTTATTGTCATTGAATCAATTTTATCATCTATTGAATTTATCTTTGTTTTATCCTTTACTTCCACCCAAAAATAAATAGGATCGTGAGAAAGCAATGGAAACTAAAAATATAATCAAAATTTTTCCTCTCCTTTAGAATGATCATAATAATATCGTTGAGGCTTCATGTTTTCCTTGAACAATATATGAGAGATGACCTCATCACTTCTAAAGAAGGATTAGAATAATCATTGCCACAAGAATTGACAACACATCCTATTGATTCTCCTTGATGAAAATTAATTAGTGTATGAACTAAAGGTGTCACTAGAGATGAATCTAGGGTTTTATTGACCACCTTCTACAACCACTTTCAATTATCTCATCATCATATTTAGGTTTCGATAATGAAATTATGGTTTAATTATCAATGGTTCCATCCCATGCTTCTTCCACATTAAGTTTAACATCTATATATATAATTACTTATTTGAGAATGCAATTGTACAGGTCGAATTAAAGGTCTGGAGTGCCCTAGGCAATAGTTTTAGTGGATGCCCTCCTCACAAATTTAGTTAATATTTGTTTCCATGAAATAAATAAATAAAACATGTCTATTTTCTTGTATTTTTAAATTTACATCATGGTCCTAATAAAATTATAATAAAAATATATTATTAAATTATCACATAAGGATGATAAATATTTCGTGGATGGAAAACATTAATCGTAGGAGATGCTCAGAATGCAAAAAATACAATATTTTATACAAGACTTCTTACTGCTCCTAAAATTAACCTTTTTATATACAATATTTTATACAAAAAGGAAATTTTTAGATTCAGGCACCCCCTGACTGTTGGCGCCCTAGGCAACTGCCTAGTTCTCCCAAGGCTTAATCCCCATCTGATTGTACAAGTTTTATGCTTTTGATTGTTCATTATAACAAACAAAAATACACATTTCATATCTGTCATAAAAAAATCATTTATTATTTGGGTACATGTGCATATGACACATAACTTGAGACTATTGATTGAGATAAACTATGTTATTATTTAGTCAATGCCTCTCGCCGAACTTTGTCTTGAAAACATTATATTGAGAATCTATTTAGTTTTTACAATGTGCAAGCTCCAACTGTGGCCCAATAATCATTTGATAAATGCTTGGTCTTCAAAATTATTTTTTTCCATTTTCGTAATCATTCTATTTTTCTGTTCCACTACACCATTCTTTAGTGTTGTGTACCTAACTGTAAAAATTTTCTTTATTCCACGCTCTTTGCAGAAATAGAAATACATTTGAAATATACTCCCTTCTATAATTCAATCTTAGAAATTTGATCAAATGTTTTCTCTATTTCTCTTTACTAAAATACCTTACATTTTATTCCGTATGCTTCAAAAATTAAATCCATGTTTTCTTTCTAAAATCATCAACAAATGTCATAAAATAGTGAGGAGGTTTGCATTGCTCCACATAAATCTGAATTAATTTTCTCTAACAGTGATTTGGCTCTGTACAAATTAGTTTATAGAAAATACCCGTTGTGTTAATTATCCAAAACATAACTATCACAAACTGCGGTTGGCTTCTCAATCATTAGTAGTCCATTAGCCATATATTTCATGTTGAATTAACATAGAACTATAAAAATGAAGTGTCCAAACCTTGAATTCCATAACCATGATTGGTCTTTAAAAGGAGCTTTAAATGTATTATTGATATATCACTTTAGGGATAATTACAGAACATGCGAGGATTGAAGTGGAATGAACTTCGATGGCTTTATATGAACTCCCAACATCAATTAACCAAAAATAGAGGAAATTCTATATTTTTAATATAAACATTCAAATTCGAGTCATCTCAACTAGATTTTCACTTGGATTTTGATCCAAAATAACATATCAGTTTTGTTAAAATTTAACTCTATACTAGTTTTTTCTTATATTTCCAACGCTCGTTAAATTATACTTCAAACCAAGACAAAAATAAACATCTAAAGTATATTTTCTTTCACCGTGTTTGGTAAAAAAAAGAATTATTTTTTCTGTTATCTATTAGTGAAACTTTGTTTTTATTGCATAAATTTACCCCTAATTTCATTGAATCATCTAAAATCCATTACCATAATTACATTTATTTTCTTGAAGAAATTTACATTTTAGTACTTTTCTATCATCATTCATTTCCATAATTAATAGAGTTTTTGCAATAATTACATTAAATGTTGTAGTGCCCACTTCCCTTGAAACCTTTAGTTATTGATCCTGATATTGCTGACTATATTATGGACATTGTTATAGTTTTGATTTAGTATGATATTAGATATTGGATCATGGATTATTGTTGACTTTGATTCATATATGGTGCATGATGACTATTGGAAACTTTTATATATTGATAATGCTATATTGTTCGACATGGTATATTTATGGATGTTATTCGGACATGTGATATTGGATATAATAAGTAGACCTAGAAAGTGGAATTAATTTGATGATCATATAGTGGTTGATAAAATTGTAAATGATATTGTTAGTTTCCTTGATGTTGTTGTGATTCATATATATAGATGATTTTGGGATTATATTTATATTCATTTTGATGTTCTGATATGGCCATGAGGCCAAAGGAGGTATTTATGTTTTACTGAGTTAAAAATATCACGAGAAAAATCGAGGGATTAGAGACCAACCACATTGGAATTCTAGATGAATTCAACAAGGTCAACATGGCAACTTGTAATTGTTTGTATGTATTTGTTTGTGGTTAGGATTTCCATGGGGGTCCCCTCGAATGTGATCAAGGGACTTTATGTTTTTTTTATTTGGTATTTTGTTAATGTTGTATGTTTTTTTTTAAGTGATGTGTTTTCCTTTTCGTTATTTAATTAAATTGTGATTTATAATGCGAGTAATCATATTGTTAATTTATTTAATTAAATTATGTCATAAGAATGTAGTTAATAGAGTTGGTCTTGGTTTAAGTGTTGTAAGAGATGTGTAAGTCATGTGTAAATTGATTTTAGAGTATGAAACACTCCACCTCCTTTTGAAATTCCAATTGGTCCTTGGAGGTTGATTTTGGAGGCTTGTGGGACAAGTTAAACTTGTCCCACACCTCTTAAATTTATTTACCAACCATACCTAGGGTTGGAGAGTTAAAAATTTAGACTTTCTCTATGCATCTTTGTAAGTCAAGTTGAATGTTTTAATTGCACTTTCTTACATTTTATTAAATTCAGTCCTTATGGGGTGTGGGCTTGTTTTGGAGTGTGTAAGTAATCTATCATATTATTCACCCACCTATTTATTATGCTTTGGAGAATGAAGTTGACTTTTGTGTTGGAGTTGAGGATGTGTGATGTGGCATCCTACATGGGTCCACCTCATCCTCTTCTCTTCCCTCTTCTATAAAATTTGAATTCATTACCTTGTTTTGGGTTGCTTCACTTTGACATACTTGATTTGGGGTGAATTATTTTGTTGTTGGGAGCTATTGCTTTTGGAGAAGCTTTGAAAGATTGTCGAATCCTTGTGCTTGGTTGATTTTTGGATTGCTTGCATTGGAAACAACTATTGTTTTGGAACTTGGAACAACTCCATCATGGAGAGGTAAGATCTTGGCTCTTGGAATGCTCTTCTTTTATTTATGGAAATGTTATTGTTGTGAATGTTTTGTCTTATGTGTGGGTTGGTTGGGTAGATGGATTAGGAAAGGTGTAAGAGAAGACTATGGGGATTCTTGTGGGGAGACATAAGTGTTATGGGGAGGTATAAGTGTGGAGAAAGTTTCGATTTGGGTTCCACCTTGCAAAAGAAATAGTTTGCATTTATTTACTCATTATGGGGTGCCATAAGAGGTTGGGGAGGCATAAGGAAATGAGAGGAATAAGCAAAGTACTTGGGGAATTATAAGGGCATGTTAGGGTTTTGAAATGATATATTTTGGCGGTTTGTTCTCAGGTGGTGATACCCATTTCCCCTCGGGAGGCATAAGCAGCATTCCCCATAGTTTCTTACTCATTTGGCTTGCGTGAGGAAAACCTGAGTGTTGTTTGTTGTCTTTTATCCGTGGTTGTAAACTCCGCTTTTTTTTGGATTGTGTTTTAAATGTGAAATTGCATGTGTGTTGTGGAAGCCTATTGTTGCCATGAGTTGAAACACATTTCTTATTGCATTGTGGTTGGGGATTGGGGGCCGATGAAGAAGGATGGCTTCTCCTTTTTATCGATTTCTTGGTTGGGTGGAGAGTGTATCTTTTCCCCTACTTTTGTTGTAATCAAATTGGAGAATGATGGATCTACATGTTGTTGTTCTGGAGAAAAGGAAAAAGATAGATTTGACAGTCATTGTTGAGATTATTCCTTATTGTAACCTTTTTCCCACTTGAAGTGGATGACCTTGTATATTATTGTGATGGAAAGATTTTTGTATTGGCTATGAAAGTTGTAATTCGAAATGTGAAAGAGATGTACTTTGTTTTCTATTTTGAATGAATGAGAAGGAAATTGTATTCTGTATATTGAAATTGAGGAATGAAAGAAGAAAGTTGTAAAGAAATCATTTTTGAATTAATGGAAGTTGTTATCTTGTTCAAATAATTTGGTGTTCATTGGAAACCTGTGTTTGAAATATAGTATGAAATCTCTATTTGGAAAATTGAAAAGTAAATACGCATGAAGAAATGTTATACTGCTTTGTTCTTTTGAAATGCATGATTTAGAAATCAGAACTATTCGTTGGCTTTTGAATACTTGATTTGAAAACCAAATTCATATGTTAGATTGGATTTGGAATGAATTTCATATATCAAGTTGGTAAAGGAAACCTGGATCTGTTTATGATCAAGTATAAACTCCATCCTTTATTTCACTGTATATGTGTAAAATTTTATCAAAAATTATAGGGAGACCTGCAACATTGAAAAGATAAATTGAAATACCAATTGAACTTGTGGGATCAAAATGATCCCAAGAAAACAAAAATACTTAAGGAATTTCCATAGAACCTTTCAATTCGGGCTCAAATAGTTTCACAGTCGTTGTTGTCAAATTGGGAAATTTTTGAAATGTAAATCAATCAAACAACTTAACCCTTGTAATCTATCCTAAAATCTTCCAAGAAAAATCCTCCATGCCTATTTGGCATGTTGAGAAGGAATTATGGAAAATTTAAACAAATTTTATAAGTTGAACAGTCCAGTTCACGTTTTAAGTGACAGAAAGATGTTTTCTTAAAATTGACCCTTCAAACTTCATAAAAATTTAAATCTTAAGCTTCTTGTGCAAAGAGGACTTTGAGATCTTTCCAAAAAGTTCTCGACATCATATTGCCACATAAAAATAGAGTTCTTAGTCAAAAGTTATGATCTTCTAAAGTTTTTACTTCGTTTGGCTTCAAAATAATCTAACTGTCAAATTTAAATGAATAAAATATTCTTGGGTGAACCTATGGGCTAAGCCTTTCTTTTTCACTTTTTCCCAAAAATCGCGAAGTCATGAAATTTCCCATCAAAAAATATTGAAATTATATAACCCATGGCAAGCCTTCATGTTGTCAAAAAAATGATCTAAGTTTAAAAAATAAATTGGCACAATTTTCTAATTTTATTCTTCTTTGCTCGGTCTGCCCACATGTGCAATCGAGTCTTGCCACGTGGCTTCACAAGGCAATGACGAAGGTGCGAGAATCGTTTAAAACCTTAACACTTTTGAAAATAAATTTAGAAAATATCCTACGTTTCCTCGCTTGGCTCCGTGTCCCCAATTTAAATGAATCATTGACTGACACATGGATTACTGAGGCGTCGCCAGAGGTGTGAATTATTTTTTCCTTAGCACTTCAAAATTCAATATTTCCCAATTCTCCCAGCTGACCCATCGATCTCGCATCCAATGCACGTATGACACGTGGCATCGTGAGGCACCGTTGGAGGCGTGGGTGAGTTTTACCCTTTTTTCCCTTCTAGGTGATAAAATTATTTTATCCCTACCACTCCTCTATCCTTGCATTAGCTTATGAGGTGCCATGTGTCCCTTGCGAGACTTGTGGGCGTGCATGTGCAAAGGTGGTTTTTCGCCCAAAGAGGAAAACTTCCAAAACTTCTCCCTCACTTCGCTAGCTCCGCATATCAGAAGAGATTTCCTCCCCACCTCGCCGACTCGAATCCTCCTCCAGGAAAACTTATCCTCGCGGCCCATGAGACCCGCCCCTGGGGAAAATTTTCTCCCCTAGGCTCATTGGCCCGCCTTGGGAAAATTTCCCTTCCAAGGTCTACCTTGATCCATAACTTTTAAAATACGGGGAGCTAGAAGGACTTCTTAATATCTTTGAAAGGTGAAAAAATTTCTTATCTAATGGGAATGTTTTTAGAAGGTTTTAAGTGAATTAATTTTGAGAAAAATTAGGTTGAATATCTTAAGCTCTGTTAGAGGGTGGGAGAGTGAGAAATTTCCCTCTTAATCTTAATGATTATTCTAACCCTAAGTTTTGACCCTGTAAATTTAATAATCATTGTAATGGGAAAACTATGAGCTAAGATTTTTATTTGGCCTCTAAACCTTGCTTGTGGAAACTATTGTTTTGTAACCTAGTAGCAGACACTTTTAAACAAAAAAATTATCCCATAATTTTTTTGACTAATCCTAGGTTGTTCTTGGGTCTCAAGTGGGTTGTTTTAGCAGGCATTACACTTGGTATCAGAGCATGGGTTCAAAAGCTTGGACCCTTGGGCACACTAGAAAACTTGAGACATGAACATTTAAACCTAGTACAATATTAACCTAGCACACTTTTTAAATATAGAGAGCAACTTGTGGGAAATTGCATATTTAGTGGACATGGAAAACTGAATAAAACCTAGAATAGTGAACTAACTCTCGCCTTGGTCTATACAGGAGGCGCAGACAAGACAAGGGGTATTTTCACATAGACCTAGAATTACCACCACTAGAACATGTGTAGTTGGTATCCTACCACATATTTTACTGAGAAACTTTAGGATGTTAATGTTTCTCACGCGAGGGACCATAGGAGCACATTCGGTCTGGACATGATAGGGTTACATCCATTGAGGCTCATGCATGTCCTCGGTGTAGTGAGGAGCATAGAGGATAGAACTCCCATGAGGAGTTAGTCGGAGCAGAGTCACCACGAGAGGAGATAGGGAGATTGAATTTTAGGACAGAGATAGGTCTCGGAGCCCTAGGCTTAGAGATGAGCTGCAGAGAGGCCAAGGGCCGTCAAACTATAACCGCAAATCACATTAGGAGATCTCGAAACTTCGGCCATCACACTATTCGGGTGACACAAGTGGTTTTCAGGTAGAGGCTTGGTTGGTGAACTTGAACGAATACTTTAAGCTTTTCCCTTATTCGAGCAACATGAAAGTTCATGTTGTAATCCATCTACTGAGGGATGGAGCAAGCATATGGTGGAGGACAGATGAGAAAAAGCTCCATGTTGATTCTAAGACAATTACCTTGGAGCTCTTTGAGGAGTGGTTCAAGAACAGATATTTATCACGAGAGGTTCATCTAGCAAAGGATATATGGGTTCCATGACCTCTCGATAGACATCTCTTACAATAGCTGAGTATGAGAGTAGATTTTTAGATCTACTCTAGTATGTTGAGTACATACAGGATGAGAAGGTACGGATCCACAGGTTCATCTAGGGCCTGAATCTTGACATTCGAGTGCGCGGTTCAAATCCATTTCCAATAGACATTAGCATTTGAGGCCATCGAGAAGACCGACATAAATGAGGAGACTCGAGGAAAGACCTAGCAGGACAGAGACCAAGTATAGAGTCGCATACAAGCCCAGATGCAAGATATTAGGTCGAGGGGTTAGTACCTCCTCCTTGTGGTGGACAGGGTTTAGCATAGTCATCTTTTAGACCGCAGCAGCAACAGTAGTCTCACCCACCTTATAGACCTCCACAGATATTTGATGCACATAGGGATCAGAGTATGGGGCCTCCTCCTAGGGGTCCCATTAGGACATAGGGAGCACCTAGAGCCCAGTGAGCAGGAGGTCACCCACAAATACCTCAAAGCATTCCATAGCCGGTGTAATCGGGATCCATAAATCTACAACCCTCCAGGGGTATCGACTGGACCTCTGCACATGGGAGAGGATTAGGTGGATGTTTTGGTTGTTGTGTTTATTCAAATTTTTAGAGAGACTACCCTCATAACAACAATAACAAGGGTGCGACACAGATCTCATAGCCTATTGTTGGTGACATGGGGCATCAGTCATTGGATCTATGCCACGGTTGAGAACTACTAGGCCGAGCATCAGAGTACAGATGGATCGAGACTACATGTAGCATTGGTGGTATTCCTACCTCCATTTCATTTGATTTTTGTTCTTCTTATTCTATTATTACACCATCTTTAGTAGAGAAATGTAGGTTGATGGCGGTTAGTTAGGGTCATATTTGGGATGTTGAGATGGATTCTGGAGCCAAGATCTTTGTAGAGTCCTTACTCAAGCAAAGGTGTAGTGGATTTGGGACCTTTCACCACTACCTCGGATCTCCTTATCCTTCCGTTGGGCTCTTTGGTGTCATCTTGAGCATAAATTGGTTGTTTGCACACATAGCTAGAGTGGATTATTACCACAAGATCCTATCTTATACTGAGATGATCTATGAGTTGAGGCGGTGATAATCGGGGTTAGGAGACCCACTTCTATTCACACCATCTCCACTATGCAGCTTAAGCGGTGTGTGCGACGGGGTTGCCAGATGTATGCGGTTATAGTTAGTGACTGATTAGAGGATCGGTCTAGTGAACCATCACTAGATGACCATCCCATTTTGAGAGAGTTTTCTGATGTCTTTCCAAGGGATCTACTAGGTTACCACCCCACATGAGATAGATTTTCATATATATCTGTTAGGGAGTAGATCCTATCTCATAAGCACCTTATCGGATGACTACCCCGAGCTCTGTGAGCTCAAGTTGCAGCTTGAGGGCCTTCTAGAGAAAGGCATAATTCATCCTAGTGTATCCCCTTGGGGTGCACCGGTGATCTTTGTAAAGAAGAAGGATGGATCCTTGCAGTTGTGTATTGATTATCGCCCACTACACAAATTAACGATCAAGAATCGTTATCCCCTTCCGCGCATTAATGATTTGTTTGATCATATGAAGGGGGCCATATTTTCTCAAAGATAGATCTAAAGTTAGGCTACCACCAGTTGAGGATTTTGGAGGTAGATATTCATAAGTCCTGCTTTCCATATGAGATATGGCCACTTATGAGTTCACAAAGTGGTACCTTTTGGTTTGACGAAAAGTACCCCCAGTGTTTATAAGTTTGATGAATGGGGTATTCAGGACCTTCTTAGATCTCTTTGTGCTCATCTTCCTTGATGACATTTTGATATACACACGTACACGTGAGGAGCACAAGCGGCACCTTTTCAGGTCTTGGTGTCTTCGTGAGCAGCAGCTTTACGAGAACTTGGAAAAGTGTGCATTATTTAAGACAGAGGTGTAGTATCTGGGCCACATCATTTCTGGGGAAGGTATCATTATCGATCCTTCCAATATTATAACTATTATGGATTGGATAACACCCACTACTATGTGAGGGGCGCAACTTCATGGGATTAGTAGGGTATTATAGGAGATTAATTCAAGATTTCTCTTGGATTGTGAATCCCATCACTTCCCTTCAGCGAAAAGGGAAGAAGTTTGTTTGGTCAGTCAAATGTGAGCAGGCCTTCCAAAAACTGAAGGAGTGCCTCATAATAGCTCCTATTCTTATAGTTCCAGATCCTCATGGTGAGTTTTTCATATGCACGGATGCTTCATTAGTAGGGCTTGGAGGTGTGTTGATGCAGGAGGGCAGAGTAGTTGCTTTTGAGTCTCACAAACTCAAATATTATGAGCTCAATTATCTGACTCATGATCTTGAGCTTGTGGCAATGGTTCACACTTTGGTTTGATGGAGACACTTTCTTCTTGGTCAGAGATTCACACTCAGGACAGATCACTTGAGTCTTCACCACCTCTTCACGTAGCCCAATCTCAACGCTTGCCAATGACATTGGATGGAGTTGCTTTATGAGTATGATATGGAGATAGAGCATGTGAAAGGGAAGGAGAATGTGGTTGTAGATGATCTTAGCAGATGGAGACATGTGTCTATGGCCACCTTAGTGAGCACAGATTTACGGAGCAAGATTCTATAGCAACTTCCTCACGATAGCTTCTACATTGCATTCAGACCATAGATCAAGTCTCAGAGACCCCTTGAGGGGAAGTTCAATGGTTTTTCTTTAGAGGTAGATGGAATTCTTAGGCACAGAGGTTAGATTTATGTTCTCGAGATATGGAGGCTTGAGGCGTAACATCTTAGCAGAGGCACATCGTGCACCCTATTCATCCCATCCCGGGGTGAAGAAAATGCAAGCCTTGACTTGAGACACTTGTATCATTGGAGATGACTTCATACGAGATGTTGATTAGTTTGTGTCACACTTTGTTTAGAGTGCTAGAAAGTGAAGGTTGAGCATCAGCATCTAGCTAGCCTTCTCTTTCCTCATGTTATACCGGAGTGGAAGTGGGACACCATTTCCATGGACTTCATTGTTGGGCTACCGATGTTGAGATACCACCACGACGCCATCATGGTCACGGTGGATAAATTGACAAAATTGGCTCATTTTTATCCGATAAAGACCACTTATATAGCTAGTGCAGTGGCACGGGTATATCTTGATGAGATTGTCAGGTTGCACGAGATTCCGTGGAAGATCATTTGTGACCGCGATCCTTTGTATACTTCCCATTTTTGGACCACCATGCAGTATGCCCTCGGGATGAGGATCAACTTCAACACAACATATCACCCTAAGACAGATGGCCAGACTGAGTGGGTGAATCAGATCTTAGAGGACATGCTTAGGATGTACGTTATGGACCAGTAGTCCAAATGGGAGGAGTACCTGTACTTGGTGGAGTTTTCCTACAATAATAGTTTTTAGAGTTCTATAGGCATGGATCCTTTTCAGGATTTGTATGGTAGAGAGTGTAGGACACCCCTTAGTTGGGACAAGTTAGAGGATAGGGTTTCTCTAGGACCAGCTTTATTGCAAGACATGGAGCAACAAGTGGTTATGATCAGACAGAGGCTGCAGGAGGCACAGGACATGCAGAAGACATACGCGGATCAACATAGGAGTGACCATAGTTTTGATGTGGGCATGAAATTTTTCCTTCGTGTCAGGCCACACAAGATCCCTAGCTATTATGGAAAAGGTTCCAAGTTAGCTCCTAGATTCGTGGGTCCTTTTGACATCTTGGAGCATATCATCCCTTTGGCCTATCGTCTAGCATTTCCACCTAGCTTGTCTTGCATCAATGATGTGTTTCATGTTTCAGTTCTTAGGCGATATGTTTCAGATCTTTCTCATGTGCTAGATTGGACATCATTTTAGGTGTAGGATCAGGGGCAAGTGATGGTGGATCTCTTTTGCATTATAGATTGTAGGACCCTAGGCGTACGAGGTAGAGAGATTGACAGGGTCTGGGTGTAGTGGGACAGATATGATGAGACTTCAACTATATGGGAGGATGTTACTTTACTACGAGTTTAGTTTCCACATATGTTCCAGTTACTTCCAAGAGGAAGTTGAGTCTAAGGGGAGGGGGATGCAATGCCCACTTCTCTTCGATACCTTTAGTTATTGATCTTGATATTGTTATCCAAAATTCACCCCTCAAGGTAATTTTGATAATATGCATCAAATTCTTTAAGTCCCAAGCAAATAGATTGATTCAAGGCAAAAATTGTGTTTCTGGGGTCCCCTCGGCTTCTTTCTAACTCTCCTGTCCAAGAAGAAAACCCAGCAAGTTTTAAAAATGTGAAAAAATTGCAAAAGCCAAGCTTGGTGCCGAAAAATGAAGAAAATCAGCTAAGTCCTAGTCAGGTGGTCCTTGGGACAGTTGGGACGTCGAGCACGAATCAGCCGAAAATCCGTCGAGGCGGTTTTATGCAGCATTTGGGACAGTTGGGACGTCGGGACATGAGGGTCACGAAAAGACGAACCGGCCGAAAAGTGGAAAAAATTGCCTAAGTCTTGTTTCACGCTTGATGCAGGAGAGTTGGGCCAAAAGTACGCGCGTGGGACATGGATCAGCCGGTTTGGTGCAAAGCCAGTCCATCTCGGGCGGTTCAGAGATATTTGTCCTAGACAGTCTGGGACATCTGGGCCAAAAGTACACGGAGGACGCGAACCGGCCGAATCGGCTGAAACAGAGGACTTTCGTCGGGGACTTTCGAGGCCAAAAGTATGCAAGGAACGTGAAAATCTGAAAGAGCCACCAAAAATGGAATCTTGCCACATGTCTTCGCCTCAAACGGAACAAGGGAGCCCAAATCGGCCAAAGCAGAGATTTTCGTCTGCAGGACATTCGGGCCAAAGGTACGTGAGATATGCGCGGGACGCGAAAAGGTGAAATGGCCGAAAAGAGACAAGGAGGCCCGTGAACGAATCAGAATGTGCCACGTGTCAGAAGGTTGAAAAGTTGCTAAGTGTTTGGCGCAAGGTAAAAATTCGCCTCGTGCCCAAACCAATGAAATAGTGCCACGTGCCCAAGTTAAAAGGCACGAAAGGAATTGTCGAGGATGAACCACGAATGAATCAGAAAGCGACACATGTCATCCAGTGGCGAGTGCGGGAAAAAATTCAAATATTTTCCCGCCGATCCGTTTTGGCCTATTTTTGCCCTAAATCTTCAGATCACCATAACTTTCGATCCAGAGCTCGTATTTTCACATTCTTTATATCAATGGAAAGATGGTGAAATTATCTACGTGATTCCAAGGTCATTATTGAATTTTGGTTCAGTTTGGAGAGAGAAAATTGAAAATTTCCTCTCGCACGTGATAATGGCCAGAAATGACGTTTCATCAACCAGCTTAAATGCAAAATACAGTTCGCCGCTTTTGCTAGGGTTCTCACCTACCGCCATAATGAAATGAATTAAATACAACCTAGAAGTGGTTGAGGTAGATCTATATTTCCTCTCTCTTCCCTCTCTCATTCTTCTTATAAATTGTAAGGAGGGGTTTCTTTCTAAGTGTCGAACATTCTTGTTTTGCCCCTCCCTTCTTCTCTCTGGCAGGTGAATTTTTGGAGTTCAAACCTCCCATTTAAAACTGTAATGCAACCTTGCCTCTTGGAATTTTGTAGTGTATTGTATCGATCTTTGGAGAAAGTAATGCATGTTTGTGGACAATTCTCAACCCTCTCTGTGTTCATTTGCATCCTCCTGATCTTTCACTGCAAATTTTGTTATCGTGCAAGATCTTGCATCACATTTGAATGGTTTGTGTTTACCGGCAAGATAGGTGTTCTTCATTCCTCGGTGCATCACCTCTCGTTAGCTTAGGTTTATTTTTATGCATCTTCTTACCCTATCTCCTTGGCAAGTTAGATTAGGTTTTGAGTAAACCCTCTGCGTTTTTGTGTGCATCCGAACAGAGGAATAGGAACCATCCGTGGGTGCTTGTGATTTTGCACTAACAGATTCAGCACGACCGGTGGGACATTAAAGGTATTCACCTTAATTACAACAAGATCGATGTGCACTTGTTCCACGTTCCAGATTTGAAGGATCTTTGAAATTACACGTCTGGCGACTCCAAAAGAGGCATAATCCGCTGGTTTTGAGTAGTCCAAGCTTGGAAAATTTATTAGAAGAATACGGACTGTGTCAAGAACTAGGGAGGAAGGATTGTTTGTTCATTTGCACCTATCTCCGGAAGAGAAAGAAGGGGAAGAAGAGCTCAAAGATCACCATCTCCACCTAACGGAACTCTCTCTACACCTCCACCTGGTAGACCTTTCGTCCAATCAACAAGAGTTCTCAAAGCTAATCGTAATGGCGCAACCACTGAATCCCTTTGTCAATTTCACTGGCAAAGTAGCCCACTTGCCCTCAATGCACAAAATCCAGTTCCAATTGCAGCATTGAAGAACATTCCATTTTTCACTAGAGAAAATCATACCACTCCTGGTGATCATGTCAAAGACATTGCTAACGTCTGTGCAATCCATGAGATAAATGAAATGGATGTGGCTGTCAAATTTTTGGCATCTTCGTTCAAAGGGAAGGCATTGCAATGGTTTAGGAGCCTTGGAGTTGGTTCTATCACAAATTGGAATCAGTTATGCATAGTTCTCCATGAGCAGTTTGGGGAAAAGGGAGACAATTTGTCTCTACTAGAACAATTGACAACTATCAAGAGAGCTCCCAACGAGTAGCTGACTGACTTCAACTTCAGATTTCAAAGGTCTTGGGAGAGGATTCCAGTGGCAGTAAGGCCAGCAGCAGAAGGTGCTTTTCTATATTACCTTAAAGCTTTGAATTCTGATATTTCTATGTTAATTCAATCTATGGGAGGCACAACCTTACCTGCTACTTATAGCATTGCCATTAGGGCTGAAAACTGTCTTATTCAAGCTAGTAAACTGGCTCCTAGGCCTCCCATGCCCTTGTATCCAAACCTAGAAAATCCAAGTACTAGTCAAGCACCCACTTTGGCTCCTATTCCCACTCCTAGAAATCAAAGTTCAAATGAAACTTCTACTTCATCCTCTAGTGCTTCAAATGAACTCCAAGAGGTCATGAAACAGTTGCAAAATTTGGGAAATGAGCTGGTTACTATCAAAAGACAGCAAGCTCAAGGATTTAGACCTTCTTACCAGCCCCAAGCTCAGCCTAACAGGAAGCCATACCAACCACAAAGGCCTCCTAATCCAGCTGCAAATATAAATCAAACAAGGCCTCCTGCCAATAGACCATTTCAGCCCTATAATCCAAATGCCATATCCGCCTCTAAGGCATTGGTGCCAACACAAAACAACATTGCCCAGGAGTATGGTTGGTGTTTTCCATGCAATGAACCTCATAACCAATCCATGTGCTTCAATGGCGCTTTGAATCAAGAATTAATGGTGATAACCACTGATGTGGAGGGTGAGGGCAGTCAAGGAAATAGCCAACAACAAGAAACATTCCAACAGCAATCAGCCCCAAATGAAACCACGTTGGTAAATTGGCAAGCAGAGGATTTTTGCGGCATGAATCAGGCTAGTTTCTCAAGGTGTTGCAGCCAACACAAGGTCAAAAAGAAGAAACTTAGGGGAAGAGCAGCCATTAGCTCCAACCAATCCACAACCTTCCATGGCCCCACAAATGGTTGGCAAGCAAAATCCAATTGTAAATGCACAAGGGCAGCCAAGAACAGCTCCTAGGCCAACTCAGATACCAGTTGTTGCTGCCCACGTGCAAGGAGTGAATATGCAAACCAAGGGACAACAAAGAGATCCTTCATCACCATTCAGTATCATTGATCAGATGAAGAAGACAAGTGTCAACATATCAATGTGGGAATCCCTGTCTATCCCAGGCCAAAGAGATTTGTTACAAGCTGCCATGAAGGACTAGCCAACTTCGAATCAGCAAGTTCAGATGCAAGAGAAAGTGCTCACAAATACTACCCAGCCAGAAGGGAATCATGGAAGACAGCAAGGTAAAACGTTGAAACCCCCTCCTTTCTATGTCTCATTAATCATTGGAAATCAGCTAGTGCACAATTGCATGATAGACTCCGGGGCAAGTAGCTCAGTGATGCCTAAACAAATAGCTGATCGCCTAGGACTCCAATACGAGACCATATCCAAAGGAGTAGTACAATAGATGGGACAACAAGAAAATAGTTGGAGTGATTAGAAACTTGAGTCTTACCTTGCATGTATGTCCAAATGTTTTTGTTTTACAAGATGTATCAGTCATAGACCTTCCACCACTCTTTGCCCTATGCTTTTCGAGGGACTTCACAGCCAAAATTGGGGGATATCCGCATCTGCTGATTGGTCGACATGCTATTCGTAACGAGGTATGGAACTAAGGCTACATTCAAGTCCGAACCTATTGCAAACTTCCACATTGAGCCTTATGCTCCAAGTCGATCGACGCCAATTGTTCAAAGATTTGATCAAGAAGACCACCCAAGCAATGATGAAGTCGACACCAAGGTAGGAAGCATCCCAGATCTAACTCTTGATGAATGGGCAAGCAAGGGGCATGCTTTTGATCCTTATCAAGAAATAGAAGAATCCGAGCTAGCTAGCAGTTTATTGTTTACATGAAGAGAATCAACCTCTCCCGGCATCACCAAGCTAGATCATAAAGACAAGAATGAAGTATGGCAATTGTTCTTTGATGGGTCAAGGAGTAGACAAGGTGCAAGAGGAGGAGCTATGCTCATTTCACCGTAAGGTACAAAGTATTACTCAGCCTTCCGTTTTTAGTTTTCTTGCTCAAACAATACAGCTGAGTATGAAGCCTTAATTCATGGACTGCACTGGGCAAAGAAGAAAGGCATCAAGAATTTGCAAGTATTTGGTGATAGTGAGCTGATCGTAAACCAAGTTAAGGGGCAACATGCTGTCAAGAATAATCTGCTCAAGTGCTACAAAAATCGGGTATGGGATCTTATGGAAGATTTTGAAGCTTTTAGCATCAATTCCATCCCAAGAAAAAGGAATGAAGCAGCAACAGACTAGCAGCAATTGGGGCTGCGTTTGATGTTGTAGAAAATATCAAAAGTGAGAAATCTCAGCCTCATATCAAATTGGTTGTGAGACCAGCTGTTCTGGATAACAATACAAGTTGGCAAGTCTTTGAGAATGATCAGAAAATTGTTAATTTCTTGCAAGAAGAAGCTGAGTTCTCCGCCAGAATCAAGACAAGCTGGAGCAGCAGTATGGTGACCAAGTGGTGCAACTGAGAACTAACAAATTACCAAAAGGCCTCATAACCTTGGATTCAATCTTCAACCCGAATGATTAGTTCCGGAAGGAGAAAGCGAACATTCAAGTAAAGGATGAAGATTCAGAACCTATCTTAGTAGATGAAGGCAAGACATTGCAAATTGGCAAAGTAAGCACCCCACAAGAGAAATCTGATTTTGTTCAGCTTTGTCAAGAATTCCCAGATGTCTTCGCTTGGACTTACAAAGATTTAAAAGTTTTCAACCCAAAGTTAGCACAACATACTATTGAGCTGGATCCGGAATCCAAGCTTGTCAGGAAAAAGCAAAGGCCAGTGAATCCCCATATTGAACCTCTCATGAGAAAAGAGTTAAGCAAGCTTATTGAGGCCAGTATCATCTTCCCCATCAAACACTCAAGTTGGGTTGCAAACTTGGTGCCAGTGAGAAAGAGAAATGGAGAAATAAGATTGTGTGTGGACTTTTGCGATCTAAATAAAGCATCACTCAAAGATCATTATCCACTTCCATCAATGGAACAAATATTGCAGGTTGTAGCTAGTTCAGAAAGGTTTTCATTGCTAGATGGATATTCAAGCTATAATCAGATAATGGTGAAAGAAGAAGATCAATTCAAGATGGCCTTCACTACAAAATGGGGCACATATGCTTACAAGAAGATGCCATTTGGACTATCAAATGCCGTAGAGCAACATTCCAAATGAGCTATGGATATGGAGTTCAAAGGCTTGATCAACAAGATAGTGCAGTATACCTAGATGATATCACCTTTGTCTTCTCAAAGAATGCAGAGACTATCTCTTTCACCTCGGTGCAAGTGTTTCGTAGGTGTACAAGGTTTGGAGTGTCATTGAATCCAAAGAAGTGTATATTCTTGGCACACGAAGGAAAATTGTTTTGTCACATTGTCTCTAGGAAGGGCTAACAATTGATCCTTAAAGGGTTGAAGCCATCCAAACACTCCCATTGCCACACCACAAGAAATATCTTCAAAGATTCTTAGGAAGGATAAACTTTGTCCGCAGATTTGTGCCTAATTTTGCCACTCTTGTGAAGCCTTTAACAATGATGTTGAAGAAGAGTCGGCATTCAAATGGACAAAGCAGAAGCCAAAGAGAGTTTTGAAAACATCAAGCATGCAATATCACAAGCTCCAAATCTTATCAACCCAGAATTTTCAAAGGACTTCATGTTGTATGTGTTTGAAGGATCAGATACAATCTCAGCTATCTTGACATAGCTGAATAGAGAGGGTTCAGAACAGCCCATAGCATTCTTCAATAAAACCTTAGAAAATTACGAAATAAAGTATTCTTTCATCGAAAAGCATGTCCTTGCCGTCATCAGGAGCTTGAAGAAGTTCAGACATTTGGTCTCGAACAATAAGATTCAACTAGCTGGTGTCTCATGCTGGTGTCAAGGACTTCCTCCTAAACAAGGATTTAAATGAGAAGAGAGCAGGTTGGATCACTCGGGTGATGGAATATGATATTGAAATCAAAGTGACCAAGCTAGTTCGTGGCAAAGGTTTGTGTGAGCAGCTCGCTTCCAAACAACCAGACGGCTCAAAAGGTGAAGAAGATGCTGTCCTACTACTACAGAATGATCAAGAACAACTAGCTGATGATGCACTCATCCCATGTTGGACTCAAGACTTGGTGCATTACCTCCAAACAAGCTTGTGCCCTCCAGAAGTGAGCAAGGCGAAGAGGAGATACTTTAGATTACAAGCTATCCCGTATGTACTCATTAATGGTATCTTGTTCAAGAAAGACATCCATGGTGTTCTATTAAGATGCATTGGAACAGGTCAAGTTGAGAAGATCTTACACGAGTTCCATGACGGGGAAGTAGGAGGCCACTTTTCTCCACGAGTGACAGCTCTCAAAATCATGAGAGCTGGTTACTATTGGCCTACTATGTTCAATGATTGCTACTCATGGGTCAAAAAATGCAAGAGATGTGCATTCTTCACAGGGAAAGAGAGGTTAGCAGCGCTGCCCCTTCGTGCAATTTTAGTAAATCAGCCATTCATGCAATGGGGATTGGACTTCATTGGGTTTATCAATCCTAATTCAAGTCAAGGCCACAAGTGGATACTTACAGCAACGGATTATTTCACCAAGTGGACCGAAGTAGTGGCACTCAAGGAGGCAAATGAATCTAATATCTTAGATTTCTATGAAGGGATAGTCACGAGGTTTGGTGCCCCTACCACTATCATATCAGACAATGCATTGGCATTCCTTGGCACAAAGATCACTGAATGGGCTGTCAAGAATTGTGTGTATCTCAGCACTTCATCAAATTATTACCCTCAGGGTAATGGCCAAGCCGAGTCTACGAACAAGAATCTACTAAGAATCATTAGAAGGACTCTTGATGAGAATCAAAGGACTTGGCATGCAAAGCTCAAATCAGCCCTATGGGCTGATAGGATCACACCCAAGAGGTCTACAGGAAGCTCTCCATACAAGCTTGTGTATGGGAAAGAAGCAGTTCTACCTATATCACTCGAGTTGCCAGCATTGGAACTCATGAAACGATTGGAACTGGATGAGTTTGAACCCATGGAGGTTAGATATGCAGAATTGATGGAGCTCCAAGAAATTAGAGAGCATGCAGCCCAGGTGATAGAGAAGGATCAAGGCTTGATCAAGAAGACTTTTGATAGGAAAGCCAAGGCTAGAACCTTCCAAATTGGAGATCTAGTGTTGAAATGGGATGCAGATCGTGTGAAGCCGGGAAAGCATTCCAAGTTTGATGCCATCTGGAGTGGCCCATACATGATCATTGAATGCAAAGGTAGCAATGCCTTCCGACTGGCTAAGTTGGATGGTGAAGAATTGCAGATTCCGGTCAATGGGATCTATCTCAAACGTTGCTACTAGAAAGATAGCTTTTCGCCCTTGTAAATATTAATTTAGAATTTCCATTCCTCTAAGTGCTTATGCACATTGTACTACTGTTAGAGTAGTTTTTTTATTTCCTAAGTGCTTGTGCACACCCGCATGTTCCAGTTGGAGCATGTATGATTTTCAGTTTTGTACATAGTTTTTGTGGTGCTGGTTTTGGTCTTGCACAGTCCATTTGATGGCATTTTGGTGAGAACGACTCCATTTCAGTGGGTTTTGAAGTGGCTCGAGAGGAGGTTTTCAAATTTCGGATCAGCCGAGAGGTTATCAAGCAGACTCCATGCCCAATGGATTGCTACAAGCATGTGGCCGTTCTTCATCGGCAAGCGAGATGACCCGTTGAGTCACCAAAATTGTTATCCAAAATTCACCCCTCAAGGTAATTTTGATAACATGCATCAAATTCTTTAGTCCCAAGCAAATAGATTGATTTAAGGCAAAAAATCATGTTTCTGGGGTCCCCTCGGCTTCTTTCTAACTCTCTTGTCCAAGAAGAAAACCCAGCAAGTTTTAAAAATGTGAAAAAATTGCAAAAGCCAAGCTTGGTGCCAAAAATGAAGAAAATCGACTAAGTCCTAGTCAAGCGGTCCTTGGGACGGTTGGGACGTCGAGCACGAATCAGTGAAAATCCGCTAGCGATGCTGCAGCATTTGGGGACAGTTGGGATGTCGGGACGCGAGGACGCGAAAAGAAAAAACCGACCGAAAAGTGGAAAAAATTACCTAAGTCTTGTTTCACGTGATGCAGGACACGGTTGGGCCAAAAGTACACGCGGGACATGGATCGGCGGTTTGGTGCAAGCAGTCAATTTCGGGCGGTTCGGAGATATTTGTCATAGGCAGTGCTGGGACATCCCGAGGCCAAAAGTACGCGGAGGACATGAACTGGTAGAATCGGCCGAAATAGAGGACTTTCATCTGGGACATCCGGGCCAAAAGTACGCGAGGGACGCGAAAAGCCGAAAGAGCCACCAACAAATGGAATCTCGCCATGTGTCTTCACCTCAAACAAGAACAAGGGAGCCCGAATCGGCCGAAGCAGGAGATTTTCGTCTGGGACATCCAAGCCAAAGGTACGCGAGAGACGCGAGGATGCGTAAAGGAAAATGGCCGAAAAGAGACAAGGAGGCCCACGGACGAATCAAAACGTGCCATGTGTCGAAGGAAGGTTGAAAATTTGCTAAGTGTTTGGCTCAAGGTAAAAATGCGCCCCTCGAGCTGAACCAATGAAATAGTGCCACGTTCCCAAGTTAAAAGGCACAAAAGGAATTGTCAGAGGATGAACCCATGAATGAATCGAGCCTGACACGTGTCATCCAAGTGGTAGAGCGGGGAAAAATTCAAATATTTTCCCGCCGATCCGTTTTGGCCTATTTTTGCCCTAAATCTTCAGATCGCCATAACTTTCGATCCAGAGCTCGGATTTTCGTATTCTTTATATCAATGGAAAGCTGGTGAAATTCTCTACATGATTCTGGGGTCAATCTTACATTTTGGTTTAGTTTGGAGAGATAAAATCGAAAAACACCTCTGGCACGTGATAATGGCCAGAAATGACGTTTCAACAACCAGCTTAAATGCAAAATACAGTTCGCCACTTTTGCTAGGGTTCTCACCTACTACCATAATGAGATGAATTAAATACAACCTAGAAGTGGTTGGGGTAGATCTGGATTTCCTCTCTCTTCCCTCTCTCATTCTTCCTATAAATTGTAAGGAGGGGTTTCTTTCTAAGTGTCGAACATTCTTGTTTTGCCCTCCCTTCTTCTCTCAGCGGCAGGTGAATTTGTGGAGTTCAAACCTCCCATTTAAAACTGTAATGCAACCTTTCCTCTTGGCATTTTGTAGTGTATTGTATTGATCTTTGGAGCAAGTAATGCATGTTTGTGGATGATTCTTAACCCTCTCTCGTGTTCATTTGCATCCTCCCGATCTTTCACTTTTGCAAATTTTGTTATCTCAGTGCATGATCTTGCATCACATTTGAATGGTTTGTGTTTACTTTGGAAAGATAGGTGTTCTTCATTCCTCGGTGCATCACCTCTATTATCTTATGTTTATTTTTATGCATCTTCTTACCCTGTCTCCTTGGCAAGTTAGATTAGGTTTGAATAAACCCTCTCGCATTTTTGTGTGCATCGAGGCAGAGAGGAATAGGAACCAGCCTTCTCTGGAGATTCTTTTCTCATTTTGCAAGTCCCACACTTGGAGAAAGGATTCCATGTTGTGCAATCACATTGGATGCTAGTATGATCAAAGCTGGAAATCGATCAACATCCGGGGTGTTGTGATTTTGCACTAAAGACATCTGTTGACTATATTATGGACATTGTTATATTTTTGATTTAGTATGATGTTAGATGTTAGATCATGTATTTTTGTTGACTTTGATTCATATATGGTGCATGATGACTATTAGATACTTTTATATATTGATAATGTTATGTTGGTCAACATGGTGTATTTATGGATGTTATTTGGACATGTGATATTGTATGTAATAAGTAGACCTAGAAAGTGGAATTAATTTGATGATCATGTAGTTGTTGATAAAATTGCAAATGATATTGTTAGTTGCCTTTATGTTGTTGTGATTCATATATATAGATGATTTTGGGATTATATTTATGTTCATTTGGATGTTCTGATATGGCCATGAGGCCGAAGGAGGTATTTGTGTTTTGTGAGTTAAAAATATCACAACAAACATCGAGCGATTAGAGACCGACCACATTAGAATTCTAGATGAATTCAACAAGGTCACCATGGAAACTTGTAATTGTTTGTATGTGTTTATTTGTGGTTAGGGATATCCATGGGGGGCGTCCCTCCGAATGTGAGCAAGGGGCTTTATGTTTTTCTTTATTTGGTCTTTTGTTAATGTTGTATGTGTTTTATAAGTGATGTGTTTTCCCTTTTCATTATTTAATTAAATTGTGATTTATAATGTGAGTAATCATGTTGTTAAGTTATTTAATTAAATTATGTCATGAGAATGTAATTAATAGAGTTTTTGGTCTTGGTTTAAGTGTTGTAAGAGATGTGTAAGTGATGTGTAAGTTGATTTTAGAGTATGAAACACTCCACCTCCTTTTGAAATTTGAATCTGTCTTGGAAGCTTATTTTGGTGGCTTCGGGACAAGTTAAACTTGTCCCACACCTCTTAAATTAATTTACCAACCATACCTAGGGTTGGAGACTTAAAATTTAGACTTTCACTATGCATCTATGTAAGTCAAGTTGAATGTTTTAATTGCACTTACTTACATTTTATTAAATTCGATCTTTATGGGTGTGGGCTTGTTTTGGAGTGTGTAAGTAATCTGTCATATTATTCACCCACCTATTTATTATGCTTTGGAGAATGAAGTTGAATTTTTGTTGGAGTTGAGGATGTGTGTTGTGGCCTCCTACATGGGCCCACCTCATCCTCTTCTCTACCCTCTCCTATAAAATTCAAATTCATTAACTTCTTTGGGTTTCTTCACTTTGACATACTTGATTTGGGGCGAATTATTTTGTTGTTGGGAGCTATTTCTTTTGTTGATGGATTGCTTGCATCGGAAACAATTGTTGTTTTGGAACTTGGAACATCTCCATCAGGGAGAGGTAAGAGCTTGGCTCTTGGAATGCTCTTCTTTTATTTATGGAAATGTTATTGTTGTGAATGTTTTGGCTTATGTGTGGGCTGGTTGGGTAGATGGCCTAGGAAAGGTGTAGGAGAAGACTATGGGGATTCTTGTGTGGAGACATAATTGTTATGGGGAGGTATAAGTGTGGAGGGAGTTGGGATTTGGGTTCCACCTTGCAAAAGAAATAACTTGCATTTATTTATTTACTCATTATGGGGTGTCATAAGAGGTGGAGGAGGCATAAGGAAATGGGACGAATAAGGGGTACTGGGAGAGTCATAAGGGCATGTTAGGGTTTTGAAATGATATATTTTAGTTGTTTGTTCTCGGTGGTGATACCCATTTCACTTCGGAGGCATAAGCAACATACCCCATCATTTGTTGCTAGTTTGGCTTGCATGAGGAAGCTGAGTGTTGTTCATTGTCCTTTATACGTGGTTTTAAACTGTAGTTTTGTTTTGGACCGTGTTTTGAATGTGAAATTACATGTGTGATGTGAAACCTATTGTTATCATAAGTTGAAACACATTTCTTCTCGCATTGTGGTTGGGGCTCGGGGCCAATGAAGAAGGATGGCTTCTCGTTTTCATTAGATGTCTTGGTTGGGTGGAGAGTGTTTCCTTTCCCATAATTTTCCTAATTTTCTTCATTTCTCTTCCTACCTATAGCCAATCAACTACTACCACGTGGCTTCGCGAGGAAGCGGCGGAGGCACGAGATCATTTAAAACCTTAGCACTTTCGAAAATAAATTTGGAAAATTTCCTACATTTCCTCCACATAGATTCTGACACGACCCACCGATCTTTCTGCATCAATACACGTCGACACGTGCCGTCGTGAGGAACCGGTGGAGGCATGGGTGAATTTTACCCTTTTCACCCTTCTAGGTGTTAAAATTATTTTATCCCGCTGCCCCACTTTCCCGTGTTGGCTTAGGAGGTGCCACGTGTCCCTTGCGGACTTGCGGGTGCGCAGTGCAAAGGTGGCTTTTCGCCTAAGCAAGAAAATTTCCAAAACTTCTTCCCGCTCTGCGGCCCACGTCCGGGAAGATACTTCCTCCCAACCCCGCCGACCCGACTCCTCCTCAGGGAAAATTTCTTCCCGTGGCCCGCAGACCCACCCCTGGGGAAAATTTTCTCCCCTAGGTCCACTAACCCATAAATTTTAAAATACGAGGAGTTAGGAGGACTTCTTCGATAGAAAGGTGAGACAATTTCCTATCTAATGGGAATGTTTTCAGAAGGTTTCAAGTGTGTTAATCTCTTAAGCCTATTAGAGGGTGGGAGAGTGAGAAATTTCCCTCTTAATCTTAATTATTATTCTAATCCTAAGTTTTGACCCAGTAAATTTAATAATTATTGTAATGGGAAAACTATGAGCCAAGATTTTTATTTGGCCTCTAAACCTTTCTTGTGGTAACTATTGTTTTGTAATCTGATAGCAGACACTTTTAAAAAAAAAAAATATCCCATAATTTTCTGACTAATCCTAGGTTGTTCTTTGGTCTCAAGTGGGTTGTTTTAGCGGTGTACATTTATATTTATTATACATTTTTCGTTGATTTTTATTTTTATTTTGGCTGTTGTCGCGTGCTATGGAATAAAAAAGTAGGATTTTTGCTAGTTTTCTACCACTATCTTGATTTGTGTTCATTCCATTGCTTCTCTATCCAATTCTACCTCTTCTTCTTGAATTTGACTTTCCTCGGCTTTGTCAAATGAAACTTGAATTTTACATGCATGTTCTATGGATGACTTCTTTTATGTATTTAATGTTTTGCCGTTTGATAATAATGAACCCATTCACTCATCTACATTAAACTCAAGTGTTGTAATTATCCTCCTCGAGTATTTGCCACCACAATAGCATAAAACTTTCTTGAAAGAATCCTAAAACCCTCTTTATAATATTTTCTTATAGAAGTGTCTCACTTTAAGACCTATCTTGATTTAGTAGACTGTGATATTGATCAAAATGATCAAATGTTTTTACTCTTTCATACTCATTGTTAAAAATTCGATTCTAGGTATTTACATTTTTGCTACTTTGAATTTGTTATAACCCTAATATTAAGTTTCTAAGCTATCCCAAGCTTTTCTATACCTACTTGCTACTCGAAACCCTAGGAAAAATGCTCTCATCCATTGCCTACTTAATTATAAACACTGGATTTTACTTTTTTTTTCAAAATTACTTTTGATACATCAAATTTTCCGTATGTCATGTATTGTAATGATTCTTGATCTAAAGGCTCAATGATCGCATTCTATACTAATTCCCATAATCTTGATAGTAAATAAAAAAATTGTTTTAATGCTAAAAAAAAATCTATGAATAATGGAAAGTAGAGCTAAGTGACGTTAGTGTTGTTGCTGCCATAAATGGACTATAAAATTTAGAATCAACTATTCCTAATCTACTCTTAAAATAATTTGAAGAATTGGATTAATATGAAAACCTTTTTCATGTGTGTTCTCAAAATAAATTAACTAGAAAAGTAAGGCTATAACAAAATAAAACGAGATATACAATACAAGCTCAATGCAGAGAAGTAAAACTTTTCCATTGATTTCGCTTCTCTTTTCTTTTATCTCCTTATTTCTCTTAATTACAAATTTTAAGTTTGCACGCAGTTTTATAACTATTTAAATGATTTTCTCAAATATATTTTTAAGACACTTTAAACAAAAACAAATTTTATAGAACTAAAATACTTCTTAGTTGAAATTAACCTTATTTTAAATATGAAATATAATTTATTTTTAAAAAAGAAAAAAATCTAATGTAAAGTCTATTTTTTCGAAAATAAAAACTTAAAATTTTCTAATTAAAAGTTGCATGAGTCAATCTTTAATATTTGGAACATTTTCACGTCCCGCAATAAAGTAATTCTATTTTTTTATTTTTTAATTATTATATTCCTTCGTTTTATTGATGTCTAAATTAATTTATTCATAGTTAAATGTCATAATTTATTTTTGTTGACGATAGATATAAACCCGAATTTAAGAACCTAAACAATATAAAAAAATTATTGTATACTGTAAAATTGTTAAATAGAAAGAAATGATTCCAGACACGAATCCTTGAAAAATTGGAATGTGCCGGTCAAAAACTAATTTCATTAGTAGAATGCATTGATAATCCACATACTAATTAATCTTCCTTTCTTCAAAAGAAAGAATGATAATCATATGTTGGCATAAAAGTGTAATTTCTATCATAAATATTAACAATATGAAGCCAGCTTCAAGCGACCTTCTTATTAAATGCACTTCTTAGATAGAGACCAAAGATTCTGAAACATTCTGCATTAGCAACATTTTTATGTTTAATTCATGTTTTTTTGCATTCACATTCTTCTAATAAATTTTTTTATTGTAATAACATCTTTATTGGCATATAATTAATTATTTACATGTGGAGACCCAAACGAGACTTGCATAAAAACATGGGGAGAATAACAACATTTTATACTAGCAACATTTGAATAGCAAATAGTGATAACATTGGAAATAGGAGGAGCACTCAACTAGAGAAGAGTTAGTGAACTTGTTAAAGGAGGAACAACGAGAAAGCGGTGTGATAGCCATGCTAATTAGGAAGAGGAGGAGCCACGGGAATACTTGGAATACGAAGATTAGGTGGAATAGAGAACATGGGTACCCCTGGAATACTTGGAATAGAGAACTTGGCGGTACTCCGAGAAATAGGCGGAATTATTGGAATAGGTGGAATTCTAGGAATAGGTGGAATTCTAGGAATAGGTGGAATAGGGAATTTGGATACCCTAGGAATTCTAGAAATAGAGAACTTGACTTGGTACCCCAGGAATAGGTGGAATTCTAGGAATAGGCGAAATTCTAGGAATAGGCGGAATAGGCAATTTGGATACCCTAGGGATTCTAGAAATAGAGAACTTGACCGGTACCCCTAGCAATAGGCGGAATTATTGGAATAGGTGGAATTCTAGGAATAGACGGAATTCTAGGAATAGGTGGAATAGGGAATCTAGATACCCTAGGAATTCTAGAAATAGAGAACTTGACCGGTACCCCGGGAGTTCTACGAATAGGTGGAATAGAGGACTTGGGTACCCTAGGAATTCTAGGAATAGGTGGAATAGATAACTTGGCCGGTACTCCAAGAGTTCTAGGAATAGGTGGAATAGAGGACTTGGGTACCCTAGGAATTCTAGGAATAGGTGGAATAGAGAACATGATCGGTACTCTAGGAGTTCTAGGAATAGGTGGAATAGAGAACTTGGGTACCCTAGGAGTTCTAGGAATAGGCGGAATAGACAACTTGGATACCCCAAGAATGCTAGGAATAGGCGGAATAGAGAACATGATCGGTACCCCAAGAGTTCTAGGAATAGGCGGAATAGAGAACTTGGGTACCCTAGGAGTTCTAGGAATAGGCGGAATTGACAACTTGGATACCCCAAGAATGCTAGGAATAGGTGGAATAGAGAACTTGGGTACCCGGGAATACTAGGAAGAGGAGGTAGAGAAGATGTTGCTTTCGAAATAGAATCTTCCACTACACTACGACGAGGGAGAGATGAAATGATTAATTGTTGTTGTTTGCTCAATGGACGATACGATAATGGAGGCGACACATAACTCTGAATGCCATTGAAGGTTGATAGGGTGAGATTTGATGAGGCTGACATGGAGGGTATGTTGCAGGACTCATGAGGGCTTCTCAGAAGTCTAACCGAGCATGATCTCATTGGGTTAATGTTCTGTATAATGGGAAGCTCCACCTTGAATTCTCCATTTTCATCTGTTTCTCCTTCAACGGAAACTATTACATCGCTGCTCTTCCATTTCCTGTTGCTGTTGATGTTACACTCGACAGAGACCAAGACACCTGCATGACAATCAATTTCATCACTATCTTGATAGCTTCAAATCATAGTAGACAATTTGAACACCAGTTAGGAGTGATCATATTATTTAAATTACCTGGTAAGAAATAGGCGGAGTCAGAAAATGTGTTCTCCATACGCTTGTCACAGAATACCGTGCCCTTCACTATAATATCTTGTTGGTAACTGCCGCTGCTAGTTGCAGCCACAGCATGCTGAGTAAACAGAAATAAAATTCCCACGACACTATAACACCACAGATTTAACTTCTCCATCTTTTAGAAAATTAAATGCTATCTCGACGAAGGCACACTAAGCGTTTAAAAGGACTGCAGAAAACACAATTGTCCAAAAAAGTAGAATATGCGACGAAAACTGTTCACTTGCTTAATCACGTTCCCATTTCACGTCTGCCAATCTTTTTATACGTTTGCATTATCACGTTCATCAATTTATCACGTTCATTAATTAATTTATCACGTTCTTTAATTAAATGCATAATCGAGTCCATTAATTGGCTGAGAGGCCTTCTTAAAGTTAACTGTCTTTGTAGTGCTGGATTTTGACCTTCAATGATACGTGTCATCCTAAAATTATTTGACCGTTTAGAAATTCATATGAATGTCATTTGGCTTTCAAATTTTATTATATATGTCAAATTTGTTTTTATGATAAGTATTACAAAATACATAAATTGAGTTAAATTTATATAGATTTTGTTCTTTGTAATATTTTCCCACAGTTTTGTGAGTTTTACTTATGATTCGGGATAATACATAAGACTAATAAAAATAAGAATTTCAAATTACAATTTTAGTAAATTGTTGAAACAAATGATAGAAATGACTCACTCAAAATTATTGGTGAAACTTTTAATTCAGTAGAAAATGAGTTGTAGCTTCCAACTTCAACACGCAAGTTCAAGCTTCAAATTTAACTTTTATTGCAAAATCCCAAATCTAATGCATATATTTCACTATTAAGTGTTTATTTGTTGAAAAAATGACAAATCAAAATCAATAAAATAAAACTAAAAAAAAAAAAGAAATAAAGCTAAATAAAAAAAGTAAACAGAACTAATTGAAAATAAAAATTAATGGATGATTCTATTTTATCAATGAGATGTAAGTTGGTTATATTTGGATAATAAGATATTAAAATAATTTCTATTATTTTTATTTTATTTACATTCTAAATTTCAATTTTCTTTTATGTTATTTTTGTAAGTAAATCTCACAAAGTTATAATGTGTAGTGTGTGTGTGTGTTAGATTTTTAATATACATATCATTTTGACATTTAGATGGTATATTTCCTTGTCAATCATAACCTTCATATTTCAAAAGTAGTTGTATTTTGACATAAAAATAACTAAAAATGTGTGAACACATTGCAAAAGCCATCCTTGTTTGTAAATGTTGTTTAATCATCATCATTTTCTCCTTAATAATTTTATAATTATTTTTGCATATATGTAATTTTGCTTCCTCGGGAACATTCGAGTCTCTTTATATTGAACTCATTCCACGCTTTAACCGTTCGTCTCCTTTATCCCTTTTTGTTTCTCAAGGGTTTGGTCTCTAGTGTACTTAAAAGTTGGGGAATTGTGTAGGTGAAACGCAAGTGCGGAGCCGTGGGGACGATGCTCGGTAAAGATGTGTTTAGTTTGTGCATTTAGCACGGCTTCGATCGATTAGTCATCATGGGTTCATTTGATTATTGGTCTCATCCAAATCGACACCAATCTTCCTCTGGTTATAATGGTTGTGAAAGAATTTAGAGTATTAGAGGTGCTTACAACACCACCGCATCTCGTAGGTAGATGATGATACATCTCAACTCGGAAAATGATTGTCTACATGTGCAAATTTTCTCTCTATATTTTGTATCCTTACAAATCTACCTAATTTTTTTGGGAAACAATTTTTGAGTATATCAATAAGCTTGTTTAAATTTTGTATTATTACGTTGGAGGCATTTCTTATTGTGAGACTCTTTCTTTGGGAAGTGTCAAAATTTCCCGTGAAGACTCTTTCCTACTTATAAATAAATTATCTCAGCTATTCCAACAATATTCTTTGTAGTTTTGTGATAGTGTTTTGTGGGAAAAAATAAATAGTATTAAATTGAGACATAAATTCAACCTACCTCTCCAAAATCCACATAGCTCACGAACCACCATAAAATGCTTATATATCATGCCTAAGAAAGAGGAGGATACCTACGATGTGAAAGAAAAGAGGATACCCAAGATGTGAGCTACAAAAATGTCTCTTCTATAAGTGCTATCAATTTCTTCAACATCCATTAGATGTTAACATTCTCTCTTCAACTTTCTTCTTTTTATTCCAATTATTCATATCTAAATTGTTTAACTTAACTGAGATTCCCACAATATCTATTTGTTCTTGTTCTTCTTGTATGCTATACATTTGTGGAGGGATCCAAAATGGGTGCAAGTGCAAACTGCATGTGAAGTTGCAATAAGAAAAGAAGATGGTTGTCTATTGAAGGGATGAAGTAAATGGAATGGTTGAGTGGGAAAATGTAACGCTAGGTGTAATTGAAAACATGGGTATTTCAGTCGTATTCCATACATTTCTAGAAGAGGTGGAAGAAGAGTTTGGCTACAGTCATGAAGATGGCTTTGCCACTTCCTTCTATGATCCAATATTTCAGCACATTCTCAGACTTTTCAACTTGAATGATTCACTACAGTAAATCTTCTAAATTTGAAGGAGCTGGAGAAAATATTGTATGGTAATAATGAATTTCATTTCTCATCAAAAGCCACAGTGTAATTTGAGAGGGATTTCACCTAAGTTGTTTGGCCCTATGGCATACAGGTTGATGGCTTGCCAACATCATAATGTGTGTTTAGTATTTTTCTCCCCAATTTTTATGTGTGTAAATCTCCTTTTGTTTTGTAATGGTTACCATATTTTTGATATTTGGATGTTTGTGCTCCAACTTTTGCATTCATTTCTTTATTCAAATTCCACTAAGTCATCATAGCAATTAAACAATAGCTGTTCAATCTGGCTAGCTTTAGTGCCACCACAAAAAAGTATCATCCAACACTACTCTGTCATTGTATTAAGCATTATAAATTTTAATCTAGGAGCTTCTAGACCCGATCTCTGGAAATTCTTTGATATTTGTTTATCAATGAAGGAAGACAATCTTTCTCTTAAATATAAAAAACACATTTAACAATGAGTATCTTAAATGAAGTGCACAAAAAAAAGGTGAGAAATAAATAGAAAAAGGTTATGTTGATAGATTCACACACTATTGCGAATAGCTCCAGTGTCTAATCAAGATCTCAATGTAATAATATCAAACCTATTATTGTGGGATCGGTGTATGTGGTTCATTATGGTGTTTTAGTAGAATTAGCAGGTTAATGTAACTCAACTACACGATGTAGTATGTAATTAGCTAACCTAAATCCGAATTAGAGACAATGCAACCATCCATCATACATTGATTTTCTTATCACATCACATTTATCACTCTTCTCATCCCTTTGTTAGGATGTCAAGTTCATAGTTGATCCTATCTGCAAATAACCATATAAATTTTGATACCTAATCATGATCATCCTAAAAGTGATATCCACGTTTGGAACCTTGAGACCTTGGGAACCGAACGATTCTATTATTCTAGAATCTTGATTTTGAAGGTCATATTTTCTATCATCTCAGGGCCCAGGGATGACATTTGTTGTCTCATGCCACATGTCACATATAATTTTTGAGGAAAAGTTAACATTATGCACAGTCGTCAATTTGTATATTTCATATTAAAAATATATTGTTACTTCTTGAGTGATATAAAGGGACTAATTACCAATAGGGAACTATCCAAGTGTGGGGTAATGTTTTGCATTTCTTAAACAAATTGATAATGACCCCTTCAAAAACATGTTGTTTATTGTTCCTCACTCAAAAGAGTATGTTGAATAGGCTCGGGAGGTCATTCCTCCACATCTCCAAAACATGTAGCTCTCCTTCACTATGACATTTTACAATTAGTTTCATGTTTCCACTCTTATATAAGACATTCATCAAACTCCTCTTGCACAAATAATGATACTACTACCTTAGATGACTTTTACCGTCAGTTACATGATAGAGAAAATCCATAAAAGTTATACATTTGCATCGCTTCCGGCGTTTCTTAAACCTCAAGTGTAACTGCTAGTATTTATTTGTTTAATACATGGGTGATGGAATTCTGGAATTCTGGAATTCTGACCCGACGATTTTATTTCCGTATCTCGAACTATTTTTCTAATATTTCATATTTTTTTCAATTTTTTATTCCGATGAATTTTCTATTCCCAGTAGCTAAAGATACGATGGATGTGTATGGTTGGGGTCCACCTGGGGATGTGACAAGCTTTCATCGAAGTACAAAAGGATAAGCAATATTAAATGCGTATGTGTGTATTAAATGCATTACTAAATACTATTATGTATATTAAATATGTATATACAAACCACCTTTTAACTTTTAAGCCTGTTTTGTCAGCCTGTGCTCAAGGATTTGTACTCAGGAAATGATATAACATTCAAGTTCAAATTGGTTTATTTTTGAGCTAAAACCTCTCAAAGATACATATCAACTAAAAGACACTCTACATATGCCACATATGACTTATTGCTTATTTCATATATTCTTAAAACTATGGAATCTACAGATTGAATCTTCCAAGTGCCTGCAAGTGATGCTCTTGAATCAAACCACAAAGGTGTAAAATAACTCATCATGGAATCTTGTTCATGAGGTATTCATCACTGCTGCCATGTTTCTTGATATAAGAAGCTGACATCGAAGTTGAATCTTCAAATATATTGTCTTTTGATTTCACAAAATATTAGAAATATTCTTCGTCTCTTATCTTTGTAGCGACCTTTTTACCTTTGATGGCTTCTAGCTAATCTGGTGTCTTCTTTTGTTCTTGTTTCTCCCAACGTATGTTCTGAATTGATTCATATTCAGGTATTACTTCGCTGTCTGCCGCTTTCTTGGAAAGATAAATGTCGGCAGCATTGATATTTTGTCAAATTACAAAGTCCATTAGAAGATCTAATTCATATGCAACAGCTAAAAACTTCCTAAGCATCTGGCAAGGAAAATCCTTTTCAATTTTATCTTATTGTAATGTCCTTTTGAAATCTCTCTTTTCTCAAGTGAGTTAAAAAAGAGCTCGTACCTAAAATTGTGCCCATCTCCTTTTCATATCTTCTCTTTAGTTATATTTACTTGAACTTACATCTAATCTCCTTTTAAACTTTTCTTGGAGCTCCTACATATCTTTAGGCAAATTATTTTCCTTCTACACTTCTCCTTTCTTATTGACCTAGAAATTTCTCAATTCATATATTTCCGAAGGTTTCATACCATAAATTATTTTCCTTCTACACTTCTCCTTTCTTATTGACCTAGAAATTTCTCAATTCATATACTTCCCAACTAATCTCCTTTTAAACTTTTCTTGGAACTCCTACATATCTTTAGGCAAATTATTTTCCTTCTACACTTCTCCTTTCTTATTGACCTAGAAATTTCTCAATTCATATATTTCCAAAGATTTCATACCATAAATTATTTTCCTTCTACACTTCTCCTTTCTTATTGACCTAGAAATTTCTCAATTCATATATTTCCCAAGGTTTTATACCATAAAAAATCTAAAATGGACTTATACTTGTATTCTTTTATGGGTGAGTCATTATATGAAAACTTAGCTTTTGTCATTATTACATCCCACTATTTGGTATTTTTACTTACCAAGCTTTTAACAATATTCCCAAGGATCGGGTTGACCACTTCCATTTGTCCATCTATTTGAGGGTGGAATGGAAAACTAAAATTCAAATTGTTACTCAAATTCTTCCAAATATTTCTCTAAAAGTGAACAACAAACTTAGTATCTCTATCTGATAAAATACTATTAGGAAATCCATACAAGATCACTATTTTTTGATGAACAAAGTTTCTATATGTGTTGCGTAACTTGTTTTAAAACATGGAATGAAATGAGCCCTTCTCAATAACCTATCAACTACTAAAAATAGAATCACTTCACCTCTATGTTCTCGATATATAAAGAACAAAATCTACACTTATTAAATCCCAAGGTCGAGTAGAAGTAGGGAAGGGATGATATAAAACTATATTCTAACTTCTCCACTTGGCATACTGGAAAATATAACAATTCTCAACAAGCATGTTCACATCCATTCACATACCTATTCAAAAAAGAATGTATTCACCTATGAAAGTGTCTCTTCTTGTCTAAAATTACCTGCAAGGCTATCATTATGTTTTTTTAATCAAATTCTCTCTAATAGATCATTTTTGGAATACACAATTTCTTTTTAGACGGTAAATCACCCACTTTGGGAATATTTCTAGTCTTGATCACATAATACTATTCATATGATTTATAAGTGAGAAAATTACTAATTGTCCACTATCTTTTGCCTTTTTGTTTGCTTTCTACGGTTTTATTCTTGGTCTTACATACCTTCTTGCCCAACCTAACCTTGAGCAGTTAGTTTTCTATGTTTGGACACCAACGCCCAACGCGGATGCTAGCGCCAGTGTCCCTATCCCCTCTGGGCACTCGGACCTCTTTTGTAGCTTTCTACCATCTTTTGGGTCCTTTCTAGCTATTGGGCATCTTTATTTCTTACTAGTCGGCCTTTTAGTGGTTAATTATGAAATTCAAATAAGGAATATTATGAATAAAAAACTATGTGACGAGAAGAAAGGAAAAACCTATAGGCATCTACTATCATCACCTAAGTTTACATCCGAGAGCATTCTAAGAGCATCAAAGCATCCATCTAACTTCCATACAAAGGACAAGAGACTACATTCTTCTACATAAACTTCATAGGAGGGTAAGTTCATTTTTTCATGCACACATCTATTTACATTTTCTACATCTAGCTATTGCTCAATAATCAAGTGCACAACTCACACAAAATCCACCTAAGGCATAATTATACACACACACACGAGAGAAACTACATGTATTCCAAAATGTAGTGCAACACCTTAATCATAAGTTCACTAAATCAAGTGACCACTAGAGTCGTCGACTCCCCTTTTTCATATTTTTATAGGATTTGATGTGTTTTGGGGATTTGTAGATGCTCTCTCTATTTACTGAGTTTGGAGTGAATTTTGTGATTAAGAAACTAAGTATAGGTGACTAAAAGAAATATCTAAATAACTTCTTGTGATCATGTGAAACTAGCATTCTTAGGTTTAGAGTAGTCATCGATGCCTAGAAAAGGTCTTTGGTGACCCAGGCACCCCGACCCTATCCAGGAGCCCTAATCCCGACATTCCCGACATCTCTGCATTTTCCTGGGTCCGATTTCAATAATCTAATTTCTTGTTCAAACAATTCACCATCTTGGAACAACTTCAAATTTTGTGCAAATCATCTAAGAATTTTATCCTCTCTCTCGGAACTAGGGTTTCATATTTTCTAGCTTACTTACTTGCATCAAATTTTACTTTATTACATATCTATATTTATGTTGGTACTTAATTAGAATTCAACATTTATATTTCTATATTTTTTTAATACTTTGGTGAACACGCGTAGTCACCACTATCAATGTAGTCACTACTACTTGCACTCGGCCTCCTATGACTTAGCATATTTCTATCCCACCACCTATCACTCCTACGAATCCTCCTACTTCTATAGAATATTATATTATCAAAAAAATTAATAATACATTGGTTAAGATATCTCTTTATGAATTATTACGCAATGTGCCAAATTTTCATCATACATTAGAGTAGCCCTTCGTCTATTCATATTGAAAGTGTTGGTACCCAAATTGATTCTCCCTCAATGTCTGAGTAGCATCACAAGTATTGACAGGAAGCTTAGAGGCAGATAGATCATGATGAGTCATTTTGTAGCTGGGGATGGGATCTAACTGGCCTTTTGTCACTCAGATGTGGAGAAATGGGTAGCACCCTCAAGAGGATTTGATCTATCCTCACTATTTTAGGTTGTGCCTTTCAACCAAGGTAAGAGAACCCTTTTGTAGCCTATTGTTTATGGAGGAGATGGTGATGTCCTTCCTAATGAATTTGTTAAAGATACCTTGAAGAAAATATGATCAATGCAACAAAATATAACTCTCACAAGTTGTCACTCTAGATAGTGGAGATATTCTCTAAGCAAGGTTCAGGCCACTAAAGACATTTGGAATCTTGATTGTTTCTACATTTTTTGGTAGTAAAAATTATGCATTTATATACATACATGACAAATAGGGGTAGTATGGGTAGGATTGGTTGTTTTAAATGAATTTTTGGAGGGAGGTGAGGCAGAATGAACTTGTTTTGCCATATTTTTGAAAGTTTTTACAAAATGGAAAGCTTAGACAATAGAATGCTTCAAAATAGCTAAAATGTTCCTTTAACGAATATGTGCTTCAATGGAGGCCCAGATTATCACTTTTTCACACAATCTATGAGATTCTAACATGAAATCTCGAGTTAGAAGACACAATAAAGCATCAAGATCTGAGGCCAATCATGCTTGAGGTACACCCGAAGTTTCTGAGATAATCTCTGTCGATAGATGAAAGAAAAGTTATTTTAAATCGTTTATTTCATTCCCAGATGAAAGCTCTTCTGAGAAATGAAATTGTATATGCCACTAAATTGTCACAAGGATTGAGACTGTGTGATTAAGATAGATTTTGATACAATATTGCAACAAGAACAAGAAAAAATATTTGCAGACATTCAAGAATGAAACAAACACATTTTGTTCAAGATCAACGTAGAATAACTCGAATTTGATTGAATTTATCAGTAGGGGAAAGTTTCTAGAACAATATCAAAGACCTTGTTAATGGCTATACACTTGTATCCACCTTGACATGATCAAATTTAAAACAAAGAGATATAATGCTTCTTAGATAACTACTCAAAAGACATGCTTTGTCACATTTTCCTATCTGGAATTTTCTTGAGCTCTAACACTCCAACCTCCAACCTCCAACCATTTTCATGATAAATCTGTGCCATTTTGAACATTTACAAAAGACCCCTTTTCCCCCAAAAATTCCGATATTAAGTGCCACCAGTGTTTTCTATGATCACGGTCACGATTCCTAGAATAAGATCTACAAAAAGTCACCAGGTGCTCAGGGAAAGATATCTTTGAATATCCCCCGCATTCAACTCCTTCCTCTAACAAATAACTCTTCCATCAACTCGCCAACCACTTCCACCCCTAATCTGTCAAATAGCATGCTCGGGAGAATAAAAATGGAAAATAATATCGAGCCGATAGTCAGACCATTTTAATGATGAAAGACGTCTCCAGATCTTCCCCACCAAACTTAGATATCAAAATTAACTCCCCTCTCTATTTGGTGTGCAAGGAATACTAAGAAATTATGAAGGCTTGTACTTCCGGGAGCGTTCAATAAAAAAGGGGGAAAATCATATTTAGACTCACACCTATCATTGATCTTTACTTTGAATTTGGGTCATCCACGTGGAAGATCCAATTTTAAAATGGCCCAGGGGTTTCCTTTGAATTTTTACAACTTTTAGAAAAATGTAAAATTTTCACATTTTGCTCCCCACCTTTGCCCTTGGAAAATGGGTCTGACACGTGTCCCAATGTGGGTCCCATCGGAACCGCGCTTACTATTTCACTTTTAACTCTTTTCTCCTAAAATATTTTTTTCAAATTTTCCCCAAAGTGCACCTCCTCCATTAACCTTGAAACAAACCTTGGTGATCCTTTGTCTGCGGCCTGTGGGCCACTTTTGATATTTTAACCCCTTTGAGAATAAGAGAGAAAAATTCTAAGTTACCCCGATGGTCCACTTCCCCGCCACTATTGACTTTTCAAACTACCACGTGTCATAATGGCACCCTTGAGTTAGTCCCCAAAATTGAGACCCTAAAAGAGCACAGCTCACCACATCTCCTGGACCGAAAAAATTTGTTTGAAGGCTTGAAGCTCAGCATAACGCACCATGTGTCGAGTCGAGGTAGTCCCCTTTTTTGTTGAAAATTCCAAGAAAAATACAAAGTGAGCGGAGGCCTCCAAGTGTCCTCTTGGTGATTCTTTAAAATGAAACTCAAGGGTCAGTCCCCAAACATGCGTGGTTCCTCCATGTGTCCCATACCTCCTAAAACCTTTTGAAAAATGACTAAGTATGGGAAGACCCGGTGGAAGCCTCCACGTGTCTTCATGGCGAAATTTCAAAATGGTGCCTCGAGTAAAGACCCTGAATGAGTGCGAGCTCGCCATGTGTCTCTATTCTACCAAACTGTACCAGTTTTATAAAAAAATTTCTAAGTCTAAACAAAGTAGCGGAAACCTCCATGTGTCCTCCTAGTGCAACTTCATGGCCAAACCCTAAAGTGAACTTTCAAATGAGCATCATTCCTCCATGTGGACAAATTTCTAAGTCGAGGTGATTCATAAAATTTTGAAGTTCCCAGCTAAGCCACGTCTAACAAAAATAGGCCATGTTTCCTATTGATGCAAGGATGCAAATTTGACTAGGAGAAATGTCCATCAAACCGTAAAATGTATAAAAACGACCATTTGAGCCCCGGGATGAAAATTTCTCTAAGGACAGAGGATTTAGAAACATTACAAGGCTCAAATATGTTTCTTAGAGCTACATCCATTGTTTTTTCTTCAAGTATCTAGGGAAAAATGATAAGGGAAAAAAATATCAACTGTGAAAGGTGGAAAGAAATGGGAAAGCCTGAGGTTTTAGATAAATAGAGAATGGGAGACCCAAATTATAGACCTTTTCAGAGAGACAGAGAAACAAGGAAACACAAATGGACCCATATGTGATCTTCGACCAAGGAACAGACTAATTATGGAAACAAAAATAAAGTAGATACTTCCCAGGAATGACACGAGGGAATAAAATATGGCAGAGGCCGTAAATCATGGTTTCAAAGGTAAAATGGGGTAAGACTATTTTGAGCACCAACATCGGCTCCGACTCGAGGACAGGCACTCCCTGCAAGTGCCATAAGAACAAAAGTAGACCAAGTGCCAAAATTATCCATTTGGTGTGAGTCAGCAGAAAGCGAGATAAATAGGGCCATCTCCTAAGAAAAATAGAGAAACTAGCAGAAATAGGTCAAGGAGGACCAAAACAAGCAAGAACACAAAAGACAAGAAACAAACAACCAACTATACACTTTACAAAATATTTTTACCTCGATTTTGGGGAATCAATCTAAGAAATGCTTCAAATGCCTACCATTAATAGGAAACTCAAGAAATTCACCATCTAAATCCTTCAAGAAGAAGGTATGTTCACCAATCCTGATATCAATGGAGTAAGGACCCATCCATAGTGAGTCAAATTTTCCATGCTTGCCCTTATCTTCATGTCTACTATCCCATAGTAGCACAAGATCTCCAACATTGAAAGCTCTTGGGGTGACCTTCTTGTCAAACAAACTTCTTCATCTTTTCTCTAAATTTTACATGCCTATGGTGGGATGCCCTCCTTTCTTCATCAAGTTCAACAATCTTAGTTAATGCGAGCATCATAAGGACTTACTTCTTGATCCTCCGGTTATTCGATGAAGCGATATGAGGATAGTTGAATATGCGGGGGCAGCGGGGCTTGAGTTCCATACACCAACTCAAGTGCTCTTTTGAGTGATTCTATCAGCCCAAACAACAAACTTCAATTATTCACCCCATTTTCTCTTATTCAGCTCCAAGGTTCTTTTGATAATCTTCAGCAGGTTTTTATTACTAGACTTAGCTTGTTCATTTCCTTGGGGATTGTAGTTAGAGGCATATGTCAAGTTGATCCCATACTCTTGGCACATTGTCACCAGAGGTTTAGCCATGAAGCTCATGGATTTTTCAGAAACAATCTTTATTGGCACCCCAAACTGCGAGATGATATGGTTCAAAAGAAAATCTATGATAATTTGGTGTGTTGCTCGTTTGGTGGGGATTTCCTCCACCCACTTGGTGATGTAATTAGTGGCTACAAGAATCCACTTATGGCCAGCACTTGAAGGGTATGAAATCTCACCAATGAAATACATTCCCCATTGCTTGAATGGGGCTTCAATTGATACAGGATACAAAGGAAGGAGCACTGAAGCTTTCGATCTTTAAGAGAAGTGCCGACAACTCTCACATCTTCTAACCAAAAGATTTGTATCCTTAAAGATATTTGGCCACCAATAACAAGCCCTCATGATCTTGTGTGTTGTGATTCTTGTAGAAAAATGCCCCCAAAACTCCTCCATGGAGGTCGAGTAATTATCTTTGGGGTTTTTCTTCAGTAACACACCTTAAGAGGACTCTGCGGGTTTTTCCTAGCTAACCCATAATCAGTAATGACAAATTTTTGGGAGGCCAACTTAAGAGCTCTTTTCTAGTTGTTACTTAAATACTAAAGGCGAGTATAAGTATCCGAGAAAAAAATGACATCCTTGTACCACTCAAAACTCATCAACCTTTCAAAAACATCCTCCCTTTCTTCTTCTACCTCATTTACCTCAATAGTTTGCAAGTTGCTTTCAACCATAAGCTTAGCCAAGCCCAAACCTCTCACCAACTTCGTGGTTTGGATATCCATATCATATTATTGCAACTTGTTCACCCACCTGCATCTTTTTCTTGAGACTTCCATCTCTGATAAGATGTCTTTCACCATGGTATGGGGAACATAAGCAACAATCCTAGAACTCAAAATGTAAGGCCTAAAAAACTTTGTTTCTTTTACCAAGGAAAATGCTTATTTCTCCATAATAGTGTATTTCATCCCAACCCCTGCAAGGCCTTACTAAAAAGGAAATTGGCCTTTAAGCCCTTTCATCATCTTTCTACAATAGGATCAGATGAAATAGTGTTCTCAGAAGCAAAGGAAAATAGTTGGAAAGGATTCTTATAGTCTGGAGCTACTAAAACATGGGCCTGTTTTAATGCCTCCTTGAACCCATTGAAATCTTGGATGGCAGTCTCTTACCATTTGATGACTGGTCCTTCTTTAGCATGGAAGTGATTAGAATGGTCAACTCAGCAAATTTTGATATGAATCTCATGATGAAGTTTATCTACGCAAAGAAAGACTGAATTCCCTTCTTAGTTCTTTGAATTGGGACTTTGTTGATGGCCTCTACCCTTCTACGGATCAATCATCACCCCTTCTTATGACACAATGTGACCAAAAAACCTTGCCTTCTGCACTCCAAAATGGCACTTCTTTGGATTGAGTGAGATGCCACATTCTCTACATCTTATCAGCATCTTCTCCAAGTGTAGCAAGTGATCACTTCTCTTCCTGGAAAATATAGTTACATCATCTTGATAAACTGCAATAAACTCATTGATGTAACTAGAAAAAGTAACATCCATTTCTCTTTGAAATGTGGCTCCAACATTCATCAAACCGAAGGGCATCCTAAAATACACATACGTCCCCCAAGGAGTACTAAAGGCTCTCTAGTTCCTTTCTGATTCCTTCACCACAACTTGGTTATAACCAGAGAAACCATCTAGGGTGGAGAGCAATTCAGAGCTAGTCACTAATTATAGCATGTTTTCCATATTTGGTAAAGGATAATTATCCTTCATAGATGCTCTGTTTAGATTCTTGAAATCTACACACAGCCTGATATCACCATTCTTCTTTCTTATTGGTAATATGTTTGCAACCCAAGAAGAATACCTTGTGGGCTGAATAATCCCTCCATCTCTTAGCTTCTTCAGTTCCTCTTGCATTTTAAGATATAAGAGTGGATTGATTGGCCTTCTTCTCTAACTCTATTTTTGTACATTGGACTCCAAGGGAATATCATGTCTAAACATATCCTCTCTATATGCCTTTAGTTTAGAATAGGTCCATGCCATGCAATCCTGATACTTTTTCAACAATTGGATGTATGACTGCTTCTCCTCCCTACTGATATTGTTGCCTAACAAAATTTTCCTTGGTTTCTCCTTTATGCCAAGGTCATGCTCCTCAATATCCCTTGAGGCTGCCATGCATCTGTTAACAATGCGATCAACATTATCAAAATTGGACTCAAGAGCAACTAGCCCTCTAGGAATGGTATTAGTCTTTAGTTGGATGATGCCTTTGCCAAACAAGGTTTCTTTACCCTCTGCTACACACACCATTGGCTCCTAATCAATATTCTAATTAGAAAACTCCTCTTTGTTCTGCAGAAATCTTTTGACCTGAGCATCATCATCAAAAACCTACCAATGCTTAATATTGTCAGGTATAGATGGCCTAGTTAGCACTTCAACATCATACTCACAATATGGGGACATTGCACAATTATCAAACCAAGATCCTAATACTATAAATTTTTCTACCAAATCATTGAATTTCCTATCATGATGCACAATGTTGAATGAATCAAACATCTAAATGAGATCCCAAACTGCATGCTTGTATTGTTTCATTCGTTGATTTTTTGTGGCATGCAGTTTTCTTACTTGCTTTACAATTAATTCTAAGTCTCCTTTGAAAATGATGTCTTTGAGACTATATTTCCAAGAAATTCTTAAACCCAACAACATGTTCCTCATACTCAACAATGTTGTTAGAGCACTCAAAGTTGAGTTTTAAAGAATTTTTTTCGACTGGAGAAAGTAGAAAACACCAGCACCATTCCCAAACTTGGAGCAAGCTCCATCAAAAATAGATTCCAAGAAGAGCCCACTTCTTCAAGACACTTGCATTCTTTAATCTTGTGCTCCTTTCCATCAGCAAATCCCACAAAGTTATCAGCATCAACACTTGTGTACAATACTTCATAGGATGCATTCTTGGGATCTTTAATAAGGTGCAACATCTTCTTTTCCCCATACAACTTGACAAGGCTTCCCTCAACTAGGATGGAGGTGTAGGACATATCCATTTGAACAATCCCACCAACACTCACAACCCACTTTCTAGATAACAACATACCCCACTTGTTTGGGTGAGTCACAATGACTACAACAAGTTTAAAATTCCTTCTGGTTAGGCTGCAAGTTACACCACCAGAACCCTCACACACCCCACCACTGACACCTCTCTGGAATCCATAGCAGTGCACTTTCCATATGCGGTTATTGTTACTTTGATATTCAGTTTGTTCATAACTTCTAGAGGCATAACATTGCATGGTGCCCCTAAATCAAACATACAATTGTGCAGCAATATATCCTTAATGATCAAGGTAGTGAAGAATGGGTCCACATTTAGTTGTGAATCTACCAAGGATGTTCCCAAAAAAACCTTAGGTGGTTCATCTAGCTCTTCTGATGATGGTGGCACCTCTAATTCCTCTATGACTAGTGGATTCTCCACAATATTTATAATTTTTCCTTGGGAAATCTTCCCCTCTTTCAATCCCAAGTCTTCAAATGCTCTTTTCTTGTGCTCAGGAATGCTTATCAACTCAACAATTGGAACAAAAACTTTAATTGACTTAAAACTTGGGAAATGTCATATGGGAAATTCTTTGGCAAGGCAAAATTAGATGGAAAGGTAGTATTGGAAGAAAATATAACACACTCACTACGCGGTAAAGATTTTTGACAACTTGGGCATGAGGAGGGTTATAATTTTTGTTTGGAACTACAGTCTTTTGGCAAATGCATCTTTCTTAGGATTCTCTTTAGGAATGTTTGAAAGTAAGGGAGATTTTGCTTCGATTGAGGCCATGTCCCTTTGTGACCTTACTTCTTTGTTATATTCCTTCTCTTGAGAAACAACAACATTCATCGAGAACTATCTATCTTCATCGGATGGGATTCCTCCGTCATACTTCTTTATCATTAAGGGTCTTAAATATTCAAATTCATTATTGGGAAATTCAAAAGCTTGTATAGTATCTACTTCTAAAGTATGAGGGAGGAAGAATAGGTACAAGTATGAATGTAGTCCCAAAAATTGGTAGCGATTCAGGCACTTATCACTTGATATAAGTTGCCCCTTGTTGTGAGCTTATGGAGAACCCACCATGCAAACATCATCATCATTGTCATCATAAGCTTCTTGTTATTTTCTTGATCTTCCTTACATGGAGCATGGGGCATGAAACATCTATCACACCAATCAATGACATTTGTTTCCTCCACAACATCAACTTTGGTAGCCAAAGGATCAGGCACCATTTTGTTTTCCCTACCTTGGGGATGCCTATTTCCAAATCCAACAGGTCCCTTGCCTCTATCATCAGATCTTTGGTGATTTGTGAACTTGTCTTTTCCTTGCTACTTGTGTTAACCTTGTGAGCTCTTCCCAATCCCCTTCTCTACCTAGGCTAGTTTGTATGATATTTCCTTGACAACCCCTACCAAAGTTTTCACAACTTCCTCCAAATCACCAACCTTTCTTGTCTAAGGTTTTCTAGGTTGATTAGTTTTAAAACCTCCCTTTTTGGAGGCTTTTCAATTGCCTTAATATTGTTCTCTATTTGCAGAGCCATGGTGAACATTCCTCAAATTAGTAGGGTTTTGTTCCTCAAGACTAGTAAAGCTGCGTTTTTATCAAATGCATCTCGAATATTTGATCAAACATGATTCATAAATGGCCTTATCCTAATAGGAAATCTCCTAAGGTCTTATTAAACCTTGTGTTGAAATCATGTCTTGAATCATTAGGATTCTTCTTGATGTTTTCAAATTCTTTCAACATAAACCTAGGGTTAGTTCTATCACCATCTGCATCGCAATTTAAATGCATTGCTCATCCTAGTCAAAAATCAATAGAGTTATATGGAAAAGCTTTATACCAGTCCCTTGCCTCCTCTTCCAGAGTATGGATAAACAACTTGATATATACATCTTCATGTTCAATCTCAAAGTCTTCCATCATATTGATAAAAAGCTTTAGATGTTGATCACCAGTTATAGCATTGTTTCCTTGGAACTTTGGTAATATTTTTCTTAAATCTTGAGGAACTACATTTGGATAACTTGACCATCCCTACAAAATTTATAGGTCAAAGGGATTTAAAAAAATGGAAGTGCAGGTGGGGAAGGGCCATGTTGTTTTGAGGAGGTTACCCTAGAGGGGTGACAAATTAATAAGGGACAGAGGGTCTCTGAAACATAGGGGTATAATTTTCAAAGTGGATATCCCCTAAAGGCCTTATTTCTTGGAAATCCTATCAACTTCTGAAAAGATAGGGGCAGAATGAGAAGTAAAATTTTCAAAATAAAATGAAGGTCCCTCTCTAGTTGGATAATTCAATTCCACAAAGAGGCTACCTGATTCATAAGCACTTGAATATCATTATTCAATGATAGGCCAATCAATTTCATCAATAGAGATCCTCTTCTTGTCTGTTGATCACCCTGACTCTCAAACATTTTCTTCCTTCTGATTTTTCTTTTCCTAGCTCGGAAATAATGACCTAGTAGGGTCCCTTGCAAAGAAAGACCTTCCTACTTCCATCTTTGCAAATGTTAGTGATAAATCTCACTTGTGAGAGGTTAAGACACTAGTATCCATTAAGAATCAGATCAACGGGAGTCTCGACCAAGGATTTCCACCTTAGTTGTGTAAATGCACTAAATATTATGATCTGTCAAATGTTTTTAACACTAGAAACTAGACAAGGAAATATTCTGACTCTCTTTTACTCAGATTTATCAATGAAACTTAGTGCAATAACTATAGAAAATGGAAATATTGCACATAGCATTTGTAACTTTGTAACTTCTTACAGGCCTAAACACAAGATGATGCTGAAAAGATGTATTAGCAATTTGAGCATACAAGAAGTGTTTACCAGGGTCTGAATATGAACTGTAATCACTATGTCCCTAGAAACGGTGCCACTCACGTGTTGTTGACGGGATAAATAGATATGAACTAGTAGTGAATTAGAAAATTAGTCTCAACAACTCAAATTTGTTCCCTGAAAATGACGCCACTCAGGTGTTGGTACCCAAATTGATTCTCCCTCAATGTCTGAGCAGCATCACAAGTATTGACAGGAATCTTAGAGGTAGATAGATCATGATGCATCATTTTGTAGCCAGGGATGTGACCTAACTTACCTTTTTCACTTAGATCTAGAGAAATGGGCAGCACCCTCAAGAGGATTTGATCTATCCTCACTATTTTAGGTTTCAACCAAGGTAAGAGAACCCTTTTGTAGCTGTTGTTTATGGAGGAGATGGAGATGTCCTTCCTAATGAATTTGTTAACGAGGCCTTGAAGAAAATATAATCAATGTAAAAAAATCTAACTCTTAAGAGTGTTTACTCTAGATAGTGGAGATATTTTCTAAGCAAGGTTCAGGCCACTAAAGACATTTGTAATCCTTGATTGTTTCTACATTTTTTGGTAGTAAAAATTATACATTTATATACATACATGACAAACAGGGGTAGTATGGGTAGGATTGGTTCTTTTAAATTAATTTTTGGAGGGAGGTGAGGTAGAATGAACTTGTTTTGCCATATTTTTAAAAGTTTTTACAAAATGGAAAGCTTAAACAATAGAATGCTTCAGAATAGCTAAAATGTTAATTTAACCAGAATATGTGCTTCAATGGAGGCCCAGATTAGCACTTTTTCACATATCTATGAAATTCTAAAATAAAATATTGATTTGGAAGACCCAATAAAGCACAAGATTTGAGGCCAATCATGCCCGAGGTAAACCCCAGAGGCTTACGGACAATCTCTGTCACAACGTGATGAAATAAAAGTGATTTAAATCATTTATTTCACTCCCAGGATGATAGATCTTTTGAGAAATGAAATTGTAGATGCCACAAAAATTTCACAAGGATTTAGACTGTGTGATTAAGAAATATTTTGATACGAGTTGCAACAAGAACAAGAAAAACTAAGACATTAAGGAATGAAACAAACACATTTTACTCAAGATCAATGTTTAATAACTTGAGTTTGATTAAATTTATCAGAGGGGAAAGTTTCTATAACAATCTTAGATCTTGTTAATGGTTTTACACTCACAACCACCCCGACACAATCAAATTTAAAACAAAAGAGATATAGGCTTCTCGACTGACTTCTCAAAAGACGAGGCTTTGTCAAATTTTCTTCTTAGGAAATTTCTTCGACCTCTAACACTCCAACCTTCAACCATTTGGATGATAAAGCTGTGTCATTTATAACATTTACAATAGACCCCTTTTCCCTCCAAAAATCTAGATATTAAGTGCCACCAATGTTTCTATGATCATGATCATGATTACAAGAATCGGATCCGCAAAGCGTCACCAGTGCTCGGGGCGAGAACTCTTGAATATCCCCCACATTAAAATCCTTCCTCTAGAAAATCACTCTTCCATCAACTTGCCAACCAATTTACCCCTAATCTATCAAATCTGCATCCTTGCGTATTCAAGAGAAGAAAAACATAAAATCAGATTGAGCCCGAGATAGTGGACCATTTTAATGGTGAAAGACATCTCTAGATCTCCCCCACCAAACTTAGATATCAAAATTTACTACCCTCACTATTTGGCGTGTAGGAAATACCAAGAAATCATGAAGATTCACACTTCCAGGAGCGTTTTAGTAAAAATGGGTAGAAAATCAGATTTAGACTCACCACTGCCGTTGATCTTTACTTTGAATTTGGGCCGTCCACATGAAAGATCAATTTGAAAATGGCCTAGGGTTCCCTTTGACGTTTACAACTTTTAGAAAAATGTAAAATTATCACATTTTGCTACTCACCTCCATCCTTGAAAAATGGGCCTGACACGTGTCCCAATGTGGGTCCCATCAGAACCATGCTTCCTTTTTCACTTTTAAATATTTTATCCTAAAATGATTTTTTTCAAATTTTCCCGAGTGTCCGCACCTTCTCTGTTGACCTTGAAACAAACCTTGATCTGATCAATGTCGGGCCTACGGGCCACTTTTGATATTTTAATCCATTTGAGAATAAGAAGAAAAAAATCTAAGTTGCCCCGATGGTCCACTTCCCGCACCTTTCAACTTTTCAAACTGCCATACGTCACAATGGCACACCTTGAGATAGTCCCTAAAATTTGAGACCCTGAAAGAGTACGGGCTGCCACATGTCCTAGCCCGGTAAAATTTATTTGAAGGCTTGAAGCTCATCGGAAGGTGCCATGTGCGAGTCCGAGGCAATCCCCTTTGGTGTTGAAAATTCCAAGAAAATTGGAAAGTGAGTGGAGGATTCCATGTGTCCTCCCGACGCATTTCTTTAAAATGAAACTCAAGAGTCGGTCCCCAAACATGCGCAGTTCCTCCACGTGTCCCAGACCTCCCAAAACCTTTTGAAAAATGACTAAGTATGGGAAGACTTGACGAAAGCCTCCACATGTCTTCATGGCACAATTTCAAAATGGTGCCTAGAGGGGAGACCTTAAATGAGTGTGGGCTCACCACATGTCTCTGTTCCTCTAAACTATAATCTGTAAAAAAAATTGTCTAAGTTTGGGTAAAGCAGCGGAAACCTCTACGTGTCCTCCCGGCGTAACTTCGAGGCCGAACCCAAAAGTGAACTTTCAAATGAGCATTGTTCCTTCATGTGGAAAAATTTCTAAATCAAGGTGATTCATAGAATTTTTTAAGTACCCAGCTGAGCCATGTCCAACCAAAAGAGGCCATATTTCTTGTTGATGCAAGGATGCAAATTTGACTAGGAGAAACACCGTCAAATCGTAAAATGTAGAAAAATGACCATTTGAGCCCGAGGTTGAAAATTTCTCCAAGGACAGAGGATTTAGAAATGTTACAAGGCTCAAATACATTCCTTAGAGCTACATCCATTCATTTTTTTTCAAGTATCTAGGGAAAAAATGACAAGGGCAACAAATCTTGACTGTGAAAAATGGAAAGAATGGGAAAGCCGATGTTTTAGATAAATAGAGAATGGGAGACCCAAATTACAAACCTTTTCAGAGAGACATAAACAAGGAAACACAAATGAACCCATATGTGATCTTCGACCCAGGAACAGACTAATTATGGCAACAAAAATAAAGTAGATACTTCCCAGGCATGACACGAGGGAATAAAAATATGGCAGAGGCTGTAATTTGATAGGTTTCAAAGGCAAAATGGGGAGACTATTTTGAGCACCAACAAAATGTACTAATAATTTCATGGATTTTACACACCTTATTGATTCTCTAGAAAATGTACAACCATTTATATCATTTAGTGATGAGGACATATAATCTCTTGTTGAAAATCCATGTGTGCCTCTACTATCATTACTATTATTAACACCATGTGCATCGAACCTATGTTCATGGACAATGGATCCATTAATAATTTATGTTCTTATTTCATTATAAATAAAATTGGAATTACAGGTAGTATAATTTCTAAGAATTCCACTCTCATTCTTGGTTATGATTCAATTACTCACACATGCTTAGAAGTATCACATTACGTATACAATTTGGGCCTAAAACTATCCCTACAAAATTATGTTGGCATGTGGTTCTAATAGGTTTTTTCATTGATGTAAAACCACATTAAGGAAAAATTGAATGTTTCATTATGGTGTTATGATATATATGATATATATATATATATATATATATATATATATATATAATGTAACATGTTGGATTAGACATATACTTTTGGTAGAGTGGGATTCGGTGAGGCGTGCTTGCTTTTGCGAGCCTATACAGTGCCTAGAGGATGTTGCATGATGGTAGGTTCTTGTTGGATACTTGGGAAGAATTTTAACATGATTCCTAGCATGTTTTTAAGGTTATTGGGCACTTATACTAGTGGCATATTGTAGGTACAAGTGTTTCACTTTGTTACATGTGCTCAATGCGAGAAACTATGACATCTTGTAGGTTTGATAGTGTGGTTTGGAGACATATGAGATCATAGAAACTTGAATTCAGGTATATTATTATCGATTAGGTATTTTTGGGTCATTTTAATAGGTTTTATGATGAGTTATGGAATTATTTCGAGTTGACGCTAGCTCTACACGGGGGGTCTAACATGCAAACATAGATAAGTCTTAGTGAATGGAGATATTTAGGTATGGAATTTTCATTATGATGATTGGATATGTTATAGATATGAATCATATTAATTTTAGAAAAATTTAGGTTCCCATGATATGAATTTTGCAAGATATGAAACTTTATGTAAGACACGGTGAAATCAAGTGTATTTCAACTCAAAGTTGAACTTCGGATGCCTATTTGGAATAGTGTGCTTTGCATGGGATGTTGTATCTTTGAAGAAATATTCTATGGTGATTTTATAATGTTTCACAAAAATAACTAGGTCATTTGATCGTCAGGATTTTATGAACGAATGTTATGAAGGTAAAATTGTCTAAAACCCTAGTTAAACCTAAATTTAGGAGTAGTTTGGAGATAGTGAATTATGGTGACCCAAATTTTATGGGTTAATAAAAATAGTGATTTTATATTGGATAGGAATCTATTATATTTACATAAATTTATGGTTTAGGTCATGGTGATGAGTGGGCCCCACCTAAAAATATAGTTTCTGAAGAAGAATGTTTTAGGAAAAGATGGTCCAAAGGAGTAGCATGAAAAATTTATGGTGCACAATGATTGAGAGTTTTTATTTATTTCCATGGATTTTTTTAGGTAAATTTTATGCGGATACATCGTGTTTTGAGGTTGAAAATAGGTTGACTAGTCAAAGGGTAGTTTTGGGATCTCAAATAGTAGGGTTGATAAAATAGCTATAACTTGAGCTACATGTGGAGTTTAGAAGTGATTAAAATTATTTAGACAGATAATTCATATATATTTCAGTGGTATGATTTTTCCTCATGATGAGGTTATTTTATAGGGTTTCTAGGGATTTCTTTGGACATGCATATTTGTGGTAGTTCAAGACAATATGTGTTCTAGTGGACGTTTGGACACGTTTAAAGGATGAGATGGATTAGGTGATACTTTTTATTATATGGAATGTGAAAAGGGATGCATTTCGATAAATTCATTTGGAATTCATAAATTATTTTATGAGCTAAACTTTGGATATGATTTTTTTGACAGTTGATATGGTGAAAGAAAAAGTAGCTATGATTTAAGGAGATGGGTGATACATGAATTTTAACATTCTAAGAAGTGTTATACATGTTTTATCATATCTAGGAGTGGTCACATGGCATTAATTTGTTGAATATAAGTGTTTTTATAGCTTTATGAATTTTACATGGTGTTGAAGGGTGCAGGAAATGACTATTTTGAGAATTGTAAAGGAACATGGCCCACTAAACGAAATAATTTGATTGTTTGATATTAATTGCAACAATGTATGATGTTTAAATGTTAATTTAAACATGTGTGGTGATTTATGGGTCATGAATAAGGATGGTTTTGAAGTAAGGGCATTTTTATCTTTGTGCCCATGGGGTTTTGAGCCATTTTTGGCACATGAAATGATGGTTTAGGCTAGGCCGACCTACTTGGGTCACTTTTGGCTATTATGATTTTAATTTAGAATTTTTCTATGATGCATGGGTCGAGCCAAAAGAGGTAAAAAAATTATTTTTAATTTGAGCCTTGGAGAGGCTATAAAAGTGAAGTTATGGGCATATTGTTTCTAGCTTTTTGAAACCCCTTTTATCTTCTTTTGAAGAACCATTTTTCTACAAAATAAAAACCATTTGGGCCTAGCCCAAAACCCTAGAATTTCATTCTAAGAAAGCTCGGTTGATTTTTCATGAGGAGAATTTGAGAAAGTGCAAAGTTGGTGTTGTTTCTTTCAAAGTGAGTTAGATGAGTGAAGATTTAGATGCTTGTGTTTGGATTCTATATTCATAAAATGGTGATATAATTCAAAGGTTTCTAAGGAGTTTTTAGATATGATATTAAAGTTTTAAGACATTCTCATAGTTTTACTTCTTCATATTTATTCATGAGACATTGATTGTCTTGAGAGCACTTTATTGTATCTTGTAGATCATTGTTGAAGACATTACACCTTGTGATCTGATTTGAGTATATATATAAGTGTGTGTGGATCTAATTTTAATATCAATATATGTGTCTTTGAGATTATATTGTGTTCCTTGCATTGAGTTTACTTCATTGAAAAATTTATATGCTTTGATGTGTTCTACATGAGTTTGTGTGGTTAGGGTTTGAAGTAAGTGTGAAAAATATTTTATTGGGGACTGATTCACCCCCATCTTAGTCCGTGCCATCTCAAAAAAGTGGTATCATAGAAATCCCTTGTAAGTATCCTAACAAGCTAGAGAGATATATTTAGTGACAAGATGACACCTATATATTTAGAGATAATTCAGAGTAATACCTACTTGATAAGGAAATGGGTAGGTGAGCATGGTGACCATATTTACAAGATGTCTAGATCTCATGATGAAATAGTCAAAGTCTTAAAGACTCAACTTGAGGAGGCCCAAGATGAGTTGAAGATCAAGAGAGAAGAGTGTCTCAAACATGAGATTGAAAAGAGGAATTGAAGAAATATCAATCCACGATGACAAACAAGGTATTATCCTTTCAAGAGAATTCTGAAAATATGAGCAAGATGTTGGAAAACAAAAGTTTAACGATGATATAACATGCCTAGGCTTCAATGAGGATTCATCTAAGAAGAATGAAGAAGAATCAAGTCAAGGATCAAATGAAAGAAGGAAGCCAAGCAAGGGAGAAAGTTCAAGGCTTCCACCTCCTAGAAGATCATCTATCAGGAAGCCAAATGCATATAGGTATGATGTCTTTCATGGTAATTGTTACAAATGTGGTGCTTATGGACATAGGGATAGTTTTTGTAGTCCTAAGGTTGAAAAGAAGGATGATGGAAAAGGAAAGGAACATTGTGAAGAAAAGAAGGAAGAGGAATGTCAAGACAAGAAGGATAAAAGAGTAGGTAAAAGGTATGGAGTTTAATTTTATCATTGTCATGAGAGAGGACATATTGCAAAGTATTGCAAAAATGGGCCATCAAACACAAGAAGGTATGTAAGAAAATTCAATGGTTATTGCTATGCTTGCAATGAATATGGACATAGGGATTATAAGTGCAAAAATAAACAAGTGGAATGATTTAGGTGATGTAAGATAGGGAACATTAAAAAGTTTTTCAATGTATGTCAATTCAAGAAAGAGAACCAAATATATAAGCCAAAATCTCAAGCATACGAAAGGAAGGGTGAGTCTAATCAAAGTGCTAAAGAGGATTCCAAAAATGAGATTGAGAAAAAATAGGGATATACTATGATATAAGTATAATTAGAAAAGGAGGAATCAATAAAGGTGCAAGAAGATGGTTTGAGACCATCTTCGGTCTCTCATCAAGCTCCTCCATGAAGCAATATACCTCTACTAGGCTAGTTATAGGTGTATATGAGCAAATGAAGCTTTCGAGTGAGGGGAAATTGTCTTAGTAAAGTGTGTGTATTTTCCATGGTGTTGAAGTATATATCTTCAAGTAATATATCATGTTCTTACTATTTTTATATGGTTGTTCAATTTGTTTCACCTAGTTTTTTCAGTCCTAGTATATGAAGTGGAGTATGACTATTTCTATAAGTCAATGTTTTCTTTCTATAGTGTATCATCATTTTGAGATGACATATAGTGTACTTGATTCATGTCATTGTCTTTCTTGGGATTTTTAGTATTATAAATTCACAAGGATAATATTCCTTTTAGCTAAGTGTGTGTGTCTAGTAGTATCTTCATATATGGAAGTTGGTAAGGTTTGTGAATTTTGTAGTGTGTTGTATGAGTCTCTTTAATGTCTTAATGTTTTCTATGAATAGTTGTGGTAAGTATTAAGCATTACCATGATTCCTCAAGTGTTCTTGAAGCTATAATGATGTCTCTGAAGTGGTAACATGTCTTTAAGAGCTCTAGTGTACTCATGAGGTGTTGTAAGTTATATGTGTACAAGTCAAAGTTTGTATGTGTCATTGGGTCATATATCATGAGATTTATAGGAGTGAATATCTCTATGAATGTGTTGAAGAAGACATGTGAAGTTAGATAGTTTCTTCAAGTGTTTCTTTGATTAGAAATTCACTTGAAAAGATGAATCATGGCCAAAAACAAGTTCAAGACATGAGCATTTTTTGAGTTTGCAAAGATGGTTTAAAGCATGTAAATTCCATATAGAGTTATGTATTAGGGATATATGTGCTCAAGTGTTTGTGAAATATTATTTCAATGATGTTGATGAACCTCTGTGATCTCAAGAATAAAAACTTGTGCAATTTGAGGCTTCCCTGCCTTATACTGGATTCTCTTTTAGTGATTGTGTTTGTTTCATGGAAACACATGTTTAGAGGATATAATGATGGAGTTTGACGTCAAAATTAAAAAAATATCATATAAAATAAAATAGGTAAAGGATGCAATTGGTTTTAGGACAAAATAATAAATGATCTTCCTAGAATGTATGACAATATTGGCTAATGTATTGTGAATAAGTATTTCTTTTCCGGGAGTACTTGAAGACTTCAATGCGAGACTTATGAAAAGGTACACTATCTCGATTTCTATTATGATGTCCAAGTTACTCAATTTTTTTATGTTTATCAATGCCTCACTATTATGAAGTATGAAAGAGATATCGGGGAATATAGTGGTTGTGCAAGTTGTTCATAATCGGTTTGAAGATATAAGATGGTATCTTGTGTAGGTTTCTTCAAAACTACAATGTGTAGAACTTATTGAAAGGTTGTCTCTAAAGGTTTGAAAACTATTTTATTAGATAAGATGTGTGTATTTATGGGGTTCACCACCAATTTCAATTTAGATTCTTACTTTTGAACTAACACATATGTAGTTGTAAGTAATAGTGCTCTGAGTTGTCAAGAGTTGTCTTGAATACTATTATGGTTTGATCTTCATGATGGTTCAAAAGAAGTGTGACATGACAATAGAAATCATGGTTATCTACTCATAAAATGATTATATAAAAAGGTAGCCCAATATGTTTCATCAAATAAGATTTTTATATTTGAAACCCTCATATGTGTCTTCGCTATCATAAGGACCAAAATGGAGTAATATTGACCTTAATTGTGGAAACATATTGCAAGAATACATGAATCATGTTTTGAATGGGTAATGTTTTATTAAAGTATACAATGATCTAAAAGAGAGTACTTAATGTTTGAGAAAATTTGAATAAATACAATACTGAGAAAGTAGAGAAAAAGTTAACCTATAACACTTTGCAGTGTGATCCTAAGTAGTTGTAATATGGATTCATGATGTGAAGGATCAAACACAATTGTGAGGGCATCAAATACTATGGGTGAGATGGTAACAAGAGGTTGTTAGTGTTACTTTACCTAGTGTTGTATCTTTTCAAATTAATGAGTTCTCTTAAGAGGTCTAAGGAAAATTTGATTGTAAAATAAGGATGCTACAATGTGTTTTCTTGCAAAGAGGAATGAGGGTGTATAGGATTTTGTGAAGACTATGTATTTGAATAAGTTTGTACCATATCTAACATACTATAGGTGGAAAATTCATGAACCTTCAATGAAGGGTAATCTCATGTTGCAAGATTAATCTAGTGTTATCAATAAATCAAGATTCAAGTGTTAAGTGCCTCAAGTAACCTAAAGTGCTCTACATGTGTAAGAAAAGTAGAACACCTCTCAAAAGAAAGCTAAGTATGCCAATGATCCTAAAACATGAGTCATAGGTTTGTAGGAGATTCTATGTAGGTACAAGTGAAAGGAAAAATTTAATCTCTCACACGTAAAATCCAAAGCATAGTATGCAATTCATGTAATATGAAACCAAATGAAGATTTTGAGGTGTGCATACATGTAGTTAGTTGTTCTATTAAGCCCTTGATAACGTGATTTGAGATGTGCTCTCATATAAAATAGATATTAAGGTTGTAAGAGTAAGTTGCTTCATGTTCAAAGTCTTGTGATATGAGTTCAAGGTGATCTCGGTCTTAAAGGAAATATCTGGATCAAATATGGTGGATATCAAATGTAAGGTAGTACCATGAAGTTGTGCAAGTAATGTAGGAAGCTAAGAAAAGAGAAACTATAGGTTTCAAAGTGTCAAGAAGACCTTACAATAGGAAATGAGATGCGAGAATGAGGTTTATGAATTCCTTGAGTAATTTTTTTATGAGAAGAAGAGAAATTCCCTTCTCAGGTTTCTTGAGAAAATATAGAGAAAGAGCATGGTGATCTTCAGATTAAGAGAATGTGTTCTCATCAGTCTTGACTCATTCTAAATATAAAGTATGATCTATGTAGTCTTAAAATGTGACAAATAAGTTTGGATGCCCCTAAGATGAAATTTGGAGGGTTTGATTATGGTGTTGGCTCCTAAGTTGAATCATATGAAAAAGTGACAGCCTACAAGTATAAACGTCTATCCTAAGGATCTTATGACTTATCTCAATGAATCTAGAAGGTGTAAAGTGGTTTACTGAGTCTATTGAGCTATTGAAGGATCTTGTATGTCATCATAGTAATTTTTTAATAATTATATGTGCAAGGTTTCTTAGTATTGGGTATGTGAATGAAGAACAAGTGCAAAAAGGACATTCTACATGATACTGAAAGCTGTGAAGGGAAGATTGTGAGGTATGAATTTGTTGCTCAAGCATGTTTAACATTACTAATGTAAGAGGGAGCTTGTATGAACCCCTAGATGGTGTATGAATACCAAAAGGCATGAGAGTTAATATTCTTTCAAGTTTGAACATGAGTTGTCTCGTCTCAATCAATAAGGACTATCGTAATAAAAAAAGGGTATTTTAGAGATAGATAAAAGGTTCTAGATAATTTCTCATCAAGAATCCAAGATAAGTTTCCTAAAATTGTGCTTAGAATATAGATACAATGTTCTTAAGGTTAGGGGATCTATAAATTAATTTTTCAAAGCTTGTATAATGTCTTACAGATTGCCAAACCTGATAGAAAATGCACTAAAGGGACTTTTAGGGCTATTAGTCTTAGAAGGGTATGAGGATTTATAAGGTGCATGGTAATACTTAAAAATAGGCCTAGACATGATGGTTTATGGTCAAGTAAGGTGAAAAGATGATGTATATTTCTTATGCTAAATTTTTGGCATGGTAAGGAGCACCTGGCTAAGATATTACTTAGTTACATTTGGTTCTTGAAGCCAACAATGAAGGACACAAAGTGAAAGTTTCTCATTTTGCATACCTAGAAAGTTGAGAATGACGTTTTAGCCCCAAAAAGGTGAGATTATGATTTTTCATGCTTTACTAATGATGTTAAAATCTTGTAAGTGCTTGTTTGTGGGAATTATGTTTCTTCCATGCCTAAAATGAGGCCAAAAATCAATTTTTGTGCAAAAACAATAATTTGTGCAAAAACATTTTTTTGTGCAAAAATCAAGAGATAGTGCTTGTTTGAGACCTTTGGTTGAAGTTTCTAACCAAAAGAATGAGCGAAAGTTAGTATGTAAAAAGATAAGGTATTGGTGAAAAAGGGGAATTGTTAGCATGTGGTTCTAATAGTTATTTTCATTTATGTAAACCCAACTTAAAGAAAAAAGTTATGTCATTATGATTTTCGTTAATGTAAAAAAGGGGGAGAAGTTATATTGTTTTCCATCAATGAAAAAAGGGGAGATTGATTGTACATTGGGATTTTAGTTTTTCTCTGCAAACCTATACATGGTTCTATGGTAGGTGTATAGTTATCTTCCTGGGTAAATATACAAAAATAGAAGAATATGGAAATTAAAAAATGTGAATGTTTCATAATGGTGTCATTATAAGATGTATATAATGTTAACATGTTGGAGGATCGAAGATGTCAACATACTTTTGGCATGGTTGGATTGCACATCAAAAGATTTATGAAAAAATCGAGTTGTGTTTTCTCAAAAGATGTCGCATGAAAAATTTATACGTGTGCCTCGAGTGCACAATAGGATGTTGCATGAAAAAATGATGGTAGGCACACAATAGAATTATATATGAAAAAATCAGGTTGGGAGGCACAACCCTGACCTGGGTACCCATATATTCAAAAATGTTTAATGCAATGGAAATAGGACTAGATATCTTTAATTTGGTGAGAAAAAGTTCTTCAAAAATATAAGAATCTGTTCGCCAATATGTTCTCACCTACCACCATAATGATGAAAAATTACAACCTAGAGGTGGTTGTCAGGGTAGATTTGGAATTCTCTCTCTTCCCTCTCTCATTCTTCCTATAAATTGTAAGGAGGGGCTTCTTTCTAAAGGTTGGACATTCTTGTATTTGCCCCTCCCTTCTTCTCTTAGCAGGAAAATTTACGGAGTAGGAGCAAGTATGGTAGTTTGGAAATGTGAGAGCTCATGGAAGATTGAATGAAAGTATATTATGAGATGTTTCGTCCTTTTTTAGAGGTTATAAGGATGAGTTATTTCATTATCATAAGCACTGGCGTACAATGAGGTTAGCATGAGGTAAGTCACATCAAAAGATGTATGGAACATTTTGAAATTTTATATGCCTGGATGAGGAATATATATTTGGTTGCTCCCATGAGATGAATTTTGGAATATATGAGAGTTTATGTAAGACATGGTGAAAATCAAGTGCATTTCCAACTCAAAGTTGAACTTCAAATGCTCGTTGTGAATAGTGTTATTTGAATAGGACCTTGTGGATTTTACAAAATCTTATATGGTGAGTTTAGAATGTTTTAAAAAAATAATGAGGTCAATTGATTGTCAATATTTTATGAATGAATGTTAAGAAGGTAAAATGGTCTAAAACTCTAGTTAAACCCTAACTAGGAGAAGTATGTAGAAAGTGAACTATAGTGACCAAGTTTTGATTGGTTAATAAAAATTTGATAATTTTATGTTGTAGAAGACTCTGTTATATTTCCATAAATGTATGGTTGAGGTCATGATGATGAGTGGGCCCCACCTAAAAAAATTAGTTTCGAGGAAGAATGTTTTAGGAAACAATGGTCCAAAGAAGTACCATGCAAAATTGATGGTGCATGATGATTGAGAGTTATTATTTTTTCATCCAATCAATCCATTTAGAAATATTGAATATTTTACAAGTGATTTTACGAGCTACCCTTTGGAAACATATTTTTTTGCTGAGTTGATCTAGTGAAAGCAAACGTATATGTGGTTTGAAGATATGATATTTCATGACTTTTAAATTTGTTAGAAGAGTTATACAAGTTATTAAAATTCCATTTAGTTGTCACATGGCATGATTTTAATTAATATAAATGTTATTTTTTTTTTGGGATGATGAAGTTTCTAGGGTCTTTGAAGGGTGTAGAAACAACTATTTTGAGAATATTAAAGGAAGCGGCCCGATAAACAAAATAATTTGATTTATTAATATAAATTTCAACTATGCATGATGTTTAAATGTTAATTTAAACATGTGTGGTGATTTATGGGTCATGAATAACAATGGTTCTAAACTAAGGGCATTTTTATCTTTGTCCCCATGTGGTTTTGAGCCATTTTAGGCACAAGAAATGATTGTCTCACAACAAGTAGAGAAAAGCACCTTCAGGTGTTGGTCTCACAACAAGAAGAATTCTATCCTATGTTCTTTGAGAATTGAAGTTGAAATTGGATACCTTCTCATTTGTTGTTCTTTTGATTGTGGTTAGTTATTCCAATAGAAATAAATTATCGCCTTCTCTCCAATTTTTTATGAAGAGATGTGTAAAAATGGTCCCAATTCTAGATAGATCATGTTGTTAGACTCCTAAATCATTGAAAAACTTTATCCTTAAAGGAGGATTCCAACAACTTAACAACAACGTCCATCTCAGCAATTTTGTGAATTGCATAAACATTTGCAATGTCTTGGATTTGGTCAATTAGAGTTGTATGGTTCTCTCCATTGAAATATGGAATGTCATTCAATGTTGTAACTAGAATTAGATTATGTACATTGAGAGGAAGTTGGCTGCTGCTAGTGAATTTGACATAGGGATTAGGTTGTGCCATCCTAAATGGTCGGATAACTCTAGTTGATTGAATAAACGACCTACCAGGTGGAGGTGTTGATAAAGTTATATTTGTTGGAGATGGAAGCCTTTGATATCTTCTTCCCCTTATTCCTCTTCCTTGGGATAAGTGTAGGTAGAAAAATAGTCCATCTTCTCTAGTTCTCAACCTCATTTGAATTCTTCTCATAAATTTTCCAAGCTTGGACTACTGAAACCAATGGATTATGCCCTTTTGGAGTCGTCGGATGTGTTATTTCAAAACCTCTTACAAGATGGAATTTCATAGCAAGAGTACATAAAACTTGTTGCAAAAAGTAAAAACTTCTAGTCCCACTACATATGGCAAAATGTTTAGTGTAAAATTACAACACCCCTTATTGCTTGTGATTTTGTGTATGAGGTAACCAGTGCAACCTGCATAACATGGGATTATCCTATAGTTTGGGACCTTGAAAGTAGCATAATCCTTGGAGATAGCCAACTTCTTCTTCAAATAGAAGTGAATGGAAAGATAAATTAATCCTATTCTAATGCTTTCCAAGGAGACATGGATAGAAAGATGCATGAAATAAAACTACTCTAAGTGAAGGTGATGCACCAAGAAAGGGTGAGACAATCCAAGTGAGTGAAGGATGGAGAGAAAAATGAGTAGGAAAGGGATGGTGGAAATGCCAGAGTCCAGAAAACATTCAATTCCCTATATTCGTAAAGCATAAAAACTATAGACCTACCAAAGAGATAGATATATGCACAATATACTTATACATAAAATGAAAGGAAAAAGATGAAATTCATACAAGTTAGGGAGAAAATGGACACAAAGTGTGAATTTTATAACTCATAAATGTGCACATTCCATCATACCAAAAGCACAAGACAAAATATTTTACAATAAGCCCAAATTCAAGGCCTTTAGTTTACAATAGCTCTGGAAAAAAATTGATAGAGTTCCTTTTTATTTGGAAAAAATGTCCCCCAAAATGAGGTAAATTTTACAATAGATAGGAAATCTAGGTCACCAACCAGTGGGATGCATTAAAGAGCTATGGAAAATGATTCAATTTGGTACTTTTCTTGCACAAGCGCCATGGGTGCCCCGCTTCATTAATTCTGGTCATTGGGCTGTCATTCATTTACCTACCCTCATCTGTCTTATAACTCATCCATCCTCTAGGTCATCCAATTACATTGGGTTGGGATATGTCTATCTTCTTGACCGTACATGCTTCTAGTCACCAACCAACACATGAGTTTCCATCTTCACATTGTAGGCCATCCACCCTAGGAGTTTAGATGGTTATATACCTTTCCTTGTACAACACACTACTCGTGCATCCTCATAGATGATGAACCGATGAGCCGACTAACCCAGGTGACTCGCCCAACCATGTCATACAATTTTAAGAAGACCAACCTAGCCAACCAACCTAGGCTAACCAACCTGTCACCCATCCAACGACACTTCCATACCGGGGTTAGAATCTATCCAACCCATCACCCAACCAACCTAGCCGACCAAACTTTGCCCGACTAACCTTCCCGACCAACCATCACCTAACCAATCTTTCCAACCAACCATCACCTAACCAACCTTGCCGACTAACCATCACCCAACTAACCTTGTATAAGCTTGATTGTCAGCTCCAACATTCACCATAGTCACACAACTCACGGATAGGTATAACCAAATTATCCCACCAATCACACAAGCTACCTTGCATGTTGCAAAAGAATTTTCCTTTTTCCATCAACTGGCGATGTTCTAACCTTCTAAGTTGTCCATTTTGCAGGGGGTGTGAAAATGAATAACACTCATTTCACCCACCGTGTCCGCGCCAATAAGCACTATTTCTCCACTCATTGAGGATCCTCTTCTTGTTGAGTCCTATATCTATTGTACCTCCTACAAGCATCCTTGATACTACTATCTAGCATGATAATGCTATCATTGATGATTGTGATGAAGAGTTCAATACCGTTGAGCTCACTCGATGAAAAATTTGCAATCTTAATTTCACTCCTATCGAGATAAATCATTCATATTTCAATGATATTTTCATTTTTGTTGGCCTTGGTGAATATAAATTCAAAAACCCTCTCATTCTAATAATGTTATGGTATTTTATTAGGGTCTATCCATACTCTAGACATCATTTCACCTTCTTAAGCCTCTCATGGGAAATCCGCATTATGACTTCCTCTTTTGCATGGACACTTCTAATGAATATCTCTTATTGGCATCATATTCCATTCGACCCACATGATTTGAATTGTTTTTCGACATGATAGATTGACTCGGTGTAGCTTTAAAATTGATGATATGTTACCACCACCTCATTGACCCCATCTTTATCATGGATATGTTAGTATTATGGTTGCCTATGGTATTCATGTCTTCTATCTAACATCCTTAGTTACACTCACTCCTCATACTTATCCTTTGACACTTGAGAAAACTTGGATTGATTGCATTGGGATAACGTTGCACCCTAATCATACTACTATAACATTTCCTATGACTTTCGGTCATGTTTATATATGCAATGATTCATTCCTCAGCTATTAACCAAATATGACTTGTTGGTGCTATCAATGTACACCTTTCACTAATGAAGAATACACACTATGCATGTACAATTTACACCGTAATAGATCCTTATATGATCAAACACACATTATCACTTACCAAGTCTCGGAAGCATCATTATGTTTTGACCATGACAATGATGATGTCTTCAATGATGCTAATTGATCACACTTATCATCATACACTTGGGTGACATCATCTTTATTCTCCCCCACTTCTAGTATTATAGGTTGTCTTGAATTTCTACATGTTCACTATACATTTCACATATAGTCTTTCACATGCATCTTGCACATATTGAGAAATTTGTATCGTCATTACTTGATGACGTAATCTTGTGCTATGGTTCAAACTTTTTGTTGAGTTCTCACTACACTCATGAACCTCACATAATAGTATTACACACTACACACTTAGTGCATTAAAGACATATATTTATCACGTATAATCAACATGACTCAAAGACCCTATGATGCACTCTAGTTCCATAGTTCATACTTGAATGCTAATGGTATCAATTTAAAATAAACCTTACCGCACTCACTCACTCTCTACGTTCTACATTTTAACTATCATATCTTTCTAGCCCATAATTCACACCATTTCTTGATGACACACTCTTGTTCTATGGTTGATTCTTGACTTCGAGGGGTATTTTTATAAATGAAACTCATCCCACACAT